>JAEIGP010000617.1:0-724614 GCA_018904095.1 Zaprionus ghesquierei | reverse complement strand
TAAGTTATGACAATAAATAGCAACAACAAAATGCATCATGCATTCAGACTTCTTTCTTTCTTGTGCAAGAATTTCCGAATGGTCTCATAATGTAACTTTGGCGAAATTTTCGTAATGGCTTAATGGCCGAATGGAGAAGTGGTGGACCTCTTAGGTAATGGGTCCAATCATGCGTGTCATGGTGGGGGAGATCGAACTTTTCTTATTTTTTCCAAAAAGAGTTTTTGCCTCCCTTTTTGAGCTACCTTCATGAAACTTTGTATACATGTTTCTTATTGCTGCCCGCTGTAAATAAGTCGGAACGAGCCGGTACGGACCGATACATCGTATAGATGCCATAGAACCTATCGGTCGTTTTTTTAACAAAATTTATCAAAAGTTAGAGTGCTCTAAAACACTTTTCATTCAAGTATATAATGAGGTATTAAAAGGGCACATATCGTTTTTTTACATGCAGGTATTCGATTTATAGTCCTCAACAGGTAGAATTATTAAAATATGAAAATATGAAATTAAAAAACGAAAATTTGATGCGGTAAACATAATTATACCAAGAGTCGATCACCTTACAAAACTCCAAATATCTTAATTAGGCCAACTCATAAAAAAATTCCCCAGTTTATCATTTGGCTCAGCGAAAAGGTGAGCCAAACGATAAACTGACCTACACCACAAATGTTAGGGCAGAAATACGTACCAATACAGACACTCCAGTTTATTCAAAATTTTATCATTATATTTTTTTACCCTATGGCATAAAAAGAAGAAATAAATAAACAAATACAAGAGCTCTTAGATAACAATATAATACGCCCCTCTAGATCGCCCTACAATTCACCTGTGTGGATTGTAAAAAAACAAGTAAGAAAGCTACAGTCGAAGGTGCTCGACTGTAATATACCCACTACCCAGCTGCTTGTACATAATTTATTTGCGGAACAAAAAAACGGCTACAGTCATATTTTGACCGTAAAAGGCTATGGACTTATAATATTTATGCAAAGTCAAAATATAAAATAAAAAAAAAAAAAACATTTTTGCACACATTTAATTTTTGATGCGGGCGGGACTCGAACCCGTAAATGCATAATAGTACTGTTCGTTTTGCAGTCCACAACTTAACCCATTACACCACCGTACACGCACACACGATTCGGCACAATGCTGCAAGCAGCGCTGCCGGCAGCTATGGAAAACGTTAAGCTGAATAACTTCTGTGTTTATTATCCGATTGTTACCCAATTTTCAGAGATCATCTGGCCAGCTGTAGTTATCACAGTTATGAACAACATGACAGCAAAATGGGTTCGAGTCCCATCCGCATCAAAAATTTAATGTGTGCAAAAAATAATTTTTTTTTTTTTTAGATTTTGACTTTGCATAAATTTTGTAAGTCCATGGCCTTTTACGGTCAAAATATGATTGTGGCCGTTCTTTATTGTTCCGCAAATAATTTTGATGTACGAGCAGCTGGGTAGCGGGTATATTACAGTCGAGCAAACTCGAATGTAGCTTTCTTACTTGTTTTTTTTAGATTTTCACTTTGCATAAATATTGTAAGTCCATAGCCTTTTACGGTCAAAATATGATTGCAGCCGTTTTTTTGTTCCGCAAATAAATGATGTACAAGCAGCTGGGTAGCGGGTATATTACAGTCGAGCACACTCGACTGTAGCTTTCTTACTTGTTTAATTTTATGTTTAAGTTATGAGAATAAATAGCAACAACAAAACGCATCATGCATTCAGACTTCTTTCTTTCTTGTGCAAGAATTTCCGAATGGTCTCATAATGTAACTTTGGCGAAATTTTCGTAATGGCTTAATGGCCGAATGGAGAAGTGGTGGATCTTTTAGGTAAATGGTTTAAGGTTCGATTCCGCATGCACGCGTGTCATGGTGGGGGAGATCGAACTTTTCTTATATTTTCCAAAAAAACGTTTTTGCCTCCCTTTTTGAGCTACTTTCATGAAACTTTGTATACATGTTTCTTATTGCTGCCCGCTGTAAATAAGTCGGAACGAGCCGGTACGGACCGATACATCGTATAGATGCCATAGAACCCATAGGTCGATTTTTTAACAAAATTTATCAATTAGAGTGCTCTAAAACACTTTTCATTGAAGTATATAATGAGGTATTAAAAGGGCACATATCGTTTTTTACATGGTATTCGATTTATAGTCCTCAACAGGTAGAATTATTATTATACCCGCTACTCATAGAGAAGAAGGGTATTATAACTTTGTTCAAACCGAAAATGTATGTAACAGGCAGAAGGAGACACCTCCGACCCCATAAAGTATATATATTCTGGCTCATGATCAACAGCCGAGTCGATATAGCCATGTCCGTCTGTCCGTCTGTCTGTCCGTGTGAAAATCTAGATCTCAGCTATTATAAGAGCTACGACAACCAAATTTGGTGACAATATGTGTTATTATTGCACGCTGATCAAGTTTATTTTGGATTTTGGCCACGCCCCCTTCCGCCCCCGCAAATCGTAAAAACATTTATAACAAGTGCAATTTTGATGCCATATTCTTCATTTTCGGTTTACATGATAACTATAGCTAGCCAGATGATCTCTAAAAATTTGGTAACAATCGGATAATAAACACAGAAGTTATTCAGCTTAACGTTTTCCACAGCTGTAAGCAGCGCTGCCGGCAGCTTGCAGCATTGTGCCGAATCGTGTGTGCGTGTACGGTGGTGAAATGGGTTAAGCTGTGGACTGCAAAACGAACAGTACTATTATGCATTTACGGGTTCGAGTCCCGCCCGCATCAAAAATTAAATGTGTGCAAAAATGTTTTTTTTTTTTTATTTTATATTTTGACTTTGCATAAATATTATAAGTCCATAGCCTTTTACGGTCAAAATATGATTGTAGCCGTTTTTTTGTTCCGCAAATAAATTTTGTACAAGCAGCTGGGTAGCGGGTATGTTACAGTCGAGCACACTCGACTGTAGCTTTCTTACTTGTTTTTACTGATTAAGTTATAAATTTTGGATTTTTGTTACCTGAATAAAAGTTATACGTTTTCAATACTTTTTACTCCTTTTGCCGTGTGTGTGCGTGTACGATAGTGAAATGGGTTAAGTTGTTAACTGCAAAACGAACAGAACTATTATGCATTTACGGGTTCAAGTCCCACCCGCATCAAAAATTAAATGTGTGCAAAAATTAATTTTTTTTATTTTAGGTTTTGACTTTGCCTAAATATTGTAAGTCCATGGCCTTTTACGGTCAAAATATGATTGTGGCTGTTCTTTATTGTTCCGCAAATAATTTTGATAAAACGCTGACGATGATGTCACGACGCGTAGCACAGGCGCAAGCAGTAGAAGTGCGGAAAACGGAAACATGGATAATTTCTGTATTTATCGCAATTTCGATGTTTACGGTTTACATGATAACTATAGCTAGCCAGATGATCTCTAAAACAATTTGATAACAATCGGATAATAAACACAGAAGTTATTCAGCTTAACGAACGATGATCTCTGAGAATTTGGTAACAATCGGATAATAAACACAGAAGTTATTCAGCTTAACGTTTTCCACAGCTGTAAGCAGCGCTGCCGGCAGCTGTTTTTTTTTTTTATTTTATATTTTGACTTTGCATAAATATTATAAGTCCATAGCCTTTTACGGTCAAAATATGATTGTAGCCGTTTTTTTGTTCCGCAAATAAATGATGTACAAGCAGCTGGGTAGCGGGTATATTACAGTCGAGCACACTCGACTGTAGCTTTCTTACTTGTTTAATTTTATGTTTAAGTTATGAGAATAAATAGCAACAACAAAACGCATCATGCATTCAGACTTCTTTTTTGTCGTGCAAGAATTTCCGAATGGTCTCATAATGTAACTTAGGCAAAATTTTCGTAATGGCTTGTCGGCCGAATGGAGAAGTGGTGGATCTCTTAGGTAATGGGTCCATCCATCATGCGTGTCATGGTGGGGGGAATCGAACTTTTCTTATTTTTTCCAAAAAAAAGTTTTTGCCTCCCTTTTTGAGCTATCTTCATGAAACTTTGTATACATGTTTCTTATTGCTGCCCGCTGTAAATAAGTCGGAACGAGCCGGTACGGACCGATACATCGTATAGATGCCATAGAACCTATCGGTCGTTTTTTTAACAAAATTTATCAAAAGTTAGAGTGCTCTAAAACACTTTTCATTCAAGTATATAATGAGGTATTAAAAGGGCACATATCGTTTTTTACATGCAGGTATTCGATTTATTCTCCTTAACAGGTAGAATTATTATTTTTACTGTTTAAGTTATAAATTTTGGATCTTTTGTTACCTGAATAAAAGTTATACGTTTTCAATACTTTTTACTCCATTTGCCGGCAGCGCTGATTGCAGCATTGTTCCGAATAGTGTGTTCTTTATTGTTTCGCAAATAATTTTGACTCGATTGTAGCTGCCTTACTTATTTTTTTTAAGAACTTATACTTTCATTTTTGAATATGCATTAATTGGTGGTCGTGCATTTTATTTAAAATTTTTTTAATGGCTCACAATAAACTTAGTTAACAAGTGGAGAAGTGACAGTCTCTTAAATCAGCTGTGTGCGATTGTTAGAGCGCAGCTTTTTCTTATATTCTTTTATTTTAATTTTTTATTTAATTGTATATTTAAGTTGTGAGAATAAATAGCAACAACAAAACGCATCATGCATTCAGACTTCTTTCTTTCTTGTGCAAGAATTTCCGAATGGTCTCATAATGGAACTTTAGCAAAATTTTCGTAATGGCTTAATGCCCGAATGGAGAAGTGGCGGATCTCTTAGGTAATGGGTCCAAGGTTCGATTCCGCATGCATGCGTGTCATGGTGGGGGAGATCGAACTTTTATTATTTTTTGCAAAAAAAAAACGTTTTTGCCTCCCTTTTTGAGCTACCTTCATGAAACTTTGTATACATGTTTCTTATTGCTGCCCGCTGTAAATAAGTCGGAACGAGCCGGTACGGACCGATACATCGTATAGATGCCATAGAACCTATAGGTCGATTTTTTAACAACATTTATCAATTAGAGTGCTCTAAAACACTTTTCATTAAAGTATATAATGAGGTATTAAAAGGGCACATATCGTTTTTTACATGGTATTCAATTTATAGTCCTCAACAGGTAGAATTATTATTTTTACTGTTTAAGTTATAAATTTTGGATTTTTTGTTACCTGAATAAAAGTTATACGTTTTCAATACTTTTTACTCCCTTTGCCGTGTGTGTGCGTGTACAATAGTGAAATGGGTTAAGTTGTTAACTGCAAAACGAACAGAACTATTATGCATTTACGGGTTCAAGTCCCACCCGCATCAAAAATTAAATGTGTGCAAAAATTTATTTTTTTATTTTAGGTTTTGACTTTGCCTAAATATTGTAAGTCCATGGCCTTTTACGGTCAAAATATGATTGTGGCTGTTCTTTATTGTTCCGCAAATAATTTTGATAAAACGCTGACGATGATGTCACGACGCGTAGCACAGGCGCAAGCAGTAGAAGCACGGAAAACGGAAACATGGATAACTTCTGTATTTATCGCAATTTTGATGTTTACGGTTTACATAATAACTACAGTTAGCCAGATGATCTCTAAAACAATTTGATAACAATCGGATAATAAACACAGAAGTTATTCAGCTTAACGTTTTCCATAGCTGTAAGCAGCGCTGCCAGCAGCATTGTGCCAAATAGTGTGTGCATGTACGGTGGTGAAATGGATTAAGTTGTGGACTGGAAAACGAACAGTACTATTATGCATTTACGGGTTCGAGTCCCGACCGCATCAAAAATTAAATGTGTGCAAAAATATTGTTTTTTTTATTTTAGATTTTGACTTTGCATAAATATTGTAGTCCAGCCTTTTACGGTCAAAATCTGATTGTAGCCGTTTGTTTTTGTTCCGCAAATAAATGATGTACGAGCAGCTGGGTAGCGGGTATATTACAGTCGAGCACACTCGACTGTAGCTTTCTAACTTGTTTATTTTAGATTTTGACTTTTCATAAATATTGTAAGTCCTTAGCCTTTTACGGTCAAAATATGATTGTGGCCGTTCTTTATTATTTGCAAATAATTTTGATGTACGAGCAGCTGGGAAGCGGGTATATTACAGTCGAGCACACTCGAATGTAGCTTCCTTACTTGTTTTTTTAAGATTTTATACTTTCATTTTTGAATATGCATGAAATGGTGGTCGTGCATTTTATTTAAAATTTTTTAATGGCTCACAATGAACTTAGTTAACAAGTGGAGAAGTGACAGTCTCTTAAATCAGCTGTGTGCGATTGTTAGAGCGCAGCTTTTTCTTATATTTTTTTATTTTAATTTTTTATTATACCCGCTACTCATAGAGTAGAAGGGTATTATAACTTTGTTCAAACCGAAAATGTATGTAACAGGCAGAAGGAGACACCTCCGACCCCATAAAGTATATATATTCTGGCTCAGGATCAACAGCCGAGTCGATATAGCCATGTCCGTCTGTCCGTCTGTCTGTCCGTATGAAAATCTAGATCTCAGCTATTATAAGAGCTAGGACTACCAAATTTGGTGACAATATGTGTTATTATTGTACGCAGATCAAGATTATTTTGGATTTTGGCCACGCCCCCTTCCGTCCCCGTAATCGAAAAAACATTGATTACAAGCGCAATTTTGATGCTATATTGTTCATTTGCATGATAACTATAGCTAGCCAGATGATCTCTGAAAAGTTGGTAACAATCGGATAATAAACACAAAAGTTATTCAGCTTAACGTTTTCCATAGCTGTAAGCAGCGCTGCCGGCAGCAGCAATATGATTGTGGCTGTTCTTTATTGTTCCGCAAATAATTTTGATGAAACGCTGACGATTACGTCACGACGCGCAGCACAGGCGCAAGCAGTGGAAGTACGGAAAACGGAAACATGGATAACTTCTGTATTTATCGTCCGGTTGGATTGTAATTTAGGAAATACTTTTATATTGCAATTATTTATGTTCAGCTGTGTGCGATTGTTAGAGCGCAGCTTTTTCTTATATTTTTTTATTTTAATTTTTTATTTAATTGTATGTTTAAGTTATGAGAATAAATAGCAACAACAAAACGCATCATGCATTCAGACTTCTTTCTTTCTTGTGCAAGAATTTCCGAATGGTCTCATAATGTAACTTAGGCGAAATTTTCGTAATGGCTTAATGGCCGAATGGAGAAGTGGTGGATCTTTTAGGTAAATGGTTTAAGGTTCGATTCCGCATGCACGCGTGTCATGGTGGGGGAGATCGAACTTTTCTTATTTTTTCCAAAAAAACGTTTTTGCCTCCCTTTTTAAGCTACCTACATAAAACTTTGTATACATGTTTCTTATTGCTGCCCGCTATAAATAAGTCGGAACGAGCCGGTACGGACCGATACATCGTATAGATGCCATAGAACCTATAGGTCGTTTTTTTAACAAAATTTATCAGTTAGAGTGCTCTAAAACGCTTTTCATTCAAGTATATAATGAGGTATTAAAAGGGCACATATCGTTTTTTGCAGGTATTCGATTTATAATCCTCAACAGGTAGAATTATTATTTTTACTGTTTAAGTTATAAATCTTGGATTTTTTGTTACCTGAATAAAAGTTATACGTTCTCAATACTTTTTACTCCTTTTGCCGGCAGCGCTGCTTGCAGCATTGTGCCGAATCTTGTGTGCGTCTACGGTGGTGAAAAGGGTTAAGTTGTTGACTGCAAAACGAACAGTACTATTATGCATTTACGGGTTCGAGTCCCGCTCGCATCAAAAATTAAACGAAATAAAATGTTTTTTTTTATTTTAGATTTTGACTTTGCATACATATTGTAAGCCCATAGCCTTTTACGGTCAAAATATGATTGTAGGCATTCTTTATTGTTCCGCAAATAAATTATGTACAAGAAGCTGGGTAGCGGGTATATTACAGTCGAGCACACTCGACTGTAGCTTTCTTACTTGTTTTATTTTAATTTTTTATTATACCCGCTACTCATAGAGTAGAAGGGTATTATAACTTTGTTCAAACCGAAAATGTATGTAACAGGCAGAAGGAGACACCTCCGACCCCATAAAGTATATATATTCTGGCTCAGGATCAACAGCCGAGTCGATATAGCCATGTCCGTCTGTCCGTCTGTCTGTCCGTGTGAAAATCTAGATCTCAGCTATTATAAGAGCTAAGACAACCAAATTTGGTGACAATATGTGTTATTATTGCACGCTGATCAAGTTTATTTTGGATTTTGGCCACGCCCCCTTCCGTCCCCGCAAATCGAAAAAACATTGATAACAAGTGCAATTTTGATGCCATATTGTTCATTTTCGGTTTACATGATAACTATAGCTAGCCAGATGATCTCTGAAAATTTGGTAACAATCGGATAGTAAACACAAAAGTTATTCAGCTTAACGTTTTCCATAGCTGTAAGCAGCACTGCCGGCAGCGCTGCTTGCAGCATTGTGCCGAATCGTGTGTGCGTGTACGGTGGTGTAATGGGTTAAGTTGTGGACTGCAAAACGAACAGTACTATTATGCATTTACGGGTTTGAGTCCCGCCCGCATCAAAAATTAAATGTGTGCAAAAATGTTTTTTTTTTTTATTTTATATTTTGACTTTGCATAAATATTATAAGTCCATAGCCTTTTACGGTCAAAATATGATTGTAGCCGTTTTTTTGTTCCGCAAATAAATGATGCACAAGCAGCTGGGTAGCGGGTATATTACGGTCGAGCACACTCGACTGTAGCTTTCTTACTTGTTTAATTTTATGTTTAAGTTATGAGAATAAATAGCAACAACAAAACGCATCATGCATTCAGACTTCTTTTTTGTCGTGCAAGAATTTCCGAATGGTCTCATAATGTAACTTAGGCAAAATTTTCGTAATGGCTTGTCGGCCGAATGAAGAAGTGGTGGATCTCTTAGGTAATGGGTCTATCCATCATGCGTGTCATGGTGGGGGGAATCGAACTTTTCTTATTTTTTCCAAAAAAAGTTTTTGCCTACCTTTTTGAGCTATCTTCATGAAACTTTGTATACATGTTTCTTATTGCTGCCCGCTGTAAATAAGTCGGAACGAGCCGGTACGGACCCGATACATCGTATAGATGCCATAGAACCTATCGGTCATTTTTTTAACAAAATTTATCAAAAGTTAGAGTGCTCTAAAACACTTTTCATTCAAGTATATAATGAGGTATTAAAAGGGCATATATCGTTTTTTACATGCAGGTATTCGATTTATAGTCCTTAACAGGTAGAATTATTATTTTTACTGTTTAAGTTATAAATTTTGGATCTTTTGTTACCTGAATAAAAGTTATACGTTTTCAATACTTTTTACTCCTTTTGCCGGCAGCGCTGCTTGCAGCATTGTTCCGAATAGTGTGTGCGTGTACGATAGTGAAATGGGTTAAGTTTCTAACTGCAAAACGAACAGAACTATTATGCATTTACGGGTTCAAGTCCCACCCGCATCAAAAATTAAATGTGTGCAAAAATTTATTTTTTTTATTTTAGGTTTTGACTTTGCCTAAATATTGTAAGTCCATGGCCTTTTACGGTCAAAATATGATTGTGACCGTTCTTTATTGTTTCGCAAATAATTTTGACTCGAATGTAGCTTCCTTACTTGTTTTTTTTCAAGAACTTATACTTTCATTTTTGAATATGCATTAAATGGTGGTCGTGCATTTTATTTAAAATTTTTTTAATGGCTCACAATGAACTTAGTTAACAAGGGGAGAAGTGGCAGTCTCTTAAATCAGCTGTGTGCGATTGTTAGAGCGCAGCTTTTTTTTATATTCTTTTATTTTAATTTTTTATTTAATTGTATGTTTAAGTTATGAGAATAAATAGCAACAACAAAACGCATCATGCATTCAGACTTCTTTCTTTCTTGTGCAAGAATTTCCGAATGGTCTCATAATGTAACTTTGGCGAAATTTTCGTAATTGCTTAATGGCCGAATGGAGAAGTGGTGGATCTTTTAGGTAAATGGTTTAAGGTTCGATTCCGCATGCACGCGTGTCATGGTGGGGGAGATCGAACTTTTCTTATTTTTTCCAAAAAAACGTTTTTGCCTCCCTTTTTAAGCTACCTTCATAAAACTTTGTATACATGTTTCTTATTGCTGCCCGCTATAAATAAGTCGGAACGAGCCGGTACGGACCGATACATCGTATAGATGCCATAGAACCTATAGGTCGTTTTTTTTAACAAAATTTATCAATTAGAGTGCTCTAAAACGCTTTTCATTCAAGTATATAATGAGGTATTAAAAGGGCACATATCGTTTTTTAAATGCAGGTATTCGATTTATAGTCCTCAACAGGTAGATTTATTATTACTGTTTAAGTTATGAATCTTGGATTTTTTTGTTACCTGAATAAAAGTTATACGTTTTCAATACTTTTTACTCCTTTTGCCGGCAGCGCTGCTTGCAGCATTGTGCCGAATCTTGTGTGCGTGTACGGTGGTGAAAAGGGTTAAGTTGTTGACTGCAAAACGAACAGTACTATTATGCATTTACGGGTTCGAGTCCCGCTCGCATCAAAAATTAAATGAAATAAAATGTTTTTTTTTTTATTTTAGATTTTGACTTTGCATAAATATTGTAAGCCCATAGCCTTTTACGGTCAAAATATGATTGTAGCCGTTCTTTATTGTTCCGCAAATAATTTTGATGTACGAGCAGCTGGGTAGCGGGTATATTACAATCGAGCACACTCGAATGTAGCTTTCTTACTTGTTTTAACAAAGTTTATCAATTAGAGTGCTCTAAAACACTTTTCATTTAAGTATATAATGAGATATTAAAAGGGCAAGTATCGTTTTTTACATGCAGGTATTCGATTTATAGTCCTCAACAGGTAGATTTATTATTACTGTTTAAGTTATAAATCTTGGATTTTTTGTTACCTGAATAAAAGTTATACGTTTTCAATACTTTTTACTCCTTTTGCCGGCAGCGTTGCTTGCAGCATTGTGCCGAATAGTGTGTGCGTGTACGATGGTGAAATGGATTAAGTTGTTAACTGCAAAACGAACCGAACTATTATGCATTTATGGTTCGAGTCCCACCCGCATCAAAAATTAAATGTGTGCAAAAATTTATTTTTTTTATTTTAGGTTTTGACTTTGCATAGATATTGTAGTCCATAGCCTTTTACGGTCAAAATCTGATTGTAGCTGTTTGTTTTTGTTCCGCAAATAAATGATGTACGAGCAGCTGGGTAGCGGGTATATTACAGTCGAGCACTCTCGACTGTAGCTTTCTTACTTTTTTTTTATTGTTTTTATTGTTTTTTATAAATGCATTTTATTTAAAATTTTTTAATGGCTCACAATGAACTTAGTTAACAAGTGGAGAAGTGGCAGTCTCTTAAATCAGCTGTGTGCGATTGTTAGAGCGCAGCTTTTGCTTATATCTTTTTATATTAATTTTTTATTTAATTGTATGTTTAAGTTATGAGAATAAATAGCAACAACAAAACGCATCATGCATTCAGACTTCTTTCTTTCTTGTGCAAGAATTTCCGAATGGTCTCATAATGTAACTTAGGCTAAATTTTCATAATGGCTTAATGGTCGAATGGAGAAGTGGTGGATCTCTTAGGTAATGGGTCCACCCATCATGCGTGTCATGGTGGGGGAGATCGAACTTTTCTTATTTTTTCCAAAAAGAGTTTTTGCCTCCCTTTTTGAGCTTCATGAAACTTTGTATACATGTTTCTTATTGCTGCCCGCTGTAAATAAGTCGGAACGAGCCGGTACGGACCGATACATCGTATAGATGCCATAGAACCTATCTGTCGTTTTTTTTTAACAAAATTTATCAAAAGTTAGAGTGCTCTAAAACACTTTTCATTCAAGTATATAATGAGGTATTAAAAGGGCACATATCGTTTTTTACATGCAGGTATTCGATTTATAGTCCTTAACAGGTAGAATTATTATTTTTACTGTTTAAGTTATAAATTTTGGATCTTTTGTTACCTGAATAAAAGTTATACGTTTTCAATACTTTTTACTCCTTTTGCCGGCAGCGCTGCTTGCAGCATTGTTCCGAATAGTGTGTGCGTGTACGATAGTGAAATGGGTTAAGTTTCTAACTGCAAAACGAACAGAACTATTATGCATTTACGGGTTCAAGTCCCACCCGCATCAAAAATTAAATGTGTGCAAAAATTTATTTTTTTTATTTTAGGTTTTGACTTTGCCTAAATATTGTAAGTCCATGGCCTTTTACGGTCAAAATATGATTGTGACCGTTCTTTATTGTTTCGCAAATAATTTTGACTCGAATGTAGCTTCCTTACTTGTTTTTTTTCAAGAACTTATACTTTCATTTTTGAATATGCATTAAATGGTGGTCGTGCATTTTATTTAAAATTTTTTTAATGGCTCACAATGAACTTAGTTAACAAGGGGAGAAGTGGCAGTCTCTTAAATCAGCTGTGTGCGATTGTTAGAGCGCAGCTTTTTCTTATATTCTTTTATTTTAATTTTTTATTTAATTGTATGTTTAAGTTATGAGAATAAATAGCAACAACAAAACGCATCATGCATTCAGACTTCTTTCTTTCTTGTGCAAGAATTTCCGAATGGTCTCATAATGTAACTTTGGCGAAATTTTCGTAATTGCTTAATGGCCGAATGGAGAAGTGGTGGATCTTTTAGGTAAATGGTTTAAGGTTCGATTCCGCATGCACGCGTGTCATGGTGGGGGAGATCGAACTTTTCTTATTTTTTCCAAAAAACGTTTTTGCCTCCCTTTTTAAGCTACCTTCATAAAACTTTGTATACATGTTTCTTATTGCTGCCCGCTATAAATAAGTCGGAACGAGCCGGTACGGACCGATACATCGTATAGATGCCATAGAACCTATAGGTCGTTTTTTTTAACAAAATTTATCAATTAGAGTGCTCTAAAACGCTTTTCATTCAAGTATATAATGAGGTATTAAAAGGGCACATATCGTTTTTTAAATGCAGGTATTCGATTTATAGTCCTCAACAGGTAGATTTATTATTACTGTTTAAGTTATGAATCTTGGATTTTTTTGTTACCTGAATAAAAGTTATACGTTTTCAATACTTTTTACTCCTTTTGCCGGCAGCGCTGCTTGCAGCATTGTGCCGAATCTTGTGTGCGTGTACGGTGGTGAAAAGGGTTAAGTTGTTGACTGCAAAACGAACAGTACTATTATGCATTTACGGGTTCGAGTCCCGCTCGCATCAAAAATTAAATGAAATAAAATGTTTTTTTTTATTTTAGATTTTGACTTTGCATAAATATTGTAAGCCCATAGCCTTTTACGGTCAAAATATGATTGTAGCCGTTCTTTATTGTTCCGCAAATAATTTTGATGTACGAGCAGCTGGGTAGCGGGTATATTACAATCGAGCACACTCGAATGTAGCTTTCTTACTTGTTTTAACAAAGTTTATCAATTAGAGTGCTCTAAAACACTTTTCATTTAAGTATATAATGAGATATTAAAAGGGCAAGTATCGTTTTTTACATGCAGGTATTCGATTTATAGTCCTCAACAGGTAGATTTATTATTACTGTTTAAGTTATAAATCTTGGATTTTTGTTACCTGAATAAAAGTTATACGTTTTCAATACTTTTTACTCCTTTTGCCGGCAGCGTTGCTTGCAGCATTGTGCCGAATAGTGTGTGCGTGTACGATGGTGAAATGGATTAAGTTGTTAACTGCAAAACGAACCGAACTATTATGCATTTATGGTTCGAGTCCCACCCGCATCAAAAATTAAATGTGTGCAAAAATTTATTTTTTTTATTTTAGGTTTTGACTTTGCATAGATATTGTAGTCCATAGCCTTTTACGGTCAAAATCTGATTGTAGCTGTTTGTTTTTGTTCCGCAAATAAATGATGTACGAGCAGCTGGGTAGCGGGTATATTACAGTCGAGCACTCTCGACTGTAGCTTTCTTACTTTTTTTTTATTGTTTTTATTGTTTTTTATAAATGCATTTTATTTAAAATTTTTTTAATGGCTCACAATGAACTTAGTTAACAAGTGGAGAAGTGGCAGTCTCTTAAATCAGCTGTGTGCGATTGTTAGAGCGCAGCTTTTGCTTATATCTTTTTATATTAATTTTTTATTTAATTGTATGTTTAAGTTATGAGAATAAATAGCAACAACAAAACGCATCATGCATTCAGACTTCTTTCTTTCTTGTGCAAGAATTTCCGAATGGTCTCATAATGTAACTTAGGCTAAATTTTCATAATGGCTTAATGGTCGAATGGAGAAGTGGTGGATCTCTTAGGTAATGGGTCCACCCATCATGCGTGTCATGGTGGGGGAGATCGAACTTTTCTTATTTTTTCCAAAAGAGTTTTTGCCTCCCTTTTGAGCTTCATGAAACTTTGTATACATGTTTCTTATTGCTGCCCGCTGTAAATAAGTCGGAACGAGCCGGTACGGACCGATACATCGTATAGATGCCATAGAACCTATCTGTCGTTTTTTTTTAACAAAATTTATCAAAAGTTAAAGTGCTCTAAAACACTTTTCATTCAAGTATATAATGAGGTATTAAAAGGGCACATATCGTTTTTTACATGCAGGTATTCGATTTATAGTCCTCAACAGGTAGAATTATTTAAATATGAAAATATGAAATTAAAAAACGAAAATTTGATGCGGTAAACATAATTATACCAAGAGTCGATCACCTTACAAAACTCCAAATATCTTAATTAGGCCAACTCATAAAAAAATACCCGAGTTTATCGTTTGGCTCAGCGAAAAGGTGAGCCAAACGATAAACTGACCTACACCACAAATGTTAGGGTAGAAATACGTATTAATACAGACACTCCAATTTATTCAAAATTTTATCATTATATTTTTTTACCCTATGGCATTAAAAGAAGAAATAAATAAACAAATACAAGAGCTCTTAGATAAAAATATAATACGCCCCTCTAGATCGCCCTACAATTCACCTGTGTGGATTGTACAAAAAAAATTAGACGCCTCTAATGTAAAACAAGTAAAGAAAGCTACAAGACACCATTCGCCCAATTTCGAAACAAATTATTACACATTTAATTCTATCAAAAAATGCTGCACAGGTTTATCCGCCACCTATTGTTTAAATTAGAAATGTTTTTAATAGCGCCATCTACATGTGAAAACGGCATAGCTTTACACACGCTACGGCTAAAACGAAGCATCGTGACGGTGACGTCACGACGCGCCGCAAAGGCGCAAGCAGTGGAAGTACGGAAAACGGAACCATGGATTCTGTGTTTATCGTCCTATTGGATTGTAATTTGAAAAATACACTTATATTGCAATTATTTATGTTCATACCCCCTTCCACCATAAATCAAAAAAAAAAAAATGATTACCTCTGAACCTCTAGATCTCAGCTATTATAAGAGGGACTACCAAATTTTGTGGCAAAATGTGTTATTGTTGCACGCTGATCAAGTTTATTTTGGATTTTGGCCACGCCCCCTTCGGCCCCTGTAAATCGAAAAAAATTAATTACAAGCGCAAATTTGATGCCATATTCTTCATTTTCAGTTCATATGATAACTAAAGCTAGCCAGATGATCTTTGAAAATTTGGTAACGATCGGATAATAAACACAGAAGTTATTCAGCTTAACGTTTTCCAAAGCTGTAAGCAGCGCTGCCATCAGAATTGTTCCGAATAGTGTGTGCGTATACGGTGGTGAAATGGGTTAAGTTGTTGACTGCAAAACGAACAGTACTATTATGCATTTACTGGTTCGAGTCCCGACCGCATCAAAAATTAAACGTGTTCAAAAATATTTTTTTTATACCCGCTACTCATAGAGTAGAAGGGTATTATAACTTTGTTCAAACCGAAAATGTATGTAACAGGCAGAAGGAGACACCTCCGACCCCATAAAGTATATATATTCTGCCTCAGGATCAACAGCCGAGTCGATATAGCCATGTCCGTCTGTCTGTCCGTGTGAAAATCTAGATCTCAGCTATTATAAGAGCTAGGACTACCAAATTTGTTGACAATATGTGTTATTATTGCACGCTGATCAAGTTTATTTTGGATTTTGGCTACGCCCCCTTCCGCCCCCGTAAATCGAAAAAACAAACGGCAGCGCTGCTTGCAGCATCAAAAATTAAATGAAATAAAATGTTTTTTTTATTTTAGATTTTGACTGCATAAATATTGTAAGTCCATAGCCTTTTACGATAAAAATATGATTGTAGCCGTTCTTTATTGTTCCGCAAATAATTTTGATGTACGAGCAGCTGGGTAGCGGGTATATTACAGTCGAGCACACTCGAATGTAGCTTTCTTACTTGTTTTAACAAAATTTATCAATTAGAGTGCTCTAAAACACTTTTCACTCAAGTATATAATGAGGTATTAAAAGGCCAAGTATCGTTTTTTACATGCAGGTATTCGATTTATAGTCCTCAACAGGTAGATTTATTATTTTTACTGTTTAAGTTATAAATCTTGGATTTTTTTGTTACCTGAATAAAAGTTATACGTTTTCAATACTTTTTACTCCTTTTGCCGGCAGCGCTGCTTGCAGCATTATGCCGAATAGTGTGTGCGTGTACGATAGTGAAATGGGTTAAGTTGTTAACTGCAAAACGAACAGAACTATTATGCATTTATGGGTTCGAGTCCCACCCGCATCAAAAATTAAATGTGTGCAAAAATTTATTTTTTTTATTTAAGATTTTGACTTTGCCTAAATATTGTAAGTCCATGCCCTTTTACGGTCAAAATATGATTATGGCTGTTCTTTATTGTTCCGCAAATAATTTTGATGAAACGCTGACGATGACGTCACGACGCGCAGCACAGGCGCAAGCAGTGGAAGTACGGAAAACGGAAACATGGATAACCTCTGTATTTATCGTCCGATTGGATTGTAATTTGGGAAATGCATTTATATTGCAATTATTTATGTTCATACCAAAGCAGAAAGCTGTAACTTCAATACTTCTCATGATAATCAAAAATTATCGATTTGCGTGGGCGGTGGGCGTGGCATCTAAAACTGAAAATACACTCGATCTACCTATGCTATACAGGAACCTTCATGTGAAATATGGTGACTCTAGCTTTTATAATAGCTGAGATCTAGACGTTCAAACGGACAGACGGACAGACGGAAAGACAGACAGACAGACGGACAGACGGATATGGCTCAATCGACTCAGCTAGGGATCCTGAGTCAGAATATATACACTTTGTGGGGTCTGCCACGCCTCCTTCTGCCTGTTACATACATTTGCAGAAACTTAGTATACCATTTTTGACCATTTTCAATGGTCAAATGGTATAAAAATATAGAATGGTCATTGATTATAGGACGTGCCCTTGATGCCATACTAAGAGACCATATAGGCAATATTTGTTTTATTTACATAGATGACATCATTGTTTTTAGCAAATATGAAGAATCCCATTATAAGAACCTCGACATTATTTTGGATACTCTCAATGCTGCTAACATTGAGTGTCAGCTTGACAAGTGCGAGTTCTTTAAAAATAAGGTGGAGTTTCTAGGGTTCGTAATCTCAGATATAGGCATTGAAGCAAACCCTAAAAAAATAGAAGCTATCTCTAATTATCCATGCCCCAAAACATTAAAGGAACTAAGATCTTTCCTGGGATTATCAGGCTATTATAGAAGATTTGTAAAGGGATTCGCTGCAATTGCCAAGCCACTCACAGAGTTACTAAGAGGAGAGGACGGTCGCATATAAAAGGGAATTTCATCAAAAAAGTTAATACAATTTACAATACCCCGACTTTAATAAAGGGTTCACGTTAACCACTGATGCTTCAGACTACGCAATAGAAGCAGTTCTCTCCCAAACTGATAGACCAATAGCTTTCATATTGAGAACTCTGTCAATAACCAAGAAAGGATATGAGACTGCACTGAAGGAAATGCTAGCTATTTTCTGGGCTGTTAAATCTTTCATATGGTGGCTCACACATGACTGCCACTGAAAGGGAAGTATAGCAGTTGGAAGATGGAAGACTCATTTTACAAACCTGGCAAGGAAAATACAGTAGCAGACGCGCTTTCTGACAATGATTTAATTGACATATTAAAAAAATATTTAGACCCCCAATAATAAATGAAATTCATACAACAGAAGATTTAATGGGACAAATACAAAGAATTTATCCAGACCATTTCTCAATATTGAAAATAAGATTTACACAATCAAAAGTAGGGGACGGTACAAAGGAAAGTGAACAGGAAGAAATTATGCTAGAAACCCATAGTAGAGCTCATAGAAATGAAGAGGAAAATAAAATACAAATTTCAGAAAAATACTACTTTCTTAAAATGAAGCAGAAATTAGCAACACCAATTAAACAATGCCAAGTTTGTTTTGAAAGAGACCCCCATACCAGAATACCCAGGACACATAATTCACATCGACATATTCTCTACCGAGTAAAAACTAGTATTGACAGTAATAGACAAGTTCTCAAAATTAGCACAAGCAAGAGTTATGGAATCGAAAGCAACATACAAAAAACCATTAAACAATATACTATTTTATTATGGTGTTCCAAAGTTTGTTGCCATGGACAATGAAAAATCATTTAATTCCGCAAGTATCAACTTTATGATGAAACCCCAGCTAGGCATATAAATTTTTAGAGTTCCCCCTCTAAAAGTACAGTGAATTGTCAAATAGAAAGATTTCATTCCACCTTGTCTGAGATAATGAGGTGTTTAAAATCAAAGCAGCTGTATCAAACATTCGAAGAATTGCTCATTAGAACAATTTATGATTACAATTACACCATACACTCAGTAATCAAACATAGACCACTAGAAGTATTTTTTGGCAGAAATGTCACCACAAATCCCGAACAATTTCAAAAAGTAGGCAAGATAATATTACGAGATTAAACAAGTAAGAAAGCTACATTCGAGTGTGCTCGACTGTAATATACCCGCTACCCAGCTGCTCGTACATCAAAATTATTTGCGGAACAATAAAGAACGGCCACAATCATATTTTGACCGTAAAAGGCCATGGAAATCTAAAATAAAACAAGTAAGAAAGCTACATTCCAGTGTGCTCGACTGTAATATACCCGCTTACCAGCTGCTCGTACAAAACGGCTACAATCATATTTTGACCGTAAACGGCCTAGATCTAGATTATCAAACGGACAGACAGACGGACAGACAGAAAGACGGACAGACAGACGGACATGGCTATGTCGACTCGGCTGTTGATCCTGAGCCAGAATATATATACTTTATGGGGTCGGAGGTGTCTCCTTCTGCCTGTTACATACATTTTCGGTTTGAACAAAGTTATAATACCCTTTTACTCTATGAGTAGCGGGTATAGTATAGGAAAAAGCTGCGCTCTAACAATCGCACACAGCTGATTTAAGAGACTGTCACTTCTCCACTTGTTAACTAAGTTAACTGTGAGCCATTAAAAAAATTTTAAATAAATGCACGACCACCAATTAATGCATATTCAAAAATCATACAATTAAATAAAAAATAAAAATAAAAAAATATAAGAAAAAGCTGCACTCTAACAATCGCACACAGCTGATTTAAGAGACTGTCACTTCTCCACTTGTTAACTAAGTTCATTGTGAGCCATTAAGAAAATTTTAAATAAAATGCACGACCACCAATTAATGCATATTCAAAAACTAAAGTAAAAGTTCTTAAAAAACAAAAAGAAAAAGCTTAAGCGGCATGATCTAGGAATCGAACCACGGGCCTGTCGGTACAGGAGTTTATCGTTTTTCCACTAAGGTACTGACGCTGTTATTCAACAGCTGCAAAAATTTGCATTGTAAGGCATTCTTATTATTTCCTGTACAAATAAAGAATTTCTTATAATTTCCTGTACAAATAAAGAATTTGCGCTGCCGGAATAACTTCTGTGTTTATTATCCGATTGTTACCAAATTTTTAGAGATCATCTGGCTAGCTATAGTTATCATGTAAACCGTAAAATGAACAATATGGCATCAAAATTGGCAATCAAAATCAATGTTTTTTTCGATTTACAGGGGCGGAAGGGGAGATGACGAAAATCTAAAATAAACTTGATCAGCGTGCAATAATAACACATTTTGTCACCAAATTTGGTAGTTTTAGCTCTTATAATAGCTGAGATCTATATTTTCACACGGACAGACAGACAGACGGACATGGCTGTATCGACTCGGCTGTTGATCCTGAGCCAGAATATATATACTTCATGAGGTCGGAGGTGTCTCCTTCTGCCCTTCATACATTTTCGGTTTGAACAAAGTTATAATACCCTTCCACTATATGAGTAACGGGTATAAAAACAAACAAAAGCAGGGTTTGGAGAACCATAATAAAAAACGAAAGGAGATTAAAACTTATCATCCAGGACCAGAAATATTCGTTAAACCAAATACTAGACTACGGTCCAAACTATCTAAACGTTATAAAAAAGAAATCGCAAAACAAAATATTCATACTACTATTACCACAGAAACAGGGAAAGTTGTTCACAAGAGTAATATCAAATATGACTAGGAATTTTGAGTTGTCCGATTTAAGGTATGCATTCGATTGTGACGAATCGGCCCATGCCATTAAAGAAACTAATTGGAATATCATTTAACTCTCATTGCAGGCTTCTCTTACTAATAATTGGGTTACCAATGATAACCGCAACTCTTGAAATCACAAACTATACAGACGCGCACACTATTACTATCCATAAAGGAATAGGGAAAATACAAACAGCATCCATAAAAATGATCTATTTTATCAACTAAAACAAATAGAAGAAGAACTTTTTAATATTCGAGAACACACCTTGAACGACTTAAGGAAATAACCCAAGCATTCTCTGCACTAAACACCCTAACATTTAAAAATCATAACAAGAGATCAATAAATTGGATCGGATCAGCATGGAAGTATGTTGCAGGCAATCCTGACCATAACGATCTTGTCATGATAGAGAACAATATTAACAATCTTATAACAAACAATAACGAACAAATTATTATAAATCAACAGTTACAGACTAGAATTAATAGTTTAACTACAGTCTCGAATATATTAAGAAATACAGTCAGGAAAGACAGTTCTTTTAATAATAAAATAGCTACAAGTCTTCAGAATCAGGTTAGACTATTAAAAAAAGAGTTAATTAATGGCAAATACGCTATGCAATGGGCAAGACTAAATGTAATAAACACCCTTCTTTTAAGTGATACAGAACTTGCTAAAGTTCATGAAATATTCAAGAAAGGCAATATTACCTCTCTTTCAGTAGAACAAATGTTAGAACTGGTCGATGTTTAAATACTACATAACAAAACAACAATAGCCTATATTATAACAAGTAAAGAAAGCTACAGTCGTGCGAGTTATCATGCCCCTCTCTCCGGCCACAGGGAAACAACAACGACCCGGCAACAAAAAACTGAGAGCCGAAAAATTCAACGCCGAACTCTGACGAAGACACATTTGCTAAAACTTATAACTTTTCTAATAAAGAGATCATTCTCAATTCATACCCCGAACAACTCAGTTGTTTCTTTGTTTGAAAACTTTTTTCCCTCGGCCACAGGATTGTAACTGGCGCAGCCGGACTATGGATAAGGAATTAACAATGCCCACTACGCTCGTCGTCCAAATTCTAAAGAGGTGATAAACATGTGACAGCAGTGGCTGTGGGGATTTTAGTAGTGTATGGTGAAATTATAAATTAAATAAAAAGTTATTGAAACATAATGACGTGCAAGTTCAACTTAAACAAAAGAAACAAACAAAATCAAGTTCAAATTGCTTCACAGGCGACCGTATATGTGTACATCAACCGCTGATAAGACACCGGGATCGCTTGTGCTGCAAGCGAAATTATACCAACAAGTTGATGTGTGTGATGACCGTGTAAGTGTACATCAATCGATGATAAGGCACCGGGATTATCCATACACCCTAACTCATAAAATGATACCAATTAAAAATGGTAAATTAATATAAAAAATTTTTTTGACATATTAAACTGCTGTGTGTGCTGACCGTTTGTGTGTGTCGGAGAGCACTTGGTGTGCGTATTTGGGAGCGTATTGGTATGCTTTTTGGTTATTTCATCAGAATAGTAATTTCATCACTATGGTAATATTGCATCAGCCTATATTTGCATTGCGAATGGTTATTGTAGTTCTGTAGTTCTGAGAACATCCGTTTCGCCGCGGCGATAAACTGGCGCCGCTGTCGCTGAGTGCGAATTGTTATGCAAAAAAAAAGAAGAAGAAGAAATGATAAAGAGCTAGATCAGTCGAATATTAGACTTCGTTGTGAGTAGAACTCGCTGCGCAAGAAGTGGTACAGAGCTACATCAGTCGAATTAGACTTTGTTGCACGTGTGAATGTGTACATCAGTCGCCGCGAAGGCAACGGGATCTCCCGCACAGTGGTTTATTAAATAAATGTGAGTTATGTGATTAACGACCGAATATGTGTACAACAATCGCTGTTAAGGCACCGGGATCGTACTTATTTATCAATTTACATGAACGCAAATTTATTTTAAATTAATAAATAAATAAAACCTGGACAATTATTATGCATAACAAAGAAAAAAATCAATAAAAACAAGTAAGAAAGTTACAGTCGAGTGGGCTCGACTGTAATATACCCGCTACCCAGCTGCTTGTACATCAAAATTATTTGGGGAACAAAAAAAACGGCTACAATCATATTTTGACCGTAAAAGGCTATGGACTTACAATATTTATGCAAAGTCAAAATCTAAAATAAAAAAATAAATTTTTGCCTGTTGAGAACTATAAATCGAATATTTGCATGTAAAAACGATATGTGCCCTTTTAATACCTCATTATATACTTGAATAAAAAGTGTTCTAGAGCACTCTAACTTTTGATAAATTATGTTAAAAAAAAAACAACCTATAGGTTCTATGGCATCTATACGATGTATCGGTCCGTACCGGCTCGTTCCGACTTATTTGCAGCTGGCAGCAATAAGAAACATGTATACAAAGTTTCATGATGGTAGCTCAAAAAGGGAGCTAACAACTTTTTTTTGGAAAAAATAAGAAAAGTTCGATCTCCCCACCATGACACCCATGCATGCGGAATCAAACCTTGGACCCATTACCTAAGAGGTCCACCACTTCTCCATTCGGTCATTAAGCCATTACGCAAATTTTGCCAAAGTTACATTATGAGACCATTCGGAAATTCTTGCACGACAAAAACAAAGTCTGAATGCATGACGCGTTTTGTTGTTGCTATTTATTCTCATAACTAAAACCTACAATTAAAAAAAAATTAAAAATATATAAGAACAAGTAAGAAAGCTACAGTCGAGTGTGCTCGACTGTAATATACACGCTATCCAGCTGCTCGTAGATCATTTATTTGCGGAACAAAAAAAACGGGTGCAATCAAATTTTGACCGTAAAAGGCTATGGACTTATAATATATATGCAATGTCAAAATGTAAAATAAAAAAAACAAGTAAGAAAGCTACATTCGAGTGTGCTCGACTGTAATATACCCGCTACCCAGCTGCTCGTACATCATTTATTTGCGGACCAAAAAAAAACGGCTACAATCATATTTTGACCGTGAAAGGCTATGGACTTACAATATTTATGCAAAGTCAAAATCTAAA
Organism: Zaprionus ghesquierei; assembly: GCA_018904095.1. NCBI lineage: Eukaryota > Metazoa > Arthropoda > Insecta > Diptera > Drosophilidae > Zaprionus > Zaprionus ghesquierei. The sequence goes on along the minus strand of JAEIGP010000617.1, from coordinate 700,894 downwards.
ATAAAAAAAAAACATTTTTGCACATATTAAATTTTTGATGCGGGCGGGACTCGAACCCGTAAATGCATAATAGTACTGTTCGTTTTGCAGTCCACAACTTAACCCATTTCACCACCGTACACGCACACACGATTCGGCACAATGCTGCAAGCAGCGCTGCCGGCAGCGCTGCTTACAGCTATCGAAAACGTTAAGCCGAATAAATTCTGTGTTTATTATCCGATTGTTACCAAATTTTCAGAGATCATTTGGCTAGCTATAGTTATCATGTAAACAAAATGGCATCAAAATTGCGCTTGTAATCAATGTTTTTGCGATTTACGGGGGCGGAAGGGGGCGTCGACAAAATCTAAAATAAACTTGATCAGCGTGCAATAATAACACATATTGTCACCAAATTTGGTAGTCCTAGCTCTTATAATAGCTGAGATCTAGATTTTCACACGGACAGACAGACGGACATGGCTATATCGACTCGGCTGTTGATCCTGAGCCAGAATATATATACTTTATGGGGTCGGAGGTGTCTCCTTCTGCCTGTTACATACATTTTCGGTTTGAACAAAGTTATAATATCCTTATACTCTATGAGTAGCGGGTATAAAAACATTTTTGCACACATTTAATTTTTGATGCGGGCGGGACTCGGACCCGTAAATGCATAATAGTACTGTTCGTTTTGCAGTCCACAACTTAACCCATTTCACCTTATACTCTATGAGTAGCGGGTATAAAAACATTTTTGCACACATTTAATTTTTGATGCGGGCGGGACTCGGACCCGTAAATGCATAATAGTACTGTTCGTTTTGCAGTCCACACCTTAACCCATTTCACCACCGTACACACAATTCGGCACAATGCTGCAAGCAGCGCTGCCGGCAGCGCTGCTTACAGCTATGGAAAACGTTAAGCTGAATAACTTCTGTGTTTATTATCCGATTGTTACTAATTTTCAGAGATCATCTTGCTAGCTATAGTTATCATGTAAACCGAAAATGAACAATATGGCATCAAAATTGCGCTTGTAATCAATGTTTTTTCGAATTACGTTTTGCATAGGTGCTGGCCTCGGTGAAGGTTGGCGAAAACCTACTTGTTGCCCTTTAGACATGGCATGATTCGATCTGAATGCCTGGTTTTCTAATTTTAGGCAAAGATGCAAAGCAGAGGGTAGGTCTGTTGGTTCTTTAATATCTAACAATCGTGACAAGTCTCCACGTAGTTCTCTTACAAAAATATCTAATGCTTTGTCCCTATATAATTTAGTCATAAGTTGTTCTGATTCCGAGCTTAAGTTCATGCAACCAATTTTGTTTATTATTAATGAAAGATGCTTATAGATTGCTTGATGAAAATCTTCTACAAACTGATTAGGTTCTTATGTTATTAAAGTCATTTGGTTCTATAAAGTACCTAAGTCCCTTTTATCAGCATAATGGAGAGCCAGACATTTGGATATGGCAGTCCAATTTAGAGGAACATTGTAAGACTCTAGTGCTATGTCAGCGTTGCCTGTTATCTTATTACGAATTGTGTGCAATATTCCAAAATAGTTAGGGGTTCCTATAGTATGTTCGTATGTTTTCAGGATCCTATCTACTCCTTTTTTCAAGGAGTCGAACTCTGCTGCGTTGCCTGAATATTCTCGTAAACTTTTTACAATGTCAAGGTCGTCTAAGTTCCTATTATTTCCTGGCGTAATTCCTTGATTTTCCATGTTAGTAAAATCGAACAATACATTTTGTGCCTGTTGTAACAGTCCAGGTAATTGTTCGGACAAAACCTGCCTGACTGTTTCTGCTATCTCAACCTCGTTCATGTTTCTATTTCTCTGTTGTTGAGTTTCGTACTGCTGGCTTATGAGAGTGGGGGACTGTTCTAAGTTCAATACTGGTGGCCTAAGTAAATTGTCTTGATTGGCCATACTACACTAAATTTTGTATAGGCAATTGTCGATTAAAATTATTGGTCTTGAAGAGTTGAAAATTATATAAAACTTATCACTTAGCGAAATAGGAATTATAATTAATGCTTATTGAATAATTTTGGTTGTCTTATTTGGTTGGTGCAAGCAATTATTATTGTATGAATATTTTGTGTGTGAACCGTATTTAAAGAAATTGCATGTGTGATTTTATTCAGTATTACTTAAATTTAATTAATTTATTGGGGTTTGTTTTAGGTTGTGCGAAAACCAGTGGCTGGTTTTACCCTTCTACCTTGGAGGGTCCTTTTATTTTAAGAATCTTAAGATTGGGTTTAATTATACTGCACCAATAACTGCACTTTTATTTGGTGCAATGCAGTGGGGTTTTCGTTATCGCTTTACGCAGTATGATGTAATTTATTAAGGCACACTTAAATATTCGAAATTTCGTTAAATAATTTCCACTTCACTATTACTTAACTTACTATTTAAATTTTATTTTACTTAGTTAATAATTTTGGTTTTAAAATTTTTTCCGTTACTTATAATTTTAATTGCGTTTTCACTTTTCTTTCTTTCGTTTTAGGTAAGTTTAATTTTGCACTTATTCATTAGCTTACATTATTGAAATTGGTGTGGTCACTCCTCCCGATGATCCGGATGTTGTCCTGTTTGCTGCTGGTAATTGGGATCCTGCGACTACTCCAATAGAGGTTGTCCTGCGGGCTGACCTGACAAGACTTGCGATCCACCGATGGGGTCCGTCTTAAGGAATGAGTTTTCTGATAGCAGCGGGCCAGTGTGTTGGGATGGGAAATTAATCCTCAAGTCCTAACTTAATAAGACTGTATCCGTTTCCGGATACGCTGCGCTGCTGGCAAAGGCTCGACAGAGGTTCGGCAGAGTTGCGCAGACCCAATACGATTTGGGCTGATGTTGCGGGCGGATGTTTACGTTAACTGTTGGTCTCTGTTGTCGGCGGATGTTAGGGTTATTGGAATTAAATAGTGTCACAAAGTTGCCACACTTCTTGCATTGACTTTCAATGTTGCTAGGCTGGGTTTTATTGCATTCACTTCAGTTGGTTGGGTCGTTTGGTTTTATTTGAAATAAATTTCATCTGCGCATGATTTATAGGAACCATCATGCCAAATTTGGTATCTGAAACTGTAATACTTTCCTTAATATTCGTAAGTTATCCATATGCGTGGGCGGTGGGCGTGTCACTCCAAATTTGAAATAAGCTTGATCTGTGTATGGTATACAGGAACTATCCAGTCAAATTTGGCGTCTCTAGCTTTTGTAATAGCTGAGATCTCGACGTTCATACAGACAGACGGACAGACAGACAGACAGACGGACAGACGGACATGGCTGACGGACATTTTTGACCATTTTCAATGGTCGAATGGTATACGAAGTAAGGAAAGCTCCAGTCGAGCGTGTCCAACGGTATGATACGACGACCAACTTCGTAGTTGCACTAACTAAAACTAACTCGCTCTCACACACACATACAGACACACACACAAAGACTAAAACAATACATGATGATATGCTGCAATGACGCAGGCAACGGAACTTCCAAAAACGTTTTCTTTAATAACTTCTGTATTTATTGTCCGATCGGATTGTAATTTTGAGTTTGATTAGGAGTTCTTAAGCAGAAATCTGTAACCTAAATACTTTCCTTAATATTTAAAAATTATCGATGTGCGTGGACAGTGGGCGTGGCACCTTAAATTTGAAATAAATTTCATCTGCGCATGATTTACAGGAATCATCATGACAAATTTGGGGGTCAGCCATGTGTCCTTCTGCCTGTTTCATACTTATGCACAAATTTAGTATATGGTCGAATAGTATAAAAATCGCGGCACACAAATTTGCTATAACGGTGCTACGAATTTTGAGCAAAGAAGAATTTTGTAATTGCGTTGTTAGAACAGAAAGTAGGTGTAGAGTATTCAATACCAATAATAGATTGTAAGCTACGATTATGGAATATATTAACTCATAAGCAGTAAAAACAAGAAAGAACGGCTACAGTCAAGTTTTGACTGTATAAAACCATGGATTTTTTAGGATTATGAAAAAAATATTTATTACTTGTTTAACCTTTTTTCACTCTTAGTGTCAGTGGTTTTGCTATTTTTGCAAAGTTGGGGGTAAAAACCAAAATGACCCACAATGGCTTTAGTTTTTGTCGGGTTTGGTTTAATACCATCTGTTGTTATTATATTATATATTATTAAATTCGCAGTTAAAAAGTTAAAGTTTGCTTTTCTGAGCTTTGAAAATACCTTTCGCAAAGAAAATATGTGAAGTGAAATACACAATTATGTCATCCCTGTATACGAGACAGTTTTTGTAAATTAAATCTTCAAAAAGATTATTCATGGAACGCTAAAAAAATGCAGGCGTATTTTTCAAATCAAAGGGCATTCGAGTATATTCGAAATGGCCATTTGGTGGAAAATTTGTCTTCTGTATGGAATTTTTACTCCATTTGCACTCGATGAAAACCTTTTGCGAGGTCAATGGTAGTGAAATACTATTGGCAATTACCAATTTTATTTAATATTTCATCCATTACCGGTATACGGTGTTTGTCGTCAACGGTTATCTCGTTCAGGTTGCCATAGTCAATGACTATGTGAAAATTTGTTTTTCCCGATGCGTTTTGATTTTTAGGTACTACCCAAACAGGAAAACTTGGACTTTCCTATGAAACCTTGTACAACAATGTCTTTCATTTTTTTGGACTTCTTCATCGAAACTTTGGGGGTATTTAAATGGCCTTTACTATATATTGGGTGTCATGTTTTGGGCTTATCTAATGTTTTATAGTGCTTGTCTTTAAACTCTTGTAAACCTTTTGTGAGGACTATTTCCTCTTCGTTGTTTAAATGGTAAAGTCTGAATTCACAGAATTCTCTCAACTTATTTTGTAACGAGAAGTTAAATTCTGCAACATTTTATGGCGCATCAAGGCATTGTAATGCGGTCTCGACCTTAGAATCTAAATCCTATTCATTAAAACAATGCATTAAAAAGTTATGCTTATTCAGGTTACCAGTTTGTTCTGCATAGTCTATTAAGGCTGTTGAGAAACGGTGGCAACTCTGTCATTTGCCAATTTAATGAATTAACATGTAAAACGTATCATTTAACATTAGAAATGTATCGATACCGCTGTACCGGTAACCGGTAACATTGAGAAATACAGTCCACAACAAAACACCATTTTATTCCACAACATAAGTTTGGTCCTTCAAACCAGGATATCTTGTATTGGGATTGATTGCGTTTAAAACTATGGAACAACTCAAGGCTTTGAAGAAATTCCGTGGTCGGCTAATGACAAGCAGAACTCGGCAATTCCATTGCTCTTCTAGAGGTTGAAGGGGATGTGGATCCCGCGGTGGATAATGCATTCCACGAGCAAAGGTATTTGTAAAGAATTTCATAAAAACGACGCAATAATCAATTTACTGCAACAACAAAAACAAATTTTCGAACGGCTAGCTGTAAATCAATCAGCAGGAAATGCAACGGTTTTTTGCGCTGTCGCGACGGGCGACGGGCGACGACGCGGCGCAAGCAACATCAAATTCTACGGCGGGACGCGCATCAGCACGAGATCAGGGTTGCAAAGCGAATTACCAAAATTCAAATCAAACGAATTGCACACTTTATATGGCTATCAACGGTTTTTGGATATGGCAGGTGAGCAACGAAGATCGTTCGTGAAGGAAATATCACTTATACCATTCGACCATTGGAAATGGTCAAAAATGGTATACTAAGTTTGTGCAAAAGTATGTAACAGGCAGAAGGAGACATGGTAGACCCCATAAAGTATTTATATTCTGGCTTAGATCAACAGCCGAGTCGATTGAGTCATGTCCGTCTGTCCATCTGTCTGTCTGTCTGTCCGTCTGTATGTATGAACATCAAGATCTCAGCTATTACAAAAGCTAGAGACACCAAATTTGACATGATGGTTCCTGTATACCATACGCAGATCAAGTTTATTTCAAAAAATTTACGAATATTAAGGAAAATATTTAGGTTACAGATTTCTGCTTTAGAACACGTAAAGATGCTGAATATGCAGCCATTCCCAAAATTACAATCCGATCGGGCAATGAATACAGTTACAATGAAGTTATTAAAGAAAACGTTTTACATAGTTTCGTTTCCCGCGTCATTACAGCACATCGTCTGCATCGTTTTATTCTTTTCGTGTGTGTCTGTATGTGGGTGTGAGAGCGAGTTAATACTAGTTAGTGCAACTACGAAGTTGGTCGAATGGTATCTTACGGTCGGACGTGCTCGACTGTAGCTTTCCTTGCTTGTTGTCTTTCTGTCCGTTTGAAAGTCTGGAGCTCATCTATTACAAGTTTGAATGAATTTTCCTGTATACAATTCACAGATATAGTTTATTTTTAATATTCTATGCCACACCCACTTACCTTGCAAATTGAATATCTACGATTGTTATTTGAGTGTGTGAAAGATAGAAGGCAATATGGGGAAATTGAGCCTTGTAATTAAATTGGACAAAGGGTATCATACTTTTTCTTTGATTATTACTTACCGAGCATATTAATTTAATACTGAGTTTAATTTTCACCAATTGAAATTGAATGTTGTAGTTTTAAATTTATGTTTGTTATTTAAGTATGATTGATTGCGGATGGATAGGTGGCATGATTATCCTACAAAAAATCTTTGAGAAATTGTAATTTTTTAAGGTATACAATTTTTGGGCTCTAGCTTTTATAGTATTCAACATTTAGGCACTCTGACTAACGGACCGAAAAGCAAATTGATTCCGCTATTAATACTGACAGTATCTTTCCGTAGTTAATAGGGTCACAGATGGCTCCTACTACTTTCCGAGCATTCTAACTGACAAAAGAAACTAATAATTTTTTCAGATCCGTTGTCTAAAGTGAAGATAACTTTATTAATAATTACATGTGATATTAAACGTAATTTAATTTGCCAAACTTAATAATATAGCTGTGCCCCGTTTAACCCAATATTCAGGTTTCTTAAATCCACTCTTTAAATCAACAGCTATGACAAATGAGCCTGAACGGATGGGATAGTAATAAGATGGATAATTATAAATTCCACGTGCCTTCTTTTTAACATTCTCCACAGGTTTAAAGTGTATTACTGGTAAATTGGATATCAATTCCATGGGTAATGCATCTTGAAGACATTGATTCTTTCGTAACCAACCAGCTCCTTCAAGGTATTAATTATGAATGTATGCTCCACCACCTTCACGTATAATTCGAGCAGCATTTGCATCTTCCTCAACAAAAATATAGAAATCCTAAGTAAGTTCATCAATAGGAGTCTTAGTTGATCGAGCAGCAGTTTGAAGAACAGCCGTTAGAAATCTAGTTGGAAATGTATATGCCGCAAGCCAAAAAAGTGTTGGAGCACGTAGAGTCTTTGGCCAGTTGTTGAAATGCGATACCCGAAATAAAAGATCTCGTGACCAAGCAGCCAATGGTGAAAGGGAATTGTAAGCTAAAAAATAAATTGAGTTTGAGAATTAATTTATTTCCTCTAAAGGCGGACTGCAAAATGTTGTTATACCCGAAAATGTATGTATGTAAATGAAACAGGCAGAAGGAGACATCTCCGACCCCATAAAGTATATATATTCTGGCTCAGGATCAACAGCCAAGTCATGTCCGTCTGTCTGTCTGTACGTATGAACACCTATATCTCAACTATTAGCTAGGAATACTAAATTTGATGACAAAATGTGTTATTATTGCACGCTGAACAAGTTTATTTTAGATTGAATTTTAGACAACGTCCACTTTTTAGATTTTGACTTTACATCAATATTGTAAGTCTATGGACTTCTACAGTCAAAATATGATTCTAGCCATTTGTATTGATTCGCAAATAGTTTTAATGTAAGAGCAGCTGGCTAGCGGGTACAAAACATCATTTGGCTTGTTACACTAATAATCATACAAACCGAAAAAGATCACCTGAGATACCTAAATTGCGCTTTGAATCGTTTTTTTTTTTATTTATAGGAGCATGGTCAAAATCCATAACAATCTTGATCAACATTTTTCATTTGCTTACATAGCTAAACCATTTCGAATTGACGCTAGCAATTTCGCCATAGGGCCGCACTATCACAAAGTTATAAAGCAATTAGTTTTTCAAGCAGAACTTTAACCGACAACTAACAGAACAACAGTGCAATAGAAAAATAATTATTTGCAATTATTTGGCAACCAATTACTTTCGTACATATTAAAATGAATTCCCTTGTCTGACTAAATAATATAAAAGAATCTGACATAAATTACAATGTTGGCGAATCACTCTTGACAACAATTTTAAAATAAACAACTTAGGAAAGCTACAGTCGAGCGTGTCCAACGGTATGATACGACGACCAACTTCGTAGTTGCACTAACTAGTACTAACTCGCTCTCACACACACATACAGACACACATACAATAACTAAAACAATACATGATGATATGCTGCAATGACGCAGTAAACGGAACTTTCAAAAACGTTTTCTTTAATAACTTCTGTATTTATTGTCCGATCGGATTGTAATTTTGAGATTGATTAGGTGTTCTGTAACCTTAATACTTTCCTTAATATTCAAAAATTATCGATGTGCGTGGATAGTGGGCGTGGCACCTTAAATTTGAAATAAATTTCATCTGCGCATGATTTAGAGGAATCTTCATTTTGGTGTCCGTAGCTGTAATAGTTTCCATAATATTCAAAAATTATCGATTTGCGTGGGTGGGGGGCGTGGCACCTCAAATTTTAAATAAACTTCATCTACGAATGATTTACAGGAACCGTCATGCCAAATTTGGTGTACCTATAATACTTTCCTTAATATTCGCAATTTTTCGATTTGCTGGTGGGCGTGGCACCTCAAATTTAAAATAAACTTTATCTGCGTATGGGATGCAAGAACCATGTATTAGCTGAGATCGACGTTCATACAGACTGACGGACAGAAGGACATATGGAACGGACATGGCTGAGTCGACTCGGCTAGTGACCCTGAACAAGCATACATAGTTCATGGGGTCTGCCATGTTTCCTTCTGCCTGTTACATACTTTTGCACAAACTTAGTATACCATTTTTGACCATTTTCATTGGTATAATGGTATAAATATTGAGAAGGAAAACTAAGTTATGTAGGAGACGCTTTATCTCGCGTTAAAATTTAAGAAGAGATGACGAAGAACAAAGTATAATAACATGATAAATGATAAACCTAGAGACAGGACACTATACTTTAGGTAGACACATCAACATATTTCACTAAATCTTAATTATGACTATATGACTATAAAACCCCGACAGTAAGATAACCTTCGCCCTATTTCGAAAAAAACGCTACTTTGAATTCCAGCAATAATTTCTGCACACATTCCTCAACTTTCGTGCATAATTTTTCTCTTAAATCAATCATTTAATTGATGGCTTCACTGCGAGAATATCATAGACACAGACAGACGCTGCTTGCAGCATTGTGTTGAATAGTGTGTGCAAATTAATAAGTGTCCCTATGGTCCGGTGGTCCTCTTTTATAGATGGCGTTGTAGTATAGGGTTGATGAATGTCGACTTCCTTGTCCAGGTATTATCCAGGCGGGACGTCGGCTCTCCTGAGTCCACAGTAATTCCGGCTATTAAGCCAGAGGTGAAGACTTCTTAGGAAGATTAGGTTGAAGGGCGTGACTTTGCCCCCGTGGTCTTTCGATGGCCTTTTGGCTCAACGAGAATGTTCAATTTAAACAATTGGTATTTTACGGCCAAGTGCCGGAGTAGCTGATCTTTTTTGTTAAAGCGCAAGCTTAAAACTGAATACAAAGAATATAGAAATTATGAATTTACCTTAGCTCCAATGCATCACGCCATAAGCTCATGGTTGGCAAGCCGACTCAGCATTTATGCAGCGCAGTTCGTTGCCCCGGATACTGGGTGTCCGATTGCCGCTTCTGACCGTTCTTAGCTTGGTGCGCTGAACTCAGTTGGGGCGCATCAGCATTGTTTATATGAAGCTACTTAGTTGCTAGGGGTATTATAAATGTAAACTATGTGGCTGCTGACTCAAATATATTGACAGCTCTGTTAGTTGTTAACTATCCAATTACCAACTACCCCCCCCAAGTTATGACCGTCCTTATCAATGGTTTGTTGAATTTCGACGGAGGCTCGCCTTTTTCTTAATACCAAAAAAAGGATGAGTGAACCAATCAGACCAATGTTCAGGATTACTCCAGCCACGAACCAAAGCTTAGGGGTACCCGCGGCGTCAACCTCGTCTTTGAACCCTTGGATAAAGCGCAGGTTGTCGTTGTTCATGCGGTGTAGCAATGGCATGCTCAATACCGGGTCGTGGGCGACGATGTTAAGTACTGGTGACCTTACTACGCCAGGCTGTTTGTCTATTGTTTTCCGGAAATTTATGAACTGCGTTCCGTTGATGGTGGCTGACAGTTCGAAGGTTATCAGATGCGTTCCTTTTACGAGCACCTCTGGGCCGCCGTCTGTGCTGATGCGGGCTGTTGCCTCGTTAATGATAACGATGCCATCGTCTATAGGCATTACTGCCCTCAGGTGGCTGGGTTGAGTGTGGCATTGGGCTGTGTTTCCCGGATGGAGCGAGCGAGCGCAGGTTTCGCGTCGAGACCGCTCACAGAAGGTGTTGTGCGTGGTCTCAATGCACTCGGTGGCGGAAAAGGTGTCTTCTTCACATTCGGCCAAGGTGTCTTCGTCGAGTCGTAGGATTACTTGATAGTGTGATACTGGGTACACGAGGACCTTTTTACATTTAACCTTGACTCTGGGATAGGCTATTAGTATATGGATAATGTTATCGGACTGAAGGACCCTAATTTTAGAGGCTTCTAATAAACTAACTACTGGGGTATCTTATTCAATTAGTGATTTTAGATCGGCATGATCAAGGATAGTGGGATTTATTATATAAGCTTTAGCCAAAGTTACAGTGAGAATTAAATTTTGTACCTCTGTTGTCAGCATTCTATTTCTGGCTAGTAGTGCCTCGTACAGATGCGGGGTGTCAACCAAATCGTTATTTCGGGCTTTAATAATTTTGTTAATGGTGTCGGTCAGTTTGTTTATCTGTCTCTGAGTTTCGGAGTTTATGCTAATCTGCCTGGAGTTCGAGTCCACTAGCTGGGCTTCTGTCATTCTGATCTTTAGGAAATCTGAGGCGTCTGGAGTTCCCGCAACTACTTTTAGAGCTGTCCCCAAAAAGTCTAAACTCCTAGCGATTCTATGGTGTATCTTTAACACGGACAACAGGGTTCTTAAATGGTATATGTCGACGTCTAGGAGTTTGCGCATATGCGACTGTGGAAATGTTTCGGACAATTTCTGTGTCTCATCTACTATACTAATATACTCCAAGAGGTTGCTCGAATGTCTCAAGTAATCCCTACGTTTAAACACCAGTACATCTCCATCTATGACGGGAATGTAGTTGTCGTGAGAAAAGTCGGTAATCCGAGCATTTGTCACCGCTAGGGTGATGAGCGTTGTGAGGATGAACCTGCAATCCAAACGTAGAATGAGACCACGGTGTATTAGCTTAAATCTGGCTTACTATTGGAAATATATCTTAAAGCTAAATTAAAGTGGGGGGATCTATTTGAGGTTGTCCTTATGAACCACCCTCCCCTTAATAAGAACAGATGTTCCTAGGTCTGCCTGCACTGTTTGCTATGTGCCCAATGGTGTTAGCTTGTTTCCTAGCCTTTTAATGTTTTTGAGAAAAACCTCGTCTCCTACCTCAAAAACACGGTTTTGTCTAGCTGGGTTGCATCTTTCGATGTTGTTCTTCTGGGCCTTTATCAGCTTGTCTTTAACGCCTAGGCAGCGATCATCGGAACCCGAGTGGAGGATCTCGACCGGTTTCTTCTGAGTGACAGAATGTAGGGTCTTATTGTATTCTATCATTGCCCTTAAGATTAACTCTGTCGTATCGCTGATTTTTATACCCGCTACTCATAGAGTAGAAGGGTATTATAACTTTGTTCAAACCGAAAATGTATGTAACAGGCAGAAGGAGACACCTCCGACCCCATAAAGTATATATATTCTGGCTCAGGATCAACAGCCGAGTCGATATAGCCATGTCCGTCTGTCCGTCTGTCTGTCCGTGTGAAAATCTAGATCTCAGCTATTATAAGAGCTAGGACTACCAAATTTGGTTACAATATGTGTTATTATTGCACGCTGATCAAGTTTATTTTGGATTTTGGCCACGCCCCCTTCCGCCCCCGTAAATCGAAAAAACATTGATTACAAGCGCAATTTTGATGCCATATTGTTCATGATGTTCAGATGATCTCTGAAAATTTGGTAACAATCGGATAATAAACACAGAAGTTATTCAGCTTAACGTTTTCCATAGCTGTAAGCAGCGCTGCCGGCTGCATTGTGCGCTGCTTGCAGCATTGTGCTGAATCGTGTGTGCGTGTACGGTGGTGAAATGGGTTAAGTTGTTGACTGCAAAACGAACAGTACTATTATGCATTTACGGGTTCGAGTCCCGCCCGCATCAATAATTAAATGTGTGCAAAATTTTTTTTTTTTTTTATTTTAGATTTTGACTTTGCATAAATATTGTAAGTCCATAGCCTTATACGGTCAAAATATGATTTTAGCCGTTTTTTTGTTCCGCAAATAAATGATGTACGAGCAGCTGGGTAGCGGGTATATTACAGTCGAGCACACTCGACTGTAGCTTTCTTACTTTTTCTGTCTAGTTTAAGACACCTAGCGATTTCTGTCAAGGTGATGTGGAACCGTTCCACTACACCGTTTGACGAGCTATGCAGCGGGGCCGCGTTCACAATGTCAATGTGGTAGCTGTTCTTAAGTAGCGAGGTGATAGTTTCAGAGTTGAAGGCGGCTTCATTGTCGCAATATATTGTTCGGATTTTGGGGAACAAATTTACGAGTTGAAGCAGGGGCCCTGTGACGTCCACTATTATTCTGGACAGCACTGGTTGCACTATTGCAAACTTTGAGAATTTGTCAACGTATGTTAAGAATTGCTTTTTATCGGTTGAGAAGATATCAATGTGCAACATTTCGCCGGTATAGCTAGGTATGGGTGTCTCCCCGAGCTCCTGTTTCTTAGGGTGCCTGTCATATTTGGCCTTGGTACATATTCTGCAATTTGCGACCACTTCCTTTGCCAGGCTGCTCATTTTGGGGAAATAATAGTCGCGCAGTACTTGCTTGGTTTTTTCCTGAGCCGCCCTGTGTGCACGATTGTGTCGTGATAATTTCCAACTGCTCATTTCGATTGGTAACGTCAATTACAATATTCTTACAGTATCGAAACTGCGTAGCCGGGAACTGAGCAATTAAGTCGTGTTGAAAACTTGCCAGGGTGGGTAGGTCGCAGTGTATCGCATTTACGACATCGGGGTTCACGACCTCCTTTAGCATTTCCAAAATGGTGCTTTTGTCAGCGAAATTGATTAAGTAGCGAATTTTACTACGAAACAATACCAAGCTTCGCTTTAGTCGGGAACGTGCTTCTTCTATAACAATTTGATTTCTGAAGCAGTTTACTGGCTGGTCTGTCGCTTCGACCGTGTAGGTCAGTGACAGTTCGCTGTGAATAGTCGCAGCATCTGACGGAGGCTCACTTTGTAAGGCATTAACGTTCTGCCTGGAAAGAGCGTCCGCCACATGGTTGTCTTTACCCGGTTTGTAGTGGATTTTAGCGTTATGGTCGTCGATATACGCTTTCCACCTTTTGATTTTCGGATTTGGGTTCCGGTCGGACACCGCGAATGTCAACGGTTGATGGTCCGTGTAAATGTTAATGTCGCGAGTGCCGTATAGGTAGTGTTGTAACCTTCCTAAAGTCCACACTATGGCCAACAATTCTCTTTCATTCGTGGCGTAGTGTGACTCACTCTCTTTGAGGGTCCTCGAGATCATAGTGATGGGTCTTTTATCTTGCAATAGAACCGCACCGATACCGTTCGCGGAAGCATCCGTCGTTAGATCGAATGGCTTCCTGAAATCAGGATATCTGAGAATTACATCTTCAGAAGCCAAGACATTTCTCAGCCTCTCGAATGCATCTCTCTGCAAATCACCGAACTCGATAGGAGTCTTCTTGGACATGTGCTTGCTGACAGAGCCGTTTTTTCCTTTCATCAATTCTGTCAAAGGCTTCGCAATTGCCGCAAAGTATGTTACGAAGCAACGGTAATAACTGGCTAGACCCAAAAATTACCTTAGCTCATACAAATTTGTAGGCTCTGGGTACTCCTTTATGGCCTTTACCTTCTCTGGGTCAGTTTTTGCACCTCCATTGGTTACAATAAATCCCAGATATTCAACGCTTTGCTTAAAAAAGTGCGTCTTCTCATTGGATACCTTCATGTTGGCATCACACAGGCTTTTTAAAACCCAATTTATGTGCCTAACATGGTCGTTTTCATTTTCAGAAAAAATAATGACGTCATCTACGTAAACATAGCACGATTTGCCAATCTGCTCCCGTAAGACGTCGTCGATCGCTCTTTGGAAATATGCTTCCCGCATTCTTCAATCCGAACGGTAATCGACAAAATTCATACTTCCCGCCGTTCACCGAAAAAGAGGTCTTTTCACGGTCGTGTTCGGCCAAGTATATCTGATGGTAACCGGACTTTAAGTCCTGCGTTGTAAAGTATTTGGCTTTTCCTAAGTTTGCCAGTATCATGGGGATGTTTGGCATTGGGTACTTATCAGCGATGGTTTTTTCGTTAAGTTTCCTAAAGTCTATAACCAAACGCTTATTTTTGTTCCCCAGTTCATCATGGCCTTTTTTGTCTACAACCCAGGTTGGATTGTTGTACGGTGACCTTGAGGTTCTAATAATGCCTTTCTGCAGTAAGTCTGCGATTTCTCGCTTAACAAACTCAGATACACACATGGGGTGCGGGTATAATTTGGAATATACCGGCTTATCATCGCTGGTGCGAATTGTGGCAACAACGGAAGTGTTAAACGGCAGTGCCTCGTTAGAGGCTGAAAATGCCTTGGATCTGTTTGTGATCATGTTTTTAAATTCGGTTTTTACAGATTCCGGTACCGCAATGTCATTCACGTTAGTGAAATTTACATCGTCACACTTATGATGCTGTAGCTCTTCAACCACAGAACCATAGTTGATTGTGCCTTTTTCTGTGTCTAGTTTCGCTCCAACTTGAGCTAGGAAATCAAAACCGATAATGCCATCAAAAGGCGTTAAGGTGTCCAAGAGAAAAAAATTCGCTGTTTTCCCGAAAACGTTCATTAAACATTTCTGTTCAACTCTGTTAGAACCGTGGATGGAACTAACTGTGAAAGGAGATTTGACCGGCACTACATTTTTTAGCTCCTTTACGGGCTTCATGTAGTTTTTCGCTGCCCCTGTGTCTATTAAAATTTTTAATTTCCTCCCATGTAACTGGCGTTCAATGAACGGCAGTCGGGAGCGTTCCCTAAAAAATTTATTTGGTCAAAACCGTCGGATTCATCGTCTACTTCGGCGACAGCCGCTGCTGCCGCTCTATCACTCACTCGAATATTCTCGCCCCTAGCATTGACAGACTGACCGCTTCTGAAGGCGGTGGCTTGCCTGTGCTGTGTCACAGTGGAGCCTAACTCCATGGGTTCTGGTGACTGGTTAGGGCCATCGATTGTGTTATGGGCCGCATTGTTTTGTGGGAACTTATTTTGTTTTTATACCCGCTACTCATAGAGTAGAAGGGTATTATAACTTTGTTCAAACCGAAAATGTATGTAACAGGCAGAAGGAGACACCTCCGACCCCATAAAGTATATATATTCTGGCTCAGGATCAACAGCCGAGTCGATATAGCCATGTCCGTCTGTCTGTCCGTGTGAAAATCTAGATCTCAGCTATTATAAGAGCTAGGACAACCAAATTTGGTGACAATATGTGTTATTATTGCACGCTGATCAAGTTTATTTTGGATTTTGGCCACGCCCCCTTCCGCCCCCGCAAATTGAAAAAACATTGATAACAAGTGCAATTTTGATGCCATATTGTTTCGGTTTACATGATAACTATAGCTAGCCAGATGATCTCTGAAAATTTGGTAACAATCGGATAATAAACACAGAAGTTATTCAGCTTAACGTTTTCCACAGCTGTAAGCAGCGCTGCCGGCAGCGCTGCTTGCAGCATTGTGCCGAATTGTGTGTGCGTGTACGGTGGTGAAATGGGTTAAGTTGTGGACTGCAAAACGAACAGTACTATTATGCATTTACGGGTTCGAGTCCCGCCCGCATCAAAAATTAAATGTGTGCAAAAATGTTTTTTTTTTTTTATTTTATATTTTGACTTTGCATAAATATTATAAGTCCATAGCCTTTTACGGTCAAAATATGATTGTAGCCGTTTTTTTGTTCCGCAAATAAATTTTGTACAAGCAGCTGGGTAGCGGGTATGTTACAGTCGAGCACACTCGACTGTAGCTTTCTTACTTGTTTATAGTAGTGGGGGTTTCTTCTCTGGCTGTCCTCGGCTCTGCTACTTTTTCCCTGGCCTTCCTGCGAACGGTTTTGGCTTTTCGTGCCCATAAGTGTATGACTTTTCTTCCACCGCCCTTGCATACGTGGCCGCGAAGGCGGTTCGGTCCATGCTCGCCTCATATTCCCTAGCCAAAGCCAGGGCTGAGGGTAAATCTTTGGGCTGAGCTGGCAACACAATGGCTCTTAAGGGTTTTCTGAGCCCCGAAATGAACGCGTGGCGGGCATCATTTCTAACCTCAATATTGAACAGAGCGGCGCTATCCGGTTCATGTGTCATAACGATTTTGTTAGTCACTAGTGTTAATCGCTTTTCGTCGTAGTACTGTCGTAGTACTGCATCAAGCTAAGCTCACCTTGCCTAACCGTTTCAAGACCCTGGCTAAGGACACGCAGCGACGTTTTGTCCGCGTATGTGCAGTCTAGTCGAGCAATGATGGCATCGAAATTTAGAACTGTGTTATGGGACACCAGTAGCGCTCTCGCTACCCCCCTGATTTTATTCCTAATAATTGTGACGGCTTGGTAATGTGTCTCGCTA
The DNA here is from genome assembly GCA_018904095.1 of Zaprionus ghesquierei. Taxonomy (NCBI): domain Eukaryota; kingdom Metazoa; phylum Arthropoda; class Insecta; order Diptera; family Drosophilidae; genus Zaprionus; species Zaprionus ghesquierei. The sequence continues at coordinate 683,814 of JAEIGP010000617.1, read as the reverse complement.
TTATTGTACGACCTGAAAATCTGATAGGCGTCCATGGCTGACTGCCGCCACGCCACATAATCGTCTTGGTCCCCCTCAAACTCGGGAATGGACTTCACTATGTCGAGTTTTAAGTCACATTTGACTTCTGGCTTAAAATCAATTCTTTTATATGCTTCTTCTTGCGGTGCTTCCACACCGGCTTAAAATCAATTCTTTTATATGCTTCTACTTGCGGTGCTTCCACACTTAAGTTCTCCATTTGTTTTTTAACCTCATCTAATTGTGCCTGCATTGACACCATCAGCCTAACCTCCTGCTGAGCTAGGGCCTGGCTAACGGCTCCTTCTATGATCGCCTGCAACTGAGCAGCGTCCATGTCTGTATTATTAGTAACTGTCGGGCGAAAACCTTGTTCTTTAAAATCCCACCCGTCGTCACTATCATATTCTACCTTAACGTTTCTGTATTTTCCTGCCCAACACATTTACCGATGGTTGGTACTTCGCACATATATTACACTATCTACGTGCGCGAGAAATGGAAATCGCAAAAACTTCTTTCAAAAGAACAGGCTTGCGCAAAGGAATTATTTATTATTTATTCCTTTGGGCAGCAATAGCTCCCAGTAACTTGGGGTATGCAATGGTAAATAACACTTTGGTAAAAGTATGCAACGGAAATTCAACTTCCCAAAAGCACGCAACGAATTGTTAGCTTTTTTCATTGTATATCTTCATTTATTTGGGTTCCAAAAGGAATCGTTCAGTCAATTCCTCTGAACTTAACCTATTGAGTATATAAAGGGTATATGAGACCAAGTGGTTTCTTAATTACTAAGTATAGAAAGGAAAGATTAATCTAGTTATTAATTACAAAGTGTGTTATATTATCTTCCGGGTAGGGAGATCGCTGGGGTGTACCCTCTTCAGCCTTCTGAGGGAGATGGGGTTGAATTGTTAGCTCTTTTATTTATTATTTATTTAATAATCGAAGATTGCCGAATTAAGTTCACTTATTGAACTTACATATTTTCTTCTCTTAACTACCCTGTTAAGATACTCTAGGTCCGTAATAAACGTTGGGTGCCAATTAATAAGTGTCCCTATGGTCCGGTGGTCCTCTTTTATAGATGGCTCCGTGGTATAGGGTTGATGAATGTCGACTTCCTTGTCCAGGTATTATCCAGGCGGGACGTCGGCTCTCCTGAGTCCACAGTAATTCCGGCTATTAAGCCAGAGGTGAAGATTTCTTAGGGAGATTAGGTTGGAGGGCGTGACTTTGCCCCCGTGGTCTTTCGATGGCCTTTTGGCTCAACGAGAATGTTCAATTTAAACAATTGGTATTTTACGGCCAAGTGCCGGAGTAGCTGATCTTTATTGATAAAGCGCAAGCTTAAAACTGAATACAAAGAATATAGAAATTATGAATTTAGCCTAGCTCCAATGCATCACCCCATAAGCTCATGGTCGGCAAACCGACTCAGCATTTATGCAGCGCAGTTCGGTGCCCCGGATACTGAGTGTCCGATTGCCGCTTCTGACTGTTCTTAGCTTGGTGCGCTGAACTCAGTTGGGGCGCATCAGCATTGTTTATATGAAGCTACTTAGTTGCTAGGGGTATTATAAACGTAAACTATGTGGCTGCTGACTCAAATATATTGACAGCTCTGTTAGTTGTTAACTTGCACGGTGGTGAAATGGGTTACGGGTTCGAGTCCCAGCCGCATTAAAAATTAAATGTGGCCAATCCGAACCGACTGGCAAACATGCTAGTAAACCCCATCTCCCTCAGAAGGCTGAAGAGGGTACACCCCAGCGATCTCCCTACCCGGAAGATAATATAACACACCTTGTAATTAATAACTAGATTAATCTTTCTGTACTTAGTAATTTAGAAACCACTTGGTCTCATATACCCTTTATATACTCAATAGGTTAAGTTCAGAGGAAATGACAGAACGATTCCTTTTGGAACCCAAATAAATGAAGATATATCAAAAAAAAAAAAAAAAAAAAAAAAAAAAAAAGTGGCCAAAAATATTTTTTATACCCGCTACTCATAGAGTAGAAGGGTATTATAACTTTGTTCAAATCTAAAATGTATGTAACAGGCAGAAGGAGACACCTCCGACCTCATAAAGTATATATATTCTGACTCAGGATCAACAGCCGAGTCGATATAGCCATGTCCGTCTGTCCGTCTGTCTGTCCGTGTGAAAATCTAGATCGCAGCTATTATAAGAGCTAGGACAACCAAATTTCGTGACAATATGTGTTATTATTGCACGCTGATCAAGTTTATTTTTGATTTTGGCCACGCCCCCTTCCGCCCCCGCAAATCGAAAAAACATTGATAACAAGTGCAATTTTGATGCCATATTGTTCATTTTCGGTTTACATGATAACTATAGCTAGCCAGATGATCTCCGAAAATTTGATAACAATCAGATAATAAACACAGAAGTTATTCAGCTTAACGTTTTCCATAGCTGTAAGCAACGCTGCCGGCAGCGCTGCTTGCAGCATTGTGCCGAATCGTGTGTGCGTGTACGGTGGTGAAATGGGTTAAGTTGTGGACTGGAAAACGAACAGTACTATTATGCATTTACGGGTTCGAGTCCCGCCCGCATCAAAAATTAAATGTGTGCAAAAATGTTTTTTTTTTTTATACCCGCTACTCATAGAGTAGAAGGGTATTATAACTTTGTTCAAACCGAAAATGTATGTAACAGGCAGAAGGAGACACCTCCGACCCCATAAAGTATATATATTCTGGCTCAGGATCAACAGCCGCGTCGATATAGCCATGTCCGTGTGTCCGTCTGTACGTCTAGATCTCAGCTATTACAAAAGGTAGAGACACCTAATTTCCTGTATACCATAGGTAGATCGAGTTTATTTTCAATTTTCGATGTCGCGCCCACCGCCCACGCAAAACGATAATTACGATTATTAGGAAAAGTATTGAAGTTATGGCTTTCTGCTTTGGTATAAACATAGATAATTACAATATAAATCTATTTTCAAAATTACAATCCGATCGAACAATAAACACAGAAGATATTCATCTAATCGTTTTCCATAGTTACACTCTTTGCGCCTTTGCAGCATATCGTGACGTCATCGTCAAATTTCCACATTTTTCCTAAATTTGCGTATTATTTAAAATTCATTAAGAATATTTAAAGCTTTTAAAAATGTTTTAAAAATATAAACTGTCAATGTTCTTAATTTCAAAATATTTAAAAATTTCTATAATTTATTAAAATTTTTTTTTTTATACTTCCCACTTTTCCAAAGTTCCATAATTTTTAAAATTGCTTATCAATGAAAAAGGGATTAACTCTTTGTTTTCCTTTTGATTTTTTTGCCTTTCTTATCATTTCTAATATTCCAATATTCTATTCTAATATTCAGTTACCACTGTATTTAGTTAGTGGTTTCGGCACCTTTAGCAGTAAGAGATGTTGTGCCAGCGCTGACACTTTTGATTGACTCCCCATACAGCGCCAACTGCCTGCGCCAACTACCTGTGCCTGCATCTGCGTGTACGTCGGCGTCGATTGTAATCAACACGCTGGGATCAATCAGCAAACTTTAAAACTGAACGCCACACAGCAGTCAGCTCGAATGAATCCATCAAACGTATCAATCATGATGACAGGTCACAGTGCGAGCACAGTATAACTGGAAAAGACCAGGCCAGACCAGACACAGGCAGGACCAGGCAACAGGCAGCAGGTCCAGTTTTAGCTTTTCCTAACATGTCTGTGAAACGTCTCAGTTGTTGTTTTTGTTGTAGTTGGCGTTGCCTCACTTGTGAAGTCTCCACGCGCGTTGCGCCCATTAAATTCGAATAATCTTAGTTGTTGTTGCTTTTTATACCCGCTACTCATAGAGTAGAAGGGTATTATAACTTTGTTCAAACCGAAAATGTATGTAACAGGCTGAAGGAGACACCTCCGACCCCATAAAGTATATATATTCTGGCTCAGGATCAACAGCCGAGTCGATATAGCCATGTCCGTCTGTCCGTCTGTACGTCTAAATCTTAGCTATTACAAAAGGTAGAGACACCTAATTTCCTGTATACCATAGGTAGATCGAGTTTATTTTTTTTTTTTCAATTTTCGATGTCGCGCCCACCGCCCACGCAAAACGATAATTACGATTATTAGGAAAAGTATTAAAGTTATGGCTTTCTGCTTTGGTATAAACATAGATAATTACAATTTAAATCTATTTTCAAAATTACAATCCGATCGAACAATAAACACAGAAGATATTCATCTTAACGTTTTCCATAGTTACACTCTTAGCGCCTTTGCGTATTATTTAAAATTCATTAAGAATATTTAAAGCTTTTAAAAATGTTTTAAAAATATTAACTGTCCATTTTCTTAATTTCAAAATATTTAAAAATTTCCATAATTTATTAAAATTTATTTTTTATACTTCCCACTTTTCCAAAGTTCCATAATTTTTAAAATTGCTTATCAATGAAAAAGGGATTAACTCTTTGTTTCCCTTTTGTTTTTTTTTTGCCTTTCTTATCATTTCTAATATTCTAATATTCTATTTTAATATTCAGTTACCACTGTATTTGGTTAGTGGTTTCGGCACCTTTAGCAGTAAGAGATGTTGTGCCAGCGCTGACACTTTTGATTGAATTCCCAGCAGCATGCGTTGCAAGACTCCCCATACAGCGCCAACTGCCTGCGCCAACTACCTGTGCCTGCATCTGCGTATACGTCGGCGTCGATTGTAATCAACACGCTGGGATCAATCAGCAAACTTTAAAACTGAACGCCACACACCAGTCAGCTCGAATGAATCCATCAAACGTATCAATCATGATGACAGGTCACAGTGCGAGCACAGTATAACTGGAAAAGACCAGGCCAGACCAGACACAGGCAGGACCAGGCAACAGGCAGCAGGTCCAGTTTAAGCTTTTCCTAACATCTTGGTCTTGGTCTCCACGTCTCCATTTTCGTCTGCATCTGCGTGATGCGCCTGGCTTGATGTTGATTATAATTTAATTATAAGCAATCTGTAACAAGTAAATGGCTTGCATGGTGCTCTGGCGCATGGCGCATAATTTAGCAGGCAGGTGTGAAAAAGCTTCATTAGCTTAGACGTCTCAGTCCGAGCCCGCTGCATGATTAATAATAGTCATGGGCCGGTCACATTCTGCTCTCTTGCCACATTTGCCACCGGCACAAACCATACTTATTCTCAATCTGCTTGGCTTGGGCAGCCACGATGTCTGCTAACGACGCTGCTTGAAGGTCTTCGCAAACTGATCGAGCTCCATAACTATTCAACAAATTATTTAATTTCTTTTTTACAATAACTGAATTTTTTGAATTTTTGGTCTTGGTTTACTATATTGTTTGTTTCCTTGTTTGCTTTGTTTTCAATCTATAGTAATGTTTGCTTTGTTTTCAATCTATAGTAATAATATATTTAATTTAATATCTTTTCTATAACGACTTTTAAATATATTTGGTAAAACTTTTAACTAAATTTTAAATATATATACAGTGGTGGCCTTTTATTTAGCTGGACATGAGTTTAGCACACTTATACTTTTTTTTATTAATTTATTAAGTAGATTGAGAAAACATAAGAAAGGGGACTAATATTTTTTTGGATATCCTTTGTTTTTGATAACTACATCCAATCTTCTGTGCTGACTCTCCACTAAAGCAGCGCATCTGTTCTGCGGAATACTGTACCACGCTTCTCGGATAACTATCCACAAATCATTCAAACTGCCCAGATTTTTGGTGCGAATGTGCTGCTCAACATCATTCTAGAGATTCTCTATCGGATTGAGGTCCGGTGACTGAGCTGGCCACTTCAGCGTAACAACTTGATGCTCCTAAAGGCAACTTTTCATAAGCCGTGAAGTGTGCTTAGGATCGTTGTCGTGCATAAAACGCCATGATAATGGCATATTGTCCTCGGAATATGGCACCATTATATCCTCTATAATTTCTTTATAGACGTATTGGTCCATACGAGTGTCTATCCGGTAAATCATTGATACATATTTTTTAATAACATTTAAATTTTTAATTAAAATAAATAGGTAATACTAAATATGCGAGTCCATAAAAGAAAGAACAAAGAAAATAAAAAAAAGAAACGAAAAATATAAAAAACGAAAGAAAATTTCTTTCTTTTCTAGAAAGAAAAAAGAAAATATGGTAACAATCGGATAATAAACACAGAAGTTATTCAGCTTAACGTTTTCCATAGCTGTAAGCAGCGCTGCCGGCAGCGCTGCTTGCAGCATTGTGCCGAATCGTGTGTGCGTGTACGGTGGTGAAATGGGTTAAGTTGTGGACTGCAAAACGAACAGTACTATTATGCATTTACGGGTTCGAGTCCCGCCCGCATCAAAAATTAAATGTGTGCAAAAATGTTTTTTTTTTTATACCCGATACTCATAGAGTAGAAGGGTATTATAACTTTGTTCAAACCGAAAATGTATGTAACAGGCAGAAGGAGACACCTCCGACCCCATAAAGTATATATATTCTGGCTCAGGATCAACAGCCGAGTCGATATAGCCATGTCCGTCTGTCCGTCTGTACGTCTAAATCTTAGCTATTACAAAAGGTAGAGACACCTAATTTCCTGTATACCATAGGTAGATCGAGTTTATTTTTTTTTTTCAATTTTCGATGTCGCGCCCACCGCCCACGCAAAACGATAATTACGATTATTAGGAAAAGTATTAAAGTTATGGCTTTCTGCTTTGGTATAAACATAGATAATTACAATTTAAATCTATTTTCAAAATTACAATCCGATCGAACAATAAACACAGAAGATATTCATCTTAACGTTTTCCATAGTTACACTCTTAGCGCCTTTGCGTATTATTTAAAATTCATTAAGAATATTTAAAGCTTTTTAAAAATGTTTTAAAAATATTAACTGTCCATTTTCTTAATTTCAAAATATTTAAAAATTTCCATAATTTATTAAAATTTATTTTTTATACTTCCCACTTTTCCAAAGTTCCATAATTTTTAAAATTGCTTATCAATGAAAAAGGGATTAACTCTTTGTTTCCCTTTTGATTTTTTTTTGCCTTTCTTATCATTTCTAATATTCTAATATTCTATTCTAATATTCAGTTACCACTGTATTTGGTTAGTGGTTTCGGCACCTTTAGCAGTAAGAGATGTTGTGCCCGCGCTGACACTTTTGATTGAATTCCCAGCAACATGCGTTGCAAGACTCCCCATACAGCGCCAACTGCCTGCGCCAACTACCTGTGCCTGCATCTGCGTGTACGTCGGCGTCGATTGTAATCAACACGCTGGGATCAATCAGCAAACTTTAAAACTGAACGCCACACACCAGTCAGCTCGAATGAATCCATCAAACGTATCAATCATGATGACAGGTCACAGTGCGAGCACAGTATAACTGGAAAAGACCAGGCCAGACCAGACACAGGCAGGACCAGGCAACAGGCAGCAGGTCCAGTTTAAGCTTTTCCTAACATCTTGGTCTTGGTCTCTACGTCTCCATTTTCGTGTGCATCTGCGTGATGCGCCTGGCTTGATGTTGATTATAATTTAAATATAAGCAATCTGTAACAAGTAAATGGCTTGCATGGTTCTCTCACTCCATGGCACTCCTGGTCATGGCGCATAATTTAGCAGGCAGGTGTGAAAAAGCTTCATTAGCTTAGACGTCTCAGTCCGAGCCCACTGCATGACTAATAATAGTCATGGGCCGGTCACATTCTGCTCTCTTGCCACATTTGCCACCGGCACAAATCATACTTATTCTCAATCTGCTTGGCTTGAGCAGCCACGATGTCTGCTAACGACGCTGCTTGAAGGTCTTCGCAAACTGATCAAGCTCCATAACTATTCAACAAATTATTTAATTTCTTTTTTACAATAACTGAATTTTTTGAATTTTTGGTCTTGGTTTACTATATTGTTTGTTTCCTTGTTTGCTTTGTTTTCAATCTATAGTAATGTTTGCTTTGTTTTCAATCTATAGTAATAATATATTTAATTTAATATCTTTTCTATAACGACTTTTAAATATATTTGGTAAAACTTTTAACTAAATTTTAAATATATATACAGTGGTGGCCTTTTTATTTAGCTGGACATGAGTTTAGCACACTTATACTTTTTTTATTAATTTATTAAGTAGAATGAGAAAACATAAGAAAGGGGACTAATATTTTGTTGGATTTCCTTTGTTTTTGATAACTACATCCAATCTTCTGTGCTGACTCTCCACTAAAGCAGCGCATCTGTTCTGCGGAATACTGTACCACGCTTCTCGGATAACTATCCACAAATCATTCAAACTGCCCAGATTTTTGGTGCGAATGTGCTGCTCAACATCATTCTAGAGATTCTCTATCGGATTGAGGTCCGGTGACTGAGCTGGCCACTTCAGCGTAACAACTTGATGCTCCTAAAGGCAACTTTTCATAAGCCGTGAAGTGTGCTTAGGATCGTTGTCGTGCATAAAACGCCATGATAATGGCATATTGTCCTCGGAATATGGCACCATTATATCCTCTATAATTTCTTTATAGACGTATTGGTCCATACGAGTGTCTATCCGGTAAATCATTGATACATATTTTTTAATAACATTTAAATTTTTAATTAAAATAAATAGGTAATACTAAATATGCGAGTCCATTAAAGAAAGAACAAAGAAAATAAAAAAAAGAAACGAAAAAATATAAAAAAACGAAAGAAAATTTCTTTCTTTTCTAGAAAGAAAAAGAAAATATGGTAACAATCGGATAATAAACACAGAAGTTATTCAGCTTAACGTTTTCCATAGCTGTAAGCAGCGCTGCCGGCAGCGCTGCTTGCAGCATTGTGCCGAATCGTGTGTGCGTGTACGGTGGTGAAATGGGTTAAGTTGTGGACTGCAAAACGAACAGTACTATTATGCATTTACGGGTTCGAGTCCCGCCCGCATCAAAAATTAAATGTGTGCAAAAATGTTTTTTTTTTATACCCGATACTCATAGAGTAGAAGGGTATTATAACTTTGTTCAAACCGAAAATGTATGTAACAGGCAGAAGGAGACACCTCCGACCCCATAAAGTATATATATTCTGGCTCAGGATCAACAGCCGAGTCGATATAGCCATGTCCGTCTGTCCGTCTGTACGTCTAAATCTTAGCTATTACAAAAGGTAGAGACACCTAATTTCCTGTATACCATAGGTAGATCGAGTTTATTTTTTTTTTTTCAATTTTCGATGTCGCGCCCACCGCCCACGCAAAACGATAATTACGATTATTAGGAAAAGTATTAAAGTTATGGCTTTCTGCTTTGGTATAAACATAGATAATTACAATTTAAATCTATTTTCAAAATTACAATCCGATCGAACAATAAACACAGAAGATATTCATCTTAACGTTTTCCATAGTTACACTCTTAGCGCCTTTGCGTATTATTTAAAATTCATTAAGAATATTTAAAGCTTTTAAAAATGTTTTAAAAATATTAACTGTCCATTTTCTTAATTTCAAAATATTTAAAAATTTCCATAATTTATTAAAATTTATTTTTTATACTTCCCACTTTTCCAAAGTTCCATAATTTTTAAAATTGCTTATCAATGAAAAAAGGGATTAACTCTTTGTTTCCCTTTTGATTTTTTTTGCCCTTTCTTATCATTTCTAATATTCTAATATTCTATTCTAATATTCAGTTACCACTGTATTTGGTTAGTGGTTTCGGCACCTTTAGCAGTAAGAGATGTTGTGCCCGCGCTGACACTTTTGATTGAATTCCCAGCAACATGCGTTGCAAGACTCCCCATACAGCGCCAACTGCCTGCGCCAACTACCTGTGCCTGCATCTGCGTGTACGTCGGCGTCGATTGTAATCAACACGCTGGGATCAATCAGCAAACTTTAAAACTGAACGCCACACACCAGTCAGCTCGAATGAATCCATCAAACGTATCAATCATGATGACAGGTCACAGTGCGAGCACAGTATAACTGGAAAAGACCAGGCCAGACCAGACACAGGCAGGACCAGGCAACAGGCAGCAGGTCCAGTTTAAGCTTTTCCTAACATCTTGGTCTTGGTCTCTACGTCTCCATTTTCGTGTGCATCTGCGTGATGCGCCTGGCTTGATGTTGATTATAATTTAAATATAAGCAATCTGTAACAAGTAAATGGCTTGCATGGTTCTCTCACTCCATGGCACTCCTGGTCATGGCGCATAATTTAGCAGGCAGGTGTGAAAAAGCTTCATTAGCTTAGACGTCTCAGTCCGAGCCCACTGCATGACTAATAATAGTCATGGGCCGGTCACATTCTGCTCTCTTGCCACATTTGCCACCGGCACAAATCATACTTATTCTCAATCTGCTTGGCTTGAGCAGCCACGATGTCTGCTAACGAAAGTTGCAGACATTTGAGTGACTGAAGCAAGGCAAAATGCTGTAGAAATTTCCCATTGCGATTTGCGGCTGGTCCCATGGAAAATAATATAGACAGAGAGGTATTCTCTCTTAAGACTTGCTGGCTTTATATGTAGAATTTGTAGCAAGGAGGTACCAAGCGATACAATTCTATTAAAACGATTCAAATAGGCTGAGTTGCTTCTGTCTTAGTTTCTGACTACGTAAGCTCTCAATGTGTTCGGATTTTCAGTCCGCTCTCAGCTCTCAATTGAGACTGGACTGGGTTTTTTTTTTCTCTGGGTGAGACTGGAATCTCTTTTTTTTTCTCAGGGTGGGACTGGAATCTCTTTTTTTTATAACTCTTCTTTTTTTTCGTAGTGCATTTGCATTAAAGTATGCCTTTTTTTAACAAGTAGAGGAATTCTCTTCATTTTTGGATAACTACACAAAAATGTTTTATATCATCGTTCTTTTTTTATACCCGGTACTTCTGCAGCAATGGCTTAAGCTTGCGCATGCTCTTGACGCTCAACTTGTGTGTCTCAAAGAGTGAGATTGTTGCCTGCGAATAATCGTTGCCATAGAGTTTGCCCATGGCCAGAGCCACATCGCGCTGGGTGAAGCCGAGCTCGATGCGACGCTGCTTGAAGGTCTTCGCAAACTGATCAAGCTCCATAACTATTCAACAAATTATTTAATTTCTTTTTTACAATAACTGAATTTTTTGAATTTTTGGTCTTGGTTTACTATATTGTTTGTTTCCTTGTTTGCTTTGTTTTCAATCTATAGTAATGTTTGCTTTGTTTTCAATCTATAGTAATAATATATTTAATTTAATATCTTTTCTATAACGACTTTTAAATATATTTGGTAAAACTTTTAACTAAATTTTAAATATATATACAGTGGTGGCCTTTTATTTAGCTGGACATGAGTTTAGCACACTTATACTTTTTTTTATTAATTTATTAAGTAGAATGAGAAAACATAAGAAAGGGGACTAATATTTTGTTGGATTTCCTTTGTTTTTGATAACTACATCCAATCTTCTGTGCTGACTCTCCACTAAAGCAGCGCATCTGTTCTGCGGAATACTGTACCACGCTTCTCGGATAACTATCCACAAATCATTCAAACTGCCCAGATTTTTGGTGCGAATGTGCTGCTCAACATCATTCTAGAGATTCTCTATCGGATTGAGGTCCGGTGACTGAGCTGGCCACTTCAGCGTAACAACTTGATGCTCCTAAAGGCAACTTTTCATAAGCCGTGAAGTGTGCTTAGGATCGTTGTCGTGCATAAAACGCCATGATAATGGCATATTGTCCTCGGAATATGGCACCATTATATCCTCTATAATTTCTTTATAGACGTATTGGTCCATACGAGTGTCTATCCGGTAAATCATTGATACATATTTTTTAATAACATTTAAATTTTTAATTAAAATAAATAGGTAATACTAAATATGCGAGTCCATTAAAGAAAGAACAAAGAAAATAAAAAAAAGAAACGAAAAAATAGAAAAAACAAGTAAGAAAGCTACAGTCGAGTGTGCCCGACTGTAATATACCCGCTACCCAGCTGCTTGTACATAATTTATTTGCGGAACAAAAAAACGGCTACAATCATATTTTGACCGTAAAAGGCTAATATTTATGCAAAGTCAAAATATAAAATAAAAAAAAAAACATTTTTGCACACATTTAATTTTTGATGCGGGCGGGACTCGAACCCGTAAATGCATAATAGTACTGTTCGTTTTGCAGTCCACAACTTAACCCATTTCACCACCGTACACGCACACAATGCTGCAAACAGCGCTGCCGGCAGCGCTGCTTACAGCTATGGAAAACGTTAAGCTGAATAACTTCTGTGTTTATTATCCGATTGTTACCAAATTTTCAGAGATCATCTGGCTAGCTGTGTTATCATGTAAACCGAAAATGAGCAACATGGCATCAAAATTGCACTTGTTATCAATGTTTTTCGATTTGCGGGGGCGGAAGGGGGCGTGGCCAAAATCCAAATAAACTTGATCAGCGTGCAATTATAACACATATTGACACCAAATTTGGTTGTCCTAGCTCTTATAATAGCTGAGATCTAGATTTTCACACGGACAGACAGACGGACAGACGGACATGGCTATATCGACTCGGCTGTTGATCCTGAGCCAGAATATATATACTTTATGGGGTCGGAGGTGTCTCCTTCAGCCTGTTACATACATTTTCGGTTTGAACAAAGTTATAATACCCTTCTACTCTATGAGTAGCGGGTATAAAAAGCAACAACAACTAAGATTATTCGAATTTAATGGGCGCAACGCGCGTGGAGACTTCACAAGTGAGGCAACGCCAACTACAACAAAAAACAACAACTGAGACGTTTCACAGACATGTTAGGAAAAGCTAAAACTGGACCTGCTGCCTGTTGCCTGGTCCTGCCTGTGTCTGGTCTGGCCTGGTCTTTTCCAGTTATACTGTGCTCGCACTGTGACCTGTCATCATGATTGATACGTTTGATGGATTCATTCGAGCTGACTGCTGTGTGGCGTTCAGTTTTAAAGTTTGCTGATTGATCCCAGCGTGTTGATTACAATCGACGCCGACGTACACGCAGATGCAGGCACAGGTAGTTGGCGCAGGCAGTTGGCGCTGTATGGGGAGTCAATCAAAAGTGTCAGCGCTGGCACAACATCTCTTACTGCTAAAGGTGCCGAAACCACTAACTAAATACAGTGGTAACTGAATATTAGAATAGAATATTGGAATATTAGAAATGATAAGAAAGGCAAAAAAATCAAAAGGAAAACAAAGAGTTAATCCCTTTTTCATTGATAAGCAATTTTAAAAATTATGGAACTTTGGAAAAGTGGGAAGTATAAAAAAAATTGTTAATAAATTATAGAAATTTTTAAATATTTTGAAATTAAGAAAATTGACAGTTAATATTTTTAAAACATTTTTAAAAGCTTTAAATATTCTTAATAAATTTTAAATAATACGCAAATTTAGGAAAAATGTGGAAATTTGACGATGACGTCACGACATGCTGCAAAGGCGCAAAGAGTGTAACTATGGAAAACGTTTAGATGAATATCTTCTGTGTTTATTGTTCGATCGGATTGTAATTTTGAAAATAGATTTATATTGTAATTATCTATGTTTATACCAAAGCAGAAAGCCATAACTTCAATACTTTTCCTAATAATCGTAATTATCGTTTTGCGTGGGCGGTGGGCGCGACATAGAAAATTGAAAACAAACTCGATCTACCTATGGTATACAGGAAATTAGGTGTCTCTACCTTTTGTAATAGCTGAGATCTAGACGTACAGACGGACAGACGGACATGGCTATATCGACTCGGCTGTTGATCCTGAGCCAGAATATATATACTTTATGGGGTCGGAGGTGTCTCCTTCTGCCTGTTACATACATTTTCGGTTTGAACAAAGTTATAATACCCTTCTACTCTATGAGTAGCGGGTATAAAAAGAAAGAAAATTTCTTTCTTTTCTAGAAAGAAAAAGAAAATTTGGTAACGATCGGATAATAAACACAGAAGTTATTCAGCTTAACGTTTTCCATAGCTTCGGCAGCATTTTGCCGAATCGTGTGTGCGTGTAAAGTGGTGAAATGGGTTAAGTTGTGGACTGAAAAACGAGCAGTACTATTATGCATTTTCGAGTCCCGCCCGCATCAAAAATTAAATGTGTGCAAAAATGCTTTTTTTTTATTTTATATTTTGACTTTGCATAAATATTATAAGTCCATAGCCTTTTACGGTCAAAATATGATTGTAGCCCATTTTTTGTTCCGCAAATAAATTATGTACAAGCAGCTGGGTAGCGGGTATATTACAGTCGAGCACACTCGACTGTAGCTTTCTTACTTATTATACCCGCTACTCATAGAGTAGAAGGGTATTATAACTTTGTTCAAACCGAAAATGTATGTAACAGGCAGAAGGAGACACCTCCGACCCCATAAAGTATATATATTCTGGCTCAGGATCAACAGCCGAGTCGATATAGCCATGTCCGTCTGTCCGTCTGTCTGTCCGTGTGAAAATCTAGATCTCAGCTATTATAAGAGCTAGGACAACCAAATTTGGTGACAATATGTGTTATAATTGCACGCTGATCAAGTTTATTTTGGATTTTGGCCACGCCCCCTTCCGCCCCCTCAAATCGAAAAAACATTGATAACAAGTGCAATTTTGATGCCATATTCTTTATTTTCGGTTTACATGATAACTATAGCTAGCCAGATGATCTCTGAAAATTTGGTAACAATCGGATAATAAACACAGAAGTTATTCAGCTTAACGTTTTCCACAGCTGTAAGCAGCGCTGCCACAGCGCTGCTTGCAGCATTGTGCCGAATCGTGTGTGCGTGTACGGTGGTGAAATGGATTAAGTTGTGGACTGCAAAACGAACAGTACTATTATGCATTTACGGGTTCGAGTCCCGCCCGCATCAAAAATTAAATGTGTGCAAAAATGTTTTTTTTTTTTTATTTTATATTTTGACTTTGCATAAATATTATAAGTCCATACCCTTTTACGGTCAAAATATGATTGTAGCCGTTTTTTTGTTCCGCAAATAAATTTTGTACAAGCAGCTGGGTAGCGGGTATGTTACAGTCGAGCACACTCCACTGTAGCTTTCTTACTTGTTTTTTTTTTAGATTTTGACTATGCCTAAATATTGTAAGTCCATGGCCTTTTACGGTCAAAAAATGATTGTGGCCGTTCTTTATTGTTCCTCAAATAATTTTGATGTACGAGCAGCTGCAAGGTATATTACAGTCGAGCAGGCTCGAATGTAGCTTTGTTACTGGTTTTTCTTTGAAAAACCCGTTTACCAATAACAGGTTTCTCAATCTGATTTTTTCATAATCTTAAAAAAATCCATGGTCTTATACAATCAACACTTGACTGTAGCCGTTCTTACTTGTTTGTCCTACCTGCAGTAACTAAAAGCTTTCCACCAATATATCTAATAACATTTGGCCAAAGTGAGACAACTTCTATCATAAAAGATGTTAAGCCCAAGCACCTAGACATGACTTGGTGACACCAGAAATGACCATAGAACTCCCACCGTGTGCAAATCTGATCTTTGCCATCTCTTCAACGCTATTACGAAACTTTAATACTATCCCCAAAGGTGGAAAAGGGCGGTCATACTGATGATTTCCAAGCCAGGCAAAGACAAAACGCAACCCTCATCCAACAGACCAATTAGTCTCCTACCGTGTCTTTCCAAACTGTTTGAAAAGGCTCCTTTAAAACATCGAGCTTCTCACCTAAGAAGGAGAAATACAATACCATCGCATAAATTTGGATTTCGTAAAATCATAGAACGATCGAAAAACTCAATCGCATCACAAACGAAATTCGTTTTTGAGCCCCGGGAATACTGGTCAGCTGTATTTTTAGATGTCGCACAAGCATTTGACCAAGTCTGCCTGGAAAGACTTATGTACAAGATAACAAAACTGCTTCCCCAGAATACACATATACTGTTCGAATCTTATCTCTTCAAAAGAATGTTCTCCATCAGGTGTAACAGTTCGACTTCACACGACCACATTTTCAATGCTGGAGTCCACCAAAGTAGTGTTCTGGGCCCCGTTCTTTACACCATATACACAGCAGACATGCCTACAAACTATCTGCTTACGACCTCTACATTTGCTGACGATAGAAAAAAACTTACTTGTCAGCTTAAAACAGTGGAGAGATGGTTTGCGGACTGGCGTATTAAGCTAAACGAGATTAAAAGCAGACATATTACATTCACACTGAATAGACAAACCTGCCCACCCTGTACCCTAACCAATGCATTAATCACACAATCAGACGTAGTAACAAATCTTGGCGTTCACCTAGATAGACACTTCACCTGGTGACGACATATAAAATATAAAAGGACTCATATGAAGCTTAAAGCAGCCAGGCTACATTGACTTATTAATTGCAACTATCCCTTTAGTATGGAATACAAAGTACTCCTCTACAATAACGTGCTGAAACCCGCCTGGAGATACGGCTGTGAACTATGGAGAAGCGCTTAACAAACCGACCTTTAAATTATACAGCGAGCTCACTCAACGATTTTGCGAACCTGTGATAGGCACCATAATACGCATGGTAAGCCGCGAAAGCATCCATAGAGGCATACACATAAATCTCATCCAATCCATCAAAAAACTCTGCACAAGTTTATCCGCCACCTATTGTGTAAATTAGATCTATCTTTGAATAGCGCCATCTACATGTGAAAGCATCATAGCAATCAGCTGTACACACGCTACGGCTGAAACGAAGCATCGTGACGATGACGTCAGGACGCGCAACACTCGCGCAAGCAGTGGAAGTACGGAAAATGGAAACATGGATAACTTCTGTGTTTATCATCCGATTGGATTGTAATTTTGGGAATAGATTTATATTCCAATTATTTATGTTCATACCAAAGCAGAAAGCTGTTACTCTAAGACTTTTCCTGATAATCGAAAATTATCGATTTGCGTAGGCGGAAATCCAGCAAAGAAATCCTAGGGCTTAATACAATTATTTTATATTGTAAGTTATATAAAAAAATCAGTTATATAAATCAGTTATATAATAAAATCACTACTTTTGAACTGGAAAAGATAATTGCGTGATTTAAATGACACATAACTGTAGCATATAAAAGCTGTACAACGTATGGATATTTTAAATAGTGTGTCAAACTTAAACTTTCTTTAACTATATTTTTACCAACAAAATTTTATTTTATTTTTTTTTTTTATTTTACTAACAAAAATTAAATATTTAACGTTTTAACATTTGACGTTGTTCTTAAAACACTTTGTGTTTTAAAAGGTCTTCGGCAAATTCACAAACAAAAATCTAAAAAAAAAATTTTTTCAACAAAATATAATTTTTGACTGATTATTTCTGCAAAAGTTATGGAATATGGTTACCTGGTTTTAATATAATTTGTTAACTATACATGAGTTAAAAAGTACTCCTAATTCGTGGCTATATGGTATAGTGATCCGATACATATACAAATGCAACATGATAAAATTGTAATTGAAAATTTTATATTGTAGAGCTATCTTGATGAAACTTGGTATACATGTTGCGATGTATCGCATAGCTAACATAGAACCATATCGGTCAATTTTTGTCATTTTTAAAGATATTGTCAAGAAACTTTCGCAATGTCTATGTATGTTCTTTAAAGGCTGTGAAACGCTTATCGAAATTGAACAGATATATCTTATTTTTTGTTGTAATTTTTCAAGATATCGCCCAGAAACTTTCAACACGTCTATTTATGTTCTTTTAAGGTATAGCTGCCATAAAACTACTTTTATTATTTTTCAAGATATCGCTGTAAAACTTTTCTGATCTATGTGTAATTATGTCTACTATGCAAGTTTAATTAAAATCGGACAGATAGTTGCCATAGAACCTATAAGCCGAGATAATATTTGGAGTAACTGCAAGGGTATGAAACATTAGGCGCACTGAAAGTAGTAGAAAATAAAATTTAAAATCAACTAATAGCAGTGGACGTAAATGTAACAGAAAACCCTAAAAGATAATTTAATTTCGGCCCTGGCAGCGCTGCCAGCAATCCTGCTTACACCAATGAAAAGCATTTAATTGAATAACTTATGTGTTCATTATCCGATCGTTACCAAATTATCAGTGATCATTTGACGGGGTGGGGATTTAAACCCGTGAGCCCATAATAGTACTGTTCGTTTTGCAGTCCACCAATTAACCCATTTGATCACCGTACATATTCGCACTATTCGGCCCAATGCTGCAAGCAGTACTGTTTACAGCTATTGAAAACGTTGAATTAAATAACTTCAATATTTATTATCCGAGCGTTACCAAATTTTTAGAGATATATATATTACAGTCGAGCACACTCGAATGTAGCTTTTTTACTTGTTTTCTATTGACTGGGCGGAATGGGGCGTAGTCAAAATCCATAATTAACTTGATTAGTGTGCAAAAATACATCTGAATCAGGATTACTAGCTGAGTCGATTGAGCCATGTCCGTCTGTCTGTCCGTTTGAACGTCGAGATCTCAGCTATTACAAAAGCTAGAGACACCATATTTCATATTTCAGGTAGATCGAGTTTATTTTCAATTTTTGATGCCATGCCCACGCAAATCGATAATTTTTGAATATTAAGGAAAGTATTACAGTTACAGACACCAAATTTGGCATGATGGTTCCTATAAATTATGCGCAGATGAAATTTATTTGAAATTTGAGGTGCCACGCCCACCGCCCACGCAAATCGATAATTTACGAATATTAATGAAAGTATTACAGGTACGGACACCAAATTTGGCATGATGGTTCCTATAAATTATGCGCAGATGAGATTTATTTGAAATTTGGGGTGCCACGCCGACCCACCACGCAAATCGATAATTTTCGATTATCAGGAGAAGTATTGAAATTACAGCTTTCTGATTTGGTATGAACATAAATAATTGCAATGTAAATTCCACAAATTACAATCCAATCGGACCATAAACACAGAAGTTATCCATGTTTCCGCTTTCCATACTTCCACTGCTTGCACCTGTGCTGCGCGTCGTGACGTCATCGTCACGATGCTTCATTTCAGCCGTAGCGTGTGTAAAGCTATGCCGTTTTCACATGTATATGGCGCTATTAAAATAGATCTAATTTAAACAATAGGTGGCGGATAAACTTGTGCAGCGTTTTTTGATGGAATTAAATGTGTGATAATTTATTTCGAAACTGGGCGAATGGTATCTTACTGTCGGGCGCGCTTGACTGTAGCTTTCTTTACTTGTTTTTATATGTAAATGCTTGTTTATTACACTTAACAGTTATGTTCTACTCAGCGTTCAGCAGTTGAATATTTAGGCGCGAAATACATATTAATATACATTAATATACATACATACATACGTATATACATATGAGTGTCAGAAATGAGCTGTTCGTTAATTTTAAGGAGATTTTCTATCGAACGAAGCGACGGCATACAATTAACTATATATGCTCAGTTTTTGTACCCGCTACTCATAGAGTAGAAGGGTATTATAACTTTGTTCAAACCGAAAATGTATGTAACAGGCAGAAGGAGACACCTCCGTCCCCATAAAGTATATATATTCTGGCTCAGGATCAACAGGCGAGTCGATATAGCCATGTCCGTCTGTCCGTCTATCCGTCTGTCTGTCTGTCCGTCTGTCCGTCTGTCTGTCCGTGTGAAAATCTAGATTTCAGCTATTATAAGAGCTAGAACTACCAAATTTGGTGACAAAATGTGTTATTATTGCACGCTGATCAAGTTTATTTTGGATTTTAACCACGCTCCCTTCCGCCCCTGTAAAGCGAAAAAACATTGATTACAAGCGCAATTTTGATGCCATATTGTTCATTTTCGGACTACATGATAACTATAGCTAGCCAAACACAGAAGTTATTCAGCTTAACGTTTTCCATAGCTGTAAGCTAGCTTCTGACCGTTCTTAGCTTGGTGCGCTGAGCTCAGTTGGGGCGCATCAGCATTGTTTATATGAAGCTACTTAGTTGCTAGGGGTAATTTAAATGTAAACTATGTGGCTGCTGACTCAAATATATTGACAGCTCTGTTAGTTGTTAACTTGCACGGTGGTGAAATGGGTTACGGGTTCGAGTCCCACCCGCATCAAAAAATAAATGTGGCCAAAAATATTTTTTTTTTTTAGATTTTGACTATGCCTAAATATTGTAAGTCCATGGCCTTTTAGGGTCAAAATATGATTGTGGCGAAACTTTAATACTATCCCCAAAGGTGGAAAAGGGCGGTCATACTGATGATTTCCAAGCCAGGCAAAGACAAAACGCAACCCTCATCCAACAGACCAATTAGTCTCCTACCGTGTCTTTCCAAACTGTTTGAAAAGGCTCTTTTAAAACATCGAGCCTCTCACCTAAGAAGGAGAAATACAATACCATCGCATAAATTTGGATTTCGTAAAATCATAGAACGATCAAAAAACTCAATGGCATCACAAACGAAATTCGTTTTTGAGCCCCGGGAATACTGGTCAGCTGTATTTTTAGATGTCGCACAAGCATTTGACCAAGTCTGCCTGGAAAGACTTATGTACAAGATAACAAAACTGCTTCCCCAGAATACACATATACTGTTCGAATCTTATCTCTTCAAAAGAATGTTCTCCATCAGGTGTAACAGTTCGACTTCACACGACCACATTTTCAATGCTGGAGTCCACCAAAGTAGTGTTCTGGGCCCCGTTCTTTACACCATATACACAGCAGACATGCTTACAAACTATCTGCTTACGACCTCTACATTTGCTGACGATAGAAAAAACTTACTTGTCAGCTTAAAACAGTGGAGAGATGGTTTGCGGACTGGCGTATTAAGCTAAACGAGATTAAAAGCAGACATATTACATTCACACTGAATAGACAAACCTGCCCACCCTGTACCCTAACCAATGCATTAATCACACAATCAGACGTAGTAACAAATCTTGGCGTTCACCTAGATAGACACTTCACCTGGTGACGACATATAAAATATAAAAGGACTCATATGAAGCTTAAAGCAGCCAGGCTACATTGACTTATTAATTGCAACTATCCCTTTAGTATGGAATACAAAGTACTCCTCTACAATAACGTGCTGAAACCCGCCTGGAGATACGGCTGTGAACTATGGAGAAGCGCTTAACAAACCGACCTTTAAATTATACAGCGAGCTCACTCAACGATTTTGCGAACCTGTGATAGGCACCATAATACGCATGGTAAGCCGCGAAAGCATCCATAGAGACATACACATAAATCTCATCCAATCCATCAAAAAACTCTGCACAAGTTTATCCGCCACCTATTGTGTAAATTAGATCTATCTTTGAATAGCGCCATCTACATGTGAAAGCATCATAGCATACAGCTGTACACACGCTACGGCTGAAACGAAGCATCGTGACGATGACGTCAGGACGCGCAACACTGGCGCAAGCAGTGGAAGTACGGAAAATGGAAACATGGATAACTTCTGTGTTTATCATCCGATTGGATTGTAATTTGGGGAATAGATTTATATTCAAATTATTTATGTTCATACCAAAGCAGAAAGCTGTTACTCTAAGACTTTTCCTGATAATCGAAAATTATCGATTTGCGTAGGCGGAAATCCAGCAAAGAAATCCTAGGGCTTAATACAATTATTTTATATTGTCAGTTATATAATGAAATCAGTTATAAAATAAAATCACCACTTTTGAACTGGAAAAGATAATTGCGTGATTTAAATGACACAAAACTGTAGCATATAAAATCTGTACAACAAATGGATATTTTTAATAGAGTGTCAAACTTAAACTTTCTTTAACTATATTTTTACCAACAAAAATTTTATTTTATTTTTATACCCGCTACTCATAGAGTAGAAGGGTATTATAACTTTGTTCAAACCGAAAATGTATGTAACAGGCAGAAGGAGACACCTCCGACCCCATAAAGTATATATATTCTGGCTCAGGATCAACAGCCGAGTCGATATAGCCATGTCCGTCTGTCCGTCTGTCTGTCCGTGTGAAAATCTAGATCTCAGCTATTATAAGAGCTAGGACAACCAAATTTGGTGACAATATGTGTTATTATTGCACGCTGATCAAGTTTATTTTGGATTTTGGCCACGCCCCCTTCCGCCCCCGCAAATCGAAAAAACATTGATAACAAGTGCAATTTTGATGCCATATTGTTCATTTTCGGTTTACATGATAACTATAGCTAGCCAGATGATCTCTGAAAATTTGGTAACAATCGGATAATAAACACAGAAGTTATTCAGCTTAACGTTTTCCATAGCTGTAAGCAGCGCTGCTGCAGCATTGTGCCGAATCGTGTGTGCGTGTACGGTGGTGAAATGGGTTAAGTTGTGGACTGCAAAACGAACAGTACTATTATGCATTTACGGATTCGAGTCCCGCCCGCATCAAAAATTAAATGTGTGCAAAAATGTTTTTTTTTTTATACCCGCTACTCATAGAGTAGAAGGGTATTATAACTTTATTCAAACCGAAAATGAATGTAACAGGCAGAAGGAGACACCTCCGACCCCATAAAGTATATATATTCTGGCTCAGGATCAACAGCCGAGTCGATATAGCCATGTCCGTCTGTCCGTCTGTACGTCTAGATCTCAGCTATTGCAAAAGGTAGAGACACCTAATTTCCTGTATACCATAGGTAGATCGAGTTTATTTTCAATTTTCGATGTCGCGCCCACCGCCCACGCAAAACGATAATTACGATTATTAGAAAAAGTATTGAAGTTATGGCTTTCTGCTTTGGTATAAACATAGATAATTACAATATAAATCTATTTTCAAAATTACAATCGGATCAAACAATAAACACAGAAGATATTCATCTAAACGTTTTCCATAGTTACACTCTTTGCGCCTTTGCAGCATATCGTGAAGTCATCGTCAAATTTCCACATTTTTCCTAAATTTGCGTATTATTTAAAATTCATTAAGAATATTTAAAGCTTTTAAAAATGTTTTAAAAATATTAACTGTCAATTTTCTTAATTTCAAAATATTTAAAAATTTCTATAATTTATTAAAAATTTTTTTTTATACTTCCCACTTTTCCAAAGTTCCATAATTTTTAAAATTGCTTATCAATGAAAAAGGGATTAACTCTTTGTTTCCCTTTTGATTTTTTTTGTCTTTCTTATCATTTCTAATATTCTAATATTCTATTCTAATATTCAGTTACCACTGTATTTAGTTAGTGGTTTCGGCACCTTTAGCATGCACTGGCTGCATGTCTTGGTCTTGGTCTCTACGTCTCCATTTTCGTCTGCATCTGCGTGATGCGCCTGGCTTGATGTTGATTATAATTTAATTATAAGCAATCTGTAACAAGTAAATGGCTTGCATGGTGCTCTAACTCCATGGCACTCCTGGTCATGGCGCATAATTTAGCAGGCAGGTGTGAAAAAGCTTCATTAGCTTAGACCTCTCAGTCCGAGCCCGCTGCATCACTAACAATAGTCATGGGCCAGTCACATTCTGCTATCTTGCCACATTTGCCACCGGCACAAACCATACTTATTCTCAATCTGCTTGGCTTGGGCAGCCACGATGTCTGCTAACGAAAGCTGCAGACATTTGAGTGACTGAAGCAAGGCGAAATGCTGTAGAAATTTCCCCTTGCGATTTGCGGCTAATCCCATGGAAAATAATATAGACAGAGAGGTATTCTCTCTTAAGACTTGCTGGCTTTATATGTAGAATTTGTAGCAAGGAGGTACCAAGCGATACAATTCTATTAAAACGATTCAAATAGGCTGAGTTGCTTCTGTCTTAATTTCTGACTACGTAAGCTCTCAATGTGTTCGGATTTTCAGTCCGCTCTCAGCTCTCAATTGAGACTGGACTGGGTTTTTTTTTCTGGGTGAGACTGGAATCTCTTTTTTTTCTCAGGGTGGGACTGGAATCTCTTTTTTTATAACTCTTCTTTTTTTCGTAGTGCATTTGCATTAAAGTATGCCTTTTTTTAACAAGTAGAGCAATTCTCTTCTTTTTTGGATAAGTACACAAAAATGTTTCATATCATCGTTTTTTATTTTATACCCGTTACTTCTGCAGCAATGGCTTAAGCTTGCGCATGCTCTTGACGCTCAACTTGTGTGTCTCAAAGAGTGAGATTGTCGCCTGCGAATAATCGTTGCCATAGAGTTTGCCCATGGCCAGAGCCACATCGCGCTGGGTGAAGCCGAGCTCGATGCGACGCTGCTTGAAGGCCTTCGCAAACTGATCGAGCTCCATAACTATTCAACAAATTATTTAATTTCTTTTTTACAATAACTGAATTTTTTTAATTTTTGGTCTTGGTTTACTTTATTGTTTGTTTCCTTGATTGCTTTGATTTCAATCTATAGTAATGTTTGCTTTGTTTTCAATCTATAGTAACAATATATTTAATTTAATATCTTTTCTATAACGACTTTTAAATATATTTGGTAAAACTTTTAACTCATTTTTAAATATATATACAGTGGTGGCCTTTTATTTAGCAGCACACTTCAACATGAATTTTTACCGATTGTATAGTGAATAGTTCACCAATTTTTTTCTGGTTGTTGCCTTATTAGTTGATAAGATGTACGGTTACTTTCAGCCTATTCCCTTTCGTCGTTTTTTTTCTGCGTTGGTTTGAATGAATTAACTATGATTTTCAGCTGGACATGAGTTTAGCACACTTATACTTTTTTTTTATTAATTTATTAAGTAGAATGAGAAAACATAAGAAAGGGGACTAATATTTTGTTGGATATCCTTTGTTTTTGATAACTACATCCAATCTTCTGTGCTGACTCTCCACTAAAGCAGCGCATCTGTTCTGCGGAATACTGTACCACGCTTCTCGGATAACTATTCACAAATCATTCAAACTGCCCAGATTTTTGGTGCGAATGTGCTGCTCAACATCATTCTAGAGATTCTCTATCGGATTGAGGTCCGGTGACTGAGCTGGCCACTTCAGCGTAACAACTTGATGCTCCTAAAGGCAACTTTTCATAAGCCGTGAAGTGTGCTTAGGATCGTTGTCGTGCATAAAACGCCATGATAATGGCATATTGTCCTCGGAATATGGCACCATTATATCCTCTATAATTTCTTTATAGACGTATTGGTCCATACGAGTGTCTATCCGGTAAATCATTGATACATATTTTTTAATAACATTTAAATTTTTAATTAAAATAAATAGGTAATACTAAATATGCGAGTCCTTAAAAAGAAAGAACAAAGAAAATAAAAAAAGAAACGAAAAAATAGAAAAAAAGAAAGAAAATTTCTTTCTTTTCTAGAAAGAAAAAGAAAATTTGGTAACAACCGGATAATAAACACAGAAGTTATTCAGCTTAACGTTTTCCATAGCTGTAAGCAGCGCTGCCGGCAGCTGAAATGTTTTTTTTTTTTTTATATTTTGACTTTGCATAAATATTATAAGTCCATAGCCTTTTACGGTCAAAATATGATTGTAGCCCATTTTTTGTTCCGCAAATAAATTATGTACAAGCAGCTGGGTAGCGGGTATATTACAGTCGAGCACACTCGACTGTAGCTTTCTTACTTGTTTTTTTTATTTTACTAACAAAAATTAAATATTTAACGTTTTTAAATTTGAAGTTGTTCTTAAAACATTTTGTGTTTTAAAAGGTCTTCGGCAAATTCACAAACAAAAATCTAAAAAAAAAATTTTTTCAACAAAATATAATTTTTGACTTAATATTTCTGCAAAAGTTATGGAATATGGTTACCTGGTTTTAATATAATTTGTTAACTATACGTGAGTTAAAAAGTACCCCTAATTCGTGGCTATATGGTATAGTGATCCGATACATATACAAATGCAACATGATAAAATTGTAATTGAAAATTTTATATTGTAGAGCTATCTTGATGAAACTTGGTATACATGTTGCGATGTATCGCATAGCTAACATAGAACCATATCGGTCAATTTTTGTCATTTTTAAAGATATTGTCAAGAAACTTTCGCAATGTCTATGTATGTTCTTTAAAGGCTGTGAAACGCTTATCGAAATTGAACAGATATATCTTATTTTTTGTTGTAATTTTTCAAGATATCGCCCAGAAACTTTCAACATGTCTATTTATGTTCTTTTAAGGTATAGCTGCCATAAAACTACTTTTATTATTTTTCAAGATATCGCTGTAAAACTTTTCTGATCTATGTGTAATTATGTCTACTATGCAAGTTTAATTAAAATCGGACAGATAGTTGCCATAGAACCTATAAGCCGAGATAATATTTGGAGTAACTGCAAGGGTATGAAACATTAGGCGCACTGAAAGTAGTAGAAAATAAAATTTAAAATCAACTAATAGCAGTGGACGTAAATGTAACAGAAAACCCTAAAAGATAATTTAATTTCGGCCCTGGCAGCGCTGCCAGCAATCCTGCTTACACCAATGAAAAGCATTTAATTGAATAACTTATGTGTTCATTATCCGATCGTTACCAAATTATCAGTGATCATTTGACGGGGTGGGGATTTAAACCCGTGAGCGCATAATAGTACTTTTCGTTTTGCAGTCCACCAATTAACCCATTTTATCACCGTACATATTCGCACTATTCGGCCCAATGCTGCAGGCAGTACTGTTTACAGCTATTGAAAACGTTGAATTAAATAACTTCAATATTTATTATCCGAGCGTTACCAAATTTTTAGAGATATATATATTACAGTCGAGCACACTCGAATGTAGCTTTTTTACTTGTTTTCTATTGACTGGGCGGAATGGGGCGTAGTCAAAATCCATAATTAACTTGATTAGTGTGCAAAAATACATCTGAATCAGGATTACTAGCTGAGTCGATTGAGCCATGTCCGTCTGTCTGTCCGTTTGAACGTCGAGATCTCAGCTATTACAAAAGCTAGAGACACCATATTTCATATTTCAGGTAGATCGAGTTTATTTTCAATTTTTGATGCCATGCCCACGCAAATCGATAATTTTTGAATATTAAGGAAAGTATTACAGTTACAGACACCAAATTTGGCATGATGGTTCCTATAAATTATGCGCAGATGATATTTATTTGAAATTTGAGGTGCCACGCCCACCGCCCACGCAAATCGATAATTTACGAATATTAATGAAAGTATTACAGGTACGGACACCAAATTTGGCATGATGGTTCCTATAAATTATGCGCAGATGAGATTTATTTGAAATTTGGGGTGCCACTAATTTTCGATTATCAGGAGAAGTATTGAAATTACAGCTTTCTGATTTGGTATGAACATAAATAATTGCAATGTAAATTCCACAAATTACAATCCAATCGGACCATAAACACAGAAGTTATCCATGTTTCCGCTTTCCATACTTCCACTGCTTGTACCTGTGCTGCGCGTCGTGACGTCATCGTCACGATGCTTCATTTCAGCTGTAGCGTGTGTAAAGCTATGCCGTTTTCACATGTATATGGCGCTATTAAAATAGATCTAATTTAAACAATAGGTGGCGGATAAACTTGTGCAGCGTTTTTTGATGGAATTAAATGTGTGATAATTTATTTCGAAACTGGGCGAATGGTATCTTACTGTCGGGCGCGCTTGACTGTAGCTTTTTTTACTTGTTTTTATATGTAAATGCTTGTTTATTACACTTAACAGTTGTGTTCCACTCAGCGTTCAGCAGTTGAATATTTAGGCGCGAAATACATACATAATATACATTAATATACATACATACATACGTATATACATATGAGTGTCAGAAATGAGCTGTTCGTTAATTTTAAGGAGATTTTCTATCGAACGAAGCGACGGCATACAATTAACTATATATGCTCAGTTTTTGTACCCGCTACTCATACAGTAGAAGGGTATTATAACTTTGTTCAAACCGAAAATGTATGTAACAGGCAGAAGGAGACACCTCCGTCCCCATAAAGTATATATATTCTGGCTCAGGATCAACAGGCGAGTCGATATAGCCATGTCCGTCTGTCCGTCTATCCGTCTGTCTGTCTGTCCGTCTGTCCGTCTGTCTGTCCGTGTGAAAATCTAGATTTCAGCTATTATAAGAGCTAGAACTTCCAAATTTGGTGACAAAATGTGTTATTATTGCACGCTGATCAAGTTTATTTTGGATTTTAACCACGCTCCCTTCCGCCCCTGTAAAGCGAAAAAACATTGATTACAAGCGCAATTTTGATGCCATATTGTTCATTTTCGGACTACATGATAACTATAGCTAGCCAAACACAGAAGTTATTCAGCTTAACGTTTTCCATAGCTGTAAGCTAGCTTCTGACCGTTCTTAGCTTGGTGCGCTGAACTCAGTTGGGGCGCATCAGCATTGTTTATATGAAGCTACTTAGTTGCTAGGGGTAATTTAAATGTAAACTATGTGGCTGCTGACTCAAATATATTGACAGCTCTGTTAGTTGTTAACTTGCACGGTGGTGAAATGGGTTACGGGTTCGAGTCCCACCCGCATCAAAAAATAAATGTGGCCAAAAATATTTTTTTTTTTTAGATTTTGACTATGCCTAAATATTGTAAGTCCATGGCCTTTTAGGGTCAAAATATGATTGTGGCGAAACTTTAATACTATCCCCAAAGGTGGAAAAGGGCGGTCATACTGATGATTTCCAAGCCAGGCAAAGACAAAACGCAACCCTCATCCAACAGACCAATTAGTCTCCTACCGTGTCTTTCCAAACTGTTTGAAAAGGCTCTTTTAAAACATCGAGCTTCTCACCTAAGAAGGAGATATACAATACCATCGTATAAATTTGGATTTCGTAAAATCATAGAACGATCGAAAAACTCAATGGCATCACAAACGAAATTCGTTTTTGAGCCCCGGGAATACTGGTCAGCTGTATTTTTAGATGTCGCACAAGCATTTGACCAAGTCTGCCTGGAAAGACTTATGTACAAGATAACAAAACTGCTTCCCCAGAATACACATATACTGTTCGAATCTTATCTCTTCAAAAGAATGTTCTCCATCAGGTGTAACAGTTCGACTTCACACGACCACATTTTCAATGCTGGAGTCCACCAAAGTAGTGTTCTGGGCCCCGTTCTTTACACCATATACACAGCAGACATGCTTACAAACTATCTGCTTACGACCTCTACATTTGCTGACGATAGAAAAAACTTACTTGTCAGCTTAAAACAGTGGAGAGATGGTTTGCGGACTGGCGTATTAAGCTAAACGAGATTAAAAGCAGACATATTACATTCACACTGAATAGACAAACCTGCCCACCCTGTACCCTAACCAATGCATTAATCACACAATCAGACGTAGTAACAAATCTTGGCGTTCACCTAGATAGACACTTCACCTGGTGACGACATATAAAATATAAAAGGACTCATATGAAGCTTAAAGCAGCCAGGCTACATTGACTTATTAATTGCAACTATCCCTTTAGTATGGAATACAAAGTACTCCTCTACAATAACGTGCTGAAACCCGCCTGGAGATACGGCTGTGAACTATGGAGAAGCGCTTAACAAACCGACCTTTAAATTATACAGCGAGCTCACTCAACGATTTTGCGAACCTGTGATAGGCACCATAATACGCATGGTAAGCCGCGAAAGCATCCATAGAGGCATACACATAAATCTCATCCAATCCATCAAAAAACTCTGCACAAGTTTATCCGCCACCTATTGTGTAAATTAGATCTATCTTTGAATAGCGCCATCTACATGTGAAAGCATCATAGCAATCAGCTGTACACACGCTACGGCTGAAACGAAGCATCGTGACGATGACGTCAGGACGCGCAACACTCGCGCAAGCAGTGGAAGTACGGAAAATGGAAACATGGATAACTTCTGTGTTTATCATCCGATTGGATTGTAATTTTGGGAATAGATTTATATTCCAATTATTTATGTTCATACCAAAGCAGAAAGCTGTTACTCTAAGACTTTTCCTGATAATTATCGATTTGCGTAGGCGGAAATCCAGCAAAGAAATCCTAGGGCTTAATACAATTATTTTATATTGTCAGTTATATAATGAAATCAGTTATAAAATAAAATCACCACTTTTGAACTGGAAAAGATAATTGCGTGATTTAAATGACACAAAACTGTAGCATATAAAATCTGTACAACAAATGGATATTTTTAATAGAGTGTCAAACTTAAACTTTCTTTAACTATATTTTTACCAACAAAATTTTATTTTATTTTTATACCCGCTACTCATAGAGTAGAAGGGTATTATAACTTTGTTCAAACCGAAAATGTATGTAACAGGCAGAAGGAGACACCTCCGACCCCATAAAGTATATATATTCTGGCTCAGGATCAACAGCCGAGTCGATATAGCCATGTCCGTCTGTCCGTCTGTCTGTCCGTGTGAAAATCTAGATCTCAGCTATTATAAGAGCTAGGACAACCAAATTTGGTGACAATATGTGTTATTATTGCACGCTGATCAAGTTTATTTTGGATTTTGGCCACGCCCCCTTCCGCCCCCGCAAATCGAAAAAACATTGATAACAAGTGCAATTTTGATGCCATATTGTTCATTTTCGGTTTACATGATAACTATAGCTAGCCAGATGATCTCCGAAAATTTGGTAACAATCGGATAATAAACACAGAAGTTATTCAGCTTAACGTTTTCCATAGCTGTAAGCAGCGCTGCCGGCAGCGCTGCTTGCAGTATTGTGCCGAATCGTGTGTGCGTGTACGGTGGTGAAATGGGTTAAGTTGTGGACTGCAAAACGAACAGTACTATTATGCATTTACGGGTTCGAGTCCCGCCCGCATCAAAAATTAAATGTGTGCAAAAATGTTTTTTTTTTATACCCGCTACTCATAGAGTAGAAGGGTATTATAACTTTGTTCAAACCGAAAATGTATGTAACAGGCAGAAGGAGACACCTCCGACCCCATTAAGTATATATATTCTGGCTCAGGTCAACAGCCGAGTCGATATAGCCATGTCCGTCTGTCCGTCTGTACGTCTAGATCTCAGCTATTACAAAAGGTAGAGACACCTAATTTCCTGTATACCATAGGTAGATCGAGTTTATTTTCAATTTTCGATGTCGCGCCCACCGCCCACGCAAAACGATAATTACGATTATTAGGAAAAGTATTGAAGTTATGGCTTTCTGCTTTGGTATAAACATAGATAATTACAATATAAATCTATTTTCAAAATTACAATCCGATCGAACAATAAACACAGAAGATATTCATCTAAACATTTTCCATAGTTACACTCTTTGCGCCTTTGCAGCATATCGTGACGTCATCGTCAAATTTCCACATTTTTCCTAAATTTGCGTATTATTTAAAATTCATTAAGAATATTTAAAGCTTTTAAAAATGTTTTAAAAATATTAACTGCCAATTTTCTTAATTTCAAAATATTTAAAAATTTCTATGATTTATTAAAATTTTTTTTTTATACTTCCCACTTTTCCAAAGTTCCATAATTTTTATACCCGCTACTCATAGAGTAGAAGGGTATTATAACTTTGTTCAAACCGAAAATGTATGTAACAGGCAGAAGGAGATACCTCCGACCCCATAAAGTATATATATTCTGGCTCAGGATCAACAGCCGAGTCGATATAGCCATGTCCGTCTGTCCGTCTGTCTGTCCGTGTGAAAATCTAGATCTCAGCTATTATAAGAGTTAGGACAACCAAATTTGGTGACAATATGTGTTATTATTGCACGCTGTTCAAGTTTATTTTGGATTTTGGCCACGCCCCCTTCCGCCCCCGCAAATCGAAAAAACATTGATAACAAGTGCAATTTTGATGCCATATTGTTCATTTTCGGTTTACATGATAACTATAGCTAGCCAGATGATCTCCGAAAATTTGGTAACAAGCGGATAATAAACACAGAAGTTATTCAGCTTAACGTTTTCCATAGCATTGTGCCGAATCGTGTGTGCGTGTACGGTGGTGAAATGGGTTAAGTTGTGGACTGCACAACGAACAGTACTATTATGCATTTACGGGTTCGAGTCCCGCCCGCATCAAAAATTAAATGTGTGCAAAAATGTTTTTATACCCGCTACTCATAGAGTAGAAGGGTATTATAACTTTGTTCAAACCGAAAATGTATGTAACAGGCAGAAGGAGACACCTCCGACCCCATAAAAAATATATATTCTGGCTCAGGTCAACAGCCGAGTCGATATAGCCATGTCCGTCTGTCCGTCTGTACGTCTAGATCTCAGCTATTACAAAAGGTAGAGACACCTAATTTCCTGTATACCATAGGTAGATCGAGTTTATTTTCAATTTTCGATGTCGCGCCCACCGCCCACGCAAAACGATAATTACGATTATTAGGAAAAGTATTGAAGTTATGGCTTTCTGGTTTGGTATAAACATAGATAATTATAATATAAATCTATTTTCAAAATTACAATCCGATCGAACAATAAACACAGAAGATATTCATCTAAACGTTTTCCATAGTTACACTCTTTGCGCCTTTGCAGCATATCGTGACGTCATCGTCAAATTTCCACATTTTTCCTAAATTTGCGTATTATTTAAAATTCATTAAGAATATTTAAAGCTTTTAAAAATGTTTTAAAAATATTAACTGTCAATTTTCCTAATTTCAAAATATTTAAAAATTTCTATAATTTATTAAACATTTTTTTTAATACTTCCCACTTTTCCAAAGTTCCATAATTTTTAAAATTGCTTATCAATGAAAAAGGGATTAACTCTTTGTTTCCCTTTTTATTTTTTTTTTGCCTTTCTTATCATTTCTAATATTCTAATATTCTATTCTAATATTCAGTTACCACTGTATTTAGTTAGTGGTTTCGGCACCTTTAGCAGTAAGAGATGTTGTGCCAGCGCTGACACTTTTGATTGAATTCCCAGCAGCATGCGTTGCAAGACTCCCCATACAGCGCCAACTGCCTGCGCCAACTACCTGTGCCTGCATCTGCGTGTACGTCGGCGTCGATTGTAATCAACACGCTGGGATCAATCAGCAAACTTTAAAACTGAACGCCACACAGCAGTCAGCTCGAATGAATCCATCAAACGTATCAATCATGATGACAGGTCACAGTGCGAGCACAGTATAACTGGAAAAGACCAGGCCAGACCAGACACAGGCAGGACCAGGCAACAGGCAGCAGGTCCAGTTTTAGCTTTTCCTAACATGTCTGTGAAACGTCTCAGTTGTTGTTTTTGTTGTAGTTGGCGTTGCCTCACTTGTGAAGTCTCCACGCGCGTTGCGCCCATTAAATTCGAATAATCTTAGTTGTTGTTGCTTTTTATACCCGCTACTCATAGAGTAGAAGGGTATTATAACTTTGTTCAAACCGAAAATGTATGTAACAGGCAGAAGGAGACACCTCCGACCCCATAAAGTATATATATTCTGGCTCAGGATCAACAGCCGAGTCGATATAGCCATGTCCGTCTGTCCGTCTGTCTGTCCGTGTAAAAATCTAGATCTCAGCTATTATAAGAGCTAGGACAACCAAATTTGGTGACAATATGTGTTATTATTGCACGCTGATCAAGTTTATTTTGGATTTTGGCCACGCCCCCGCAAATCGAAAAAACATTGATAACAAGTGCAATTTTGATGCCATGTTGTTCATTTTCGGTTTACATGATAACAACAGCTAGCCAGATGATCTCTGAAAATTTGGTAACAATCGGATAATAAACACAGAAGTTATTCAGCTTAACGTTTTCCATAGCTGTAAGAAGCGCTGCCGGCAGCGCTGCTTGCAGCATTGTGCCGAATCGTGTGTGCGTGTACGGTGGTGAAATGGGTTAAGTTGTGGACTGCAAAACGAACAGTACTATTATGCATTTACGGGTTCGAGTCCCGACCGCATCAAAAATTAAATGTGTGCAAAAATGTTTTTTTTTTTATTTTATATTTTGACTTTGCATAAATATTATAAGTCCATAGCCTTTTACGGTCAAAATATGATTGTAGCCGTTTTTTTGTTCCGCAAATAAATTATGTACAAGCAGCTGGGTAGCGGGTATATTACAGTCGAGCACACTCGACTGTAGCTTTCTTACTTGTTTTTTCATCAATCTCCCCACTCTGGACTCGAGTTGCAACTGTCGCATATAGCAGCTGGACACGGTGCTTGTGTGAGACGCTGCAGGCAGGCAGGCAGCATCAGCCCAACTGATTTGAAATTCTAAAGTGATTTTTATTACTTGAGGTATTGATTTTTTGACTTGTACGTTGATTAGATAGTTGAAGGCTTGTTAGATGCATGTCAGCAGCAGCAGCGGCCTCGGACCGGTCTCACTGGCTGCATGTCTTGGTCTTGGTCTCTACGTCTCCATTTTCGTCTGCATCTGCGTGATGCGCCTGGCTTGATGTTGATTATAATTTAATTATAAGCAATCTGTAACAAGTAAATGGCTTGCATGGTGCTCTCACTCCATGGCACTCCTGGTCACGGCGCATAATTTAGCAGGCAGGTGTGAAAAAGCTTCATTAGCTTAGACGTCTCAGTCCGAGCCCGCTGAATGACTAATAATAGTCATGGGCCGGTCACATTCTGCTCTCTTGCCACATTTGCCACCGGCACAAACCATACTTATTCTCAATCTGCTTGGCTTGGGCAGCCACGATGTCTGCTAACGAAAGCTGCAGACATTTGAGTGACTGAAGCAAGGCAAAATGCTGTAGAAATTTCCCCTTGCGATTTGCGGCTAATCCCATGGAAAATAATATAGACAGAGAGGTAAGACTTGCTGGCTTTATATGTAGAATTTGTAGCAAGGAGGTACCAAGCGATACAATTCTATTAAAACGATTCAAGTAGGCTGAGTTGCTTCTGTCTTAATTTCTGACCTTACGTTGTCAGAATCTCTCTCAATGTGTTCGGATTTTCAGTCCGCTCTCAGCTCTCAATTCAGACTGGACTGGGTTTTTTTTTCTCTGGGTGTGGAATCTCTTTTTTTTCTCAGGGTGGGACTGGAATCTCTTTTTTTTATAACTCTTCTTTTTTCGTAGTGCATTTGCATTAAAGTATGCCTTTTTTTAACAAGTAGAGCAATTCTCTTCATTTTTGGATAAGTACACAAAAATGTTTCATATCATCGTTTTTTTTTTTATACCCGGTACTTCTGCAGCAATGGCTTAAGCTTGCGCATGCTCTTGACGCTCAACTTGTGTGTCTCAAAGAGTGAGATTGTCGCCTGCGAATAATCGTTGCCATAGAGTTTGCCCATGGCCAGAGCCACATCGCGCTGGGTGAAGCCGAGCTCGATGCGACGCTGCTTGAAGGCCTTCGCAAACTGATCGAGCTCCATAACTATTCAACAAATTATTTAATTTCTTTTTTACAATAACTGAATTTTTTTAATTTTTGGTCTTGGTTTACTATATTGTTTGTTTCCTTGATTGCTTTGATTTCAATCTATAGTAATGTTTGCTTTGTTTTCAATCTATAGTAACAATATATTTAATTTAATATCTTTTCTATAACGACTTTTAAATATATTTGGTAAAACTTTTAACTAAATTTTAAATATATATACAGTGGTGGCCTTTTATTTAGCATACTATTTAGCAGCACACTTCAACATGAATTTTTACCGATTGTATAGTGAATAGTTCACCAATTTTTTTCTGGTTGTTGCCTTATTAGTTGATAAGATGTACGGTTACTTTCAGCCTATTCCCTTTCGTCGTTTTTTTTCTGCGTTGGTTTGAATGAATTAACTATGATTTTCAGCTGGACATGAGTTTAGCACACTTATACTTTTTTTTATTAATTTATTAAGTAGAATGAGACAACATAGGAAAGGGGACTAATATTTTGTTGGATATCCTTTGTTTTTGATAACTACATCCAATCTTCTGTGCTGACTCTCCACTAAAGCAGCGCATCTGTTCTGCGGAATACTGTACCACGCTTCTCGGATAACTATCCACAAATCATTCAAACTGCCCAGATTTTTGGTGCGAATGTGCTGCTCAACATCATTCTAGAGATTCTCTATCGGATTGAGGTCCGGTGACTGAGCTGGCCACTTCAGCGTAACAACTTGATGCTCCTAAAGGCAACTTTTCATAAGCCGTGAAGTGTGCTTAGGATCGTTGTCGTGCATAAAACGCCATGATAATGGCATATTGTCCTCGGAATATGGCACCATTATATCCTCTATAATTTCTTGATAGACGTATTGGTCCATACGAGTGTCTATCCGGTAAATCATTGATACATATTTTTTAATAACATTTAAATTTTTAATTAAAATAAATAGGTAATACTAAATATGCGAGTCCTTAAAAGAAAGAACAAAGAAAATAAAAAAAAGAATCGAAAAAATAGAAAAAAAAGAAAGAAAATTTCTTTCTTTTCTAGAAAGAAAAAGAAAATTCGGTAACAATCGGATAATAAACACAGAAGTTATTCAGCTTAACATTTTCCATAGCTGTAAGCAGCGCTGCCGGCAGCGCTGCTTGCAGGATTGTGCCGAATCGTGTGTGCGTGTACGGTGGTGAAATGGGTTAAGTTGTGGACTGCAAAACGAACAGTACTATTATGCATTTACGGGTTCGAGTCCCGCCCGCATCAAAAATTAAATGTGTACAAAAATGTTTTTTTTTTTTATACCCGCTACTCATAGAGTAGAAGGGTATTATAACTTTGTTCAAACCGAAAATGTATGTAACAGGCAGAAGGAGACACCTCCGACCCCATATAGTATATATATTCTGGCTCAGGATCAACAGCCGAGTCGATATAGCCATGTCCGTCTGACCGTCTGTCCGTCTGTACGTCTAGATCTCAGCTATTACAAAAGGTAGAGACACCTAATTTCCTGTATACCATAGGTAGATCGAGTTTATTTTTTTTTTTTCAATTTTCGATGTCGCGCCCACCGCCCACGCAAAACGATAATTACGATTATTAGGAAAAGTATTGAAGTTATGGCTTTCTGCTTTGGTATAAACATAGACAATTACAATATAAATCTATTTTCAAATTTACAATCCGATCGAACAATAAACACAGAAGATATTCATCTAAACGTTTTCCATAGTTACACTCTTTGCGCCTTTGCAGCATATCGGGACGTCATCGTCAAATTTCCACATTTTTCCTAAATTTGCGTATTATTTAAAATTCATTAAGAATATTTAAAGCTTTTAAAAATGTTTTAAAAATATTAACTGTCAATTTTCTTAATTTCAAAATATTTAAAAATTTCTATAATTTATTAAAATTTTTTTTTATACTTCCCACTTTTCCAAAGTTCCATAATTTTTAAAATTGCTTATCAATGAAAAATGTATTAACTCTTTGTTTCCCTTTTGATTTTGTTTGCCTTTCTTATGATTTCTAATATTCTAATATTCTATTCTAATATTCAGTTACCACTGTATTTAGTTAGTGGTTTCGGCACCTTTAGCAGTAAGAGATGTTGTGCCAGCGCTGACACTTTTGATTGAATTCCCAGCAGCATGCGTTGCAAGACTCCCCATACAGCGCCAACTACCTGTGCCTGCATCTGCGTGTACGTCGGCGTCGATTGTAATCAACACGCTGGGATCAATCAGCAAACTTTAAAACTGAACGCCACACAGCAGTCAGCTCGAATGAATCCATCAAACGTATCAATCATGATGACAGGTCACAGTGCGAGCACAGTATAACTGGAAAAGACCAGGCCAGACCAGACACAGGCAGGACCAGGCAACAGGCAGCAGGTCCAGTTTTAGCTTTTCCTAACATGTCTGTGAAACGTCTCAGTTGTTGTTTTTGTTGTAGTTGGCGTTGCCTCACTTGTGAAGTCTCCACGCGCGTTGCGCCCATTAAATTCGAATAATCTTAGTTGTTGTTGCTTTTTTTTTCATCAATCTCCCCACTCTGGACTCGAGTTGCAACTGTCGCATATAGCAGCTGGACACGGTGCCTGTGTGAGACGCTGCAGGCAGGCTGGCAGCATCAGCCCAACTGATTTGAAATTCTAAAGTGATTTTTATTACTTGAGGTATTGATTTTTTGACTTGTACGTTGATTAGATAGTTGAAGGCTTGTTAGATGCATGTCAGCAGCAGCAGCGGCCTCAGACCGGTCTCACTGGCTGCATGTCTTGGTCTTGGTCTCTACGTCTCCATTTTCGTCTGCATCTGCGTGATGCGCCTGGCTTGATGTTGATTATAATTTAATTATAAGCAATCTGTAACAAGTAAATGGCTTGCATGGTGCTCTCACTCCATGGCACTCCTGGTCATGGCGCATAATTTAGCAGGCAGGTGTGAAAAAGCTTCATTAGCTTAGACGTCTCAGTCCGAGCCCACTGCATGACTAATAATAGTCATGGGCCGGTCACATTCTGCTCTCTTGCCACATTTGCCACCGGCACAAACCATACTTATTCTCAATCTGCTTGGCTTGGGCAGCCACGATGTCTGCTAACGAAAGTTGACTGAAGCAAGGCAAAATGCTGTAGAAATTTCCCCTTGCGATTTGCGGCTAATCCCATGGAAAATAATATAGACAGAGAGGTATTCTCTCTTAAGACTTGCTGGCTTTATATGTAGAATTTGTAGCAAGGAGGTACCAAGCGATACAATTCTATTAAAACGATTCAAGTAGGCTGAGTTGCTTCTGTCTTAATTTCTGACTACGTAAGCTCTCAATGTGTTCGGATTTTCAGTCCGCTCTCAGCTCTCAATTGAGACTGGACTGGGTTTTTTTTTTCTCTGGGTGAGACTGGAATCTCTTTTTTTTTCTCAGGGTGGGACTGGAATCTCTTTTTTTTTATAACTCTTCTTTTTTTTCGTAGTGCATTTGCATTAAAGTCTTTTTTTAACAAGTAGAGCTATTCTCTTCATTTTTGGATAAGTACACAAAAATGTTTCATATCATCGTTTTTTTTTTTTATACCCGGTACTTCTGCAGCAATGGCTTAAGCTTGCGCATGCTCTTGACGCTCAACTTGTGTGTCTCAAAGAGTGAGATTGTCGCCTGCGAATAATCGTTGCCATAGAGTTTGCCCATGGCCAGAGCCACATTGCGCTGGGTGAAGCCGAGCTCGATGCGACGCTGCTTCAAGGTTTTCGCAAACCGATCGAGCTCCATAACTATTCAACAAATTATTTAATTTCTTTTTTACAATAACTGAATTTTTTTAATTTTTGGTCTTGGTTTACTATATTGTTTGTTTCCTTGATTGCTTTGTTTTCAATCTATAGTAATGTTTGCTTTGTTTTCAATCTATAGTAATAATATATGTAAACAATAGAGGTGATGGCAGCGTGATGGCACGGGTGGCAACGCTGCAGGCGCCTATCGATAAGATCAGGCAGGCAACAATAATTATAATCGAGCAGCGAAAGCAGTCGTTGAGTTGAAGGGAAGTCGTATAGAAGTCGCCGCAGAGAAGTCGTTAAGAAGTTGTTGAAGTACGGATAAGAAGCATCGATCGGTCAAGTCGGACTGTCGTTGAAAGTAGAGCTTGTGTTGCGTGAATCAATCTGTTTAATCATTATTATTTGTACCACTTAATTAATTAATCACCTAATATTTCAATAAATATTACATTTGGGGGCTCAACCGCTGAACAAACTTATCATAAAAACTGTGAGACTGTCTGTGCAAAAATTTGCGT
Source organism: Zaprionus ghesquierei (assembly GCA_018904095.1). Lineage (NCBI taxonomy): Eukaryota > Metazoa > Arthropoda > Insecta > Diptera > Drosophilidae > Zaprionus > Zaprionus ghesquierei. The sequence goes on along the minus strand of JAEIGP010000617.1, from coordinate 644,153 downwards.
TGTGGTGAAATAGCGTCAAAAACTAAAATTTCGTGTGTGTGTATGTGTTGGCGCCGCAACGCGCAATTTCCAGAAAAGTAACGGTTAGAGACGTCGAGACAAATGCCAAGTGCGTCGCGCTCGAAGGCGAATGCCAGAAAGGGTGTGAAAGAGACAACGATAGATGAAACACCAAAAACGTCGCGACAAATAAATACACGTAGACAAGCACAAAAAGAAGAAACAGAAGAGATGGATAATCAAGCCCAGTTGCACCAAATTATTCAACTATTAAGTCTGAAAATTCAAGCTGATGAGGTGGCGCAAAATACGCCAAAACTCAGTTGAATGTTTTGGAAATGTTGTGGAAGATTTTGACGGCGAGACGGTGCCGGTCAAAAATTGGATTGCAAATTTCGAGTTGAATTCTGAGGCGTATGGATTAAACGAGATGCAAAAATATGCTCAAGCGCGATCAAAGATGACAAAAACAGCACAGTTATTCTTCGAATCGGAGTTGGTAGGATCGTATGATGAATTAAAAGCAGCGCTGTTGAAAGAATTTAAACAAATAATGGGCAGTGCGGAAGTACATGAGAAATTGGTAAATAGGAAGAAACTGCAAACAGAGAGTTTTCATGAATACGTCTTACAAATGAAGAAAATAGCCGCACTGGGAAATGTTGAAACAAAGTCTGTAATACGTTATATCGTTAAAGGATTGAGCATCAAAAACGAATATAAGTTCGTAATGCATGCTTGTACAACCTATGATGAACTCAAAGAGCAGTACGAAAATTTTGAACTGGTTGATAAGAGCACGACAGAGAAACAGCAGCAGAGAAACAGTGACAGCCAGCGAAATCACAACAACAATAAGAAGGCAGCTCGGTGCTTCAATTGTGGATCGCCTCAACATATGAAGAAAGACTGTAATGCTGGAGCGAAATGCTTCAAATGTGGTGCTACTGGCCATATTTCAACGAGTTGCCCGCAGTCAGTGAATGTGGTGCAAGATGGCAAGAATGTCAAACGGCTCAAAAGCATTGTAATAAATGGTGTTGAAGTTGCGTGCCTGGTTGACACGGGTGCTGATGTTTCGATCATAAAGTATTCGGTGTACAAGAAGCTAGAGGATGTTATGCTGAGTCCATGTTATACTTTGTTGCGAGGCCTGGGCAAAACGGGCACTGTGCCGCTGGGAGTGTTTACCGGAGCTGTTCAAATTGACGAAATGGAGACTCTGCAAAGTTTCATCGTGGTGGAGGACGAAAAAATAGAAAATGATGCTCTACTTGGATATGATTTTCTTACGAAATTTTAATTTAAAATGGATGCAGATGGATACAAGTTTACGTTGTTGTCAGCTTGCCCGGAAATAGCTGACATAAATCAGATAAGTATTGAAGACTATGGTTGTGCTGAAAGTAATGTCAATGCTCCTCCGCAGTTTGCACCCATGATACGAAATCTGATAGAGGAATATCAGCCAACATTGCCGATCGCTGAGTCACCTGTTGAGCTACAAGTTGTACCAGATGAGAAAATTAAACCGTTTCGCCATCAACCAAGTCGTCATCCTCTAGTCGAAAGCGAAGCCGCTAAGAAGCAAGTCGACGAGTGGTTGAAAGAAGGAATCGTTCGACCATCTACATCAAGCTTCGCCAGCCGAACCGTCGTTGTGAAGAAAAAAGATGCCACATACAGAATCTGCATTGACTATCGTCAATTAAACATCATGGTGCTCAAGGATTGTTTTCCTGTACCAATAATAGAGGATGTACTTGAAAAGCTGCAAGCCGCAAAAGTGTTTGTATCATTGGACTTAGAGAACGGCTATTTTCACGTGCCTGTAGAAGAGTCAAGTCGAAAATACACTGCGTTCATCACAAAGGAAGGCGTATATGAGTTTAATAGGACACCGTTCGGATTCTGCAATTCCCCTGAGGCATTTATAAGATTTATAAACCACATATTTCAGGAGTTTGTATCACGGGACATTCTACAGATTTATATGGATGATATTATTATATATGGCCAGACGAACAACGAATGTATTGAGAAACTCAAGTTGGTGCTTTCTGAGTCGGCTAAGTTCAGCTTGCGTATAAAGTGGAAGAAATGTCAATTTCTTGTAAACAGAATCAACTTTTTGGGACACGCAGTACAAGATGGAAGGATTTGGCCTGGCAAAGAAAAAACAGTTGCCGTAAAGCAGTTTGCAGTACCTAAGAATGTAAGAGCAATCCAATCCTTTTTGGGTTTAACAGGATTCTTCAGGAAGTTTGTGAAAGACTATTCCATTATTGCACGACCTTTGACCAATCTTTTAAAAAAGGATGCTACTTTTAAGTTGGAGTCTAAGGAATATGCAGCTATTGAAAATCTGAAGAGTGCATTGTGCGACGGCCCCGTTTTAAGGATTTATTGTAGAGGTGCATTGACTGAGTTGCACACAGACGCTTCGAAGGACGGTTTTGGTGCCACTTTGCTACAATATTTTGAAGATAAATTACACCCCATATTTTATTGGAGCAAAAAGACGAGTATAAGTGAATCAGGACGGAATAGCTACATTTTGGAAGTAAAAGCTGCTTATCTGGCTATGAAAAAATTTCGTCATTATTTGGTTGGCGTTCCGTTTAAGCTGGTTACGGACAACATAGCTCAACTTCAAGGCGGAGCATCGAGCGGGTGAGAGAATGCGTCATGTGGATTGTCTTAGCCGGTATGCCAGCGATGTCTTCTTCGTATCAGCTGAGATTTCTTGTCGATTAAAAGTAGCTCAACAAAAGAATGAATATATTCAGACCATATGCACGGTTTTGGAAGATCGACCCTACAACGACTTCAAACTAAAGGGAGGAATTTTGTTCAAGCTTATCAAAGGAAATGATTTGCTTGTTTTACCTAAATTAATGGAACGTGAAATTATAAGTGAAGCTCACAGCGTTGGACATTTTGCGAGTGAGAAGACCATTCATTCTATAGAACAGCAGTTTTGGATTCCACATTTAGATAGCAAGGTCACAAAATTTATCAACACATGTATTCCGTGTATTATTTCCAACAAGAAGCTGGGTAAACAGGACGGACTTTTGTGCTGTATTGAGAAAGGTGACAAGCCGTTACACACTTTGCATGCTGATCACTTAGGACCGATGGATTCGTCTTTGAAACAGTATAAGTACATCTTCGCACTTGTTGATGGGTTTTCTAAATTTGTGTGGATTTTTACAACAAAATCAACTGGAGCTGACGAAGTTTTAAAAAGATGGAAGAATGGTCAAAAGTCTTTGGTAATCCGACCAGAATAATAACAGACAGAGGAGTTGCTTTTACATCAGATGCATTTCACGATTACGCAAAAACAAATGGAATAGAGCATGTTTTAACAACAACTGGTGTGCCCAGAGGAAACGGGCAAGTAGAAAGAATTAATAGATCTATCTTGTCAATTATCTCTAAGTTATCGGCCGAAGATTCGTCAAAGTGGTATAAGTTCACCTCGCAGGTGCAAAAAGCTATTAATTCCCATATAAATTGCTCTACAAAGAAATCACCTTTCGAGATAATGTTTGGAGTAAAAATGAAAAATAAATCGAGTGATAAATTATTGGAACTTTTGGAGAATGAAATGCTTGAGGAATTCGACAAAAAGAGGCAGATATTACGACAGACGGCTAAGGAGCAAATACAAAAGGCTCAAGATCTTTATAAGAAAAACTACGATAAAACGCAAAGGAGATGTCATATACAAGGAAGGCGATCTGGTGGCAGTAAAGCGTACTCAGTTCGTTGCGGGAAAGAAGTTAGCGAGCACTTTTCTTGGACCATATGAAGTTACAAAGGCAAAGCGTAATGGCAGATATGAAGATCGAAAAGCAGTCCAAGGTGAAGGTCCCAACAAAACGCATACGAGTGCTGACAATATGAAACTATGGAAGTATACTGAGAACAACGAGGATGACTTATCGTCTGGGACAGACGATGATGAGCAGGATGACCGAATGTAAACAATAGAGGTGATGGCAGCGTGACGGCACGGGTGGCAACGCTGCAGGCGCCTATCGATAAGATCAGGCAGGCAACAATAATTATAATCGAGCAGCGAAAGCAGTCGTTGAGTTGAAGGGAAGTCGTATAGAAGTCGCCGCAGAGAAGTCGTTAAGAAGTTGTTGAAGTACGGATAAGAAGCATCGATCGGTCAAGTCGGACTGTCGTTGAAAGTAGAGCTTGTGTTGCGTGAACCAATCTGTTTAATCATTATTATTTGTACCACTTAATTAATTAATCACCTAATATTTCAATAAATATTACATATATTTAATTTAATATCTTTTCTATAACGACTTTTAAATATATTTGGTAAAACTTTTAACTAAATTTTAAATATATATACAGTGGTGGTTAGCACACTATTTAGCAGCACACTTCAACATGAATTTTTACCGATTGTATAGTGAATAGTTCACCAATTTTTTTTCTGGTTGTTGCCTTATAAGTTGATAAGATGTATCGTTACTTTCAGCCTATTCCCTTTCGTCGTTTTTTTTCTGCGTTGGTTTAAATGAATTAACTATGATTTTCAGCTGGACATGAGTTTAGCACACTTATACTTTTTTTATTAATTTATTAAGTAGAATGAGAAAACATAAGAAAGGGGACTAATATTTTGTTGGATATCCTTTGTTTTTGATAACTACATCCAATCTTCTGTGCTGACTCTCCACTAAAGCAGCGCATCTGTTCTGCGGAATACTGTACCACGCTTCTCGGATAACTATCCACAAATCATTCAAACTGCCCAGATTTTTGGTGCGAATGTGCTGCTCAACATCATTCTAGAGATTCTCTATCGGATTGAGGTCCGGTGACTGAGCTGGCCACTTCAGCGTAACAACTTGATGCTCCTAAAGGCAACTTTTCATAAGCCGGCAGCGCTGCTTGCAGCATTGTGCCGAATCGTGTGTGCGTGTACGGTGGTGAAATGGGTTAAGTTGTGGACTGAAAAACGAACAGTACTATTATGCATTTACGGGTTCGAGTCCCACCCGCATCAAAAATTAAATGTGTGCAAAAATGTTTTTTTTTTTATTTTATATTTTGACTTTGCATAAATATTATAAGTCCATAGCCTTTTACGGTCAAATTATGATTGTAGCCCATTTTTTGTTCTGCAAATAAATTATGTACAAGCAGCTGGGTAGCGGGTATATTACAGTCGAGCACACTCGACTGTAGCTTTCTTACTTGTTTTTTTTGTAATTTTTCAAGATATCGCCCAGAAACTTTCAACATGTCTATTTCTGTTCTTTTAAGGTATAGCTGCCATAAAACTACTTTTATCATTTTTCAAGATATCGCTGTAAAACTTTTCTGATCTATGTGTAATTATGTCTACTATGCAAGTTTAATTAAAATCGGACAGATAGTTGCCATAGAACCTATAAGCCGAGATAATATTTGGAGTAACTGCAAGGGTATGAAACATTAGGCGCACTGAAAGTAGTAGAAAATAAAATTTAAAATCAACTAATAGCAGTGGACGTAAATGTAACAGAAAACCCTAAAAGATAATTTAATTTCGGCCCTGGCAGCGCTGCTAGCAATCCTGCTTACACCAATGAAAAGCATTTAATTGAATAACTTATGTGTTCATTATCCGATCGTTACCAAATTATCAGTGATCATTTGACGGGGTGGGGATTTAAACCCGTGAGCGCATAATAGTACTGTTCGTTTTGCAGTCCACCAATTAACCCATTTGATCATCGTACATATTCGCACTATTCGGCCCAATGCTGCAGGCAGTACTGCTTACAGCTATTGAAAACGTTGAATTAAATAACTTCAATATTTATTATCCAAGCGTTACCAAATTTTTAGAGATATATATATTACAGTCGAGCACACTCGAATGTAGCTTTTTTACTTGTTTTCTATTGACTGGGCGGAATGGGGCGTAGTCAAAATCCATAATTAACTTGATTAGTGTGCAAAAATACATCTGAATCAGGATTACTAGCTGAGTCGATTGAACCATGTCCGTCTGTCTGTCCGTTTGAACGTCGAGATCTCAGCTATTACAAAAGCTAGAGACACCATATTTCATATTTCAGGTAGATCGAGTTTATTTTCAATTTTTGATGCCATGCCCACGCAAATCGATAATTTTTGAATATTAAGGAAAGTACGAGGGTCGTTTGATAAGACCGTGACTTTTTGTATTTGCCGCGCACCTGCTCTAAATACAACACTGCTCCTGTCAGCAGTTATCGATTAACAGCTGACTGTAAAATTTTGAGAAAGCTGCGTTTTTTGGTTTGCGTTTTATAGGCATTGAAAGCAGACGATCTCGTGAATTTTAACGAAAATGGAAAAAAGTGAATTTCGTGTGCTAATTAAGCATTATTTTTTGCGTAAAAAATCCATCACCGAAACCAAGGAAAGACTTGATAAATATTATGGGGACTCTGCACCATCAATTTCAATGGTTAAGAAATGGTTTACTGAGTTCCGTTGTGGTCGTACCAGTACAAGTGATGCCGAACGTTCAGGTCGCCCAAAAGAGGTCGTCATGCCAGAAATCGTCGACAAAATCCATGGAATGATATTGGATGATCGGAGAATGAAAGTGCGTGAGGTAGCTGAGGCTGTAGGCATCTCAACTGAACGGGTACATCACATTTTACATGAATATTTGGACATGAAAAAGCTTTCCGCGCGATGGGTGCCGCGATTGCTCACACACGACCATAAGCGCAACCGTGTGACCATTTCAAAGGAGTGTTTGGCGATGTTCAACCGCAATCCAAACGAATTTTTGCGCCGTTTCGTTACCGTAGACGAAACATGGATCCACCACACCACACCAGAGACCAAAGAACAATCAAGACAGTGGGTTTCTCCGGGTGAACGTGCACCAAAGAAGGCCAAGGTGGGTCTGTCGGCCAACAAGGTCATGGCCACAGTTTTTTGGGATGCACAAGGTATCATTCACATCGATTACCTTGAAAAGGGTAAAACGATCACCGGCGAATATTATTCAGAGCTTTTGGACAGATTCGATATTGATTTGAAGCAGAAACGACCGCATTTGGCGAAAAAAAAAGTGCTGTTCCATCAGGACAATGCACGGGTGCACACGTGTAGTCAGCATGGCAAAATTTCATAAATTGGGCTACGAACTGCTACCCCATCCAGCATATTCTCCAGATTTAGCCCCCTGTGACTATTTTTTGTTTCCAAACATGAAGAAATGGCTCGGCGGTAAGAGATTCGGGTCAAATGAAGAGGTCATCACAGAAACAAACGACTATTTTGAGGGCCTTGAGAAAACCTATTATTTGGAAGGAATAAAAAAATTGGAAAAACGCTGGACTAAATGTATAGAGCTAAAAGGAGATTATGTTGAGAAATAAAACGCTTCTTTGACGAAAAAAATATATTTTATTCAAAAAGTCACGGACTTATCAAACGACCCTCGTATTACAATTACAGACACCAAATTTGGCATGATGGTTCCTATAAATTATGCGCAGATGAAATTTATTTGAAATTTGAGGTGCCACGCCCACCGCCCACGCAAATCGATAATTTACGAATATTAATGAAAGTATTACAGGTACGGACACCAAATTTGGCATGATGGTTCCTATAAATCATGCGCAGATGAGATTTATTTGAAATTTGGGGTGCCACGCCGACCCACCACGCAAACCGATAATTTTCGATTATCAGGAGAAGTATTGAAATTACAGCTTTCTGATTTGGTATGAACATAAATAATTGCAATGTAAATTCCACAAATTACAATCCAATCGGACCATAAACACAGAAGTTATCCATGTTTCCGCTTTCCGTACTTTTACTGCTTGCACCTGTGCTGCGCGTCGTGACGTCATCGTCACGATGCTTCATTTCAGCCGTAGCGTGTGTAAAGCTAAGCCGTTTTCACATGTATATGGCGCTATTAAAATAGATCTAATTTAAACAATAGGTGGCGGATAAACTTGTGCAGCGTTTTTTTGATGGAATTAAATGTGTGATAATTTGTTTCGAAACTGGGCGAATGGTATCTTACTGTCGGGCGCGCTTGACTGTAGCTTTCTTTACTTGTTTTTATATGTAAATGCTTGTTTATTACACTTAACAGTTGTGTTCTACTCAGCGTTCAGAAGTTGAATATTTAGGCACGAAATATGAGTGTCAGAAATGAGCTGTTCGTTAATTTTAAGGAGATTTTCTATCGAACCAAGCGACGGCATACAATTTACTATATATGCTCAGTTTTTGTACCCGCTACTCATAGAGTAGAAGGGTATTATAACTTTGTTCAAACCGAAAATGTATGTAACAGGCAGAAGGAGACACTTCCGACCCCATAAAGTATATATATTCTGGCTCAGGATCAACAGGCGAGTCGATATAGCCATGTCCGTCTGTCCGTCTATCCGTCTGTCTGTCTGTCTGTCCGTCTGTCCGTCTGAAAATCTAGATTTCAGCTATTATAAGAGCTAGAACTACCAAATTTGGTGATAAAATGTGTTATTATTGCACGCTGATCAAGTTTATTTTGGATTTTAACCACGCTCCCTTCCGCCCCTGTAAAGCGAAAAAACATTACTTACAAGCGCAATTTTGATGCCATATTGTTCATTTTCGGACTACATGATAACTATAGCTAGCCAAACACAGAAGTTATTCAGCTTAACGTTTTCCATAGCTGTAAGCAGCGCTGCCGGTAGCGCAAATTCTTTATTTTTACAGGAAATAATAAGAATGCCTTACAATGCTAATTTTTGCAGTTGTTGGATAACAGCGTCAGTAGCTTAGTGGAAAAGCGATAAACTCCTGAACCGACAGGCCCGTGGTTCGATTCCCAGTTCATCCCGCTTTTTCTTTTGTTAGACCATGGATTTTAAAAAAATACATGGTCTATTGTGTATGTCGGAATGTGCGTAACAGGTAGAAGGAGGCATCTGCGTCCCCATAAAGTATATATATTCGTGCTAAGAATCACTACCCGAGTCGATTAAGCCATGTCTGTCCGTCCGTCTGTATGAACGCCTGTATCTCAGAAACTAAAAAAGCTAGAGCCACCGAATTTTCTGACAACACTTATGTGAATCATACGCTATAAAATGTTTATTAAAATTTGGGGCACGCCTACTTCCGGCCCCGCAAACCGAAAAACCGTATCTTAGAAACTAATAAAGCTAGAGCCACCAAATTTGGTGTCAACACTTATGTGAATCATACGCTGTAAAATTTTTACTAAAATTTGGGACACGCCTTCTTCCGCCCCCGCAAACCGATAAACCGTATAGCAAGCGCAATAATAAAGCTAGAGTATTCAGTTTTGGTGTGAATGATAACTACCACCACCTAAACGATCGCTGAAAATTTGGTTCCGATCGGATAATGAACATAAAAGTTATTCAACGTTTCATATAGATTTGCACTGCCCCCACTGCAAGCAAGCACGCAGTGTTTTTTCCAAGCAGTGTTTTTTCCAACTGCTTGGACTGCTTGGCGTCTAACTAAAAATTGTATGTGTTGTTTATTATTTTTCTTTGAAAAAACGTTTACCAATAACAGTTTTCTAAATCTGATTTTTTACATAACCTTGAAAAATCCATGGTCTTATACAGTCAACACTTGACTCTAGCCGTTCTTACTTGTTTTTTTTTAAGAATTTATACTTTAATTTTTGAATATCCATTAATTGGTGGTCGTGCATTTCATTTAAAATTTTTTTAATGGCTCACAATGAACTTAGTTAACAAGTGGAGAAGTGACAGTTTCTTTCTCAGCTGTGTGCGATTGTTAGAGCGCAGCTTTTTCTTATATTTTTTTATTTTTATACCCGCTACTCATAGAGTAGAAGGGTATTATAGCTTTGTTCAAACCGAAAATGTATGTAACAAGCAGAAGGAGACACCTCCGACCCCATAAAGTATATATATTCTGGCTCAGGATCAACAGCCGAGTCGATATAGCCATGTCCGTCTGTCCGTCTGTCTGTCCGTGTGAAAATCTAGATCTCAGCTATTATAAGAGCTAGGACAACCAAATTTGGTGACAATATTTGTTATTATTGCACGCTGATCAAGTTTATTTTGAATTTTGGCCACGCCCCCTTCCGCCCCCGCAAATCGAAAAAACATTGATAACAAGTGCAATTTTGATATATATTTTTCATTTTTGGTTTACATGATAACTATAGCTAGCCAAATGATCTCTGAAAATGTGGTAACAATCGGATAATAAACACAGAAGTTATTCAGCTTAACGTTTTCCATAGCTGTAAGCAGCGCTGCTTGCAGCATTGTGCCGAATCGTGTGTGCGTGTACGGTGGTGAAATGGGTTAAGTTGTGACAGAACTATTATGCATTTATGGGTTCGAGTCTCACCCGCATCAAAAATTAAATGTGTGCAAAAAATTATTATTTTTATTTTAGATTTTGACTTTGCATAAATATTGTAAGTTCTTTATTGTTCCGCAAATAATTTTGATGTACGAGCAGCTGGCAGCGGGTATATTACAGTCGAGCACACTTGCTTTCTTGCTTTCTTACTTGTTTTACACTGAATACCTGGATACTGTCTAGGGAATAAATAGATATGGAACGGCGATTATTGTCTATCAGGCACAATATAGTCCAGTTGTGATGGTAACGGCTAACGGCTTGATGGTGGTGACTTGAGTCCTACTGTGGCAGCGTTTTTCACCCACACACAAAACGCGCGAAGCCAACTAAAACTGAAACAATGTTTCTGAATATGGCAAGATGGCTACCTTAGTGATAGGTCGAAAAGCTCCTCTGAAGATGTCCTTAGTTTAACAGCTCGTACCAAATTGTCCTTTCTTGGATAGGTTTCGATAACTCGAGCTGTGTGCCACGATGCCGGTGGTTTGTTGGATTTCTTGATTAGCACAACTTTTCCGACTAACACATTAGGAGTTGGTGTGCTCCACCAAAGTAGCCGTGAATTTACTACTGCGCTAACTTGGGCAACTAGTGTCCGCATCTGCTCGTACGTAAGGGTCAAATATGGTGTAATATAGATCCACTGAATTCCGTCGTCCGCCAGGATGCAGGTGACTAGGTCCGTATGCTGTTGTGATGCCGAGAGTTTTTGAAGTTCGTCTACGACTCGTTTCGCATCAATAAAATTCAAACCATTAACGCTATAAATCGCTTGCCACGCAATGGTGTGAAGCGCCGCAATGCAGCCACAAAGGTGTCCGTGGATAGATCAGTAGCAAGTTCCAAGAAAATTAATAGGCATATGTAGCCCTTGCTTATGCGCGGCTTGCGCAGCTTTACATCTTTCAAATGAAAATGAAGGGAAGCGCTTCAGTTATGCATACTCTGTGCAAATCCGCCATTTTTTGAGAACATACACCATAATGTGTACGAGCCTTGACTAGGATAAACATATATTCGATTTACTGGAGTCGCTCCAGCCACTGTTGTTAAACAATTGACTTCGTATTGTATGCGCTTATCTAGAATAAACGAGCAATTCTGTAATAAGTTCACCTTTTCCTCAAATTGATCCTTGTTCCATAAATAAGATAGTCCGTTCCACCACAATGGGAACTTAAAAAGCTCTCAGTCATCTTGCCTTCAGAAACACAGCCTACTGGATAGCATTTTGAGGCAACATGACGCCCCTCATGCCTTGGAATAATTTTCACAATTTAAGAATTTCGGTTTCCAACGAAATTTTTTAATTGAGCTGGGACGTATGATAGCCAGAGTCGCACCATTCATACACTGTTATATCCTTGTTTTGAAGTGCGGACTAGATTGAGCGTATTAGGTTGCTCAAAAGCAAAGCTGCACAGCGCTCCGCCTGAGGGGAGCCACCCTTGTCTTTGATGTCATCAACACTCGACTGTAGCTTTCATACTTGTGTTTTTATACCATTCGACCATTGAAAATGGTCACAAATGGTATACTAAATTTGTGCAAATGTATGTAACAGGCAGAAGGAGGCATGGCAGACCCCACAAAGTATATATATTCTGACTCAGGATCAACAGCCGAGTCGATTAAGCCAACCCGTCTGTCTGTATGTCTGTCCGTTTGAACGTTAAGATCTCAGCTATTATAAGAGCTACAGCTACCAAATTTAGTGGCAAAATGTGTTAATATTACCTGCTGATTAAGTTTATTTTGCATTTTGGCCACGCCCCCTTCCGCCCCCGTAAATCGAATTAAACTTTTCGGCTTAAATGATAACCATATCTAGCCAGATGATCTCTGAAAATTTGGTAACAATCGGATAATAAACACAGAAGTTATTTATCTTAACGTTTTCCATAGTAGAGCAGCGCTGCCGGCAGCTGGGTAGCGGGTATTTTACAGTCGAGCACACTCGACTGTAGCTTTCTTACTTGTTTTTTGTTGTTTCGATTCGCTTGCAATTGGCGCTGCTTTCATTTGTTCACCCCGCACCACGCATATTCTATTGCTGTCTACAATCGAAGTTACAGCAAACTTTTGTTTGATTCTCATTATACCATTCGGCCATTGAAAATGGTCAAAAATGTTATACTACGTTTGTGCAAATGAATGTTACAGGCAGAAGGAAGCGTGGCAGTCCCCACAAAGTATATATATTCTGACTCAGGATCACTAGGTGAGTCGATTGTGCCATGTCCGTCTGTCTGTCCGTCTGTCTGTCCGTCTGTCTGTATGAACGTCGAGATCTAAAGCTAGAGACACCATATTTCACATGAAGGTTCCTGTATACCATAGGTAGATCGAGTTTATTTTAAAATTTTGATGCCACGCCCACCGCCCAATCAAATCGATCATTTTCGATTATCAGGATAAGTATTGAAGTTACAGTTACTGCTTTGGTATGAACATAAATAATTGCAATATAAATCTTTTCCCAAAATTACAATCCAATCGGACGGTAAACACAGAAGTTATCCATGTTTATGTTTTCCGTACTTCCACTTCTTGCGCCTGTGCTGCGCGTCGTGACGTCATCGTCACGATGCTTCGCTTCAGCTGTAGCGTGTGTACAGCTGATTGCTATGATGTTTCCATGTAGATGGCACTATTCAAAGATAGAACTAATTTAAACAATAGGTGGCAGATAAACTTGTGCAGAGTTTTCTGATGGAATTAAATGTGTGATAATTTGTTTAGAAACTGGGCGAATGGTATCTTACTGTCGGGCGCGCTCGACTGCAGCTTTCTTTACTTGTTTTCGTTTATTCTTATTTCGATTGATAGATATACACTTAGACTGCACGTGTACTCTTTCATTGCTGCCTACAAACGTGGTTACTGTTAAAGTTTAGCTTGCTTTATTTGGACCGCTTGGTTCATTTTCGTTTGTTTGCTCACACGACGGTTGCGTGTGTGTGAGTGTATCAAGCAAGCTAAACTTACATAGTCAGCGTCGTTGCGAGGGTAGCTTACGAAATATAGAAATTTTATGTGCCTATTCGAAAGTCTAGTCGATAATAACGACTCCTTGTCAAACTTCGAAAAGTTTGATCATTTAGTTTTGTGTTTATCAGAAAAAGCATTGGGGGTAGTTATGCCGTATCAATTAACGGATTGCAACTATCCAAAGGCCCTCGCTAGGCTCAAAGCCGTATATTATAATAAATGTCTTATATTCTTTGATACAGTTTCGCAATTGTTTGATATTCCTAGCATGACAAAACGATCTGCATCGAATTTGAGATCGATCATAGATACGGTGTCTGCTATATATGCGTCGTTGTTGTCGTTAGGAAACGACAAAGATATTGCAAATGCAGTGATATTTCATATGGTCATGGCAAAAGTGAATCATATTACCAAGTCTCGACTTGAAGAGCAGCTTGATTATGATACACTGCCGTCTTGGGACAATTGTGCTAGACAACTAAACAAGAGGTATCAGTATTTGTATGTAGAAAAGTCAACACGCGACAAAACAAAGTCACGAATTGAACATTAGGAGCCCCAACATTCCAAATAGTCTTTTTCTAGTGCTGAAGGAGGACGCATTTCATAACGCATAACATTTATTATTGTCCATTGTTTGCTGCCATCTCAGTTATGCAGTGCTTCGAATTCGTAAAGGCCCAAAGGTTGTGTCTCATTGCCTGGTCGTAGGGCATATAGTGTTAAAATGCAAAGCATCAAAATGTAGAATATGTTCAAAGCCTCACCATTCCTTGCTTCACGAGTATACACACACCTCACACCTCTTCAAGGTGAGACACCTTCTCTTCACGGGACCGTTTCAGAGGCATATTTGGGACATGTGCTCAATAATGAGCTAGTCGTTCTTGCCACAGCTGTCGTTAATGAACGGGATAGATTCGGTCAGTTGCATCCCGCAGAGCCTTGCTCGATAGTGGTTCCCATATAAATTTGATGTCTGAAAGCATGGCTCAAATGCTACGACTCAAGCGGGAGCCAACTACCCTAGCTGTCTCAATTGTTGGTGGTGCAACAATAGATAGCAAAAATAAAATATGCGTCTCTATCCAATCGCGTCTCAATTCACATACCTTTTCCGCTGACTGTTGGGTTCTCTTGGGCGTAGAATTGTTCTATGAGTTGTTATACGTTGGACAAATAAAATTACGTTCCGAACTCCCTTTTATACAAAAAACGCTGCTGGGTTGGATAGTGGCGCGAAAATATTCTAAAGAAGTACCTCGTCATCAGTTCAGTGGGTGTTCAGTAGCTCAAACTAATGATTGTTGTCTCGACTCCTTAGTCAGCCGATTCTGGGAATTGGATCAATGTCCATTTGAGTCGAAGGCTCGTCGCCAAACAGCTGAACAACAGGCTTGTGAACTATTTTTCAAGAAGAGTGTCAAAAAGTTACATTCCGGTCAATTTGAAGTCAAGCTTCCTTTCAAGACTCATCCAAAGGTTCTCGGTCTGTCCTTTCAAACTGCTGAAAGGCGTTTTCTATAACTTGAGCGCAAATTATCGAAGGATGCAATTCATTGAAACATGTATCATGACTTCATGAAAGAATATCTCGAATTAAGACACATGTCCATCCTGAAGTCTGCTCCTGTGGAACAGCATTACTTTCTTCCTCATCAATGCGTTCTAAGACCTGAAAACACCACCACTAAGCTTCGTGTAGTTTTCGACGCTTCGAGTAAGACGTCAACAGCTGTTTCACTTAACGAAAACCTAATGGTGGGGTCAACTATTCAAAGGGTGCTGTATTTAAACTTAATAAACTTTCGAATGAATAAATATGCCGTGACTGAAATGACAGAAGGTTTCAGCTGATTTTGTGGAGAGAAAACACTGCACAAAATATACAGTCATATACAATAGGTTGTACGAACTGCCAACAACCAAGACGTTTGCATTTCATAACTTACAGCAAAGTCTAGGGTAGCTCCACTTAATGTAAAAACAATTCCTCGACTAGAACTATGTGCAGCACTTTTGCTAGCCAAACTGTGGCACCGATTTCCTCCAACCATGGAAAAATTCAATATAGAAAGTGTGAATTTCTGTTCAGACTCATAGGTTACCCTATACTGGTTAAAGCGTGATTCTGCCACGACTGGCAAATACAGTCGCTGAAAACCAGAAGTTGTCAGAAGGTGTTGTATGACGTCATGTTCCGACTAATCCTGCTGATTCCTTGTGGTTTAAAATGCCAAGTTTTTTGATGCAAGAAAAAGACCAATGGCTACAGCTTCATCAGTTTTAGATAGCGTCGACCTTGAAAACGTCTGAAGTTAAAAAAAGTGTGATGGTTGGCACACTAGCGGAAGTTTTGCCAAATTGTTTCGTGGAGTTGATACATCGTCACTCTAACTTTGCAAGACTAGTTAGAATAGTGGCATATATACTTCGTTTTTGTTTCAAACGACTCAGAACAGATTCTCTTGTGGTATCAGCCTTAGGAAGAAAATTTCATTCCTTGAATTGATCGCCGTGGTACAGAGCACCACATTTAGAAAAGAATTGAAGTTAATGGAAAAATCAGCTGTCTTAGGACCAATGCTTTAATCATTAAATCCATTTATTGACAAATTTAAAAAGAACGGCCTAAAATTTGAACTCATTTGGGTAGAAGGTCGTTTGTTACACGGCCCCTTCACGTATGAGGCTAAATTTGCTTTTTAATGACAAAGGATTCCGCCTTTGCGCAACTCTTTGTCAAACACTTGCACCTTAGGCACTACCAGTTATGAGAACTTGCGTACACTGTTTTAGGTACAAGCCAAAATTTTTGGGCCAAATAATGGGTAATCTGCCAGCCGACCGTCTCCGAGAAGGCCGGCCCTTCAGAGTGTCTGGTGTAGATTTCTGTGGGCCGTTTTATGTCAGCTATAAGATTAGGGGGACGCCCCCTGTAAAACATATGTTGGCGTTTTTGTTTGTTTCGCCTCAAAAGCAATTCTCTTGGAACTTGTAACGACCCTATGATGCTTTTTGAATGTCTTTATTGGAAGGCAAGGACTACCCGAAGCGATGTGCAGCGACAATGCAACGAACTTCGTGGGAGCAAGCAACGTGCTAAAGGAGCTTTAGACAGCATTTCTGGGGAGCAAGGAGCGACTGACGGGGTACGCAGCGGAGATAGGGGTGGACTGGAGGTTTATTCCCCCTCGAGGATCGCACTTCGGAGGACAGTGGGAAGACAGCCAAGCACCGGCTGGTGCGAGGAGCGGGCAACACGAATATGACGCCGGACGAGATGAGCACGCATCTGGTGCACATCGAGCCGTTGCTCAACTCTAGACCAATACTCGTCGACAGCACCTATCCCAACGGTGATCGATGTGATCACGCCAGGGCATCTATTCATCGGGCAGCCTTGCTTGCGCTGCCGCACGAATCAAGCAACAAGCCGGGACCCGCGAACTTGAAGCTGTGGCAGCAGTTGTCGGCGCTCAAATTGCACTTATGGAGCAAATGATCCAAAGACTACCTAAGACAGTCTACAGCAGCGAACGCAGTGGACCTAATACGAGGCTAATTTGGCGGAAGGGGCGGTCGTCATGATGCACGACGACAACGATGCACCATCGGGCGCGTAACGCGCATAATCGCAGGAGTCGACGTCATAATTAGTCTCTTAATTTAAGACGATCGGCAATTGCCGACAGCGAATCCGGTGAGTGTGGTCGAACTGTGGCCCACTCTCATGTATGGAGTCACTTTCGTTTTGTACAATGAAGCCCACTACGAGCGTTATTAAAAGACCTTTAAAACCGAACTCCGCGTCCGTCTTTTTTGTAATTGTTAGCTTTCAATATCTGTAAAAACTCAGAGATTTTTTATTATTTTTGAAATGGTCGTGGAGGTCTAGGAAAGGTATACAAGGTGAGAAAAAGTCGAATAATATCCGGGAAAATCCTAAAAACGGCCTTTTTCTATCTCCCATACAGAAAAAAATTTGAATTTTGTAATAGTAGGCAAAGAGGATTCAATCATCCTGTTGTAAAGTAGTCTTTTTTAAACAAGTAAGAAAGCTACATTCGAGTGTGCTCGACTGTAATATACCCGCTACCCAGCTGCTCGTACATCAAAATTATTTGCGGAACAATAAAGAACGGCTACAATCATATTTTAACCGTAAAAGTCCATGAACTTACAATATTTATGCAAAGTCAAAATCTAAAATAAAAAAGAAAATAATTAATAATTTTGCACACATTTAATTTTTGATGCGGGTGGGACTCGAACCCGTAAATGTATAATAATGCTGCAAGCATTGAGCACGAGTAAAAATTATTGAAAACATATAACTTTTATTCAGGTACCAAAAAAATCCAAGATTTATCACTTAAACAGTAAAAATAATAATTCTACCTGTTGAGGACTATAAATCGAATACGTGCTTGTAAAAAACGATATGTGCCCTTTTAATACCTCTTTATATACATGAATGGAAAGTGTTCTAGAGCACTTTAACTTTTAATAAATGTTGTTAAAAAAACGACCGATAGGTTCTACGGCATCTATACGATGTATCGGTCCGTACCGGCTCGTTCCGACTTATTTACAGCGGGCAGCAATAAGAAACATGTATCCAAAGTTTCATGAAGGTAGCTCAAAAAGGGAGGGAAAAACTTTTTTTTGAAAAAATAAGAAAAGCTTGATCTCCCCCACCATGACACGCGTGCATGCGGAATCGAACCTTGGACCGATTACCTAAAAGGTCCACCATTACTCCATTCGGTCATTAAGCCAATACGCAAATTTCGCCAAAGTTACATTATGAGACCATTCAGAAATTCTTGCATTCTCTTTCTTGAAATTCTTTTGTTAAACCATGGATTTTAAAAAAATAAATGGTCTATTGTGTATGTCGGAATGTGCGTAACAGGTAGAAGGAGGCATCTGCGACCCCATAAAGTATATATATTCTGGCTCAGGATCAACAGCCGAGTCGATACAGCCATGTCCGTCTGTCCATCTGTCTGTCCGTCTGTCTGTCCGTGTGAAAATCTAGATCTCAGCTATTAAAAGAGCTAGAACTACCAAATTTGGTGACAAAATGTGTTATTATTGCACGCTGATCAAGTTTATTTTGGATTTTGGCCACGCCCCCTTCCGCCCCCGTAAATCGAAAAAACATTGATTACAAGCGCAATTTTGATGCCATATTGTTCATTTTCGGTTTACATGATAACTATAGCTAACCAGATGATCTCTGAAAATTTATTACAATCGGATACAATCGATTCCCAGTTCATGCCGCTTTGGCTTTTTTTATACCCGCTACTCATAGAGTAGGAGGGTGTTATAACTTTGTTCAAACCGAAAATGTATGTAACAGGGAAAAGGAGACACCTCCGACCCCATAAAGTATATATATTCTGGCTCAGGATCAACAGCCGAGTCGATATAGCCATGTCCGTCTGTCCGTCTATCCGTCTGTCTGTTCGTGTGAAAATCTAGATCTCAGCTATTATAAGAGCTAGGACTACCAAATTTAGTGACAATATCTGTTATTATTGCACGCTGATCAAGTTTATTTTGGATTTTGGCCACGCCCTCTTCCGCCCCCGTAAATTTAAAAAACATTGATTACAAGTGCAGTTTTGATGCCATATTGGTAATTTTCGGTTCTCATGATAACTATAGCCAGCCAAATGATCTCTGAAAATTTGGTAACAATCGGATAATAAACACAGAAGTTATTCAGCTTAACGTTTTCCATAGCATTGTGGCGAATCGTGTGTGCGTGTACGGTGGTGAAATGGGTTACGTTGTGGACTGCAAAACGAACAGTACTATTATGCATTTACGGGTTCGAGTCCCGCCCGCATCAAAAATTAAATGTGTGCAAAAAATTACTTTTTTTTTATTTTAGATTTTGTCTTTGCATAAATATTGTAAGTCCATGGCCTTTTACGGTCAAAATATGATTGTGGCCGTTCTTTATTGTTCCGCAAATAATTTTGATGTACGAGAAGCTGGGTAGCGGGTATATTACAGTCAAGCACACTCGAATGTAGCTTTCTTACTTGTTATATTAGAAAGAGACGACTCTAAGTTGAGAAGTCTAAAAAATTTATTATATTGATCGCAAAAAAGCTATAATTGTTGGAAAACAAGTAAGAAAGCTACATTCGAGACTGCTCGACTATAATATACCCGCTACACAGCTGCTCGTATATCAAAATTATTTGAGGAACAATAAAGAACGGCCACAATTATATTTTGACCTTCAATAGCTATAGCTAGCCAGATGATCTCTGAAAATTTGATAACAAACGGATAATAAACACAGAAGCTATTCAGCTTAACGTTTTCCATAGCTGTAAGCAGCGCTGCCGGCAGCGCTGCTTGCAGCATTGTGCCGAATCGTGTGTGCGTGTACGGTGGTGAAATGGGTTAAGTTGTGGACTGCAAAACGAACAGTACTATTATGCATTTACGGGTTCGAGTCCCGCCCGCATCAAAAATTAAATGTGTGCAAAAATGTTTATACCCCCTACTCATAGAGTAGAAGGGTATTATAACTTTGTTCAAACTGAAAATGTATGTAACAGGCAGAAGGAGACACCTCCGACCCCATAAAGTATATATATTCTGGCTCAGGATCAACAGCCAAGTCGATATAGCCATGTCCGTCTGTCCGTCTGTCTGTCCGTGTGAAAATCTAGATCTCAGCTATTATAAGAGCTAGGACTACCAAATTTGGTGACAATATGTGTTATTATTGAACGCTGATCAAGTTTATTTTGGATTTTGGCCACGCCCCCTTCCGCCCCCGTAAATCGAAAAAACATTGATTACAAGCGCAATTTTGATGCCATATTGTTTATTTTCGGTTTATATGATTACTATAGCCAGCAAGATGATCTCTGAAAATTTATTACAATCGGATACAATCGATTCCCAGTTCATGCCGCTTTGGCTTTTTTTATACCCGCTACTCATAGAGTAAAAGGGTGTTATAACTTTGTTCAAACCGAAAATGTATGTAACAGGCAGAAGGAGACACCTCCGACCCCATAAAGTATATACGAGGGTCGTTTGATAAGTCCGTGACTTTTTGAATAAAATATATTTTTTTCGTCAAAGAAGCGTTTTATTTCTCAACATAATCTCCTTTTAGCTCTATACATTTAGTCCAGCGTTTTTCCAATTTTTTTATTCCTTCCAAATAATAGGTTTTCTCAAGGCCCTCAAAATAGTCGTTTGTTTCTGTGATGACCTCTTCATTTGACCCGAATCTCTTACCGCCGAGCCATTTCTTCATGTTTGGAAACAAAAAATAGTCACAGGGGGCTAAATCTGGAGAATATGCTGGATGGGGTAGCAGTTCGTAGCCCAATTTATGAAATTTTGCCATGCTGACTACACACGTGTGCACCCGTGCATTGTCCTGATGGAACAGCACTTTTTTTCGCCAAATGCGGTCGTTTCTGCTTCAAATCAATATCGAATCTGTCCAAAAGCTCTGAATAATATTCGCCGGTGATCGTTTTACCCTTTTCAAGGTAATCGATGTGAATGATACCTTGTGCATCCCAAAAAACTGTGGCCATGACCTTGTTGGCCGACAGACCCACCTTGGCCTTCTTTGGTGCACGTTCACCCGGAGAAACCCACTGTCTTGATTGTTCTTTGGTCTCTGGTGTGGTGTGGTGGATCCATGTTTCGTCTACGGTAACGAAACGGCGCAAAAATTCGTTTGGATTGCGGTTGAACATCGCCAAACACTCCTTTGAAATGGTCACACGGTTGCGCTTATGGTCGTGTGTGAGCAATCGCGGCACCCATCGCGCGGAAAGCTTTTTCATGTCCAAATATTCATGTAAAATGTGATGTACCCGTTCAGTTGAGATGCCTACAGCCTCAGCTACCTCACGCACTTTCATTCTCCGATCATCCAATATCATTCCATGGATTTTGTCGACGATTTCTGGCATGACGACCTCTTTTGGGCGACCTGAACGTTCGGCATCACTTGTACTGGTACGACCACAACGGAACTCAGTAAACCATTTCTTAACCATTGAAATTGATGGTGCAGAGTCCCCATAATATTTATCAAGTCTTTCCTTGGTTTCGGTGATGGATTTTTTACGCAAAAAATAATGCTTAATTAGCACACGAAATTCACTTTTTTCCATTTTCGTTAAAATTCACGAGATCGTCTGCTTTCAATGCCTATAAAACGCAAACCAAAAAACGCAGCTTTCTCAAAATTTTACAGTCAGCTGTTAATCGATAACTGCTGACAGGAGCAGTGTTGTATTTAGAGCAGGTGCGCGGCAAATACAAAAAGTCACGGTCTTATCAAACGACCCTCGTATATTCTGGCTCAGGATCAACAGCCGAGTCGATATAGCCATGTCCGTCTGTCCGTCTGTCTGTCCGTGTGAAAATCTAGATCTCAGCTATTATAAGAGCTAGGAAAATATGTTTTATTATTGCACGCTGATCAAGTTTATTTTGGATTTTGGCCACGCTCCCTTCCGCCCCCGTAAATCGAAAAAACATTGATTACAAGCGCAATTTTGATGGTTATATTACAGTCGAGCACACTCGACTGTAGCTTTCTTACTTGTTTTTTTTTTAAGAACTTTTCTTTTTAGTTTTTGAATATGCGTTAATTAAAAAATAAAAAATTTTTTTAATGGCTCACAATGAACTTAGTTAACAAGTGGAGAAGTGACAGTCTCTTAAATCAGCTGTGTGCGATTGTTAGAGCGCAGCTTTTTCTTATATTTTTTTATTTTTATTTTTAATTTAATTGTATGTTTAAGTTATGAGAATAAATAGCAACAACAACACGCATCATGCATTTAGACTTTGTTTTTGTCGTGCAAGAACTTTCGAATGGTCTCATACTGTAACTTTGGCAAAATTTGCGTAATGGCTTAATGACCGAATGGAGAAGTGGTGGACCTCTTAGGTAATGGGTCCAAGGTTCGATTCCGTATGCATGGGTGTCATGGTGGGGAGATCGAACTTTTCTTATTTTTTCCAAAAAAAGTTGTTGCCTCCCTTTTTAAGCTACCTTCATGAAACTTTGTATACATGTTTCTTATTGCTGCCCGCTGTAAATAAGTCGGAACGAGCCGGTACGGACCAATACATCCTATAGATGCCATAGAGCCTATCGGTCGTTTTTTTATAACAAAATTTATTAAAAGTTAGAGTGCTCTAGAATACTTACCATTCAAGTATATAAAGACGTATTAAAAGGGCACATATCATTTTTTTACATGCACGTATGCGAATTAGAATTAGGTAGAATTATTATCTTTACTGTTAAAGTGATAAATCTTGGATTTGTTTGGTACCTGAATAAAAGTTATACGTTTTCAATACTTTTTACTCCTTTTGCCGGCAGCGCTGCTTGCAGCATTGTGCCGAATAATGTGTGCGTGTACGGTGGTGAAATGGGTTAAGTTGTGGACTGCAAAATGAACAGAACTATTATGCATTTATGGGTTCGAGTCCCGCCCGCATCAAAAATTAAATGTGTGCAAAAATGTTTATACCCGCTACTCATAGAGTAGAAGGGTAACTTTGTTCAAACCGAAAATGTATGTAACAGGCAGAAGGAGACACCTCCGACCCCATAAAGTATATATATTCTGGCTCAGGATCAACAGCAGAGTCGATATAGCCATGTCCGTCTGTCCGTCTGCCTGTCCGTGTGAAAATCTAGATCTTAGCTATTATAAGAGCTAGGACTACCAAATTTGGTGACAATATGTGTTATTATTGCACCCTGATCAAGTTTATTTTGGATTTTGGCCACGCCCCCTTCCGCCCCCGTAAATGGAAAAAACATTGATAACAAGCGCATTTTGATGCCATATTGTTCATTTTCGGTTTACATGATAACTATAGCTAGCCAGATGATCTCTGAAAATTTGGTAACAATCGGATATTAAACACAGAAGTTATTCAGCTTAACGTCTTCCATAGCTGTAAGCAGCGCTGCCGGCAGCGCTGTTTGCAGCATTGTGCCGAATCGTGTGTGCGTGTACGGTGGTGAAATGGGTTAAGTTGTGGACTGCAAAACGAACAGTACTATTATGCATTTACGGGTTCAAGTCCCGCCCGCATCAAAAATTAAATGTGTGCAAAAATGTTTTTTTTTTATTTTATATTTTGACTTTGCATAAATATTATAAGTCCATAGCCTTTTACGGTCAAAATATGATTGTAGCGGTTTTTTTTGTTCAGCAAATAAATTATGTACAAGCAGCTGGGTAGCGGGTATATTACAGTCGAGCACACACGACTGTAGCTTTCTTACTTGTTAATGACAAGTCTAATGTAGGATGGTAAAAATCTTCAGATAAAACTAAAGGATCAACTAAAAGATGAAAAGATAAGATCAAGCATTCTACTATTTAAGTTAGAAATATTAGTAATTTGAAATAATGAAAGTTCGGAAAGTCCATTATGAAATTTATTAAAACTAGAAGCAACTAAGAACTCTTATGCAACTTCTGGTAAATTAAAATCACCAAAAACTTTAAGGAAATCTCTATCAGATAGCTTGGATGCAACAGACTGGATAGAGGAAAGATGTTCAAGGTAGATGGAAACATCTAAAGAAGGGGGAATATAAGAGCAAGTAATATATATTGAAATTTGACATACTGACACTTTAACACAGATAAATTCTGGGCAAACAATTAACAATTGTTCGACAAACAAATCTGACCTAGCAGCTATAAGCACGCCGGGGCACTGGGAACTACTGGCAAAGAAACTGAGGGACGAAGTTTTTGTTTAGGAGTATACTTCTTAACAAATAAGTCCGGCGTCAAAACTATACATTACAGACTTTTTTAAATCTTTTTGCAGAATATTAATTTTACACGGTGCGATGTCTGGTGCATAGTTAAATTCAAATTTCTCAACAAGGTACGTTATTGAGATCTTAGATATATTGAATGCTTGCACATCTCCAATTGAAGTATCAGGGGCCACACAAAACATAAAAAAAATTTCTTTGTATGTTATTTACTAAACTTATAGACATAGGGGAAGTAACGACCACAATAGGTGGATCGATCAAAATAACTGTGGAGGCTTGAGGCAATATAGGCGAGACAGCGGAAATTCCGAGATAAAGGAGTTAAAGGAGTTGACGGAGCAACGGTCTCAAGCGGAGGGTTCTCTACAGAATTGAGGGTATTAAGTTGGGATCCAAGATCATTGAACTCTGAATGCAACTTAGAAAACGTGTAATGTACAGCCCTTCCAATTGTATAAAAGAAAAACAAAAATTAACGATTTTTTTTGAAAAATACGCTTAACTCCGAAAAACGATCAAGTTCTATCTCAATCATTCGGAGTCAATATCAGATCACTGCAATTCAACTCTAACAAAAAAAGCTCAAAGCTCCAATTAGAACTTTGGGAGTTGCATGTAAGCTTTGCACTGCTCGAAAGATACCTACTCTCTCATAGTGTTCTTTTCTTTTTTGGCATTCGCGAAAAACAGACGTGGAGTCTGCGGAATATAATTTTCTTGACCTCAACAAAAAAAAAAAGTGGACTTTTGGAAAAAAATTAAAAGAACGTTGAAAAAAAGAGTTGATATCCAAGGCAAATCAGTAAGTACTAAATTAGCAGTTTTGTTTGATTAATTCTAATCCGCTTTTATTTTTTATGCAGAGCGTGCACATTGCGAAGGCCAGCGGAGCACCCCGGCTGTTAGAGTGCACGTCTCTGCTGATAGGGCTCCACAGTGTGGAGCAATGCATTAGATCGGGGTTCTGTGCCGACATCGAACGGCACACTCACATAACCTCGCTGGCTCGCCCTGCCAAAGCCGGGAGAAGGAAAAAAAATCCATAACCTACATCTACATCTACATTTACATCTATAACCTACATCTACATCTTCATTCACATCTATAACCTACATCTACATCTACATCTACATCTACATCTACATCTACATCTACATCTACATCTACATCTACATCTACATCTACATCTACATCTACATCTACATCTACATCTACATCTACATCTACATCTACATCTAGATCTACATCTACATCTACATCTACATCTACATCTACATCTACATCTACATCTACATCTACATCTACATCTACATCTACATCTACATCTACATCTACATCTACATCTACATCTACATCTACATCTACATCTACATCTACATCTACATCTACATCTACATCTACATCTACATCTACATCTACATCTACATCTACATCTACATCTACATCTACATCTACATCTACATCTACATCTACATCTACATCTACATCTACATCTACATCTACATCTACATCTACATCTACATCTACATCTACATCTACATCTACATCTACATCTACATCTACATCTACATCTACATCTACATCTACATCTACATCTACATCTACATCTACATCTACATCTACATCTACATACATCTGTATTCTACATTTACATCTTTAACCTACATCTACATACATCTATAATCTATATTTACATCCACATATACATCTACATCAACACACTTACAACTATATATCCACCAACAATATCAAAAACTGTGCAACTACAAAAAAAATCTATTATTAAAGAATTTACACAAAGTACAACATACATAAACAGTGATGTACAAAAATTATATAATGCCATGCACACGCAGTTACACATTATTAGTTAATTAGAATTTAACAAGATTAAAGATCATGCAGAGGGAAATACAATACAAGAAGTAGCATTAATGTTAATAACAGAAATCGAAAAGAGGAACAAAACAAAGAAATAGTTTAACAGGCCTTTAATGTAAATTTTCATATTTTATACCCGCTACTCATAGAGTAGAAGGGTATTATAACTTTGTTCAAACCGAAAATGTATGTAACAGGCAGAAGGAGACACCTCCGACCCCATAAAGTAAATATATTCTGGCTCAGGATCAACAGCCGAGTCGATATAGCCATGTCCGTCTGTCCGTCTGTCTGTCTGTCTGTCCGTCTGTCTGTCTGTCTGTCCGTGTGAAAATCTAGATCTCAGCTATTATAAGAGCTAGAACTACCAAATTTGGTGACAGTATGTGTTATTATTGCACGCTGGTCAAGTTTATTTTGGATTTTGCCCAAGCCCCCTTCCGCCCCTGTAAAGGCAGATAATCTCTAAAGGTTTGGTAACAATCGGATTATAAACACAGAAGTTATTCAGCTTAACGTTTTCCATAGCATTGTGCCGAATCGTGTGTGCGTGTACGGTGGTGAAATGGGTTAAGTTGTGGACTGCAAAACGAACAGTACTATTATGCATTTACGGGTTCGAGTCCCGCCCGCATCAAAAATTAAATGTGTGCAAAAATGTTTTTTTTTTTACACCCGCTACTCATAGAGTAGAAGGGTATTATTGCTTTGTTCAAACCGAAAATGTATGTAACAGGCAGAAGGAGACACCTCCGACCCCATAAAGTATATATATTCTGGCTCAGGATCAACAGCCGAGTCGATATAGCCATGTCCGTCTGTCTGTCCGTGTGAAAATCTAGATCTCAGCTATTATAAGAGCTAGGACAACCAAATTTGGTGACAATATGTGTTATTATTGCACGCTGATCAAGTTTATTTTGGATTTTGGCCACGCCCCCTTCCGCCCCCGCAAATAGAAAAAACATTGATAACAAGTGCAATTTTGATGCCATATTGTTTATTTTCGGTTTACATGATAACTATAGCTAGCCAAATGATCTCTGTTTGGTATTTTGGTAATTTGGTAACAATCGGATAATAAACACAGAAGTTATTCAGCTTAACGTTTTCCATAGCTGTAAGCAGCGCTGCCAACAGCGCTGCTTGCAGCATTGTTTTTTTTTTTTTTTTGTAACGCCTTACGGTAGGAAAATTAAAATCTTCTAAAGATACCACCTACCGTCCGTAGGTGGCATGCACGATTCATAACTCTCCAAGTAGAGTTATGCCTACGTACTAAAACAAAAACCTCCGTATGCTCTTCAGTCCTTTACGCGCTCATCGGGACTGCCAGTCAAGGTATGACTTCGATGAGCAGGATGTGATGCCACTCGCACTCCCTTCTTTAAATGTTGGCCATGAGACGCACGTCCTTCCACCCTTCAGTCGCCTTTTACGACAAGCCGGGTACGCTGTGGTAGTATTCTTTTCCCGCCACCACACAGGAACTCTTCTCCTTCATTAGCCTCCAGAACTGTTGGCCCTCTCGTCGGCTCGGACTCGTTTCATCATGTTGGTGATGATCGTATGCCCTAGCTCCCATGCCTCACTGCTCTCCATCATAGCCGCGAACAGTCCACTTGGGTTGAGCCGATTCTCAGTCAACGCTCTTAGCTGCTCACGCTCCGCCGTAAATCTGGAACAGTTCATAAGAACATGCTCCGCATTTTCCACCGCATCGGGGCAGTAGACGCATTGGGCTGTCTCAACATGGTGGAACCGGAGTAGGTAAGCCCGAAAGCAGCCATGGTCCGTGATGAATTGGGTTAAGTGGTAGTCCAAGTTTTTATGGCGGCACTCTACCCAAACCGCTAGCTCGGGGATGAGCTGGTAGGACCACCTCCCCCGTTGCGACGTTTGCCATCGGCTCTGCCACTCTCCCATCAGCCGCTCGTGAGCCTCTAGTCGGGTAGCACCTTCACGAATTTGACTCAGGGCCTTGATCTCAAGGTCAATTGGTGGCAAGCCTGCCAGAACTAAAGCTCTTATAAGCCTAAGGGCCATAGAACGTAGCACCGAGCGCGCTCCTTTCATATAAGAGCTTCTTATGGTGGCGTTGCTCCAAATTGGTGCCGCATAGGTTAGCGTAGCCTTTGCTACCGCCACTAGCAGTTTCCTGGCCGGATATCTGGGACCTCCCACGTTGGGCATCAGTCTAGAAAGGGCAGCAGATGTGATTGCTGCCTTCCTGCTTGCGTATCTAGCATGGTCCTTAAATGATAGCCTGTGGTCTATCAGCACACCCAGGTACTTTAGGGACGCTTGAGGGGCCACCGGTGTCCCGTTAACCGTAACCAGCATGTGCTGCAATTGTTAAGCCGGCTTTCTCCAGCCAGCCAATGGCCGCACTTATTGTCACGTTGCATTTCCATTGAAGATCTGCAATGGTTTTGGCTACTGCTGTTATGGCCACATCGTCCGCAAAGCAATGCAGTTCCGCTCCTATTGGCCAGCTGATGGCCAGGGTACCATCGTACATGATGTTCCACAGGATCGGTCCAAGTACAGATCCTTGTGGAACACCTGCCGACACACGGTACCTTTTCGGGCCTGCCTCCGTATCGTACCAAAGGACGCGATCCCTGAAATAACTGCCAACGACGGTCCTTAAGTACTCCGGGATACCCATTCTATGCATGGCGCTCAGGATTACGGGCCATCTAGCGGTATTAAAGGCGTTCTTTACATCCAACGTAGCGATTGCACAGTACTCCTTCGTTCCTCCTAACCATCTGTCACCCTCGATGGCGTTCTTGGCAATATTTCTCACCGCCGTGAGTGCGTCCAGGGCGCTCTTGCCCTTCCGGAAGCCATACTGCTGACTTCCAAGGCCGTTGGTGCTCTCGGTGATTGCCTCTATTCGGGAATACAGAATTCGCTCCAGCAATTTACCCACAATATCCAGTAGGCATAATGGGCGATAGCTGCTTGCAGCATGTGCAGGTCCTTTGCCTTTCGGTAGCAGCACTAGTTTTTGGCTTTTCTACCTCATTGGAAAGACCCCGTCCGTAAGGCACTGCTGGAATGTATCCTTGAATATGTCAGGTCTAGCCATCGCCACTGCCTTGACCACTACTCCAGGGATTCCATCGAGGCCGGGAGCTTTGTTGGGCTTGATTCGCTTGGCAGCCTCCACGACTTCGAGTTCCGTGACGCGCGGAAAATCAGGAGTAGGGACTGCTGCTGTTGGCTGCCATGCCGTGGTCTGCATTGGGAAAAGTTCCGCAACAATGCTAGCCAGGACATCAGGATCCGATGGCGTTGCCTCTCTCTTCCGCAGCTTGTTGGATACTAGCTAATATGCCAGACCCCAGGGATCTTTGTCCACACTATCAAGCAGTTCCCTGTAGGCATGCGACTTGGCAGCCGATATGCCATGCTTGAATTCTAGTCGTTTCCGTTTATAAACCTTCAGGAGTTCCGCATGCTGGGTGCTACCTCTGGCTCTTTGCGCCCTTCTCCTTGCCCTAAGGCATTCAGAACGAAGTTGACTTAAGGTGGCGCTCCACCAGTACACAAGTGGCTTGCGCTGCGCCTTAGTTCTCCTTGGCATGATTGCGTCGCACGTTGCTGCAAGCTTCTTCATGAGGTCAGCCGCCATAGTCTCTGCATGGTCATTTGTGATTGCCAGGGAGTCGATTTGGTATGCCAGCATAACTTCATCGATCTTCCTGGTGTCCCATGCTTGCCCGACTGTTCTCCTCTGCCGTCTCCAAGACGTGGCCACCGGAAGGAGGCTGAAGGAAATCAGTGCATGATCGCTTAGTGTTACAGCATCATCGTGGACCGTCCAACTAGCGTTAGAGTTTGCCACTAGTCCTCTGCTGACAAAGGTAATGTCAATAAATGACGTTCCCCTATCATTGTTGAACGTAGGCTTGAGACCGTCGTTCAACAATATCAGGTCCAGAATTTCCAACGCGTCTATCACAGCTCGGCCTCTGGGATTGGATACCCTGCTGCCACATTCTACTGCCCAGGCATTGAAGTCACCAGCGATTATCTTCGGACTACGCTCTCTCGCATGCCTCACCATCAGCTCTAGCATCTGCTCAAACTGTTCCGGGCTGTCGCTAGGCGGAGCATAGCAGCTGTACATATGCACGCCTTTTATCTTCGCAAAAGCGATTCCCCGCATCGGAGAAGCAGCCAGTTCCTGCACGTGTAGAGAGCTGCAACATTTGATGGCTGCTTTGCCAGACTCGTCCGTAATCATCGGATTATTATTTCCCACCGTAGGAGAGTAGGGTTCACTCAGAAGCATGATGTCGACATTGCGCTCCGCCGCAGTTTGAGCCAGTAGGCTCTGAGCAGCTGCGCAATGGTTCACATTGAGCTGGATAAATTTAATTTCGTCCTGCATTGGGACGGCTCTTAGCTTCCTTTATGCACGCTCTATAGGTCGGGCAAGCAAAACTGCCCGTCGGGTGGCTCCTATCCACCTCACTG
Source organism: Zaprionus ghesquierei (assembly GCA_018904095.1). Lineage (NCBI taxonomy): Eukaryota > Metazoa > Arthropoda > Insecta > Diptera > Drosophilidae > Zaprionus > Zaprionus ghesquierei. Next base: position 613,537 of record JAEIGP010000617.1, on the reverse strand, counting down.
CTGCAAATAAGGCAGTTTGGTGGTGCCGCACACCCCTTTGCCTTGTGCCCTCTCTCACCGCATCGCAAACAGCAATCTGCCCGATCGATCGCCTTGCAGGACGTTGCTCGGTGTCCGTATCCCAGGCACCTGTAGCATCTCGTGGGCCGAAGGTCCTGGATGATGCGGCATCTTGACCACCCTACGGTTACAGTGCCTTGCTTGAGTATCGCAATAGCATCGTTCGCGCTCAGTAAGAGCGTCGCAATCTGAGTCCCATCCCGCATTCTGCGAAGGCTCCTGACATGCTCCGGATTTAGCTGGATGCCTTAGAATTGCTTGACTAGACTGCTGTGGAGTTCCGCTGCTGTCGTGGCCTCGTCCATTCCGCTACACGATAGTGCTATTTTTTGTGCTCCCGTACGTACAGAAGCCATTTCTTTGAGCGACGCTTCTAGTTCCTTTTTGAATTGGGGAACGCTTTCAGAGACGTTTCCGTATACTTCAAGCAGCAGCTCCCCTTGCTGTGTTCTACGTATTTTGCGAACATGTTTGCCCAATTCGCTAAGGCTCGGGTCCGCTTTAAGTTTGCAGATCAAATCTGGGTAGGAAGCCTCTCCTGTCTTCTTAACGATAAGAGCCTCTGGCTTTTTGCGCAGGCGCTTAGCCTTAGGAGTGGTCCACTCGGCACCAGCGCTAGCGTTTTTAGCGACAGATGCATAGTTTACCGGCTTTGCCTCCGTTACACTGCTTTTGGTCATTGCTCCTGTTTTGTTGCCCAACTTTGGCGCTTGTTCCTTGGGCGTCTGGGCCTTTGCCACTTGCACTGCGTGAGTGGCCTTTTTGATGCTCTTTTGCGCCTCTGTCTGCGTAGCTGTTGTCGCAGTTCGTTCCTTCTTTGCGTTGCCTTCGTATAGCTCGGTTGCTCTATTATTGAGAGCCGAGAGTTCACTAATTAATTGCAGCATTGTGCCGAATCGTGTGTGCGTGTACGGTGGTGAAATGGGTTAAGTTGTGGACTGCAAAACGAACGGTACTATTATGCCTTTACGGGTTCGAGTCCCGCCTGCATCAAAAATTAAATGTGTGCAAAAATGTTTTTTTTTTATACCCGCTACTCATAGAGTAGAAGGGTATTATAACTTTGTTCAAACCGAATATGTATGTAACAGGCAGAAGGAGACACCTCCGACCCCATAAAGTATATATATTCTGGCTCAGGATCAACAGCCGAGTCGATATAGCCATGTCCGTCTGTCCGTCTAGATCTCAGCTTTACAAAAGGTAGAGACACCTAATTTCCTGTATACCATAGGTAGATCGAGTTTATTTTCAATTTTCGATATCGCGCCCACCGCCCACGCAAAACGATAATTACGATTATTAGGAAAAGTATTGAAGTTATGGCTTTCTGCATAGATAATTACAATATAAATCTATTTTCAAAATTACAATCCGATCGAACAATAAACACAGAAGATATTCATCTAAACGTTTTCCATAGTTACACTCTTTGCGCCTTTGCAGCATATCGTGACGTCATCGTCAAATTTCCACATTTTTCCTAAATTTGCGTATTATTTAAAATTCATTAAGAATATTTAAAGCTTTTAAAAATGTTTTAAAAATATTAACTGTCAATTTTCTTAATTTCAAAATATTTAAAAATTTCTATAATTTATTAAAATTTTTTTTTATACTTCCCACTTTTCCAAAGTTCCATAATTTTTAAAATTGCTTATCAATGAAAAAGGGATTAACTCTTTGTTTCCCTTTTGATTTTTTTGCCTTTCTTATCATTTCTAATATTCTAATATTCTATTCTAATATTCAGTTACCACTGTATTTAGTTAGTGGTTTCGGCACCTTTAGCAGTTAGAGATGTTGTGCCAGCGCTGACACTTTTGATTGAATTCCCAGCAGACTCCCCATACAGCGCCAACTGCCTGCGCCAACTACCTGTGCCTGCATCTGCGTGTACGTCGGCGTCGATTGTAATCAACACGCTGGGATCAATCAGCAAACTTTAAAACTGAACGCCACACAGCAGTCAGCTCGAATGAATCCATCAAACGTATCAATCATGATGACAGGTCACAGTACGAGCACAGTATAACTGGAAAAGACCAGGCCAGACCAGAAACAGGCAGCAGGTCCAGTTTTAGCTTTTCCTGACATGTCTGTGAAACGTCTCAGTTGTTGTTTTTGTTGTAGTTGGCGTTGCCTCACTATGTAGTTGGCGTTGCCTCACTATGTAGTTGGCGTTGCCTCACTTGCTGCGCCCATTAAATTCGAATAATCTTAGTTGTTGCTTTTTTTTCATCAATCTCCCCACTCTGGACTCGAGTTGCAACTGTCGCATATAGCAGCTGGACACGGTGCTTGTGTGAGACGCTGCAGGCAGGCAGGCAGCATCAGCCCAACCCAGACGCCGCAATTGCACAAACTCATTTGGTACTAAAAATGCCAATAAAAATACCAAAAGATGAAAAGCAAAGAGCTGCCAACCTGACTAATATTCTTTTAAATTTTTGTGGCCCTGCCAGCGCAATGCAAATAGTACGATTTATCGACGCTTGTGTGATAACTCTCAACTACACTATGGTATGCTGTCAACATTTGGGTGAATGTGCAGTTTAATTGTGTGCGTAATTGCGTGACAGCAGAAGTTCTAAGAGAAAATAGCTTTGAATTTCGTATTTTAATCGCTAATAGTATTAAAAATGGGTTCCCGCAACGAGTGTCGCATATATGTTGGAAATCTACCACCAGATATTCGCACCAAGGACATACAGGATCTTTTTCACAAATTCGGAAAAGTCACATTTGTGGACTTAAAGAATTGGCGTGGTCCGCCATTTGCATTTGTTGAATTCGAAGACGCGCGGTGAGTAATGAAAACCATCTGCACGAATGTATGTTGTATACCTAAATATAAATGTATGTACGCATTTATATTTTTGTGTATACATACGCATTGGCATGTTCGCCCACATTTTGGTATGAAAACTAAATTTGTTATATTTGGCGGGAAACAGTGATGCTGATGATGCAGTTAAAGCCCGTGATGGATATGACTATGATGGCTATCGCCTTCGTGTCGAATTTCCGCGCGGAGGTGGTTTAGGCAGTTACCGTGGCAACAATCGTAACGACCGGAGTCGCGATGGCGGTGGCCGAATGGGAGGCCGAGGATCTCCAGCAAAACGTTCACAATATCGTGTCATGGTAACAGGCTTGCCAGGATCTGGTTCATGGCAGGACCTGAAAGATCACATGCGTGAAGCAGGCGACGTTTGCTTTGCTGATACCTATAAAGATGGATCCGGTGTAGTGGAGTTTTTGCGTCACGAGGACATGAAGTATGCCATTAAGAAGTTGGATGATTCTCGCTTCCGTTCACATGAGGTTCGTATGCTATAAATAGTACCGACTGGATTGCGCTTTTATCATAAACTTTTTATAGGGCGAGGTTGCCTACATAAGGGTGCGCGAGGATAGCGGCGACAATGACCGCAGCGGCGGTGGTGGTGGAGGCGGCGGTGGTGGTAGCCGTGACTATCGCGATAGGTATGTTGATCATATTGTAGTTGAGTTGCTAAATTTATTTTGCGTTGGTTCTTTTTGCTGAAAACTAATTTTTGTCATTTGCAGATCACGTTCGCGTTCGTTCTCATCGAGGCCACGTCGCCGAGGCACACCAACATATTCGCCAGTGCGTCGCCAATCCTATTCCAGGTCTCGCTCACGCTCTAATTATTAAATTATAAAGTCATAATTCATTAATTTTAATATTTCTTACGAGCAGGAAAAATTAGGAAAAGCAAGAACACTTTCAAGACCCCCCCACACCCCCGTTAATACTTAAACTAGATCTTTGTTCAAATAAGAAAACTGATCTCACGATCAGCTTAAGAAAACTCAAGAAAATTTTTATTCAAGACTGGATTGGTGCATTGCGAATCCAAAATTACGAAAACAACAACAAACAGTAAACACTTGCTTTTCCCTCTCAGTTCAGAGAAATTCTATTAAATTATTGACTTGTACGTTGATTAGATAGTTGAAGGCTTGTTAGATGCATGTCAGCAGCAGCAGCGGCCTCAGACCGGTCTCACTGGCTGGTCTTGGTCTCTACGTTTCCATTTTCGTCTGCATCTGCATGATGCGCCTGACTTGATGTTGAATATAATTTAATTATAAGCAATCTGTATCAAGTAAATGGCTTGCATGGTGCTCTCACTCCATGGCACTCCTGGTCATGGCGCATAATTTAGCAGGCAGGTGTGAAAAAGCTTCATTAGCTTAGACGTCTCAGTCCGAGCCCGCTGCATGACTAATAATAGTCATGGGCCGGTCACATTCTGCGCTCTTGCCACATTTGCCACCGGCACAAACCAAACTTATTCTCAATCTGCTTGGCTTGGGCAGCCACGATGTCTGCTAACGAAAGTTGCAGACATTTGAGTGACTGAAGCAAGGCAAAATGCTGTAGAAATTTCCCCTTGCGATTTGCGGCTAATCCCATGGAAAATAATATAGACAGAGAGGTATTCTCTCTTAAGACTTGCTGGCTTTATATGTAGAATTTGTAGCAAGGAGGTACCAAGCGATACAATTCTATTAAAACGATTCAAGTAGGCTGAGTTGCTTCTGTCTTAATTTCTGACTACGTAAGCTCTCAATGTGTTCGGATTTTCAGTCCGCTCTCAGTTCTCAATTGAGACTGGACTGGGTTTTTTTTTTCTTTGGGTGAGACTGGAATCTCTTTTTTTTTTCTCAGGGTGGGACTGGAATCTCTTTTTTTTTATAACTCTTCTTTTTTTTCGTAGTGCATTTGCATTAAAGTATGCCTTTTTTTTAACAAGTAGAGCAATTCTCTCTTATTTTTGGATAAGTACACAAAAATGTTTCATATCATCGTTTTTTTTTTTATACCCGGTACTTCTGCAGCAATGGCTTAAGCTTGCGCATGCTCTTGACGCTCAACTTGTGTGTCTCAAAGAGTGAGATTGTCGCCTGCGAATAATCGTTGCCATAGAGTTTGCCCATGGCCAGAGCCACATCGCGCTGGGTGAAGCCGTGCTATGTGCGACGCTGCTTGAAGGTCTTCGCAAACTGATCGAGCTCCATAACTATTCAACAAATTATTTAATTTCTTTTTTACAATAACTGAGTTTTTTGTATTTTTGGTCTTGGTTGTTTATTGTTTATATTGTTTGTTTCCTTGTTTGCTTTGTTTTGAATCTATAGTAATGTTTGCTTTGTTTTCAATCTATAGTAATAATATATTTAATTTAATATCTTTTCTATAACGACTTTTAAATATATTTGGTAAAACTTTTAACTAAATTTTAAATATATATACAGTGGTGGCCTTTTATTTAGCACACTATTTAGCAGCACACTTCAACATGAATTTTTACCGATTGTATAGTGAATAGTTCACCAATTTTTTTTCTGGTTGTTGCCTTATTAGTTGATAAGATGTACCGTTACTTTCAGCCTATTCCCTTTCGTCGGTTTTTTTCTGCGTTGGTTTGAATGAATTAACTATGATTTTCAGCTGGACATGAGTTTAGCACACTTATACTTTTTTTATTAATTTATTAAGTAGAATGAGAAAACATAAGAAAGGGGACTAATATTTTGTTGGATATCCTTTGTTTTTGATAACTACATCCAATTTTCTGTGCTGACTCTCCACTAAAGCAGCGCATCTGTTCTGCGGAATACTGTACCACGCTTCTCGGATAACTATCCACAAATCATTCAAACTGCCCAGATTTTTGGTGCGAATGTGCTGCTCAACATCATTCTAGAGATTCTCTATCGGATTGAGGTCCGGTGACTGAGCTGGCCACTTCAGCGTAACAACTTGATGCTCCTAAAGGCAACTTTTCATAAGCCGTGAAGTGTGCTTAGGATCGTTGTCGTGCATAAAACGCCATGATAATGGCATATTGTCCTCGGAATATGGCACCATTATATCCTCTATAATTTCTTTATAGACATATTGGTCCATACAAGTGTCTATCCGGTAAATCATTGATACATATTTTTAATAACATTTAAATTTTTAATTAAAATAAATAGGTAATACTAAATATGCGAGTTTTTAAAAGAAAGAAAGAACAAAGAAAATAAAAAAAAGAAACGAAAAAAAAGAAAGAAAATTTCTTTCTTTTCTAGAAAGAAAAAGAAAATTTGGTAACAATCGGATAATAAACACAGAAGTTATTCAGCTTAACGTTTTCCATAGCTGTAAGCAGCGCTGCCGGCAGCGCTGCTTGCAGCATTGTGCCGAATCGTGTGTGCGTGTACGGTGGTGAAATGGGTTAAGTTGTGGACTGCAAAACGAGCAGTACTATTATGCATTTACGGGTTCGAGTCCCGCCCGCATCAAAAATTAAATGTGTGCAAAAATGTTTTTTTTTTATTTTATATTTTGACTGCATAAATATTATAAGTCCATAGCCTTTTACGGTCAAAATATGATTGTAGCCGTTTTTTTGTTCCGCAAATAAATTATGTACAAGCAGCTGGGTAGCGGGTATATTACAGTCGAGCACACTCGACTGTAGCTTTCTTACTTGTTATTTTTTTTTTTTTGATTTTGACTTTGCATAAATATTGTAGTCCATAGCCTTTTACGGTCAAAATATGATTGTGGCCGTTCTTTATTGTTCCGCAAATAATTTTGATGTACGAGCAGCTGGGTAGCGGGTATATTACAGTCAAGCACGCTCGCATGTAGCTTTCTTACTTGTTGGTTTTCATTTCTATTCATTTATGTTCGTTATAATTTTCTTATTTATTGCTTGTGTTTTATATTTTTAATTTTCTTTATTACAATTTTTGTGGGCGACTGCCAATCATTATTGTTATTATTTATGATTTTTAAATGAGACAAGGCACTTTAGTTGGCAATATACCATACATGGGTATACTATATAATATGTATATGAGCATAAGTATAAATTATTTTTTTAACAATTGTTCGACAGACAAATCTGACCTAGCAGCTATAAGCACGCCTCCACCAGTTCGACATAAACGGTCGCAACTGAAGGAAGTATACTTATCTGTAAAGATTACATCTGGTTTCAACCAAGTTGCAGTAAATAATAAAATATGGTAATTAAAATAAACACAATCAATAAACAATTTAGAGAGCTTAGTATTAAGTCCTTTAACATTTTGATAAGCAAAAAAAAGTGAAGATAGATTTAGTTTTTTGATGTTCCACTCGAAGACGGGGCACTGGGAACTACTGGCAAAGAACCTGAGGGACGAAGTTTTTGTTTAGGAGTATACTTCTTAACAAATAAGTCCGGCGCCAAAACTATACATTACAGACTTTTTATACCCGCTACTCATAGAGTAGAAGGGTATTATAACTTTGTTCAAACCGAAAATGTATGTAACAGGCAGAAGGAGACAGCTCCGACCCCATAATGTATATATATTCTGGCTCAGGATCAACAGCCGAGTCGATATAGCCATGTCCGTCAGTCCGTCTGTCTGTCCGTGTGAAAATCTAGATCTCAGCTATTATAAGAGCTAGGACTACCAAATTTGGTGACAATATGTGTTATTATTGCAAGCTGATCAAGTTTATTTTGGATTTTGGCCACGCCCCCTTCCGCCCCCGTAAATCGAAAAAAACATTGATAACAAGCGCAATTTTGATGCCATATTATTCATTTTCGGTTTACGTGATAACTATAGCTAGCCAAATGATCTCTGAAAATTTGGTAATAATCGGTTAATAAACACAGAAGTTATTCAGCTTAACGTTTTCCAATGCTGTAAGAAGCGCTGCCAGCTACATGCGAGCGTGCTCGACTGTAATATACACGCTACCCAGCTGCTCGTACATCAAAATTATTTGCGGAACAATAAAGAACGGCCACAATAATATTTTGACCGTAAAAGGCTATGGACTACAATATTTATGCAAAGTCAAAATCTAAAATAAAAAAAAATATTTTTGCACACATTTAATTATTGATGTGGTCGGGGCGCGAACCCATAAATGCATAATAGTTCTGTACGTTATGCAGTCCACAACTTAACCTATTTCACCACCGTACATGCACTCTATTCGGCACAATGCTGCTGGCAGCGCTGCTTACAGCTATGGAAATCGTTAAGCTGAATAACTTCTGTGTTTATTATCCGAATGTAATAAATTTTCAGAGATCATCTGGTTAGCTATAGTTATCATGTAAACCGAAAATGAACAATATGGAATCAAAATTGCACTTGTAATCAATGTTTCTTCGATTTACAGGGGCGAAAGGGAGCGTGGCCAAAATCCAAAATAATCTTGATCAGCGTGTAATAATAACACATTTTGTCACCAAATTTGGAAATTCTAGCTCTTATAATAGCTGACATCTAGATTTTCACACGGATAGACAGACGGACAGACGGACATGGCTATATCGACTCGGCTGTTGATCCTGAGCCAGAATATATATACTTTATGGGGTCGGAGGTGTCTCTTTCTGCCTGTTACATACATTTTCGGTTTGAACAAAGTTATAATACCCTTCTACTCTATGAGTAGCGGGTATAAAATATGAAAATTTACATTAAAGGCCTGTTAAATAATTTCTTTGTTTTGTTCCTCTTTTCGATTTCTGTTATTAACATTAATGCTACTTCTTGTATTGTATTTCCCTCTGCATGATCTTTAATCTTGTTAAATTCTAATTAACTAATAATGTGTGACTGCGTTGATGTATGTGCATGGCATTGTATAATTTTTGTACATCACTGTTTATGTATGTTGTACTTTGTGTAAATTCTTTAATAATAGATTTTTTTTTGTAGTTGCACAGTTTTTGATATTGTTGGGAGATATATAGTTGTATGTGTGTTGATGTAGATGTATATGTGGATGTAGATATAGATTATAGATGTATGTATATGTAGGTTATAGATGTAAATGTAGAATATAGATGTATGTAGATGTAGATGTAGATGTAGATGTAGATGTAGATGTAGATGTAGATGTAGATGTAGATGTAGATGTAGATGTAGATGTAGATGTAGATGTAGATGTAGATGTAGATGTAGATGTAGATGTAGATGTAGATGTAGATGTAGATGTAGATGTAGATTTAGATGTAGATGTAGGTTATAGATGTGAATGAAGATGTAGATGTAGATGTAGGTTATAGATGTAAATGTAGATGTAGATGTAGGTTATGGATTTTTTTTCCTTATCCCGGCTTTGGCAGGGCGAGCCAGCGAGGTTATGTGAGTGTGCCGTTCGATGTCGGCACAGAGCCCCGATTTAATGCACTGCTCCACACTGTGGAGCCCTATCACGAGACGTGCACTCTAACAGCCGGGGTGCTCCGCTGGCCGTCCCAATGTGCACGCTCTGCATATTAAATAAAAGCGGTTTAGATTTAATCAAACAAAACTGCTAATTTAGTACTTACTGATTTGCCTTAGATATTAACTCTTTTTTTCAACGTTTTTTTAATTTTTTTCCAAAAGTCCACTTTTTTTTGTTGAGGTCAAGAAAGTTATATTCCGCAGACTCCACGTCTGTTCTTCGCGAATGCCAAAAAAGAAAAGAACTCTATGAGAGAGTAGGTATCTCTCGAGCAGTGCAAAGCTTACATGCAACTCCCAAAGTTCTTATTGGAGCTTTGAGCTTTTTTTGTTAGAGTTGAATTGCAGTGATCTGATATTGACTCCTAATTATTGTGATAGAACTTGATCGTTTTTCGGAGTTAAGCGTATTTTTCAAAAAAATGGTTGGTTTTTGTTTTTCTTTTATACAATTGGAAGGGCTGTACATTACACGTTTTCTAAGTTGCATTCAGAGTTCAATGATCTTGGATCCCAACTTAATACCCTCAATTTTCTAGAGAATCTCCGCTTGAGACCGTTGCTCCGTCAACTCCTTTAACTCCTTTATCTCGGAATTTCCGCTGTCTCGCCTATATTGCCTCAAGCCTCTACAGTTAATTTGATCGATCCACCTATTGTGGTCGTTACTTCCCCTATGTCTATAAGTTTAGTAAATAACATACAAAGAATTTTTTTTTGTTTTTTGTTTGGCCCCTGATACTTCAATTGAAGATGTGGAAGCATTCAATTAATCTAAGATCTCAATAACGTACCTTGTTGAGCAATTTGAATTTAACTATGCACGAGACATCGCACCGTGTAAAATTAATATTCTGCAGACAGATTTAAAAAAGTCTGTAATGTATAGTTTTGGCGCCGGACTTATTTGTTAAGAAGTATACTCCTAAACAAAAACTTCGTCCCTCAGGTTCTTTGCCAGTAGTTCCCAGTGCCCCGTCTTCGAGTGGAACATCAAAAAACTAAATCTATCTTCACTTTTTTTTGCTTATCAAAATGTTAAAGGACTTACTAAGCTCTCTAAATTGTTTATTGATTGTGTTTATTTTAATTACCATATTTTATTATTTACTGCAACTTGGTTGAAACCAGATGTAATCTTTACAGATAAGTATACTTCCTTCAGTTGCGACCGTTTATGTCGAACTGGTGGAGGCGTGCTTATAGCTGCTAGGTCAGATTTGTCTGTCCAACAATTGTTAAAAAAATAATTTATACTTATGCTCATATACATATTATATAGTATACCCATGTATGGTATATTGCCAACTAAAGTGCCTTGTCTCATTTAAAAATCATAAATAATAACAATAATGATTGGCAGTCGCCCACAAAAATTGTAATGAAGAAAATTAAAAATATAAAACACAAGCAATAAATAAGAAAATTATAACGAACATAAATGAATAGAAATGAAAACCAACAAGTAAGAAAGCTACATGCGAGCGTGCTTGACTGTAATATACCCGCTACCCAGCTGCACGTACATCAAAATTATTTGCGGAACAATAAAGAACGGCCACAATCATATTTTGACCGTAAAAGGCTATGGACTACAATATTTATGCAAAGTCAAAATCTAAAATAAAAATAACAAGTAAGAAAGCCACAGTCGAGTGTGCTCGACGGTAATATACCCGCTACCCAGCTGCTTGTACATAATTTATTTGCGGAACAAAAAAACGGCTACAATCATATTTTGACCGTAAAAGGCTATGGACTTATAATATTTATGCAGTCAAAATATAAAATAAAAAAAAAACATTTTTGCACACATTTAATTTTTGATGCGGGCGGGACTCGAACCCGTAAATGCATAATAGTACTGCTCGTTTTGCAGTCCACAACTTAACCCATTTCAACACCGTACACGCACACACGATTCGGCACAATGCTGCAAGCAGCGCTTGCTCGCGATGTCTTGTGCATAGTTAAATTTAAATTTCTCAACAAGGTACGTTATTGAGATCTTAGATTAATTGAATGCTTGCACATCTTCAATTGAAGTATCAGGGGCCAAACAAAAAACAAAAAAAATTTCTTTGTATGTTATTTACTAAACTTATAGACATAGGGGAAGTAACGACCACAATAGGTGGACCGATAAAATTAACTGTAGAGGCTTGAGGCAATATAGGCGAGACAGCGGAAATTCCGAGATAAAGGAGTTAAAGGAGTTGACGGAGCAACGGTCTCAAGCGGAGATTCTCTAGAGAATTGAGGGTATTAAGTTGGATTCCAAGATCATTGAACTCTGAATGCAACTTAGAAAACGTGTAATGTGCAGCCCTTCCAATTGTATAAAAGAAAAACAAAAACTAACGATTTTTTTGAAAAATACGCTTAACTCCGAAAAACGATCAAGTTCTATCTCAATAATTGGGAGTCAATATCAGATCACTGCAATTCAACTCTAACAAAAAAAAGCTCAAAGCACCAATTAGAACCTTGGGAGTTGCATGTAAGCTTTGCACTGCTCGAGAGATACCTACTCTCTCATAGAGTTCTTTTCTTTTTTGGCATTCGCGAAGAACAGACGTGGAGTCTGCGGAATATAATTTTCTCTACCTCAACAAAAAAAATGTGGACTTTTGGAAAAAAATTAAAAAAACCGTTGAAAAAAGAGAATATCCAAGGCAAATCTGTAAGTACTAAATTAGCAGTTTTGTTTGATTAAATCTAATCCGCTTTTATTTAATATGCAGAGCGTGCACATTGGGACGGCCAGCGAAGCACCCCGGCTGTTAGAGTGCACGTCTCTGCTGATAGGGCTCCACAGTGTGGAGCAGTGCATTAGATCGGGGTTCTGTGCCGACATCGAACGGCACACTCACATAACCTCGCTGGCTCGCCCTGCCTAAGCCGGGAGAAGAAAAAAAAAAACCATAACCTACATCTACATCTACATTTACATCTATAACCTACATCCACATCTAGATCTACATCTACTTCTACATCTTCATTCACATCTATAACCTACATCTATATCTACATCTACATCTACATCTACATCTACATCTACATCTACATCTGCATCTACATCTACATCTACATCTACATCTACATCTACATCTACATCTACATCTACATCTACATCTACATCTACATCTACATCTACATCTACATCTACATCTACATCTACATCTACATCTACATCTACATCTACATCTACATCTACATCTACATCTACATCTACATCTATATCTACATCTACATCTACATCTACATCTACATCTATATCTACGTCTACATCTACATCTACATCTACATCTACATTAACATCTACTTCTACATCTACATCTACATCTACATCTACATCTACATTAACATCTACTTCTACATCTACATCTACATCTACATCTACATTTACATCTACATCTATATCTACATCTACATCTACATCTACATCTACATCTACATCTACATCTACATCTACATCTACATCTACATCTACATCTACATCTTCATTCACATCTATAACCTACATCTACTTCTACATACATCTATATTCTACATTTACATCTATAACCTACATCTACATACATCTATAATCTATATCTACATCCACATATACATCTACATCAACACAAAAACTGTGCAACTACAAAAAAAATCTATTATTAAAGAATTTACACAAAGTACAACATACATAAACAGTGATGTACAAAAATTATACAATGCCATGCACATACATCAACGCAGTTACACATTATTAGTTAATTAGAATTTAACAAGATTAAAGATCATGCAGAGGGAAATACAATACAAGAAGTAGCATTAATGTTAATAACAGAAATCGAAAAGAGGAACAAAACAAAGAAATAGTTTAACAGGCCTTTAACCCTTTCGTGCCCAACTTTTTCCCCGTGAAATTAAAATTTTTTTTTATCATTAATGTTTTTACATTTATTTTTAGAAAAATTTAGCAACAAATTTTAGTATGCCACGCCCATTAGTTTGGGCGGTAGCGAAAGTTGCTTGTGAGCAACATTGGGCAGTAGTGGTGTGTAAGCATTGTTTTTTTTTATAATTCACAGAATATGAAATATTTTTCTTTATAGTGACAATTTAAGTGTGGTATGACAAAAAACATTTTTTATTGTTATTGCAGCACAGATGGACTTTGCATTTAAGGCATTTGGTCATCGGTGTTGCAGTTTTTCACAGTCTGCAACGTCCTCTTTCTCCAAAAACTACCCAATGTTCAACTTTATCATAACGTTGTGACACTGAAGGATTTGTCTGAAATTTGTACTTCTTTGATTGATGCGAAGAAACACTGCTTGGGGATCCCAATGATACCACTGAGCTTTCTCTTTCTGCATTTGTTGGTCGACCTCTCCTTTTTGAAATGAAGTAGCGTCAGTGGAATGTAAAAGTTCATGGGCAATTTCCGATTGAAATTTTATAAGGGGAATATGTTTTTGGTTTGGGTTTACCAAGTTCAATTGTTTCCTATACAGTAGCCAAGCATTTGTAACGGATGTTCCCAGGCACCAATAAAAAATTCGTATGTACCACTTTTTTGATCGGTGGTTAATTTTGTAGAGCTCCATCAGCATATCTGCCAAATCTACTCCACCCATACCTTTATTGTATGAAGTAACAATAGCTGGCCTTGAAATATCAATGTAAGTTTTTTCTTTTGGGCTCCAACGTTTGCATATTCCAACAGGCTGATCACCTTCACACGAAGATATTAGTTGAACAGGCTTATTGTTAAACCATTTTACACACACAAGATTATGGTTCATTTCGCATTTTATATCAAAAGACCCCCTTCCGCGTTTTTTTAATTCCGCATCTGAGAGCAGTTGGCAATTTCTTATGCGATTTTTACGTACAGTACCTGTTGCAAAGATTCCTATTTCCTTCAACGAAATCAGAAGGCTTACAGACGTAAACCAATTATCAAAATATAGTTTAAAATGTTTGTCTTTGGGAAGACTTTTTGCCAAATATAAGACAACATCAGAAGATATTCCCAAGCCATAAGAAGGACAAGTGCCTTCTCCAACATATAGCGTAAAATCATAAACTAATCCAGATATTCCAGCCCGCGTAAACATTTTAAGACCCCATTTATGAGGTTTAGCTGGATTATATTGCTTAAACGTGGATCGACCTGCAAAAAAAAAGCAATTAATAAAAATAAAGCCAATTTAAAAGAAAATTAAAAACGTACCTTTGAATGCAATTATTTGCTCATCGACACTTTGATGCTCTTCCTGAGGTAGTTTTCCAAAATTTTCTTTGAGAATTCTGAGCAAAGGGAGGATATTGTAGAGTTTATCATAGTTGGAATCTCCTTTTTTTAATTGTTTGGCGTTGTCGTTGAAATGTAAGCATTGTTTTATTTTTTCAAATCTCCCACGCGGCATTGAATCAGTTATTGCGGTAAGCTTTAAATCCTTTGACCATGCCATTCTGAGTTGCGGTAGTTTTAAAACACCCAAGTACAATAAAATGCCAATGTAGCGTTTGATTTCCTCATCAGTACATTTAAGTTCAATACCGTGCTCCTGCAAACTATATATATCAGTTTGCTTTGCCATTAAATGAATTAGCTGAGTATCAAAAAATGTGTAGAAGAACTTATCTCCCCGACATCAAAAGTTTTGTCATCTTCCCAAATACTCTCTGGAGCTACAAACGGCCTTGTTCTCCACTTTAGCGTCTTTGGATCAATTTTCTCCAAGCAACTGTCAACAACAACGCAAGAGTCAGGTTCACATCCTTCAATCACTGTATTTTCCAGAAGGTCAATCTCGATACTTTCTCCCCTTTCAAGAATTCCTTCTAAATTCTTCTCCAGTACCGTAGAAATGTCTTTCATCTCATCACCACTTTCTTCGTCAGTAGAAACATCCCAATCGAAGTTTAAAGCCCGTTCAATTTCTTCGTTAGACAAACCTTTCACTTTCGGTCTCATATCTAAATGCAAACCAAAATTATTACCACGAATGCCAAGGTTGCTCACAAGCAACTTAGAAACTTTGAAAATTATTTACTTACTTATTGTTCACTATTAACTAAGTTTGACTATATCACTGTCTAGTTAACTCTTTGCTAAATAATTATTTGTTTATACTTTAGGTTCTTTTTAAAGTATTATAAAAGTAAATAACTAATTTCAAAAGTTCCACCGAATATCGAAACAATAATTATTGTGATGCGCGTGCTGTTTATTGCAAATATTTTCTGCAACTAATCTCCAAATGCGTTTTTTGCTTTTCATATTTAGAGTAGACACATAAAAGCACCGTTATCATAAAGAATGAGAAGATAAAAACAAAAGGCACGCTTACAGTTAGCTCTGAAAACATAGAAATTGCTCACAAGCAACGTTGGGCACGCAAGGGTTAATGTAAATTTTCATATTTTATACCCGCTACTCATAGAGTAGAAGGGTATTATAACTTTGTTCAAACCGAAAATGTATGTAACAGGCAGAAGGAGACACCTCCGACCCCATAAAGTATATATATTCTGGCTCAGGGTCAACAGCCGAGTCGATATAGCCATGTCCGTCTGTCCGTGTGAAAATCTTGATTTCAGCTATTATAAGAGCTAGGACTACCAAATTTGGTGACAATATGTGTTATTATTGCACGCTGATCAAGTTTATTTTTTATTTTGGCCACGCCCCCTTCCGCCCCCGTAAATCGAAAAAACATTGATTACAAGCGCAATTTTGATGCCATATTGTTCATTTTCGGTTTTCATGATAACTATAGCTAGCCAAATGATCTCTGAAAATTTGGTAACAATCGGATAATAAACACAGAAGTTATTCAGCTTAACGTTTTCCATAGCATTGTGCCGCATCGTGTGTGCGTGTACGGTGGTGAAATGGGTTAAGTTGTGGACTGCAAAACGAATAGTACTATTATGCATTTACGGGTTCGAGTCCCGCCCGCATCAAAAATTAAATGTGTGCAAAAATGTTTTTATACCCGCTACTCATAGAGTAGAAGGGTATTATAACTTTGTTCAAACCGAAAATGTATGTAACTGGCAGAAGGAGACACCTCCGACCCCATAAAGTATATATATTCTGGCTCAGGATCAACAGCCGAGTCGATATAGCCATGTCCGTCTGTCTGTCCGTGTGAAAATCTAGATCTCAGCTATTATAAGAGCTAGGACAACCAAATTTGGTGACAATATGTGTTATTATTGCACGCTGATCAAGTTTATTTTGGATTTTGGCCACGCCCCCTTCCGCCCCCGCAAATCGAAAAAACATTGATAACAAGTGCAATTTTGATGCCATATTGTTCATTTTCGGTTTACATGATAACTATAGCTAGTCAGATGATCTTTGAAAATTTGGTAACAATCGGATAATAAAAACAGAAGTTATTCAGCCTAACGTTTTCCATAGCTGTAAGCAGCGCTGCCGGCAGCGCTGCTTGCAGCATTGTGCCGAATCGTGTGTGCGTGTACGGTGGTGAAATGGGTTAAGTTGTGGACTGCAAAACGAACGGTACTATTATGCATTTACGGGCTCGAGTCCCGCCCGCATCAAAAATTAAATGTGTGCAAAAATGTTTTTTTTTTTTATACCCGCTACTCATAGAGTAGAAGGGTATTTTAACTTTGTTCAAACCGAAAATGTATGTAACAGGCAGAAGGAGACACCTCCGACCCCATAAAGTATATATATTCTGGCTCGGGATCAACAGCCGAGTCGATATAGCCATGTCCGTCTGTACGTCTAGATCTCAGCTATTACAAAAGGTAGAGACACCTAATTTCCTGTATACCATAGGTAGATCGAGTTTATTTTCAATTTTCGATGTCGCGCCCACCGCCCACGCAAAACGATAATTACGATTATTAGGAAAAGTATTGAAGTTATGGCTTTTTGCATAGATAATTACAATATAAATCTATTTTCAAAATTACAATCCGATCGAACAATAAACACAGAAGATATTCATCTAAACGTTTTCCATAGTTACACTCTTTGCGCCTTTGCAGCATATCGTGACGTCATCGTCAAATTTCCACATTTTTCCTAAATTTGCGTATTATTTAAAATTCATTAAGAATATTTAAAGCTTTTAAAAATGTTTTAAAAATATTAACTGTCAATTTTCTTACTTTCAAAATTTTTATTAAAATTTTTTTTTTATACTTCCCACTTTTCCAAAGTTCCATAATTTTTAAAATTGCTTATCAATGAAAAAGGGATTAACTCTTTGTTTCCCTTTTGATTTTTTTTTGCCTTTCTTATCATTTCTAATATTCTAATATTCTATTCTAATATTCAGTTACCACTGTATTTAGTTAGTGGTTTCGGCACCTTTAGCAGTAAGAGATGTTGTGCCAGCGCTGACACTTTTGATTGAATTCCCAGCAGCATGCGTTGCAAGACTCCCCATACAGCGCCAACTGCCTGCGCCAACTACCTGTGCCTGCATCTGCGTGTACGTCGGCGTCGATTGTAATCAACACGCTGGGATCAATCAGCAAACTTTAAAACTGAACGCCACACAGCAGTCAGCTCGAATGAATCCATCAATCGTATCAATCATGATGACAGGTCACAGTGCGAGCACAGTATAACTGGAAAATACCAGGCCTGACCAGACACAGGCAGGACCAGGTAACAAGCAGCAGGTCCAGTTTTAGCTTTTCCTAACATGTCTGTGAAACGTCTCAGTTGTTGTTTTTGTTGTAGTTGGCGTTGCCTCACTTGTGAAGTCTCCACGCGCGTTGCGCCCATTAAATTCGAATAATCTTAGTTGTTGTTGCTTTTTTTTTCATCAATCTCCCCACTCTGGACTCGAGTTGCAACTGTCGCATATAGCAGCTGGACACGGTGCTTGTGTGAGACGCTGCAGGCAGGCAGGCAGCATCAGCCCAACTGATTTGAAATTCTAAAGTGATTTTGATTACTTGAGGTATTGATATTTTGACTTGTACGTTGATTAGATAGTTGAAGGCTTGTTAGATGCATGTCAGCAGCAGCAGCGGCCTCTCTTGGTCTCTACGTCTCCATTTTCGTCTGCATCTGCGTGATGCGCCTGGCTTGATGTTGATTATAATTTAATTACGAGGGTCGTTTGATAAGTCCGTGACTTTTTGAATAAAATATATTTTTTTCGTCAAAGAAGCGTTTTATTTCTCAACATAATCTCCTTTTAGCTCTATACATTTAGTCCAGCGTTTTTCCAATTTTTTTATTCCTTCCAAATAATAGGTTTTCTCAAGGCCCTCAAAATAGTCGTTTGTTTCTGTGATGACCTCTTCATTTGACCCGAATCTCTTACCGCCGAGCCATTTCTTCATGTTTGGAAACAAAAATAGTCACAGGGGGCTAAATCTGGAGAATATGCTGGATGGGGTAGCAGTTCGTAGCCCAATTTATGAAATTTTGCCATGCTGACTACACACGTGTGCACCCGTGCATTGTCCTGATGGAACAGCACTTTTTTTCGCCAAATGCGGTCGTTTCTGCTTCAAATCAATATCGAATCTGTCCAAAAGCTCTGAATAATATTCGCCGGTGATCGTTTTACCCTTTTCAAGGTAATCGATGTGAATGATACCTTGTGCATCCCAAAAAACTGTGGCCATGACCTTGTTGGCCGACAGACCCACCTTGGCCTTCTTTGGTGCACGTTCACCCGGAGAAACCCACTGTCTTGATTGTTCTTTGGTCTCTGGTGTGGTGTGGTGGATCCATGTTTCGTCTACGGTAACGAAACGGCGCAAAAATTCGTTTGGATTGCGGTTGAACATCGCCAAACACTCCTTTGAAATGGTCACACGGTTGCGCTTATGGTCGTGTGTAGCAATCGCGGCACCCATCGCGCGGAAAGCTTTTTCATGTCCAAATATTCATGTAAAATGTGATGTACCCGTTCAGTTGAGATGCCTACAGCCTCAGCTACCTCACGCACTTTCATTCTCCGATCATCCAATATCATTCCATGGATTTTGTCGACGATTTCTGGCATGACGACCTCTTTTGGGCGACCTGAACGTTCGGCATCACTTGAACTGGTACGACCACAACGGAACTCAGTAAACCATTTCTTAACCATTGAAATTGATGGTGCAGAGTCCCCATAATATTTATCAAGTCTTTCCTTGGTTTCGGTGATGGATAATTAGCACACGAAATTCACTTTTTTCCATTTTCGTTAAAATTCACGAGATCGTCTGCTTTCAATGCCTATAAAACGCAAACCAAAAAACGCAGCTTTCTCAAAATTTTACAGTCAGCTGTTAATCGATAACTGCTGACAGGAGCAGTGTTGTATTTAGAGCAGGTGCGCGGCAAATACAAAAAGTCACGGTCTTATCAAACGACCCTCGTATAAGCAATCTGTAACAAGTAAATGGCTTGCATGGTGCTCTCACTCCATGGCACTCCTGGTCATGGCGCATAATTTAGCAGGCAGGTGTGAAAAAGCTTCATTAGCTTAGACGTCTCAGTCCGAGCCCGCTGCATGACTAATAATAGTCATGGGCCGGTCACATTCTGCTCTCTTGCCACATTTGCCACCGGCACAAACCATACTTATTCTCAATCTGCTTGGCGCGGGCAGCCACGATGTCTGCTAACGAAAGCTGCAGACATTTGAGTGACTGAAGCAAGGCAAAATGCTGTAGAAATTTCCCCTTGCCATTTGCGGCTAATCCCATGGAAAATAATATAGACAGAGAGGTATTCTCTCTTAAGACTTGCTGGCTTTATATGTAGAATTTGTAGCAAGGAGGTACCAAGCGATACAATTCTATTAAAACGATTCAAGTAGGCTGAGTTGCTTCTGTCTTAATTTCTGACAACGTAAGCTCTCAATGTGTTCGGATTTTCAGTCCGCTCTCAGCTCTCAATTGAGAGTGGACTGGGTTTTTTTTTCTCTGGGTGAGACTGGAATCTCTTTTTTTTCTCAGGGTGGGACTGGAATCTCTTTTTTTTTTATAACTATTCTTTTTTTCGTAGTGCATTTGCATTAAAGTATGCCTTTTTTTTAACAAGTAGAGCAATTCTCTTCATTTTTGGATAAGTACACAAAAATGTTTCATATCATCGTTTTTTTTTTATACCCGGTACTTCTGCAGCAATGGCTTAAGCTTGCGCATGCTCTTGACGCTCAACTTGTGTGTCTAAAAGAGGGAGATTATCGCCATAGAGTTTGCCGATGGCCAGAGCCACATCGCGCTGGGTGAAGCCAAGCTCGATGCGACGCTGCTTGAAGGTCTTCGCAAACTGATCGAGCTCCATAACTATTCAACAAATTATTTAATTTCTTTTTTACAATAACTGAATTTTTGAATTTTTGGTCTTGGTTTACTATATTGTTTGTTTCCTTGTTTGCTTTGTTTTCAATCTATAGTAATGTTTGCTTTGTTTTCAATCTATAGTAATAATATATTTAATTTAATATCTTTTCTATAACGACTTTTAAATATATTTGGTAAAACTTTTAACTAAATTTTAAATATATATACAGTGGTGGCCTTTTATTTAGCACACTATTTAGCAGCACACTTCAACATGAATTTTTACCGATTGTATAGTGAATAGTTCACCAATTTTTTTTCTGGTTGTTGCCTTATTAGTTGATAAGATGTACCGTTACTTTCAGCCTTTTCCCTTTCGTCGTTTTTTTTCTGCGTTGGTTTGAATGAATTAACTATGATTTTCAGCTGGACATGAGTTTAGCACACTTATACTTTTTATACCCGCTACTCATAGAGTAGAAGGGTATTATAACTTTGTTCAAACCGAAAATGTATGTCACAGGCAGAAGGAGACACCTCCGACCCCATAAAGTATATATATTCTGGCTCAGGATCAACAGCCGAGTCGATATAGCCATGTCCGTCTGTCCGTCTGTCTGTCCGTGTGAAAAGCTAGATCTCAGCTATTATAAGAGATAGGACAACCAAATTTGGTGACTGTAATATACCCGCTACCCAGCTGCTTGTACATAATTTATTTGCGGAACAAAAAAACCGCTACAATCATATTTTGACCGTAAAAGGCTATGGACTTATAATATTTATGCAAAGTCAAAATATAAAATAAAAAAAAAAAACATTCTTGCACACATTTAATTTTTGATGCGGGCGGGACTCGAACCAGTAAATGCATAATAGTACTGTTCGCTTTGCAGTCCACAACTTAACCCATTTCACCACCATACACGCACACACGATTCGGCACAATGCTGCAAGCAGCGCTGCCGGCAGCGCTGCTTACAGCTATGGAAAACGTTAAGCTGAATAACTTTTGTGTTTAGTATCCGATTGTTACCAAATTTTCAGAGATCATCTGGCTAGCTATAGTTATCATGTAAACCGAAAATTAACGATATGGCATCAAAATTGCACTTGTAATCAATGTTTTTTCGATTTAAGGGGGCGGAAGGGGACGTGGCCAAAATCCAAAATAAACTTGTTCAGAGTGAAATAATAACACACATTGCCACCAAATTTGGTAGTCCTAGCTCTTATAATAGCTGAGATCTAGATTTTCACACGGACTGTCAGACGGACAGACGGACATGGTTATATCGACTCGGCTGTTGATCCTGAGCCAGAATATATATACTTTATGGGATCGGAGGTGTCTCCTTCTGCCTGTTACATACATTTTCGGTTTGAACAAAGTTATAATACCCTTCTACTCTATGAGTAGCGGGTATAAAAATTTTGCACACATTTAGTTTTTGATGCGGGTGGGACTCGAAACCGTAACCCATTTCACCACCGTACACTCACACACTATTCGGCACAATGCTGCAAGCAGCGCTGCCGACAGCGCTGCTCACAGCTATGGAAAACGTTAAGCTGAATATCTTCTGTGTTTATTAACGAGTTGTTACCAAATTTTCAGAGATCATTTGGGTAGCTATACTTATCATATAAACCAAAAATGAACAATATGGAATCAAAATTGTAATACATTTTTTTTGATTTACAGGGGCGGAAAGGGACGTGGCAAAATCCAAAATAAACTTGATCAGCATGCAATAATAACACATATTGTCACCAAATTTGGTAGTCCTAGCTCTTATAATAGCTGAAATCTAGATTTGCACGCGGACAGACAGACGGACAGACGGACATGGCTATATCGACTCGGCTGTTGATCCTGAGCCAGAATATATGTACTTTATGGGGTCGAAGGTGTCTCCTTCTCCCTGTTACATACATATTAGGTTTGAACAAAGTTATAATACCCTTCTACTCTATGAGTAGCGGGTATAAAAAGTCTAATGACAATGGCTGAAAATTACGGGTAACTTTAGTAGGAATACTAAAGTTAAATTAACTGAGTAAAGAAGGGGAATCGACCTCAAATCTTATTAGCTTTATGATAAACAACACACTTAACATAATACGACGGTTAGCTAAAAAGGAAGGCTAATTAAAAGAAGCCGATTATGATAAGATGGTAAATCTACTCCTGAAACCCAGTTGAAACTACGTAAAACAAAAAAGGAAAAAACTGCTTTTGAACAGACTCAATTCTGTCTTGATAACATGCAAGAACCATATTCAAGAATTGGACGTACAAGAGAAGTAAAAAGTAACTTGGTTGTAAAGGGATCATTAAATTCTTTGGGCCATATTTTAATGAAACCAATAACACGAAAAGCCTTGCTAACAATGTGCGTAACGTG
Source organism: Zaprionus ghesquierei (assembly GCA_018904095.1). NCBI lineage: Eukaryota > Metazoa > Arthropoda > Insecta > Diptera > Drosophilidae > Zaprionus > Zaprionus ghesquierei. Next base: position 590,513 of record JAEIGP010000617.1, on the reverse strand, counting down.
TCGATCAAATTTCAATTTCTGATCAAAGAGAATACCTAGATCATTTACTTCAGTTATTCTTAAAAGTTGAGTTAAGTTAAGTTACGTTAAAGGAATAGTTCATGCCGTGATGTTTTCCTCTGTAAAATGACAGAACTTTACATTTAGAACAGTTAATATGTAGCAGGTTATGACTAAACCAGGCAAAAAACATTTCAAGATCCATTTGAAGAATGTTTCAAGTTCTGTCAATATACATCAGACAAAGTTTAACGTCATCAGCGTACATAAGGATAAATGATTAAATTAGAAAAAAGTAGGTCATTAATAAAAAGGTTAACAAGTAAGAAAGCTACAGTCGAGTGTGCTCGACTGTAATATTCCCCTACCCAGCTGCTTGTACATAATTTATTTGCCGAACAAAAAAACGGCTACAATCATATTTTGACCGTAAAAGGCTATGGACTTATAATATTTATGCGAAGTCAAAATATAAAATAAAAAAAAAAACATTTTTGCACACATTTAATTTTTGATGCGGGCGGGACTCGAACCCGTAAATGCATAATAGTACTGTTCGTTTTGCAGTTCACAACTTAACCCATTTCACCACCGTACACGCACACACGATTTGGCACAATGCTGCAAGCAGCGCTGCCGGCAGCGCTGCTTACAGCTATGGAAAACGTTAAGCTGAATAACTTCTGTGTTTATTATCCGAATGTTACCAAATTTTCAGAGATCATCTGGCTAGCTATAGTTATCATGTAAACCGAAATATGGCGTCAAAATTGCACTTGTTATCAATGTTTTTTCGATTTGCGGGGGCGGAAGGGGGCGTGGCCAAAATCCAAAATAAACTTGATCAGCTTGCAATAATAACACATATTGTCACCAAATTTGGTTGTCCTAGCTCTTATAATAGCTGAGATCTAGATTTTCACACGGACAGACAGACGGACAGACGGACATGGCTATATCGACTCGGCTGTTGATCCTGAGCCAGAATATATATACTTTATAGGGTCGGAGGTGTCTCCTTCTGCCTGTTACATACATTTTCGGTTTGAACAAAGTTATAATACCCTTCTACTCTATGAGTAGCGGGTATAAAAATTTTGCACACATTTAGTTTTTGATGCGGGTGGGACTCGAAACCGTAACCCATTTCACCACCGTACACTCACACACTATTCGGCACAATGCTGCAAGCAGCGCTGCCGACAGCGCTGCTCACAGCTATGGAAAACGTTAAGCTGAATATCTTCTGTGTTTATTAACGAGTTGTTACCAAATTTTCAGAGATCATTTGGGTAGCTATACTTATCATATAAACCAAAAATGAACAATATGGAATCAAAATTGTAATACATTTTTTTCGATTTACAGGGGCGGAAAAGGACGTGGCAAAATCCAAAATAAACTTGATCAGCATGCAATAATAACACATATTTTCACCAAATTTGGTAGTCCTAGCTCTTATAATAGCTGAGATCTAGATTTGCACGCGGACAGACAGACGGACAGACGGACATGGCTATATCGACTCGGCTGTTGATCCTGAGCCAGAATATATGTACTTTATGGGGTCGAAGGTGTCTCCTTCTCCCTGTTACATACATATTAGGTTTGAACAAAGTTATAATACCCTTCTACTCTATGAGTAGCGGGTATAAAAAGTCTAATGACAATGGCTGAAAATTACGGGTAACTTTAGTAGGAATACTAAAGTTAAGTTAACTGAGTAAAGAAGGGGAATCGACCTTAAATCTTATTAGCTTTATGATAAACAACACACTTAACATAATACGACGGTTAGCTAAAGAAGGAAGGCTAATTAAAAGAAGCCGATTATGATAAGATGGTAAATCTACTCCTGAAACCCAGTTGAAACTACGTAAAACAAAAAAGGAAAAAACTGCTTTTGAACAGACTCAATTCTGTCTTGATAACATGCAAGAACCATATTCAAGAATTGGACGTACAAGAGAAGTAAAAAGTAACTTGGTTGTAAAGGGATCATTAAATTCTTTGGGCCATATTTTAATGAAACCAATAACACGAAAAGCCTTGCTAACAATGTGCGTAACGTGTCGATCAAATTTCAATTTCTGATCAAAGAGAATACCTAGATCATTTACTTCAATTATTCTTAAAAGTTGAGTTAAGTTAAGTTACGTTAAAGGAATAGTTCATGCCGTGATGTTTTCCTCTGTAAAATGACAGAACTTTACATTTAGAACAGTTAATATGTAGCAGGTTATGACTAAACCAGGCAAAAAACATTTCAAGATCCATTTGAAGAATGTTTCAAGTTCTGTCAATATACATCAGACAAAGTTTAACGTCATCAGCGTACATAAGGATAAATGATTAAATTAGAAAAAAGTAGGTCATTAATAAAAAGGTTAACAAGTAAGAAAGCTACAGTCGAGTGTGCTCGACTGTAATATAATATAAATTGTAATACATTTTTTTCGATTTACAGGGGCGGAAAGGGACGTGGCAAAATCCAAAATAAACTTGATCAGCATGCAATAATAACACATATTGTCACCAAATTTGGTAGTCCTAGCTCTTATAATAGCTGAGATCTAGATTTGCACGCGGACAGACAGACGGACAGACGGACATGGCTATATCGACTCGGCTGTTGATCCTGAGCCAGAATATATGTACTTTATGGGGTCGAAGGTGTCTCCTTCTCCCCTGTTACATACATATTAGGTTTGAACAAAGTTATAATACCCTTCTACTCTATGAGTAGCGGGTATAAAAAGTCTAATGACAATGGCTGAAAATTACGGGTAACTTTAGTAGGAATACTAAAGTTAAGTTAACTGAGTAAAGAAGGGGAATCGACCTCAAATCTTATTAGCTTTATGATAAACAACACACTTAACATAATACGACGGTTAGCTAAAGAAGGAAGGCTAATTAAAAGAAGCCGATTATGATAAGATGGTAAATCTACTCCTGAAACCCAGTTGAAACTACGTAAAACAAAAAAAGGAAAAAACTGCTTTTGAACAGACTCAATTCTGTCTTGATAACATGCAAGAACCATATTCAAGAATTGGACGTACAAGAGAAGTAAAAAGTAACTTGGTTGTAAAGGGATCATTAAATTCTTTGGGCCATATTTTAATGAAACCAATAACACGAAAAGCCTTGCTAACAATGTGCGTAACGTGTCGATCAAATTTCAATTTCTGATCAAAGAGAATACCTAGATCATTTACTTCAATTATTCTTAAAAGTTGAGTTAAGTTAAGTTACGTTAAAGGAATAGTTCATGCCGTGATGTTTTCCTCTGTAAAATGACAGAACTTTACATTTAGAACAGTTAATATGTAGCAGGTTATGACTAAACCAGGCAAAAAACATTTCAAGATCCATTTGAAGAATGTTTCAAGTTCTGTCAATATACATCAGACAAAGTTTAACGTCATCAGCGTACATAAGGATAAATGATTAAATTAGAAAAAAAGTAGGTCATTAATAAAAAGGTTAACAAGTAAAGAAAGCTACAGTCGAGTGTGCTCGACTGTAATATAATATAAATTGTAATACATTTTTTTTCGATTTACAGGGGCGGAAAGGGACGTGGCAAAATCCAAAATAAACTTGATCAGCATGCAATAATAACACATATTGTCACCAAATTTGGTAGTCCTAGCTCTTATAATAGCTGAGATCTAGATTTGCACACGGACAGACAGACGGACAGACGGACATGGCTATATCGACTCTGCTGTTGATCCTGAGCCAGAATATATGTACTTTATGGGGTCGAAGGTGTCTCCTTCTCCCTGTTACATACATATTAGGTTTGAACAAAGTTATAATACCCTTCTACTCTATGAGTAGCGGGTATAAAAAGTCTAATGACAATGGCTGAAAATTACGGGTAACTTTAGTAGGAATACTAAAGTTAAGTTAACTGAGTAAAGAAGGGGAATCGACCTCAAATCTTATTAGCTTTATGATAAACAACACACTTAACATAATACGACGGTTAGCTAAAGAAGGAAGGCTAATTAAAAGAAGCCGATTATGATAAGATGGTAAATCTACTCCTGAAACCCAGTTGAAACTACGTAAAACAAAAAAAGGAAAAAACTGCTTTTGAACAGACTCAATTCTGTCTTGATAACATGCAAGAACCATATTCAAGAATTGGACGTACAAGAGAAGTAAAAAGTAACTTGGTTGTAAAGGGATCATTAAATTCTTTGGGCCATATTTTAATGAAACCAATAACACGAAAAGCCTTGCTAACAATGTGCGTAACGTGTCGATCAAATTTCAATTTCTGATCAAAGAGAATACCTAGATCATTTACTTCAATTATTCTTAAAAGTTGAGTTAAGTTAAGTTACGTTAAAGGAATAGTTCATGCCGTGATGTTTTCCTCTGTAAAATGACAGAACTTTACATTTAGAACAGTTAATATGTAGCAGGTTATGACTAAACCAGGCAAAAAACATTTCAAGATCCATTTGAAGAATGTTTCAAGTTCTGTCAATATACATCAGACAAAGTTTAACGTCATCAGCGTACATAAGGATAAATGATTAAATTAGAAAAAAAGTAGGTCATTAATAAAAAGGTTAACAAGTAAGAAAGCTACAGTCGAGTGTGCTCGACTGTAATATAATATAAATTGTAATACATTTTTTTCGATTTACAGGGGCGGAAAGGGACGTGGCAAAATCCAAAATAAACTTGATCAGCATGCAATAATAACACATATTGTCACCAAATTTGGTAGTCCTAGCTCTTATAATAGCTGAGATCTAGATTTGCACGCGGACAGACAGACGGACAGACGGACATGGCTATATCGACTCGGCTGTTGATCCTGAGCCAGAATATATGTACTTTATGGGGTCGAAGGTGTCTCCTTCTCCCTGTTACATACATATTAGGTTTGAACAAAGTTATAATACCCTTCTACTCTATGAGTAGCGGGTATAAAAAGTCTAATGACAATGGCTGAAAATTACGGGTAACTTTAGTAGGAATACTAAAGTTAAGTTAACTGAGTAAAGAAGGGGAATCGACCTCAAATCTTATTAGCTTTATGATAAACAACACACTTAACATAATACGACGGTTAGCTAAAGAAGGAAGGCTAATTAAAAGAAGCCGATTATGATAAGATGGTAAATCTACTCCTGAAACCCAGTTGAAACTACGTAAAACAAAAAAGGAAAAAACTGCTTTTGAACAGACTCAATTCTGTCTTGATAACATGCAAGAACCATATTCAAGAATTGGACGTACAAGAGAAGTAAAAAGTAACTTGGTTGTAAAGGGATCATTAAATTCTTTGGGCCATATTTTAATGAAACCAATAACACGAAAAGCCTTGCTAACAATGTGCGTAACGTGTCGATCAAATTTCAATTTCTGATCAAAGAGAATACCTAGATCATTTACTTCAATTATTCTTAAAAGTTGAGTTAAGTTAAGTTACGTTAAAGGAATAGTTCATGCCGTGATGTTTTCCTCTGTAAAATGACAGAACTTTACATTTAGAACAGTTAATATGTAGCAGGTTATGACTAAACCAGGCAAAAAACATTTCAAGATCCATTTGAAGAATGTTTCAAGTTCTGTCAATATACATCAGACAAAGTTTAACGTCATCAGCGTACATAAGGATAAATGATTAAATTAGAAAAAAAGTAGGTCATTAATAAAAAGGTTAACAAGTAAGAAAGCTACAGTCGAGTGTGCTCGACTGTAATATAATATAAATTGTAATACATTTTTTTCGATTTACAGGGGCGGAAAGGGACGTGGCAAAATCCAAAATAAACTTGATCAGCATGCAATAATAACACATATTGTCACCAAATTTGGTAGTCCTAGCTCTTATAATAGCTGAGATCTAGATTTGCACACGGACAGACAGACGGACAGACGGACATGGCTATATCGACTCTGCTGTTGATCCTGAGCCAGAATATATGTACTTTATGGGGTCGAAGGTGTCTCCTTCTCCCTGTTACATACATATTAGGTTTGAACAAAGTTATAATACCCTTCTACTCTATGAGTAGCGGGTATAAAATGTCTAATGACAATGGCTGAAAATTACGGGTAACTTTAGTAGGAATACTAAAGTTAAGTTAACTGAGTAAAGAAGGGGAATCGACCTCAAATCTTATTAGCTTTATGATAAACAACACACTTAACATAATACGACGGTTAGCTAAAGAAGGAAGGCTAATTAAAAGAAGCCGATTATGATAAGATGGTAAATCTACTCCTGAAACCCAGTTGAAACTACGTAAAACAAAAAAGGAAAAAACTGCTTTTGAACAGACTCAATTCTGTCTTGATAACACGCAAGAACCATATTCAAGAATTGGACGTACAAGAGAAGTAAAAAGTAACTTGGTTGTAAAGGGATCATTAAATTCTTTGGGCCATATTTTAATGAAACCAATAACACGAAAAGCCTTGCTAACAATGTGCGTAACGTCTCGATCAAATTTCAATTTCTGATCAAAGAGAATACCTAGATCATTTACTTCAGTTATTCTTAAAAGTTGAGTTAAGTTAAGTTACGTTAAAGGAATAGTTCATGCCGTGATGTTTTCCTCTGTAAAATGACAGAACTTTACATTTAGAACAGTTAATATGTAGCAGGTTATGACTAAACCAGGCAAAAAACATTTCAAGATCCATTTGAAGAATGTTTCAAGTTCTGTCAATATACATCAGACAAAGTTTAACGTCATCAGCGTACATAAGGATAAATGATTAAATTAGAAAAAAGTAGGTCATTAATAAAAAGGTTAACAAGTAAGAAAGCTACAGTCGAGTGTGCTCGACTGTAATATAATATAAATTGTAATACATTTTTTTCGATTTACAGGGGCGGAAAGGGACGTGGCAAAATCCAAAATAAACTTGATCAGCATGCAATAATAACACATATTGTCACCAAATTTGGTAGTCCTAGCTCTTATAATAGCTGAGATCTAGATTTGCACGCGGACAGACAGACGGACAGACGGACATGGCTATATCGACTCTGCTGTTGATCCTGAGCCAGAATATATGTACTTTTATGGGGTCGAAGGTGTCTCCTTCTCCCTGTTACATACATATTAGGTTTGAACAAAGTTATAATACCCTTCTACTCTATGAGTAGCGGGTATAAAATGTCTAATGACAATGGCTGAAAATTACGGGTAACTTTAGTAGGAATACTAAAGTTAAGTTAACTGAATAAAGAAGGGGAATCGACCTCAAATCTTATTAGCTTTATGATAAACAACACACTTAACATAATACGACGGTTAGCTAAAGAAGGAAGGCTAATTAAAAGAAGCCGATTATGATAAAATGGTAAATCTACTCCTGAAACCCAGTTGAAACTACGTAAAACAAAAAAAAAAGGAAAAAACTGCTTTTGAACAGACTCAATTCTGTCTTGATAACACGCAAGAACCATATTCAAGAATTGGACGTACAAGAGAAGTAAAAAGTAACTTGGTTGTAAAGGGATCATTAAATTCTTTGGGCCATATTTTAATGAAACCAATAACACGAAAAGCCTTGCTAACAATGTGCGTAACGTCTCGATCAAATTTCAATTTCTGATCAAAGAGAATACCTAGATCATTTACTTCAGTTATTCTTAAAAGTTGAGTTAAGTTAAGTTACGTTAAAGGAATAGTTCATGCCGTGATGTTTTCCTCTGTAAAATGACAGAACTTTACATTTAGAACAGTTAATATGTAGCAGGTTATGACTAAACCAGGCAAAAAACATTTCAAGATCCATTTGAAGAATGTTTCAAGTTCTGTCAATATACATCAGACAAAGTTTAACGTCATCAGCGTACATAAGGATAAATGATTAAATTAGAAAAAAAGTAGGTCATTAATAAAAAGGTTAACAAGTAAGAAAGCTACAGTCGAGTGTGCTCGACTGTAATATACCCGCTACCCAGCTGCTTGTACATAATTTATTTGCCGAACAAAAAAACGGCTACAATCATATTTTGACCGTAAAAGGCTATGGACTTATAATATTTATGCGAAGTCAAAATATAAAATAAAAAAAAACATTTTTGCACACATTTAATTTTTGATGCGGGCGGGACTCGAACCCGTAAATGCATAATAGTACTGTTCGTTTTGCAGTTCACAACTTAACCCATTTCACCACCGTACACGCACACACGATTTGGCACAATGCTGCAAGCAGCGCTGCCGAGCGCTGCTTACAGCTATGGAAAACGTTAAGCTGAATAACTTCTGTGTTTATTATCCGAATGTTACCAAATTTTCAGAGATCATCTGGCTAGCTATAGTTATCATGTAAACCGAAATATGGCGTCAAAATTGCACTTGTTATCAATGTTTTTCGATTTGCGGGGGCGGAAGGGGGCGTGGCCAAAATCCAAAATAAACTTGATCAGCTTGCAATAATAACACATATTGTCACCAAATTTGGTTGTCCTAGCTCTTATAATAGCTGAGATCTAGATTTTCACACGGACAGACAGACGGACAGACGGACATGGCTATATCGACTCGGCTGTTGATCCTGAGCCAGAATATATATACTTTATAGGGTCGGAGGTGTCTCCTTCTGCCTGTTACATACATTTTCGGTTTGAACAAAGTTATAATACCCTTCTACTCTATGAGTAGCGGGTATAAAAATTTTGGACACATTTAGTTTTTGATGCGGGTGGGACTCGAAACCGTAACCCATTTCACCACCGTACACTCACACACTATTCGGCACAATGCTGCAAGCAGCGCTGCCGACAGCGCTGCTCACAGCTATGGAAAACGTTAAGCTGAATATCTTCTGTGTTTATTAACGAGTTGTTACCAAATTTTCAGAGATCATTTGGGTAGCTATACTTATCATATAAACCAAAAATGAACAATATGGAATCAAAATTGTAATACATTTTTTTCGATTTACAGGGGCGGAAAAGGACGTGGCAAAATCCAAAATAAACTTGATCAGCATGCAATAATAACACATATTTTCACCAAATTTGGTAGTCCTAGCTCTTATAATAGCTGAGATCTAGATTTGCACGCGGACAGACAGACGGACAGACGGACATGGCTATATCGACTCGGCTGTTGATCCTGAGCCAGAATATATGTACTTTATGGGGTCGAAGGTGTCTCCTTCTCCCTGTTACATACATATTAGGTTTGAACAAAGTTATAATACCCTTCTACTCTATGAGTAGCGGGTATAAAATGTCTAATGACAATGGCTGAAAATTACGGGTAACTTTAGTAGGAATACTAAAGTTAAGTTAACTGAGTAAAGAAGGGGAATCGACCTCAAATCTTATTAGCTTTATGATAAACAACACACTTAACATAATACGACGGTTAGCTAAAGAAGGAAGGCTAATTAAAAGAAGCCGATTATGATAAGATGGTAAATCTACTCCTGAAACCCAGTTGAAACTACGTAAAACAAAAAAAGGAAAAACTGCTTTTGAACAGACTCAATTCTGTCTTGATAACACGCAAGAACCATATTCAAGAATTGGACGTGCAAGAGAAGTAAAAAGTAACTTGGTTGTAAAGGGATCATTAAATTCTTTGGGCCATATTTTAATGAAACCAATAACACGAAAAGCCTTGCTAACAATGTGCGTAACGTCTCGATCAAATTTCAATTTCTGATCAAAGAGAATACCTAGATCATTTACTTCAGTTATTCTTAAAAGTTGAGTTAAGTTAAGTTACGTTAAAGGAATAGTTCATGCCGTGATGTTTTCCTCTGTAAAATGACAGAACTTTACATTTAGAACAGTTAATATGTAGCAGGTTATGACTAAACCAGGCAAAAACATTTCAAGATCCATTTGAAGAATGTTTCAAGTTCTGTCAATATACATCAGACAAAGTTTAACGTCATCAGCGTACATAAGGATAAATGATTAAATTAGAAAAAAGTAGGTCATTAATAAAAAGGTTAACAAGTAAGAAAGCTACAGTCGAGTGTGCTCGACTGTAATATAATATAAATTGTAATACATTTTTTTCGATTTACAGGGGCGGAAAGGGACGTGGCAAAATCCAAAATAAACTTGATCAGCATGCAATAATAACACATATTGTCACCAAATTTGGTAGTCCTAGCTCTTATAATAGCTGAGATCTAGATTTGCACGCGGACAGACAGACGGACAGACGGACATGGCTATATCGACTCTGCTGTTGATCCTGAGCCAGAATATATGTACTTTATGGGGTCGAAGGTGTCTCCTTCTCCCTGTTACATACATATTAGGTTTGAACAAAGTTATAATACCCTTCTACTCTATGAGTAGCGGGTATAAAATGTCTAATGACAATGGCTGAAAATTACGGGTAACTTTAGTAGGAATACTAAAGTTAAGTTAACTGAATAAAGAAGGGGAATCGACCTCAAATCTTATTAGCTTTATGATAAACAACACACTTAACATAATACGACGGTTAGCTAAAGAAGGAAGGCTAATTAAAAGAAGCCGATTATGATAAAATGGTAAATCTACTCCTGAAACCCAGTTGAAACTACGTAAAACAAAAAAAGGAAAAAACTGCTTTTGAACAGACTCAATTCTGTCTTGATAACACGCAAGAACCATATTCAAGAATTGGACGTACAAGAGAAGTAAAAAGTAACTTGGTTGTAAAGGGATCATTAAATTCTTTGGGCCATATTTTAATGAAACCAATAACACGAAAAGCCTTGCTAACAATGTGCGTAACGTCTCGATCAAATTTCAATTTCTGATCAAAGAGAATACCTAGATCATTTACTTCAGTTATTCTTAAAAGTTGAGTTAAGTTAAGTTACGTTAAAGGAATAGTTCATGCCGTGATGTTTTCCTCTGTAAAATGACAGAACTTTACATTTAGAACAGTTAATATGTAGCAGGTTATGACTAAACCAGGCAAAAAACATTTCAAGATCCATTTGAAGAATGTTTCAAGTTCTGTCAATATACATCAGACAAAGTTTAACGTCATCAGCGTACATAAGGATAAATGATTAAATTAGAAAAAAAGTAGGTCATTAATAAAAAGGTTAACAAGTAAGAAAGCTACAGTCGAGTGTGCTCGACTGTAATATACCCGCTACCCAGCTGCTTGTACATAATTTATTTGCCGAACAAAAAAACGGCTACAATCATATTTTGACCGTAAAAGGCTATGGACTTATAATATTTATGCGAAGTCAAAATATAAAATAAAAAAAAAACATTTTTGCACACATTTAATTTTTGATGCGGGCGGGACTCGAACCCGTAAATGCATAATAGTACTGTTCGTTTTGCAGTTCACAACTTAACCCATTTCACCACCGTACACGCACACACGATTTGGCACAATGCTGCAAGCAGCGCTGCCGGCAGCGCTGCTTACAGCTATGGAAAACGTTAAGCTGAATAACTTCTGTGTTTATTATCCGATTCTTACCAAATTTTCAGAGATTATCTGGCTAGCTATAGTTATCATGTAAACCATGTAAATGAACAATGTGGCATCAAAATTGCACTTGTTATCAATGTTTTTTCGATTTGCGGGGGCGGAAGGGGGCGGTGCCAAAATCCAAAATAAACTTGATCAGCGTGCAATAATAACACATATTGTCACCAAATTTGGTAGTCCTAGCTCTTATAATAGCTGGGATCTAGATTTTCACACGGACAGACAGACGGACAGACGGACATGGCTATATTGACTCGGCTGTTGATCCTGAGCCAGAATATATATACTTTATGGGGTCGGAGGTGTTTCCTTCTGCCTGTTACATACATTTTCGGTTGCCGGCAGCGCTGCTTGCAGCATTGTGCCAAATCGTGTGTGCGTGTACGGTGGTGAAATGGGTTAAGTTGTGAACTGCAAAACGAACAGTACTATTATGCATTTACGGGTTCGAGTCCCGCCCGCATCAAAAATTAAATGTGTGCAAAAATGTTTTTTTTTTATTTTATATTTTGACTTCGCATAAATATTATAAGTCCATAGCCTTTTACGGTCAAAATATGATTGTAGCCGTTTTTTTGTTCGGCAAATAAATTATGTACAAGCAGCTGGGTAGCGGGTATATTACAGTCGAGCACACTCGACTGTAGCTTTCTTACTTGTTAACCTTTTTATTAATGACCTACTTTTTTTCTAATTTAATCATTTATCCTTATGTACGCTGATGACGTTAAACTTTGTCTGATGTATATTGACAGAACTTGAAACATTCTTCAAATGGATCTTGTTCAAACCGAAAATGTATGTAACAGGCAGAAGGAGACACCTCCGACCCCATAAAGTACATATATTCTGGCTCAGGATCAACAGCAGAGTCGATATAGCCATGTCCGTCTGTCCGTCTGTCTGTCCGCGTGCAAATCTAGATCTCAGCTATTATAAGAGCTAGGACTACCAAATTTGGTGACAATATGTGTTATTATTGCATGCTGATCAAGTTTATTTTGGATTTTGCCACGCCCCCTTCCGCCCCCGTAAATGGAAAAAACATTGATAACAAGCGCAATTTTGACGCCATATTGTTAATTTTCGGTTTACATGATAACTATAGCTAGCCAGATGATCTCTGAAAATTTGGTATCAATCGGATAATAAACACAGAAGTTATTCAGCTTAACGTTTTCCATAGCTGTAAGCAGCGCTGCCGGCAGCGCTGTTTGCAGCATTGTGCCGAATCGTGTGTGCGTGTACGGTGGTGAAATGGGTTAAGTTGTGGACTGCAAAACGAACAGTACTATTATGCATTTACGGGTTCGAGTCCCGCCCGCATCAAAAATTAAATGTGTGCAAAAATGTTTTTTTTTTTATTTTATATTTTGACTTTGCATAAATATTATAAGTCCATAGCCTTTTACGGTCAAAATATGATTGTAGCCGTTTTTTTGTTCCGCAAATAAATTATGTACAAGCAGCTGGGTAGCGGGTATATTACAGTCGAGCACACACGACTGTAGCTTTCTTACTTGTTAATGACAAGTCTAATGTAGGATGGTAAAAATCTTCAGGTAAAACTAAAGGATCAACTAAAAGATGAAAAGATAAGATCAAGTATTCTACTAGTAATTTGAAATAATGAAAGTTCGGAAAGTCCATTATGAAATTTATTAAAACTAGAAGCAACTAAGAACTCTGATGCAACTTCTGGTATATTAAAATCACCAAAAACTTTAAGGAAATCTCTATCAGATAGCTTGGATGCAACAGACTGGATAGAGGAAAGATGTTCAAGGTAGATGGAAACATCTAAAGAAGGGGGAATATAAGAGCAAGTAATATATATTGAAATAGTAATATATATGAAACATACTGACACTTTAACACAGATAAATTCTGGGCAAACAATTAACAATTGTTCGACAAACAAATCTGACCTAGCAGCTATAAGCACGCCGGGGCACTGGGAACTACTGGCAAAGAAACTGAGGGACGAAGTTTTTGTTTAGGAGTATACTTCTTAACAAATAAGTCCGGCGCCAAAACTATACATTACAGACTTTTTTAAATCTTTTTGCAGAATATTAATTTTACACGGTGCGATGTCTCGTGCATAGTTAAATTCAAATTTCTCAACAAGGTACGTTATTGAGATCTTAGATATATTGAATGCTTTCACATCTTCAATTGAAGTATCAGGGGCCAAACAAAAAACAAAAAAAATGTCTTTGTATGTTATTTACTAAACTTATAGACATAGGGGAAGTAACGACCACAATAGGTGGATCGATCAAAATAACTGTGGAGGCTTGACGCAATATAGGCGAGACAGCGGAAATTCCGAGATAAAGGAGTTAAAGGAGTTGACGGAGCAACGGTCTCAAGCGGAGATTCTCTAGAAAATTGAGGGTATTAAGTTGGGATCCAAGATCATTGAACTCTGAATGCAACTTAGAAAACGTGTAATGTACAGCCCTTCCAATTGTATAAAAGAAAAACAAAAACCAACGATTTTTTTGAAAAATACGCTTAACTCCGAAAAACGATCAAGTTCTATCACAATAATTAGGAGTCAATATCAGATCACTGCAATTCAACTCTAACAAAAAAAGCTCAAAGCTCCAATAAGAACTTTGGGAGTTGCATGTAAGCTTTGCACTGCTCGAGAGATACCTACTCTCTCATAGAGTTCTTTTCTTTTTTGGCATTCGCGAAGAACAGACGTGGAGTCTGCGGAATATAATTTTCTTGACCTCAACAAAAAAAAGTGGACTTTTGGAAAAAAATTAAAAAAACGTTGAAAAAAAGAGTTAATATCTAAGGCAAATCAGTAAGTACTAAATTAGCAGTTTTGTTTGATTAAATCTAAACCGCTTTTATTTAATATGCAGAGCGTGCACATTGGGACGGCCAGCGGAGCACCCCGGCTGTTAGAGTGCACGTCTCGTGATAGGGCTCCACAGTGTGGAGCAGTGCATTAGATCGGGGCTCTGTGCCGACATCGAACGGCACACTCACATAACCTCGCTGGCGCGCCCTGCCAAAGCCGGGATAAGGAAAAAAAATCCATAACCTACATCTACATCTACATTTACATCTATAATCTACATCTACATCTACATCTTCATTCACATCTATAACCTACATCTACATCTACATCTACATCTACATCTACATCTACATCTACATCTACATCTACATCTACATCTACATCTACATCTACATCTACATCTACATCTACATCTACATCTACATCTACATCTACATCTACATCTACATCTACATCTACATCTACATCTACATCTACATCTACATCTACATCTACATCTACATCTACATCTACATCTACATCTACATCTACATCTACATCTACATCTACATCTACATCTACATCTACATCTACATCTACATCTACATCTACATCTACATCTACATCTACATCTACATCTACATCTACATCTACATCTACATCTACATCTACATCTACATCTACATCTACATCTACATCTACATCTACATCTACATCTACATCTACATCTACATCTACATCTACATCTACATCTACATCTACATCTACATCTACATCTACATCTACATCTACATCTACATCTACATCTACATCTACATCTACATCTACATCTACATCTACATCTACATCTACATCTACATCTACATCTACATCTACATCTACATCTACATCTACATCTACATCTACATCTACATCTACATCTACATCTACATCTACATCTACATCTACATCTACATCTACATCTACATCTACATCTACATCTACATCTACATCTACATCTACATCTACATCTACATCTACATCTACATCTACATCTACATCTACATCTACATCTACATCTACATCTACATCTACATCTACATCTACATCTACATCTACATCTACATCTACATCTACATCTACATCTACATCTACATCTACATCTACATCTACATCTACATCTACATCTACATCTACATCTACATCTACATCTACATCTACATCTACATCTACATCTACATCTACATCTACATCTACATCTACATCTACATCTACATCTACATCTACATCTACATCTACATCTACATCTACATCTACATCTACATCTACATCTACATCTACATCTACATCTACATCTACATCTACATCTACATCTACATCTACATCTACATCTACATCTACATCTACATCTACATCTACATCTACATCTACATCTACATCTACATCTACATCTACATCTACATCTACATCTACATCTACATCTACATCTACATCTACATCTACATCTACATCTACATCTACATCTACATCTACATCTACATCTACATCTACATCTACATCTACATCTACATCTACATCTACATCTACATCTACATCTACATCTACATCTACATCTACATCTACATCTACATCTACATCCTCATCTACATCTACATCTACATCTACATCTACATCTACATCTACATCTACATCTACATCTACATCTACATCTACATCTACATCTACATCTACATCTACATCTACATCTACATCTACATCTACATCTACATCTACATCTACATCTACATCTACATCTACATCTACATCTACATCTACATCTACATCTACATCTACATCTACATCTACATCTACATCTACATCTACATCTACATCTACATCTACATCTACATCTACATCTACATCTACATCTACATCTACATCTACATCTACATCTACATCTACATCTACATCTACATCTACATCTACATCTACATCTACATCTACATCTACATCTACATCTACATCTACATCTACATCTACATCTACATCTACATCTACATCTACATCTACATCTACATCTACATCTACATCTACATCTACATCTACATCTACATCTACATCTACATCTACATCTACATCTACATCATCTACATCTACATCTACATCTACATCTACATCTACATCTACATCTACATCTACATCTACATCTACATCTACATCTACATCTACATCTACATCTACATCTACATCTACATCTACATCTACATCTATATCTACATCTACATCTACATCTACATCTACATCTACATCTACATCTACATCTACATCTACATCTACATCTACATCTACATCTACATCTACATCTACATCTACATCTACATCTACATCTACATCTACATCTACATCTACATCTACATCTACATCTACATCTACATCTACATCTACATCTACATCTACATCTACATCTACATCTACATCTACATCTACATCTACATCTACATCTACATCTACATCTACATCTACATCTACATCTACATCTACATCTACATCTACATCTACATCTACATCTACATCTACATCTACATCTACATCTACATCTACATCTACATCTACATCTACATCTACATCTACATCTACATCTACATCTACATCAACATCTACATCTACATCTACATCCACATCTACATCTACATCTACATCTACATCTACGTCTACATCTACATCTACATCTACATCTACATCTACATCTACATCTACATCTACATCTACATCTACATCTACATCTACATCCACATCTACATCTACATCTACATCTACATCTACATCTTCATTCACATCTATAACCTACATCTACATCTACAACTACATACATCTATATTCTACATTTACATCTATAACCTACATCTACATACATCTATTATCTATATCTACATCCACATATACATCTACATCAACACACATACAACTATATATCTCCCAACAATATCAAAAACTGTGCAACTACAAAAAAATCTATTATTAAAGAATTTACACAAAGTACAACATATATAAACAGTGATGTACAAAAATTATACAATGCCATGCACATACATCAACGCAGTCACACATTATTAGTTAATTAGAATTTAACAAGATTAAAGATCATGCAGAGGGAAATACAATAAAAGAAGTAGCATTAATGTTTATAACAGAAATCGAAAAGAGGAACAAAACAAAGAAATTGTTTAACAGGCCTTTAATGTAAATTTTCATATTTTATACCCGCTACTCATAGAGTAGAAGGGTATTATAACTTTGTTCAAACCGAAAATGTATGTAACAGGCAGAAGGAGACACCTCCGACCCCATAAAGTATATATATTCTGGCTCAGGATCAACAGCCGAGTCGATATAGCCATGTCCGTCTGTCCGTCTGTCTGTCCGTGTGAAAATCTAGATCTCAGCTATTATAAGAGCTAGAATTACCAAATTTGGTGAAAAAATGTGTTATTATTACACGCAAGATTATTTTGGATTTTGGACACGCTCCCTTTCGCCCCTGTAAATCGAAGAAACATTGATTACAAGTGCAATTTTGATTCCATATTGTTCATTTTCGGTTTACATGATAACTATAGCTAACCAGATGATCTCTGAAAATTTATTACATTCGGATAATAAACACAGAAGTTATTCAGCTTAACGTTTTCCATAGCTGTAAGCAGCGCTGCCAGCAGCATTGTGCCGAATAGAGTGCATGTACGGTGGTGAAATGGGTTAAGTTGTGGACTGCATAACGAACAGAACTATTATGCATTTATGGGTTCGAGCCCCGACCACATCAATAATTAAATGTGTGCAAAAATATTTTTTTTTTATTTTAGATTTTTACTTTGCATAAATATTGTAGTCCATAGCCTTTTACGGTCAAAATATTATTGTGGCCGTTCTTTATTGTTCCGCAAATAATTTTGATGTACGAGCAGTTGGGTAGCGCGTATATTACAGTCGAGCACGCTCGCATGTAGCTGGCAGCGCTGCTTACAGCTATGGAAAACGTTAAGCTGAATAACTTCTGTGTTTATTATCCGAATGTTACCAAATTTTCACAGATCATCTGGCTAGCTATAGTTATCATGTAAACCGAAAATGAACAATATGGCATCAAAATTGCGCTTGTAATCAATGTTTTTTCGATTTACGGGGGCGGAAGGGGGCGTGGCCAAAATCAAACATATATTGTCACCAAATTTGGTAGTCCTAGCTCTTATAATAGCTGAGATCTAGATTTTCACACGGACAGACAGACGGACAGACGGACATGGCTATATCGACTCGGCTGTTGATCCTGAGCCAGAATATATATACTTTATGGGGTCGGAGGTGTCTCCTTCTGCCTGTTACATACATTTTCGGTTTGAACAAAGTTATAATACCCTTCTACTCTATGAGTAGCGGGTATAAAAAAAGGAAATGAAATGAAGAAAAATGAAAAGTATGTAAATGGATGAAAACAAATAAGAATTAAATTAAATCAAATTTAAAGAAATTAATTAAATTAAAGTTAGCAACTGTAACAGGAAAATGAAATAAAATATTGCATAGTTTAAAAAATAAAGCAACAGAAAGGGAACAAATAAGCGGAGATAATGTAGTTAAATAATGATAAATAATTTCCATGAGATTAGGTTAAATAAAATTAAATTTTCTTTATTTTTTAAAATTATCAACTAGGCAGCATGGCCTTATATACTATCTTTTTTCTTGTTATTAAATGAATAAAATTATTATAATGTTTTGGTAAATATATATAGTTTTCCTTAAGTGAAAAGCGAAAGGTATAATGAAAGGGTAACATCTAAATTAGGGATTTACCATATAGCGCCAAAGGTAAATCATGGAGGGTGGGTATAGAGTCGGGGTACTATACCATCAGTGTAGCCCCATTTCCATTAGATATACTGCCATAGCAGCATGTTACACTCATGTGCTCTCAGACATTTGTTCTTTCTTTTAAATTTTTTATGCATTAATTATAATTATCTTGTTCATCTACGTAATAGGCACGGGACTATAAATTTAATTCAACGTGGCTTTCTGATCGAGTGAGGGCTTTATTATTTGGTCCCCCCCAATACGATTGTAAGCTAGCCGCAACTATCCAATCGGCCAACAATTCAGCAAAGAACTCACCACTCATTCAACTAAGAAGTTCATTATAGAATTTGGCGCGCAACGCGCGGTACTTTAAATTAGAAAGTGAAACCCATCAAGCCTTTATTTATACCGAGTTTGTTAAATCGCAAGTTAGCGTCGGATATTAGACTGTTAACAATACCTTGAAAAAATTAAGCGATCGTGGCTTCACTTATCCCAAGTGCATATACTATAGTAGCAAACTGATTTAGGTTTTGAAACTGAAGAATTGGAAAAACGATTTTTGGCATTGAACGAAAAACTCGTCCAGTCTTTAGATCCGAGATGTTTAAATTAGTTGTCGGGAAATTATATTCGTTTTATTTGCATCACAAATAATTCTGTCTAGAACTATACTCCTAAGGATCGTGTCTTAGAGAATATCCGACAGACCTGCTAATGCACAGTGATCGGAAATAATTTTAAAGTAAATTCTGGAAATTAATTCACTAGACATTCCACAATGGGATTATAAAATAGAGCAGGAGGCATATTTCTAATACAATAAAAATATGGCCCATTCCTTCACCAAATAGGAAGCGAAGTAAACTGACCAATAGACTAACGCATTCATAATAATGAAGAGAAACCTCAATAATAACTAGATAGTGATGAGTCGTTGTCTATTGACCATCAAATAAGTTTTCAGTGTTGGAGTATTCAGGAAATCGGCCGAATATGGAATGTGATACGTTCAGCTCAGCTAAACATCACCCTATTATGCAGGTTTTGCTGAAAAGCTACAGCGTGAAAAGTTTATAAATTAAAGAGGCATCGTTAGGTATGACCCAAGCGGTCTGCTGTAATGTTAGTAATAGCTAATTGAAACTACCCTTTCATTAACTTCCCTGAGTAGCATAAGGAAAACAAATAAGTTATTAAAAGAAAATAAAATAATAAATAACAAGTAAGAAAGCTACAGTCGAGGGTGCTCGACTGTAATATACCCGCTACCCAGCTGCTTGTAGATCATTTATTTGCAGAACAAAAAAACGGCTACAATCATACTTTGACCGTAAAAGGCTATGGACTTATAATATTAATGCAAAGTCAAGATATAAAATAAAAAAAAAAAAACATTTTTGCACACATTTAATTTTTGATGCGGGCGGGACTCGAACCCGTAAATGCATAATAGTACTGTTCGTTTTGCAGTCCACAACTTAACCCATTTCCACCGTATACGCACACACGATTCGGGACAATGCTGCAAGCAGCGCTGCCGGCAGCGCTGCTTACAGCTATGGGAAGCGTTAAGCTGAATAACTTCTGTGTTTGTTATCCGAATATTACCAAATTGTCAGAGATCATCTGGCTAGCTATAGTTATCATGTAAACCGAAAATGAACAATATGGCATCAAAATTGCACTTGTAATCAATGTTTTTTCGATTTACGGGAAGGGGGCGTGGCCACAATCCAAAATAAACTTGATCAGCGTGCAATAATAACACATATTGTCACCAAATTTGGTAGTCCTAGCTCTTATAATAGCTGAGATCTAGATTTTCACACGGACAGACAGACGGACAGACGGACATGGGTGTATCGACTCGGCTGTTGATCCTGAGCCAGAATATATATACTTTATGGGGTCGGAAGTGTCTCCTTCTGCCTGTTACATACATTTTCGGTTTGAACAAAGTTATAATACCCTTCTACTCTATGAGTAGCGGGTATAAAAATAATAAAATAATAAAAATTTTAGGATAAACTAACAAAAAAAATAATAAAGTTTTTTTTGAACATTTAAAAAAACAAACATGCCTTTAGCACGCAGTAGAGAGGACTTGCGTCAGGTACATGCACCTGCAGGAGAGCCTGAAGGTTCTTGCAATCTCTGTTTTGAGCATCTGCTGACAACAGAAAAAATACTTAATACAGAATGCGGATATAGATTCCACAATCAGTGTACCGTGGCTCATCTAGAAAAGTATCCAGAGTGTCCTGAGTGCAAAGTACCTGGTAAAATACATGGCTTGCATTACTTAGCACATCTAGAGCCTCAAGCAAGCACTAGCAAAGGTGCTATTGCAAAAGTACACAACACATGAAGGAAAGGAAAACCCGATACTGGGGTAACACTAAATCAACATATAGATGAGGAGATAGGGGCAGCTGACTTAAATGAGTCACAAAGCCAAGATAGTCAGCCGAAAATTAATTCACGATCCACCCAAGGGCGACAGCCTAGGGGTGGTGGAGCTCGAAATAGAAATATTCGCTATTAGCCGCGGATTTCCGATCCGCCTGCACATCATTTTGAATATAATAAATATTATGACAGAATTTTTAGTAGGATCGAACATCTTATACAAACCAAATTTGACAACTTAAACCTATCAAGCGGCATATATTCTCCTAATAGTTCTCGGCAACTTCCGTCTCCACGTGTGTCTCCCATTAGGCGCAGCTTCGGCGAGGGCGAGTGACACGCGCTCGAACACAATGTTGAGTCCAGAAAAAGTCACCCAGATCATTCAGGGTTGGGGAATAAAATACGATGGAACAGTTAATGGCCCTACAGTTCAGGAATTTTTATACAGGGTACGAGCGTTGACCATAGAATATCTAAGCGGTGATTTTGCTATTGTATGCAAAAACTTACATGTTCTCTTGACAAGTAAAGCAAGAGAATGGTATTGGAGATACCGTAAAGAGAACCCTGAGGTAATATGGGAAGATTTTTGTGCTGCTCTGAAAAATCAATATCAGGACCATAAAGACGATGATGTCCATATCGAAGAAATTCGTGCTCGAAAGCAGAAAGAGGGAGACCCCTTTGACTCGTTTTATGAGGACATTATGTCGATCGTTTCTCGATTAACTATTCCTTTAGACGAGTACAGACTTGTTCAGCAGCTGCAAAGGAATTTAATTCCAGAGCTAAGACAAGTATTACTATACATCTCCATTCATTTTAATGCTCATCTGCGACAACTGGTCCAGAAACGTTAGAATCTGCTAGGAGATGCAGATTTTAAGCAATCTAGCAAGATCAATACTCAACCGAGGGTGTTTAAAAGAGCCGTTGCTGCTGCAGAATCAGATTGTCCTCGGCAGATGCCTGTGATTTTAAAACAGGCATCTCCACATCCACACTCGGACACTTCTTTACTACGTCAAATAAAACTATATCATGAGAGATAAGCTCATTATAATCAGATCAGAGCAAAAATATTTTCAGAAGTAACTACCATTGACCGTGTTACTAAACGGAACACTCTTCGTATGCGTAATTTCTCGCATAAGATTAGATCCGCGCGTAAACTTCTTGTATCTTCGGTTGTAGACACCCAGACAGATGGTCGTCTTTATGCTTCTATTACCTTTTTAGGTCTAATAGAAATTGGCTTATTAGACACAGGAGCCAATTTAAGTTGTTTGGGAGCAGACTTGGCTGCCCAAGATTGGTCATCCTGTCCAAGTTTTAAAAAAATATCCTCAGGTGTGAAAACTCCTGAAGAAAGCAGCCACCAAATAACTGGTTTTATTAGCACGGATGTAGCCTATAATGGGCTAACAAAACGTCTCGATTTTTATGTTATTCCATCAATAATCAATCTTAGGGATTGATTTTTGGAGAATTTTTCAGTTAGCACCAGGTATTATATCTAGCATTGATACTTCCAAGGCAATGGTTGATAGTACTGATACTAATCTGAACAAATTTCCACTTTCTTCATCTCAAGAAAAGCGATTAGAAAGTGTAATTAATTTATTTCCCAATTATAAAGAACAGGGGTTAAGAAAAAAAACCCTTTTCAGTGACGCTAAGCCAATAAAACAGCGTTTTTATCCCGTTTCTCCCGCTGTGGAGAAACTTATCTACGTAGCGGTTGACAGAATGTTGTCAGAAGGCGTCATTGAGCCATCGAAGAGTCCCTGGAGCTCTCCGATGAGGCTCGTTATTAAGGCAGGCAAGGTACGCCTTTGTTTAGATGCACGACGTATTAACGAGTGCACTAAAAAAGACGCATACCCACTGCCAAATATAGATGGCATTTTTCTCTGCTTCCCAAAGCCAATATCATAACCAAATTGGATCTGAAGGATCCATTCTTGCAAATACCCCTCACAGATGAGGCTAAAGCCATTACAGCTTTACAGTGCCGGGGCGGCCATTATATCAATTTACAGTGATGCCGTTTGGTCTCTGTAATGCTCCACAGACCATGTGCCGGTTAGTCGATGAATTGATCCCTGCAGACTTGAAAACATGTGTTTTTGGTTACCTTGATGATGTGTGTGTAGTGTCAGAAGACTTTGACACACATATTTCGATTCTTATCAGGTTAGCAGAACAATTTCGTAGGGCTAATTTGACTTTAAATGTGGCTAAAAGTAGTTTCTGTATTACAGAAGTTGAATACCTGGGACACATTATAGGAAATGGTGGTATCGCTACTGACCCTAAAAAAGTTGATGCTATAAAAACATGGCCATCCCCTAAAACGATCAAACAAGTTAGAAGCTTTTTAGGCCTCGTTGGATGGTATCGGAGATTTATCAGTAACTTCTCTGAACCGAACGGGAGTGATTGGCGGCTGTGTTGGCAATTGAAAAGCTTAGGTTTTATTTCGAGCTCCAAGAATTTAAGCTCATAACAGACCATGTTATGGCTTATGCGACAGCCGAATCTTAAAGACAGGTTGGCTAGATGGTCTATGGGTTTAAAGGGCTATAGGTTCTCTATTAGCCATAGGAGAGGGAACGAAAATATAGTGCCAGACGCCCTTTCAAGAATGTACGTAGAGGATGTGTCAGCCATTGAGCTGATAGAGCCAGAAATTGATCTCGACTCAGCATGTTTTGATGCGGCAGATTATGTCCGAATGAGAAATGAAGCAGAAACTTCGGAAGGAAAATATCCAGATTTAAAAGTATTAGGAAAATATTTATATATTCGAACTAAACATGAAGAAACATGATTTAGGTATGCAGCAAGCATTGAAGTTATGGATACCTAAAGGTTTGATAGAAAGTGTCATTCGTCGGGCTCACGAGTCGGTAGTGACCGCCCTTGGTGGCATGACTAAGACGTTGGAGCTTATACGTCGTAACTTTTATTGGCCAGGCATGGTGTCACAGATGCGCTTGTATGTTCGCGCTTGTGATGTGTGTAAATCCACTAAGGCACCAAATCAATCCTTAAAGCCTGCTATGGGTAAGCCAGCCATATCTGACAGGCCATTTGAACGCCTATATGTAGATATTTTAGGTCCCTATCCGAGGAGCAAACGAGGATATATTGGCTTGCTCATAGTGGTTGATCACGTTTCAAAATTTCATTGCCTATGCCCATTGAAAAAATTTTAAACGGTCCCTATAAAAGAATTTCTGCAAGATCATATATTTTTGATATATGGAGTACCGCGCTGCATTATAAGTGATAATGGAGTTCAATTTAAATCGTCTGATTTCAATGCTTGGTTGACTTCATTCATAATTAGGAGTCAATATCAGATCACTGCATTCAACTCTAACAAAAAAAGCTCAAAGCTCCAATTAGAACTTTGGGAGTTGCATGTAAGCTTACTCTCTCATAGAGTTCTTTTCTTTTATGGCATTCGCGAAGAACAGACGTGGAGTCGGCGGAATATAATTTTCTTGACCTCAACAAAAAAAAAAAGTGGACTTTTGGAAAAAAATTAAAAAAACGTTGATAAAAAGAGTTAATATCCAAGGCAAATCAGTGAGTACTAAATTAGCAGTTTTGTTTGATTAAATCTAATCCGCTTTTATTTTTTATGCAGAGCGTGCACATTGCGACGGCCAGCGGAGCACCCCGGCTGTTAGAGTGCACGTCTCTGCTGATAGGGCTCCACAGTGTGGAGCAGTGCGTAAGATCGGGGTTCTGTGCCGACATCGAACGGCACACTCACAGATCTGCACACCTTGTTCGGGAAACTTAAAAAATCTTGGCGAGCGCCCTGCCAAAGCTGGGAGAAGGAAAAAAAATCCATAACCTACATCTACATCTACATTTACATCTATACCCTACATCTAAATACATATATAATCTACATTTACATCCACATCTACATCTACATCAACACACATACAACTATATATCCACCAACAATATCAAAACAAGTAAGAAAGCTACAGTCGAGAGTGCCCGACTTTAATATACCCGCTACCCAGCTGCTTGTACATCATTTATTTGCGGAACAAAAAAATGGCTACAATCATATTTTGACCGTAAAAGGCTATGGACTTATAATATTAATGCAAAGTCAAAATATAAAATAAAAAAAAAAAAACATTTTTACACACATGTAATTTTTGATGCGGGCGGGACTCGAACCCGTAAATGCATAATAGTACTGTTCGTTTTGCAGTCCACAACTTAACCCATTTCACCACCGTACACGCACACACGATTCGGGACAATGCTGCAAGCAGCGCTGCTGAATAACTTCTGTGTTTATTATCTGAATGTTACCAAATTTTCACAGATCATCTGGCTAGCTATAGTTATCATGTAAACCGAAAATGAACAATATGGCATCAAAATTGCGCTTGTAATCAATGTTTTTTCGATTTACGGGGGCGGAAGGGGGCGTGGCCAAAATCAAACATATATTGTCACCAAATTTGGTAGTCCTAGCTCTTACAATAGCTGAGATCTAGATTTTCACACGGACAGACAGACGGACAGACGGACATGGCTATATCGACTCGGCTGTTGATCCTGAGCCAGAATCCACTTTATGGGGTCGGAGGTGTCTCCTTCTGCCTGTTACATACATTTTCGGTTTGAACAAAGTTATAATACCCTTCTACTCTATGAGTAGCGGGTATAAACAGTGCAACTACAAAAAAAAAAACTATTAAAGAATTTGCACAAAGTACAACATACATAAACAGTGATGTACAAAAATATACAATGCCATACACATACATCAACGCAGTTACACATTATTAGTTAATTAGAACAAGATTAAAGATCATGCAGAAGGAAATACGAGGGTCGTTTGATAAGACCGTGACTTTTTGAATAAAATATATTTTTTTCGTCAAAGAAGCGTTTTATTTCTCAACATAATCTCCTTTTAGCTCTATACATTTAGTCCAGCGTTTTTCCAATTTTTTTATTCCTTCCAAATAATAGGTTTTCTCAAGGCCCTCAAAATAGTCGTTTGTTTCTGTGATGACCTCTTCATTTGACCCGAATCTCTTACCGCCGAGCCATTTCTTCATGTTTGGAAACAAAAAATAGTCACAGGGGGCTAAATCTGGAGAATATGCTGGATGGGGTAGCAGTTCGTAGCCCAATTTATGAAATTTTGCCATGCTGACTACACACGTGTGCACCCGTGCATTGTCCTGATGGAACAGCACTTTTTTTTCGCCAAATGCGGTCGTTTCTGCTTCAAATCAATATCGAATCTGTCCAAAAGCTCTGAATAATATTCGCCGGTGATCGTTTTACCCTTTTCAAGGTAATCGATGTGAATGATACCTTGTGCATCCCAAAAAACTGTGGCCATGACCTTGTTGGCCGACAGACCCACCTTGGCCTTCTTTGGTGCACGTTCACCCGGAGAAACCCACTGTCTTGATTGTTCTTTGGTCTCTGGTGTGGTGTGGTGGATCCATGTTTCGTCTACGGTAACGAAACGGCGCAAAAATTCGTTTGGATTGCGGTTGAACATCGCCAAACACTCCTTTGAAATGGTCACACGGTTGCGCTTATGGTCGTGTGTGAGCAATCGCGGCACCCATCGCGCGGAAAGCTTTTTCATGTCCAAATATTCATGTAAAATGTGATGTACCCGTTCAGTTGAGATGCCTACAGCCTCAGCTACCTCACGCACTTTCATTCTCCGATCATCCAATATCATTCCATGGATTTTGTCGACGATTTCTGGCATGACGACCTCTTTTGGGCGACCTGAACGTTCGGCATCACTTGTACTGGTACGACCACAACGGAACTCAGTAAACCATTTCTTAACCATTGAAATTGATGGTGCAGAGTCCCCATAATATTTATCAAGTCTTTCCTTGGTTTCGGTGATGGATTTTTTACGCAAAAAATAATGCTTAATTAGCACACGAAATTCACTTTTTCCATTTTCGTTAAAATTCACGAGGTCGTCTGCTTTCAATGCCTATAAAACGCAAACCAAAAAACGCAGCTTTCTCAAAATTTTACAGTCAGCTGTTAATCGATAACTGCTGACAGGAGCAGTGTTGTATTTAGAGCAGGTGCGCGGCAAATACAAAAAGTCACGGTCTTATCAAACGACCCTCGTATCTTTTTTCTTGTTATTAAATGAATAAAATTATTATAATGTTTTGGTAAATATATATAGTTTTCCTTAAGTGAAAAGGCGAAAGGTATAATGAAAGGGTAACATCTAAATTAGCGATTTACCATATAGCGCCAAAGGTAAATCATGGAGGGTGGGTATAGAGTCGGGCTACTATACCATCAGTGTAGCCCCATTTCCATTAGATATACTGCCATATCAGCATGTTACACTCATGTGCTCTCAGACATTTGTTCTTTCTTTTAAATTTTTTTACGCATTAATTATAATTATCTTGTTCATCTACGTAATAGGCACGGGACTATAAATTTAATTCAACGTGGCTTTCTGATCGAGTGAGGGCTTTATTATTTGGTCCCCCCCCCCAATACGATTGTAAGCTAGCCGCAACTAGGGTCCCAATCGGCCAACAATTTAGCAATGATCTCACCACTCATTCAACTAAGAAGTTCATTATAGAATTTGGCGCGCAAGGCGTGGGGCCTCGCAGAAACTACTAGGTACTTTAAATTAGAAAGCGAAACCCATCAAGCCTTTATTTATACCGAGTTTGTTAAGTCGCAAGTTAGCGTCGGATATTAGACTGTTAACAATACCTTGAAAAAATTAAGCGATCGCGGCTTCACTTATCCCAAGTGCATATGCTATAGTAGCAAACTTATTTAGGTTTTGAAACCGAAGAATTGGAAAAACGATTTTTGGCATTGAACGAAAAACTCGTCCAGTCTTTAGATCCGAGATGTTTAAATTAGTTGTCGGGAAATTATATTCGTTTTATTTGCATTACAAATAATTCTGTCTAGAACTATACTCCTAAGGACCGTGTCTTAGAGAATATCCGACAGACCTGCTAATGCACAGTGATCGGAAATAATTTTAAAGTAAATTCTGGAAATTAATTCACTAGACATTCCACAATGGGATTATAAAATAGAGCAGGAGGCATATTTCTAATACAATAAAAATATGGCCCACTCTTTCACCAAATAGGAAGCGAAGTAAACTGACCAATAGACTAACGCATTCATAATAATGAAGAGAAACCTCAATAATAACTAGATAGTGATGAGTCGTTGTCTATTGACCATCAAATAAGTTTTCAGTGTTGGAGTATTCAGGAATCGGCCGAATATGGAATGTGATACGTTCAGCTCAGCTAAACATCACCCTATTATGCAGGTTTTGCTGAAAAGCTACAGCGTGAAAAGTTTATAAATTAAAGAGGTATCGTTAGGTATGACCCAAGCGGTCTGCTGTAATGTTAGTAATAGCTAATTGAAACTACCCTTTCATCAACTTCCCTGAGTAGCATAACGAAAACAAATAACTTATTAAAAGTAAATAAAATAATAAATAACAAGTAAGAAAGCTACAGTCGAGAGTGCTCGACTGTAATATACCCGCTACCCAGCTGCTTGTACATCATTTATTTGCGGAACAAATAAACGGCTACAATCATATTTTGACCGTAAAAGGCTTATAATATTTATGCAAAGTCAAAATATAAAATAAAAAAAAAAAAACATTTTTGCACACATTTAATTTTTGATGCGGGCGGGACTCGAACCCGTAAATGCATAATAGTACTGTTCGTTCTGCAGTCCACAACTTAACCCATTTCACCACCGTATACGCACACACGATTCGGGACAATGCTGCAAGCAGCGCTGCCGGCAGCTATGGACTTATAATATTTATGCAAAGTCAAAATATAAAATAACAAAAAAAACATTTTTGCACACATTTAATTTTTGATGCGGGCGGGACTCGAACCCGTAAATGCATAATAGTACTGTTCGTTATGCAGTCCACAACTTAACCCATTTCACCACCGTACACCCACACACGATTCGGGACAATGCTGCAAGCAGCGCTGCTATGGGAAACGTTAAGCTGAATAACTTCTGTGTTTATTATCCGAATGTTACCAAATTTTCAGAGATCATCTGGCTAGCTATAGTTATCACGTAAACCGAAAATGAACAATATGGCATCAAAATTGCACTTGTAATCAGTGTTTTTTCGATTTACGGGAAGGGGGCGTGGCCACAATCCAAAATAAACTTGATCAGCGTGCAATAATAACACATATTGTCACCAAATTTGGTAGTCCTAGCTCTTATAATAGCTGAGATCTAGATTTTCACACGGACAGACAGACGGACATGGCTATATCGACTCGGCTGTTGATCCTGAGCCAGAATATATATACTTTATGGGGTCGAAAGTGTCTCCTTCTGCCTGTTACATACATTTTCGGTTTGAACAAAGTTATAATACCCTTCTACTCTATGAGTAGCGGGTATAAAAATAATAAAATAATAAAAATTTTAGGATAAACTAACAAAAAAAATAATAAAGTTGTTTCTAAACATTTAAAAAAACAAATATGCCTTTAGCACGCAGTAGAGAGGACTTGCGTCAGGTACATGCACCTGCAGAAGAGCCTGAGGGTTCTTGCAATCTCTGTTTTGAGCATCTGCTGACAACAGAAAAAATACTTAATACTGAATGCGGACATAGATTCCACAATCAGTGTATCGTGGCTCATCTAGAAAAGTATCCAGAGTGTCCTGAGTGCAAAGTACCTGGTAAAATACATGGCTTGCATTACTTAGCACATCTAGAGCCTCAAGCAAGCACTAGCAAAGGTGCTATTCCAAAAGTACACAACACATGAAGGAAAGGAAAACCCGATACTGGGGTAACACTAAATCAACATATAGATGAGGAGATAGGGGCAGCTGACTTATATGAGTCACAAAGCCAAGATAGTTAGCCGAAAATTAATTCACGATCCACGCAAGGTCGACAGCCTAGGGGTTGTGGAGCTCGAAATAGAAATATTCGCTATCAGCCGCGGATTTCCGATCCGCCTGCACATCATTTTGAATATAATAAATATTATGACAGAATTTTTAGTAGGATCGAACATCTTATACAAACAAAATTTGACAACTTAAACCTATCAAGCGGCATACATTCTCCTAATAGTTCTCGGCAACTTCCGTCTCCACGTGTGTCTCACATTAGGGCAGCTTCGGCGAGGGCGAGTGACACGCGCTCGAACACAATGTTGAGTCCAGAAAAAGTCACCCAGATCATTCAGGGTTGGGGAATAAAATACGATGGAACAGTTAATGGCCCTACAGTTCAGGAATTTTTATACAGGGTACGAGCGTTGACCATAGATAGTCTAAGCGGTGATTTTGCTATTATATGCAAAAACTTACATGTTCTCTTGACAAGTAAAGCAAGAGAATGGTATTGGAGATACCGTAAAGAGAACCCTGAGGTAATATGGGAAGATTTTTGTGCTGCTCTGAAAAATCAATATCAGGACCATAAAGACGATGATGTCCATATCGAAGAAATTCGTGCTCGAAAGCAGAAAGAGGGAGACTCCTTTGACTCGTTTTATGAGGACATTATGTCGATCGTTTCTCGATTAACTATTCCTTTAGACAAGTACAGACTTGTTCAGCAGCTGCAAAGTAATTTAATTCCAGAGCTAAGACAAGTATTACTATACATCTCCATTCATTTTAATGCTCATCTGCGACAACTGGTCCAGAAACGTTAGAATCTGCTAGGAGATGCAGATTTTAAGAAATCTAGCAAGATCAATACTCAACCGAGGGTGTTTAAAAGAGCCGTTGCTGCTGCAGCATCAGATTGCCCTCGGCAGATGCCTGTAATTTTAAAACAGGCATCTCCACATCCACACTCGGACACTCCTTTACCACGTCAAATAAAACCATATTATGAGAGATTAGCTCATTATAATCAGATCAGAGCAAAAATATTTTCAGAAGTAACTACCATTGACCGTGTTACTAAACGGAACACTCTTCGTATGCGTAATTTCTCGCATAAGATTAGATCCGCGCGTAAACTTCTTGTATCTTCGGTTGTAGACACCCAGACAGATGGTCGTCTTTATGCTTCTATTACCTTTTTAGGTCTAATAGAAATTGGCTTATTAGACACAGGAGCCAATTTAAGTTGTTTGGGAGCAGACTTGGCTGCCCAAGATTGGTCATCCTGTCCAAGTTTTAAAAAAATATCCTCAGGTGTGAAAACTCCTGAAGAAAGCAGCCACCAAATAACTGGTTTTATTAGCACGGATGTAGCCTATAATGGGCTAACAAAACGTCTCGATTTTTATGTTATTCCATTAATAATCAATCTTAGGGATTGATTTTTGGAGAATTTTTCAGTTAGCACCAGGTATTATATCTAGCATTGATACTTCCAAGGCAATGGTTGATAGTACTGATACTAATCTGAACAAATTTCCACTTTCTTCATCTCAAGAAAAGCGATTAGAAAGTGTAATTAATTTATTTCCCAATTATAAAGAACAGGGGTTAAGAAAAAAAACCCTTTTCAGTGACGCTAAGCCAATAAAACAGCGTTTTTATCCCGTTTCTCCCGCTGTGGAGAAACTTATCTACGTAGCGGTTGACAGAATGTTGTCAGAAGGCGTCATTGAGCCATCGAAGAGTCCCTGGAGCTCTCCGATGAGGCTCGTTATTAAGGCAGGCAAGGTACGCCTTTGTTTAGATGCCCGACGTATTAACGAGTGCACTAAAAAAGACGCATACCCACTGCTAAATATAGATGGCATTTTTTCTCTGCTTCCCAAAGCCAATATCATAACCAAATTGGATCTGAAGGATCCATTCTTGCAAATACCCCTCACAGATGAGGCTAAAGCCATTACAGCTTTACAGTGCCGGGGCGGCCATTATATCAATTTACAGTGATGCCGTTTGGTCTCTGTAATGCTCCACAGACCATGTGCCGGTTAGTCGATGAATTGATCCCTGCAGACTTGAAAACATGTGTTTTTGGTTACCTTGATGATGTGTGTGTAGTGTCAGAAGACTTTGACACACATATGTCGATTCTTATCAGGTTAGCAGAACAATTTCGTAGGGCTAATTTGACTTTAAATGTGGCTAAAAGTCGTTTCTGTATTACAGAAGTTGAATACCTGGGACACATTATAGGAAATGGTGGTATCGCTACTGACCCTAAAAAAGTTGATGCTATAAAAACATGGCCATCCCCTAAGACGATCAAACAAGTTAGAAGCTTTTTAGGCCTTGTTGGATGGTATCGGAGATTTATCAGTAACTTCTCTGAACCGAACGGGAGTGATTGGCGGCTGTGTTGGCATTGAAAGTTTAGGTTTTATTTCGAGCTCCAAGAATTTAAGCTCATAACAGACTATGCTAGTTTACTATGGCTTATGCGACAGCCGAATCTTAAAGACAGGTTGGCTAGATGGTCTATGGGTTTACAGGGCTATAGGTTCCCTATTAGGCATAGGAGAGGGAGCGAAAATATAGTGCCAGACGCCCTTTCAAGAATGCACGTAGAGGATGGGTCAGCCATTGAGCTGATTGAGCCAGAAATTGATCTCGACTCAGCATGTTTTGATGCGGCAGATTATGTCCGAATGAGAAATGAAGCAGAAACTTCGGAAGGAAAATATCCAGATTTAAAAGTATTAGGAAAATATTTATATATTCGAACTAAACATGAAGAAACATGATTTAGGTATGCAGCAAGCATTGAAGTTATGGATACCCAAAGGTTTGACAGAAAGTGTCATTCGTCGGGCTCACGAGTCGGTAGTGACCGCCCTTGGTGGCATGACTAAGACGTTGGAGCTTGTACGTCGTAACTTTTATTGGCCAGGCATGGTGTCACAGATGCGCTTGTATGTTCGCGCTTGTGATGTGTGTAAATCCACTAAGGCACCAAATCAATCCTTAAAGCCTGCTATGGGTAAGCCAGCCATATCTGACAGGCCATTTGAACGCCTATATGTAGATATTTTAGGTCCCTATCCGAGGAGCAAACGAGGATATATTGGTTTGCTCATAGTGGTTGATCACGTTTCAAAATTTCATTGCCTATGCCCATTGAAAAAATTTAATACGGCCCCTATAAAAGAATTTCTGCAAGATCATATATTTTTGATATATGGAGTACCGCGCTGCATTATAAGTGATAATGGAGTTCAATTTAAATCGTCTGATTTCAATGCTTGGTTGACTTCATTGGGAGTGAAGCATATTTATACGGCTTTATATTCTCACCAATCAAATAATGATAAACAGTCATATTTCAAAGAAAAATCAGGGCTCCTTTTTTTCAAGCCATTTCCCGGCCTGTACGACTTACAAATGGTTTGTGGTGTAATGTACAGCCCTTCCAATTGTATAAAAGAAAAACAAAAATAATATCAGATCACTGCAATTCAACTCTAACAAAAAAAGCTCAAAGCTCCAATTATAACTTTGGGAGTTGCATGTAAGCTTTGCACTGCTCGAGAGATACCTACTCTCTCATAGAGTTCTTTTCTTTTTTGGCATTCGCGAAGAACAGACGTGGAGTCTGCGGAATATAATTTTCTTGACCTCAACAAAAAAAAAAACGTGGACTTTTGGAAAAAAATTAAAAAAACGTTGAAAAAAGGAGTTAATATCTAAGGCAAATCAGTAAGTACTAAATTAGCAGTTTTGTTTGATTAAATCTAATCCGCTTTTATTTTTTATGCAGAGCGTGCACATTGCGACGGCCAGCGGAGCACCCCGGCTGTTAGAGTGCACGTCTCTGCTGATCGGGCTCCACAGTGTGAAGCAGTGCATTAGATCGGGGCTCTGTGCCACCATCGAACGGCACACTCACAGATCTGCACACCTTGTTCGGGAAACTTAAAAAATCTTGGCGAGCGCCCTGCCAAAGCTGGGAGAAGGAAAAAAAAATTCATAACCTACATCTACATCTACATCTACATTTACATCTATAACCTTCATCTAAATACATCTATAATCTACATCTACATCCACATCTACATCTACATCAACACACATACAACTATATATTTACCAACAATATCAAAACAAGTAAGAAAGCTAAAGTCGAGAGTGCTCGACTGTAATATACCCGCTACCCAGCTGCTTGTACATCATTTATTTGCGGAACAAAAAAACGGCTACAATCATATTTTGACCGTAAAAAGCTATGGACTTATAATATTTATGCAAAGTCAAAACATAAAATAAAAAAAAAAAAAAAACATTTTTCCACACATTTAATTTTTGATGCGGGCGGGACTCGAACCCGTAAATGCATAATAGTACTGTTCGTTTTGCAGTCCACAACTTAACCCATTTCACCACCGTACACGCACACACGATTCGGCACAATGCTGCAAGCAGCGCTGCCGGCAGAGCTGCTTACAGCTTTGGGAAACGTTAAGCTGAATAACTTCTGTGTTTATTATCCGATTGTTACCAAACTTTTAGAGATCATCTGGCTAGCTATAGTTATCATATGGAACATCAAACTTGCGCTTGTAATCAATTTTTTTCGATTTACAGGGGCGGAAGGGGGCGTGGCCAAAATCCAAAATAAACTTGATCAGCGTGTAATAATAACACACATTGCCAGCAAATTTGGTAGTTCTAGCTCTTATAATAGCTGACATCTAGATTTTCACACGGACAGACAGACGGACATGGCTATATCGACTCGTCTGTTGATCCTGAGCCAGAATATATACACTTTATGGGGTCGGAGGTGTCTCCTTCTGCCTGTTACATACATTTTCGGTTTGAACAAAGTTATAATACCCTTCTACTCTATGAGTAGCGGGTATAAAAATGCCTACTCTTGTGCAAACTGTAAATGCTTTTTCCAAATTAAAATCTCGCTGCTTTCGCAAGACCAATTTCATTAGGCTTAAAATTTGGATTTTAAATCATGATTGGTCTACTTTTTATTTGTGTTCAGATTTGGATATTTGTATCTTATATTTTTAAATATCTATTAATTCATTTTTTGATCAATGTGTTCCCTTGGCTTTCTTGAGAATTGATGGTTTTGAGAAATTAAGAAATCCAGGTATTTTAAAAAATTTAAATCTACTGGAAGTCTTTTTGACGTCATTTTTTTTTAAATAACAAAACAACTAATGAGCACGCTGCTGCCGATTTGTTTGCGGACTTTTTTCAATCTACTTACTCCACTGAAGCCGATACTCCTTCTATGCAATCCTATCCGTATTCTGTGATGGTGTTCCAGAATGTATACCTAGATTCTGTGCTGATACCATTTGTAAGCCTATATTTAAGTTGCTTGATTTGTCCGTAGCCACAAATTACGTTCTGCCTATATGGAAGGATTCCTTCTCTATACCTCTTCACAAAAGTGGCTCTAACCCAGATGTGAAAAATTATATGGTCCGTTATTCCTACATTTTTTTGAAAAAATTTTGAGTGCCCAATGGATTTGTCAAAATTAGATCCACAACTACAAATCTTCATGAGTTTTTCTCAATTATTACTAAAGGACTTCGGAGAAAAATGCAAACTGATGTGGTCTACACTGATTTCGGTAAAGCATTTGTCTCCGTTAATCATAACATGTTGCTTTATAAGTTAGATCTCATTGGTTTTCCTCAAAAACTTATTTTGTGGATATCTGATTATTTAACTTAGAGCACGCAAAGAGGCCTTTTTAATTCTTGCCAATCTTGGCCCTCTACTTTTTAACCTTTTCATTAATGACCTACTTTTTTTCTAATTTAATCATTTATCCTTATGTACGCTGATGACGTTAAACTTTGTCTGATGTATATTGACAGAACTTGAAACATTCTTCAAATGGATCTTGAAATGTTTTTTGTTTGGTATATTCATAACCTGCTACATATTAACTGTTCTAAATGTAAATTTATGTCATTTTACAGAGGAAAACATCACGACATGAACTATTCCTTTAACTTAACTTAACTTAGCTCAACTTTTAAGAATAACTGAAGTAAATGATCTAGGTATTCTCTTTTATCAGAAATTGAAATTTGATCGACACGTTACGCACATTGTTAGCAAGGCTTTTTGTGTTATTGGTTTCATTAAAATATGGCCCAAAGAATTTAATGATCCCTTTACAACCAAGTTACTTTTTACTTCTCTTGTACGTCCAATTCTTGAATATGGTTCTTGCATGTTATCAAGACAGAATTGAGTCTGTTCAAAAGCAGTTTTTTCCTTTTTTTGTTTTACGTAGTTTCAACTGGGTTTCAGGAGTAGATTTACCATCTTATCATAATCGGCTTCTTTTAATTAGCCTTCCTTCTTTAGCTAACCGTCGTATTATGTTAAGTGTGTTGTTTATCATAAAGCTAATAAGATTTGAGGTCGATTCCCCTTCTTTACTCAGTTAACTTAACTTTAGTATTCCTACTAAAGTAACCCGTAATTTTCAGCCATTGTCATTAGACTTTTTATACCCGCTACTCATAGAGTAATAACTTTGTTCAAACCGAATATGTATGTAACAGGGAGAAGGAGACACCTTCGACCCCATAAAGTACATATATTCTGGCTCAGGATCAACATCCGAGTCGATATAGCCATGTCCGTCTGTCCGTCTGTCTGTCCGTGTGAAAATCTAGATCTCAGCTATTATAAGAGCTAGGACTACCAAATTTGGTGACAATATGTGTTATTATTGCATGCTGATCAAGTTTATTTTGGATTTTGCCACGCCCCTTTGCGCCCCTGTAAATCGAAAAAAAAATTATTACAATTTTGATTCCATATTGTTCATTTTTGGTTTATATGATAAGTATAGCTACCCAAATGATCTCTGAAAATTTGGTAAAAACTCGTTAATAAACACAGAAGATATTCAGCTTAACGTTTTCCATAGCTGTAAGCAGCGCTGTCGGCAGCGCTGCTTGCAGCATTGTGCCGAATAGTGTGTGAGTGTACGGTGGTGAAATGGGTTACGGTTTCGAGTCCCACCCGCATCAAAAACTAAATGTGTGCAACATTTTTTTTTTTTATTTTAGATTTTGACTATGCCTAAATATTGTAAGTCCATGGCCTTTGACGGTCAGAATATAATTGTGGCCATTCTTTATTGTTCCTCAAATAATTTTGATATACGAGCAGCTGTGTAGCGGGTATAGCAGTCTCGAATGTAGCTGTCTTACTTGTTTTCCAACAATTATAGCTTTTTTTGCGATCAATATAATAAATTTTTTAGACTTCTCAACTTAGAGTCCTCTCTTTCTAATATAACAAGTAGGAAAGCTACATTCGAGTGTGCTCGACTGTAATATACCCGCTACCCAGCTGCTCGTACATCAAAATTATTTGCGGAACAATAAAGAACGGCCACAATCATATTTTGACCGTAAAAGGCCATGGACTTACAATATTTATGCAAAGTCAAAATCTAAAATAAAAAAAAAATAATTTTTTGCACACATTTAATTTTTGATGCGGGTGGGATTATGCATAAATGCATAATAGTTCTGTTCATTTTGCAGTCCACAACTTAACCCATTTCACCACCGTACACGCACACATTATTCGGCACAATGCTGCAAGCAGCGCTGCCGGCAAAAGGAGTAAAAAGTATTGAAAACGTATAACTTTTATTCAGGTACCAAACAAATCCAAGATTTATCACTTTAACAGTAAAAATAATAATTCTACCTAATTCTAATTTGAATACGTGCATGTAATAAAACGATATGTGCCCTTTTAATACCTCTTTATATACTTGAATGGAAAGAGTTTTAGAGCACTCTAACTTTTAATAAATTTTGTTAAAAAAAACTACCGATAGGCTCTATGGCATCTATACGATGTATCGGTCCGTACGGGCTCGTTCCGACTTATTTACAGCGGGCAACAATAAGAAACATGCATACAAAGCTTCATGAAGGTAGCTTAAAAAGGGAGGCAACAACTTTTTTTTGGAATAAATAAGAAAAGGTCGATCTCCCCACCATGACACCCATGCATACGGAATTAAACCTTGGACCCATTACCTAAGAGGTCCACCACTTCTCCATTCGGTCAATAAGCCATTACGCAAATTTTGCCAAAGTTACATTATGAGACCATTCGAAAATTCTTGCACGGCAAAAACAAAGTCTGAATGCATGATGCGTGTTGTTGTTGCTATTTATTCTCATAACTTAAACATACAATTAAAATAGAAATAAAAATAAAAAAATATAAGAAAAAGCTGCGCTGTAACAATCGCACACAGCTGATTTAAAAGACTGTCACTTCTCCACTTGTTAACTAAGTTCATTGTGAGCCATTAAACAAATTTTGAAATAAAATGCACGACTACCAATTAACGCATATTCAAAAACTAACAAGTAAGAAAGCTACAGTCGAGTGTGCTAGACTGTAACCAGCTGCTTGTACATAATTTATTTGCGGAACAAAAAAACGGCTACAATCATATTTTGACCGTAAAAGGGTATGGACTTATAATATTTATGCAAAGTCAAAATGTAAAATAAAAAAAAAAAACATTTTTGCACACATTTAATTTTTGATGCGGGCGGGACTCGAACCCGTAAATGCATAATTCGTTCGTTTTGCAGTCCACATCTAAACCCATTTCACCACCGTACACGCACACATGATTCGGCACAATGCTGCAAGCAGCGCTGCCGGCAGCCAGAATATATATACTTTATGGGGTCTGAGGTGTCTCCTTCTGACTGTTACATACATTTTCGGTTTGAACAAAGTTATAATACCCTTCTAATCTATGAGTAACGGGTATAAAAATATAATTTTTTGCACACATTTAATTTTTGATGCGTTTGGGACTCGAACCCGTAAATGCATAATAGTTCTTATCGTTTTGCAGACCACAACTTAACCCATTTCACCACCATACACGCACACAATATTCGGCACAATGCTGCAAGCTGAGCTGCCGGCAAAAGGGTAAAAAGTATTGAAAACGTATAACTTTTATTCAGATAAAAATAATAATCCTACCTGCTGAGGACTATGAATCGAATACGTGCATGTAAAAAAACGATATGTGCCCTTTTAATACCTCTTTATATACTTGAATGGAAGGTGTTTTAGAGCACTTTAACTTTTAATAAATTTTGTTAAAAAAAAAACGACCGATAGGTTCTATGGCATCTATACGATATATCGGTCCGGGCCAGTTTGTTCCGACTTATTTACAAAAGCCAAAATAAACTTGATCAGCGTGCAATAATAACACATTTTGCTACAAAATTTGGTAGTTCTAGCTCTTATATTAGCTGAGATCTAGATTTTCACAAGGACAGACAGACAGACAGACAGACAGACGGACAGACAGACATGGCAATATCGGCGGTTGATCCTGAGCCAGAATATATATATTTTAAGGGGTCGGAGGTGTCTCCTTCTGCCTGTTACATACATTTTCGGTTTGAACAAAGTTACAATACCCTTCTACTCTATGAGTAGCGGGTTTAAAAAAAATAACAAGTAAGAAAGCTACATTCGCGTCTGCTCGACTGTAATATACCTGCTACGAATCTGCTCGATCATCAAAATTATTTGAGGAACAATAAAGAACGGCCACAATCATATTTTGACCGTAAAAGGCCATGGACTTACAATATTTAGGCATAGTCAAAAGCTAAAAAAAAAAAAAAATATTTTTGATGCTGGTGGGACTCGAACCCATAACCTATTTTACCACCGTGCACACACTATTCGGCACAATGCTGCAAGCAGCGCTGCCGGCAGCTCTGCTTACAGCTATTGAAAACGTTAAGCTGAATAACTTCTGTGTTTATCATCCGTTTATAGTTATCATATAAACCAAAAATAAATAATATGGCATCTATAGTTATCATGTAAACCGAAAATGAACAATATGGCATCAAAATTGCGCTTGTAATCAATTTTTTTCGATTTTTTTCGTGACATATTGTCACCAAATTTGGTAGTCCTAGCTCTTATAATAGCTGAGATCTAGATTTTCACACGGACAGACAGACGGACAGACGGATAGACGGACAGACGGACATGGCTATATCGACTCGGCTGTTGATCCTGAGCCAGAATATATAAACTTTATGGGGTCGGAGGTGTCT
Organism: Zaprionus ghesquierei; assembly: GCA_018904095.1. Taxonomy (NCBI): domain Eukaryota; kingdom Metazoa; phylum Arthropoda; class Insecta; order Diptera; family Drosophilidae; genus Zaprionus; species Zaprionus ghesquierei. The sequence goes on along the minus strand of JAEIGP010000617.1, from coordinate 549,885 downwards.
CCATCTGCCTGTTACATACATTTTTGGTTTAAACGAAGTTATAATACCCTTCTAATCTATGAGTAGCTGGTATAAAAAAAAACATTTTTGCACACATTTAATTTTTGATACGGGCGGGATTCGAACCCGTAAATGCATAATAGTACTGTTCGTTTTGCAGTCCACAACTTAACCCATTTCACCACCGTACACGCACACACGATTCGGCACAATGCTGGAAGCAGCGCTGCCGGCACCGCTGCTTACAGCTATGGAAAACGTTAAGCTGAATAACTTCTGTGTTTATTATCCGATTGTTACCAAACTCTTGGAGATTATCTGGCTAGATATAGTTATTATATAAACCGAAAATGAATAATATGGCATCAAAATTGCACTTGTAATCAATTTTTTTCGATTTGCAGGGGTGGAGGGGGGCGTGGCCAAAATCCAAAATGAACTTGATCAGCGTGCAATAATAACACATATTGTCACCAAATTTGGTAGTCCTAGCCTTTATAATAGCTGAGATCTAGATTTTCACACGGACAGACAGACGGATAGACGGACAGACGAACATGGCTATATCGACTCGGCTGTTGATCCTGAGCCAGAATATATAAACTTTATGGGGTCGGAGGTGTCTCCTTCTGCCTGTTACATACATTTTCGGTTTGAACAAAGTTATAATACCCTTCTACTCTATGAGTAGCGGGTATAAAAAAAAAACATTTTTGCACACATTTAATTTTTTATGCGGGCGGGACTCGAACCCGTAAATGCATAATAGTACTGTTCGTTTTGCAGTCCACAACTTAACCCATTTCACCACCACACGCACACACGATTCGGCACAATGCTGCAAGCAGCGCTGCCGGCACCGCTGCTTACAGCTATGGAAAACGTTAAGCTGAATAACTTCTGTGTTTATTATCTGATTGTTACCAAACTTTTAGAGATCATCCGCCTAGATATAGTTATCATGCAAACCGAAAATGAATAATATGGCATCAAAATTGCACTTGTAATCAATTTTTTTCGATTTACAGGGGCAGAAGGGGGCGTGACCAAAATCCAAAATAAACTTGACCAGCGTGCAATAATAACACATACTGTCACCGAATTTGGTAATTCTAGCTCATATAATAGCTGAGATCTAAATTTTCACACGGACAGACAGACAGACAGACGGACAGACGGACATGGCTATATCGACTCGGCTGTTGATCCTGAGCCAGAATATATATACTTTATGGGGTCGGAGGTGTCTCCTTCTGCCTGTTACATACATTTTCGGTTTGAACAAAGTTATAATAACCTTCTACTCTATGAGTAGCGGGTATAAAAATTAAGCTTAAGCGGCATGAATTGGGAATCGAATCACGGCCCTGTCGGCTCAGGAGTTCATCGCTTTTTCACTAAGCTACTAACGCTTTTATCCAACAACAGCAAAAATTTGCATTGTGTGGCATTCTTATTATTTCCTGTACAAATAAAGAATTTGCGCTGCCGGAAGCGCGGTTTACAGCTAGGGAAAACGTTAAACTGAATAGCTTCTTTGTTTTATCCGATTGTTACCAAATTTTCAGAGATTATCAGGCTAGCTATAATTATCATATGGAACAATATGGCATCAAAATTGCGCTTGTAATCAATTTTTTTCGATTTACAGGGGCGGAAGGGGGCTTGGCCAAAATCCAAAATAAACTTGATCTTCTACTCTATGAGTAGCGGGTAAAAAAAAAAACATTTTTGCACACATTTAATTTTTGATGCGGGCGGGACTCGAACCCGTAAATGCATAATAGTACTGTTCGTTTTGCAGTCCACAACTTAACCCATTTCACCACCGTACACGCACACACGATTCGGCACAATGCTGCAAGCAGCGCTGCCGGCATTGCTGCTTACAGCTATGGAAAACGTTAAGCTAAATAACTTCTGTGTTTATTATCCGATTGTTACCAACTTTTCAGAGATCATCTGGCTAGCTATAGTTATCATATAAACCGAAAATGAATAATATGGCATCAAAATTGCACTTGTAATCAATTTTTTTCGATTTACAGGGGCAGAAGGGGGCGTGACCAAAATCCAAAATAAACTTGACCAGCGTGCAATAATAACACATACTGTCACCGAATTTGGTAGTTCTAGCTCATATAATAGCTGAGATCTAGATTTTCACACGGACAGACAGACAGACGGACAGACGGACATGGCTATATCGACTCGGCTGTTGATCCTGAGCCAGAATATATATACTTTATGGGGTCGGAGGTGTCTCCTTCTGCCTGTTACATACATTTTCGGTTTGAACAAAGTTATAATACCCTTCTACTCTATGAGTAGCAGGTATAAAAAATAATTTTTTGCACACATTTAACTTTTGATGCGGGTGGGACTCGAACCCATAAATGCATAATAGTTTCGTTCGTTATGTAGTCCACAACTTAACCCATTTCACCACCGTACACGCACACACTATTCGGCACAATGCTGCTGGCAGCGCTGCCGGGAAAAAGAGTAAAAAGTATTGAAAACGTATAACTTTTATTCAGGTACCACAAAAATCCAAGATTTATCACTTTAACAGTAAAAATAATAATTCTACCTGTTGAAGATTATAAATCGAATACGTGCATGTAAAAAACGATATGTGCCCTTTTAATACCTCTTTATATACTTGAATGGAAAGTCTTCTGGAACACTCTAACTTTTAATAAATTTTGTATCGGTGCGTAGCAGCTCGTTCCGGCTTACTTACAGCGGGCAGCACTGAGAAACATGTATACAAAGTTTCATGAAGGTAGCTCAAAAAGGGAGGCAAAAACTTTTCTTTGCAAAAAATAAGAAAAGTTCGATCTCCCCCACCATGGCACGTATGCATGCGGAATCGAACCTTGGACCCATTACCTAAGAGGTCCACCACTTCTCCATTCGGTCATTCAGCCTTTACGCAAATTTTGCCAAAGTTACATTATGAGACCATTCGGAAATTCTTGCACGACGAAAACAAAGTCTGAATGCATGATGTGTGTTGTTGTTGCTATGTATTCTCATTACTTAAACATACAATTAAATTAGCAATAAAAATAAAAAATATAAGAAAAAGCTGCGCTCTAACAATCGCACACAGCTTATTTAAAAGACTGTCACTTCTCCACTTGTTAACTAAGTTCATTGTGAGCCATTAAAAAAAATTTAAATAAAATGCACCACCAATTAATGCATATTCAAAAATTAAAGTATAAGTTCTTAAAAAAACAAGTAAGAAAGCTACAGTCGAGTGTGGTCGACTGTAATATACCCGCTACCTAGCTGCTTGTACATAATTTATTTGCGGAACAAAAAAACGGCTACAATCATATTTTGACCGTAAAAGGCTATGGACTTATAATATTTATGCAAAGTCAAAATATAAAATAAAATAAAAAAACATTTTTGCACACATTTAATTTTTGATGCGGGCGGGACTCGAACCCGTAAATGCATAATAGTACTGTTCGTTTTGCAGTCCACAACTTAACCCATTTCACCACCGTACACGCACACACGATTCGGCACAATGCTGTGGAAAACGTTAAGCTGAATAACTTCGGTGTTTATTATCCGATTGTTACCAAATTGTTTCAAATATGGCATCAAAATTGCACTTGTTATCAATGTTTTTTCGATTTGCGGGGGCGGAAGGGGGCGTGGCCAAAATCCAAAATAAACTTGATCAGCGTGCAATAATAACACATATTGTCACCAAATTTGGTAGTCCTAGCTCTTATAATAGCTGAGATCTAGAGGTTCAGATGTAATAAATTTTTCTCGATTTACGGGAGCGGAAGGGGGCGTGGCCAAAATCCAAAATAAACTTGATCAGCGTGCAATAATAACACATATTGTCCTAGCTCTTATAATAGCTAATATCTAGATTTTCACAAGGAGAGACAGACGGACAGACGGACAGACGGACATGGCTATATCGACTCGGCTGCTGATCCTGAGCCAGAATATATATACTTTATGGGGTCGGAGGTGTCTGCTTGTTACATACATTTTCGGTTTGAACAAAGTTATAATACCCTTCTACTCTATGAGTAGCGGGTATAAAAAAAAAACATTTTTGCACACATTTAATTTTTGATGCGGGCGGGACTCGAACCCGTAAATGCATAATAGTACTGTTCGTTTTGCAGTCCACAACTTAACCCATTTCACCACCGTACACGCACACACGATTCGGCACAATGCTGCAAGCAGCGCTGCCGGCACCGCTGCTTACAGCTATGGAAAACGTTAAGCTGAATAACTTCTGTGTTTATTATCCGATTGTTACCAAACTTTTAGAGATCATCTGCCTAGATATAGTTATCATATAAACCGAAAATGAACAACATGGCATTAAAATTGCACTTGTTATCAATGTTTTTTCGATTTGCGTGGGCGGAAGGGGGCGTGGCCAAAATACAAAATAAACAAAATAATTTGGTAGTCCTAGCTCTTATAATAGCTGAGATCTAGATTTTCACACGGACAGACAGACGGACAGACGGACATGGCTATATCGACTCGGCTGTTGATCCTGAGCCAGAATATATATACTTTATGGGGTCGGAGGTGTCTCCTTCTGCCTGTTACATACATTTTCGGTTTGAACTAAGTTATAATACCCTTCTACTCTATGAGTAGCGGGTATAAAAAGAAAAAGCTTAAGCGGCATGAATTGGGAATCGACTCACGGGCTTGTCGGTTCAGGAGTTCATCGCTTTTTCACTAAGCTACTGACGCTGTTATCCAACAACAGCAAGAATTTGCATTGTATGGCATTCTTATTATTTCCTGTACAAATAAAGAATTTGCGCTGGGGCGGAAGGGGGCGTGGCCAAAATCCAAAATAAACTTGATCTTCTACTCTATGAGTAGCGGGTATAAAAAAAAACATTTTTGCACACATTTAATTTTTGATGCGGGCGGGACTTGAACCCGTAAATGCATAATAGTACTGTTCGTTTTGCAGTCCACAACTTAACCCCATTTCACCACCGTACACGCACACACGATTCGGCACAATGTTGCAAGCAGCGCTGCCGGCACCGCTGCTTACAGCTATGGAATACCTTAAGTTGAATAACTTCTGTGTTTATTATCCGATTGTTACCAAACTTTTAGAGATCATCTGGCTAGATATAGTTATCATATAAACCGAAAATTGCGCTTGTTATCAATGTTTTTTCGATTTGCGGGGGCGGAAGGGGGCGTGGCCAAAATCCAAAATAAACTTGATCAGAGTGCAATAATAACACATATTTTCACCAAATTTGGTAGTTCTAGCTCTTATAATAGCTGAGATCTAGATTTTCACACGGAAAGACGGACATGGCTATATCGACTCGGCTGCTGATCCTGAGCCAGAATAAATATACTTTATGGGGTCGGAGGTGTCTCCTTCTGCCTGTTACATATATTTTCGGTTTGAACAAAGTTATAATACCCTTCTAATCTATGAGTAGCGGGTATAAAAAATAAATTTTTGCACACATTTAATTTTTGATGCGGGTGGGAGTCGAACCCATAAATGCATAATAGTTTCGTTCGTTATGCAGTCCACAACTTAACCCATTTCACCACCGTACACGCACACACGATTCGGGACAATGCTGCAAGCTGCTTACAGCTATGGGAAACGTTAAGCTGAATAACTTCTGTGTTTATTATCCGAATGTAACCAAATTTTCAGAGATCATCTGGCTAGCTATAGTTATCATGCAAACCGAAAATGAACAATATGACATCAAAATTGCACTTCTAATCAATGTTTTTTCGATTTACGGGGCGGAAGGGGGCGTGGCCAAAATCCAAAATAAACATGATCAGCGTGCAATAATAACACATATTGTCACCAAATTTGGTAGTCCTAGCTCTTATAATAGCTGAGATCTAGATTTTCACACGGACAGACAGACGGACAGACGGACATGGCTATATCGACTCGGCTGTTGATCCTGAGCCAGAATATATATACTTTATGGGGTCGGAAGTGTCTCCTTCTGCCTGTTACATACATTTTCGGTTTGAACAAAGTTATAATACCCTTCTACTCTATGAGTAGCGGGTATAAAAATAATAAAATAATAAAAATTTTAGGATAAACTAACAAAAAAAATAATAAAGTTTTTTTTGAACATTTAAAAAAACAAACATGCCTTTAGCACGCAGTAGAGAGGACTTGCGTCAGGTACATGCACCTGCAGGAGAGCCTGAAGGTTCTTGCAATCTCTGTTTTGAGCATCTGCTGACAACAGAAAAAATACTTAATACAGAATGCGGACATAGATACCACAATCAGTGTATGGTGGCTCATCTAGAAAAGTATCCAGAGTGTCCTGAGTGCAAAGTACCTGGTAAAATACATGGCTTGCATTACTTAGCACATCTAGAGCCTCAACCAAGCAAAGGTGCTATTGCAAAAGTACACAACACATGAAGGAAAGGAAAACCCGATACTGGGGTAACACTAAATCAACATATAGATGAGGAGATAGGGGCAGCTGACTTAAATGAGTCACAAAGCCAAGATAGTCAGCCGAAAATTAATTCACGATCCACCCAAGGTCGACAGCCTAGGGGTGGTGGAGCTCGAAATAGAAATATTCGCTATCAGCCGCGGATTTCCGATCCGCCTGCACATCATTTTGAATAAAATAAATATTATGACAGAATTTTTAGTAGGATCGAACATCTTATACAAACCAAATTTGAAAACTTAAACCTATCAAGCGGCATACATTCTCCTAATAGTTCTCGGCAACTTCCGTCTCCACGTGTGTCTCACATTAGGGCAGCTTTGGCGAGAGCGAGTGACACGCGCTCGAACACAATGTTGAGTCCAGAGAAAGTCACCCAGATCATTCAGGGTTGGGGAATAAAATACGATGGCCCTACAGTTCAGGAATTTTTATACAGGGTACGAGCGTTGACCATAGATAGTCTAAGCGGTGATTTTGCTATTGTATGCAAAAACTTACATGTTCTGTTGACAAGTAAAGCAAGAGAATGGTATTGGAGATACCGTAAAGAGAACCCTGAGGTAATATAGGAAGATTTTTGTGCTGCTCTGAAAAATCAATATCAGGACCATAAAGACGATGATGTCCATATCGAAGAAATTCGTGCTCGAAAGGAGAAAGAGGAAGACACCTTTGACTCGTTTTATGAGGACATTATGTCGATCGTTTCTCGATTAACTATTCCTTTAGACGAGTACAGACTTGTTCAGCAGCTGCAAAGGAATTTAATTCCAGAGCTAAGACAAGTATTACTATACATCTCCATTCATTTTGTTGCTCATCTGCGATAACTGGTCCAGAAACGTTAGAATCTGCTAGGAGATGCAGATTTTAAGCAATCTAGCAAGATCAATACTCAACCGAGGGTGTTTAAAAGAGCCGTTGCTGCTGCAGAATCAGATTGTCCTCGGCAGATGCCTGTAATTTTAAAACAGGCATCTCCACATTCACACTCGGACACTCCTTTACTACGTCAAATAAAACCATATCATGAGAGATTAGCTCATTATAATCAGATCAGAGCAAAAATATTTTCAGAAGTAACTACCATTGACCGTGTTACTAAACGGAACACTCTTCGTATGCGTAATTTCTCGCATAAATTAGATCCGCGCGTAAACTTCTTGTATCTTCGGTTGTAGACACCTAGACAGATGGTCGTCTTTATGCTTCTATTACCTTTTTAGGTCTAATAGAAATTGGCTTATTAGACACAGGAGCCAATATAAGTTGTTTGGGAGCAGACTTGGCTGCCCAAGATTGGTCATCCTGTCCAAGTTTTAAAAAAATATCCTCAGGTGTGAAAACTGCTGATGAAAGCAGCCACCAAATAACTGGTTTTATTAGCACGGATGTAGCCTATAATGGGCTAACAAAACGTCTCGATTTTTATGTTATTACATCAATAATCAATCTTAGGGATTGATTTTTGGAGAATTTTTCAGTTAGCACCAGGATTATATCTAGCATTGATACTTCCAAGGCAATGGTTGATAGTACTGATACTAATCTGAACAAATTTCCACTTTCTTCATCTCAAGAAAAGCGATTAGAAAGTGTAATTAATTTATTTCCCAATTATAAAGAACAGGGCTTAGGAAAAACATCCCTTTTGACGTCAGTGACGCTAAGCCAAAAAACCAGCGTTTTTATCCCGTTTCTCCCGCTGTGGAGAAACTTATCTACGTAGAGGTTGACAGAATGTTGTCAGAAGGCGTCATTGAGCCACCGAAGAGTCCCTGGAGCTCTCCGATGAGGCTCGTTATTAAGGCAGGCAAGGTACGCCTTTGTTTAGATGCACGACGTATTAACGAGTGCACTAAAAAAGACGCATACCCACTGCCAAATATAGATGGCATTTTTTCTCTGCTTCCCAAAGCCAATATCATAACCAAATTGGATCTGAAGGATCCATTCTTGCAAATACCCCTCACAGATGAGGCTAAAGCCATTACAGCTTTTACAGTGCCGGGGCGGCCATTATATCAATTTACAGTGATGCCGTTTGGTCTCTGTAATGCTCCACAGACCATGTGCCGGTTAGTCGATGAATTGATCCCTGCAGACTTGAAAACATGTGTTTTTGGTTACCTTGATGATGTGTGTGTAGTGTCAGAAGACTTTGACACACATATGTCGATTCTTATCAGGTTAGCAGAACAATTTCGTAGGGCTAATTTGACTTTAAATGTGGCTAAAAGTCGTTTCTGTATTACAGAAGTTGAATACCTGGGACACATTATAGGAAATGGTGGTATCGCTACTGACCCTAAAAAAGTTGATGCTATAAAAACATGGCCATCCCCTAAGACGATCAAACAAGTTAGAAGCTTTTTAGGCCTTGTTGGATGGTATCGGAGATTTATCAGTAACTTCTCTGAACCGAACGGGAGTGATTGGCGGCTGTGTTGGCAATTGAAAAGTTTAGGTTTTATTTCGAGCTCCAAGAATTTAAACTCATAACAGACCATGCTATGGCTTATGCGACAGCCGAATCTTAAAGACAGGTTGGCTAGATGGTCTATGGGTTTAAAGGCCTATAGGTTCTCTACTAGCCATAGGAGAGGGAGCGAAAATATAGTGCCAGACGCCCTTTCAAGAATGCACGTAGAGGATGTGTCAGCCATTGAGCTGATAGAGCCAGAAATTGATCTCGACTCAGCATGTTTTGATGCGGCAGATTATGTCCGAATGAGAAATGAAGCAGAAACTTCGGAAGGAAAATATCCAGATTTAAAAGTATTAGGAAAATATTTATATATTCGAACTAAACATGAAGAAACATGATTTAGGTATGCAGCAAGCATTGAAGTTATGGATACCCAAAGGTTTGACAGAAAGTGTCATTCGTCGGGCTCACGAGTCGGTAGTGACCGCCCTTGGTGGCATGACTAAGACGTTGGAGCTTATACGTCGTAACTTTTATTGGCCAGGCATGGTGTCACAGATGCGCTTGTATGTTCGCGCTTGTGATGTGTGTAAATCCACTAAGGCACCAAATCAATCCTTAAAGCCTGATATGGGTAAGCCAGCCATATCTGACAGGCCATTTGAACGCCTATATGTAGATATTTTAGGTCCCTATCCGAGGAGCAAACGAGGATATATTGGTTTGCTCATAGTGGTTGATCACGTTTTAAAATTTCATTGCCTATGCCCATTGAAAAAATTTTAAACGGCCCCTATAAAAGAATTTCTGCAAGATCATATATTTTTGATATATGGAGTACCGCGCTGCATTATAAGTGATAACGGAGTTCAATTTAAATCGTCTGATTTCAATGCTTGGTTGACTTCATTAGGAGTGAAGCATATTTATATGGCTTTATATTCTCACCAATCAAACAATGATAAACAATCATATTTCAAAGAAAAATCAGGGCTCCTTTTTTTCAAGCCGTTTCCCGGCCTGTACGACTTACAAATGGTTTGTGGTGTAATGTACAGCCCTTCCAATTATATAAAAGAAAAACAAAAACTAACGATTTTTTTGAAAAATACGCTTAACTCCGAAAAACGATCAAGTTCTATTATCAATAATTCGGAGTCAATATCAGATCACTGCAATTCAACTCTAACAAAAAAAGCTCAAAGCTCCAAATAGAACTTTGGGAGTTGCATGTAAGCTTACTCTCTCATAGAGTTCTTTTCTTTTATGGCATTCGCGAAGAACAGACGTGGAGTCTGCGGAATATAATTTTCTTGACCTCAACAAAAAAAAAACGTGGACTTTTGGAAAAAAATTAAAAACAAGTAAGAAAGCTACAGTCGAGTGTGGTCGACTGTAATATACCCGCTACCCAGCTGTTTGTACATAATTTATTTGCGGAACAATAAATGGGCTACAATCATATTTTGACCGTAAAAGGCTATGGACTTATAATATTTATGCAAAGTCAAAATATAAAATAAAAAAAAAAACATTTCAGCTGCCGGCAGCGCTGCTTACAGCTATGGAAAACGATAAGCTGAATAACTTCTGTGTTTATTATCCGATTGTTACCAAATTTTCTTTTTCTTTCTAGAAAAGAAAGAAATTTTCTTTCTTTTTTTTCTATTTTTTCGTTTCTTTTTATACCCGCTACTCATAGAGTAGAAGGGTATTATAACTTTGTTCAAACCGAAAATGTATGTAACAGGCAGAAGGAGACACCTCCGACCCCATAGAGTATATATATTCTGGCTCAGGATCAACTGCCGAGTCGATATAGCCATGTCCGTCTGTCCGTCTGTCTGTCCGTGTGAAAATCTAGATCTCAGCTATTATAAGAGCTAGGACAACCAAATTTGGTGACAATATGTGTTATTATTGCACGCTGATCAAGTTTATTTTGGATTTTGGCCACGCCCCCTTCCGCCCCCGCAAATCGAAAAAACATTGATAACAAGTGCAATTTTGATGCCATATTGTTCATTTTCGGTTTACATGATAACTATGGCTAGCCAGATGATCTCTGAAAAGTTGGTAACAATCGGATAATAAACACAGAAGTTATTCAGCTTAACGTTTTCCACAGCTGTAAGCAGTGCAGCATTGCAGCATTGTGCCGAATCGTGTGTGCGTGTACGGTGGTGAAATGGGTTAAGTTGTGGACTGCAAAACGAACAGTACTATTATGCATTTACGGGTTCGAGTCCCGCCCGCATCAAAAATTAAATGTGTGCAAAAATGTTTTTTTTTTTTTTTATTTAATATTTTGACTTTGCATAAATATTATAAGTCCATAGCCTTTTACGGTCAAAATATGATTGTAGCCGTTTTTTTGTTCCGCAAATAAATTATGTACAAGCAGCTGGGTGGCGGGTATATTACAGTCGAGCACACTCGACTGTAGCTTTCTTACTTGTTTTTTCATCAATCTCCCCACTCTGGACTCGAGTTGCAACTGTCGCATATAGCAGCTGGACACGGTGCTTGTGTGAGACGCTGCAGGCAGGCAGGCAGCATCAGCCCAACTGATTTGAAATTCTAATGTGATTTTGATTACTTGAGGTATTGATATTTTGAATTGTACGTTGATAAGATAGTTGAAGGCTTGTTAGATGCATGTCAGTAGCAGCAGCGGCCTCAGACCGGTCTCACTGGCTGCATGTCTTGGTCTTGGTCTCTACGTCTCCATTTTCGTCTGCATCTGCGTGATGCGCCTGGCTTGATGTTGATTATAATTTAATTATAAGCAATCTGTAACAAGTAAATGGCTTGCATGGTACTCTCACTCCATGGCACTCCTGGTCATGGCGCATAATTTAGCAGGCAGGTGTGAAAAAACTTCATTAGCTTAGACGTCTCAGTCCGAGCCCGCTGCATGACTAATAATAGTCATGGGCCCGTCACATTCTGCTCTCTTGCCACATTAGCCACCAGCACAAACCATACTTATTCTCAATCTGCTTGGCTTGGGCAGCCACGATGTCTGCTAACGAAAGTTGCAGACATTTGAGTGACTGAAGCAAGGCAAAATGCTGTAGAAATTTCCCCTTGCGATTTGCGGCTAATCCCATGGAAAATAATATAGACAGAGAGGTATTCTCTCTTAAGACTTGCTGGCTTTATATGTAGAATTTGTAGCAAGGAGGTACCAAGTGATACAATTCTATTAAAACGATTCAAGTAGGCTGAGTTGCTTCTGTCTTAATTTCTGACTACGTAAGCTCTCAATGTGTTCGGATTTTCAGTCCGCTCTCAGCTCTTAATTGAGACTGGACTGGGTTTTTTTTTCTCTGGGTGAGACTGGAATCTCTTTTTTTTCTCAGGGTGGGACTGGAATCTCTTTTTTTTTATAACTCTTCTTTTTTTTCGTAGTGCATTTGCATTAAAGTATGCATTTTTTTAACAAGTAGAGCAATTCTCTTCATTTTTGGATAAGTACACAAAAATGTTTCATATCATCGTTTCTTTTTTATACCCGGTACTTCTGCAGCAATGGCTTAAGCTTGCGCATGCTCTTGACGCTCAACTTGTGTGTCTCAAAGAGTGAGATTGTCGCCTGCGAATAATCGTTGCCATAGAGTTTGCCCATGGCCAGAGCCACATCGCGCTGGGTGAAGCCGAGCTCGATGCGACGCTGCTTGAAGGTCTTCGCAAACTGATCGAGCTCCATAACTATTCAACAAATTATTTAATTTCTTTTTTACAATAACTGAATTTTTTGAATTTTTGGTCTTGGTTTACTATATTGTTTGTTTCCTTGTTTGCTTTGTTTTCAATCTATAGTAATGTTTGCTTTGTTTTCAATCTATAGTAATAATATATTTAACTTAATATCGTTTCTATAACGACTTTTAAATATATTTGGTAAAACTTTTAACTATATTTTAAATATATATACAGTGGTGGCCTTTTATTTAGCACATTATTTAGCAGCACACTTCAACATGAATTTTTACCGATTGTATAGTGAATAGTTCACCAATTTTTTTTCTGGTTGTTGCCTTATTAGTTGATAAGATGTACCGTTACTTTCAGCCTATTCCCTTTCGTCGTTTTTTTTCTGCGTTGGTTTGAATGAATTAACTATGATTTTCAGCTGGACATGAGTTTAGCACACTTATACTTTTTTTTATTAATTTATTAAGTAGAATGAGAAAACATAAGAAAGGGGACTAATATTTTGTTGGATATCCTTTGTTTTTGATAACTACATCCAATCTTCTGTGCTGACTCTCCACTAAAGCAGCGCATCTGTTCTGCGGAATACTGTACCACGCTTCTCGGATAACTATCCACAAATCATTCAAACTGCCCAGATTTTTGGTGCGAATGTGCTGCTCAACATCATTCTAGAGATTCTCTATCGGATTGAGGTCCGGTGACTGAGCTGGCCACTTCAGCGTAACAACTTGATGCTCCTAAAGGCAACTTTTCATAAGCCGTGAAGTGTGCTTAGGATCGTTGTCGTGCATAAAACGCCATGATAATGGCATATTGTCCTCGGAATATGGAACCATTATATCCTCTATAATTTCTTTATAGACGTATTGGTCCATACGAGTGTCTATCCGGTAAATTATTGATACATATTTTTTAATAACATTTAAATTTTTAATTAAAATAAATAGGTAATACTAAATATGCGAGTCCTTAAAAGAAAGAACAAAGAAAATACAAACAAGTAAGAAAGCTACAGTCGAGTGTGCTCGACTGTAACATACCCGCTACCCAGCTGCTTGTAGAAAATTTATTTGCGGAACAAAAAAACGGCTACAATCATATTTTGACCGTAAAAGGCTATGGACTTATAATATTTATGCAAAGTCAAAATATAAAATAAAAAAAAAAAAAACATTTATGCACACATTTAATTTTTGATGCGGGCGGGACTCGAACCCGTAAATGCATAATAGTACTGTTCGTTTTGCAGTCCACAACTTAACCCATTTCACCACCGTACACGCACACACGATTCGGCACAATGCTGCAAGCAGCGCTGCCGGCAGCGCTGCTTACAGCTGTGGAAAACGTTAAGCTGAATAACTTCTGTGTTTATTATCCGATTGTTACCAAATTTTCAGAGATCATCTGACTAGCTATAGTTATCATGTAAACCGAAAATGAAGAATATGGAATCAAAATTGAACTTGTTATCAATGTTTTTTCGATTTGCGGGGGCGGAAGGGGGCGTGGCCAAAATCCAAAATAAACTTGATCAGCGTGCAATAATAACACATATTGTCACCAAATTTGCTTGTCCTAGCTCTTATAATAGCTGAGATCTAGATTTTCACACGGACAGACAGACGGACAGACGGACATGGCTATATCGACTCGGCTGTTGATCCTGAGCCAGAATATATATACTTTATGGGGTCGGAGGTGTCTCCTTCTGCCTGTTACATACATTTTCGGTGCCGGCAGCGCTGCTTGCAGCATTGTGCCGAATCGTGTGTGCGTGTACGGTGGTGAAATGGGTTAAGTTGTGGACTGAAAAACGAACAGTACTACTATGCATTTACGGGTTCGAGTCCCGCCCGCATCAAAAATTAAATGTGTGCAAAAATGTTTTTTTTTTTCATATTTTGACTTTGCATAAATATTATAAGTCCATAGCCTTTTACGGTCAAAATATGATTGTAGCCCATTTTTTGTTCCGCAAATAAATTATGTACAAGCAGCTGGGTAGCGGGTATATTACAGTCGAGCACACTCGACTGTAGCTTTCTTACTTGTTTTTATTTTCTTTGTTCTTTCTTTTAAGGACTCGCATGTTTAGTATTACCTATTTATTTTTATTAAAAATTTAAATGTTATTAAAAAATATGTATCAATGATTTACCGGATAGACACTCGTATGGACCAATACGTCTATAAAGAAATTATAGAGGATATAATGGTTCCATATTCCGAGGACAATATGCCATTATCATGGCGTTTTATGCACGACAACGATCCTAAGCACACTTCACGGCTTATGAAAAGTTGCCTTTAGGAGCATCAAGTTGTTACGCTGAAGTGGCCAGCTCAGTCACCGGACCTCAATCCGATAGAGAATCTCTAGAATGATGTTGAGCAGCACATTCGCACCAAAAATCTGGGCAGTTTGAATGATTTGTGGATAGTTATCCGAGAAGCGTGGTACAGTATTCCGCAGAACAGATGCGCTGCTTTAGTGGAGAGTCAGCACAGAAGATTGGATGTAGTTATCAAAAACAAAGGATATCCAACAAAATATTAGTCCCCTTTCTTATGTTTTCTCATTCTACTTAATAAATTAATAAAAAAAAAGTATAAGTGTGCTAAACTCATGTCCAGCTGAAAATCATAGTTAATTCATTCAAACCAACGCAGAAAAAAAACGACGAAAGGGAATAGGCTGAAAGTAACGGTACATCTTATCAACTAATAAGGCAACAACCAGAAAAAAAATTGGTGAACTATTCACTATACAATCGGTAAAAATTCATGTTGAAGTGTGCTGCTAAATAGTGTGTTAAATAAAAGGCCCCCACTGTATATATATTTAAAATTTACTTAAAAGTTTTACCAAATATATTTAAAAGTCGTTATAGAAAAGATATTAAATTAAATATATTATTACTATAGATTGAAAACAAAGCAAACATTACTATAGATTGAAAACAAAGCAAACAAGGAAACAAACAATATAGTAAACCAAGACCAAAAATTCAAAAAATTCAGTTATTGTAAAAAAGAAATTAAATAATTTGTTGAATAGTTATGGAGCTCGATCAGTTTGTGAAGACCTTCAAGCAGCGTCGCCTCGAGCTCGGCTTCACCCAGCGCGATGTGGCTCTGGCCATGGGCAAACTCTATGGCAACGATTATTCGCAGGCGACAATCTCACTCTTTGAGACACACAAGTTGAGCGTCAAGAGCATGCGCAAGCTTAAGCCATTGCTGCAGAAGTACCGGGTATAAAAAAAAAACGATGATATGAAACATTTTTGTGTACTTATCCAAAAATGAAGAGAATTGCTCTACTTGTTAAAAAAAGGCATACTTTAATGCAAATGCATTACGAAAAAAAAGAAGAGTTATAAAAAAAAGAGATTCCAGTCCCACCCTGAGAAAAAACAAGTAAGAAAGCTACATTCGAGTGTGCTCGACTGTTATATACCCGCTACCCAGCTGCTCGTACTTTAAAATTTTTTGCGGAACAATAAAGAACGGCTACAATATATATTTTGACCGTAAAAGGCCATGGACTTACAATACTTATGCAAAGTCAAAATCTAAAATAAAAAAAATAATTTTTTGCACACATTTAACTTTTGATGCGGGTGGGACTCGAACCCATAAATGCATAATAGTTTCGTTCGTTATGCAGTCCACAACTTAACCCATTTCACCACCGTACACGCACACACGATTCGGGACAATGCTGCAAGCAGCTATAGCTATGGGAAACGTTAAGCTGAATAACTTCTGTGCTTATTATCCGAATGTTACCAAATTTTCAGAGATCATCTGGCTAGCTATAGTTATCATGTAAACCGAAAATGAACAATATGGCATCAAAATTGCACTTCTAATCAATGTTTTTTCGATTTACGGGGCGGAAGGGGGCGTGGCCAAAATCCAAAATAAACATGATCAGCGTGCAATAATAACACATATTGTCACCAAATTTGGTAGTCCTAGCTCTTATAATAGCTGAGATCTAGATTTTCACACGGACAGACAGACGGACAGACGGACATGGCTATATCGACTCGGCTGTTGATCCTGAGCTAGAATATATATACTTTATGGGGTCGGAAGTGTCTACTTCTGCCTGTTACATACATTTTCGGTTTGAACAAAGTTATAATACCCTTCTACTCTATGAGTAGCGGGTATAAAAATAATAAAATAATAAAAATTTTAGGATAAACTAACAAAAAAAATAATAAAGTTTTTTCTGAACATTTAAAAAAACAAACATGCCTTTAGCACGCAGTAGAGAGGACTTGCGTCAGGTCCATGCACCTGCAGGAGAGCCTGAAGGTTCTTGCAATCTCTGTTTTGAGCATCTGCTGACAACAGAAAAAATACTTAATACAGAATGCGGACATAGATTCCACAATCAGTGTATCGTGGCTCATCTAGAAAAGTATCCAGAGTGTCCTGAGTGTAAAGTACCTGGTAAAATACATGGCTTGCATTACTTAGCACATCTAGAGCCTCAAGCAAGCACTAGCAAAGGTGCTATTGCAAAAGTACACAACACATGAAGGAAAGGAAAACCCGATACTGGGGTAACACTAAATCAACATATAGATGAGGAGATAGGGGCAGCTGACTTAAATGAGTCACAAAGCCAAGATAGTCAGCCGAAAATTAATTCACGATCCACCCAAGGTCGACAGCCTAGGGGTGGTGGAGCTCGAAATAGAAATATTCGCTATCAGCCGCGGATTTCCGATCCGCCTGCACATCATTTTGAATAAAATAAATATTATGACAGAATTTTTAGTAGGATCGAACATCTTATACAAACCAAATTTGACAACTTAAACCTATCAAGCGGCATACATTCTCCTAATAGTTCTCGGCAACTTCCGTCTCCACGTGTGTCTCACATTAGGGCAGCTTCGGCAAGAGCGAGTGACACGCGCTCGAACACAATGTTGAGTCCAGAGAAAGTCACCCAGATCATTCAGGGTTGGGGAATAAAATACGATGGCCCTACAGTTCAGGAATTTTTATACAGGGTACGAGCGTTGACCATAGATAGTCTAAGCGGTGATTTTGCTATTGTATGCAAAAACTTACATGTTCTGTTGACAAGTAAAGCAAGAGAATGGTATTGGAGATACCGTAAAGAGAACCCTGAGGTAATATAGGAAGATTTTTGTGCTGCTCTGAAAAATCAATATCAGGACCATAAAGACGATGATGTCCATATCGAAAAAATTCGTGCTCGAAAGGAGAAAGAGGAAGACACCTTTGACTCGTTTTATGAGGACATTATGTCGATCGTTTCTCGATTAACTATTCCTTTAGACGAGTACAGACTTGTTCAGCAGCTGCAAAGGAATTTAATTCCAGAGCTAAGACAAGTATTACTATACATCTCCATTCATTTTGTTGCTCATCTGCGACAACTGGTCCAGAAACGTTAGAATCTGCTAGGAGATGCAGATTTTAAGCAATAAGGCAAAATCAATACTCAACCGAGGGTGTTTAAAAGAGCCGTTGCTGCTGCAGAATCAGATTGCCCTCGGCAGATGCCTGTAATTTTAAAACAGGCATCTCCACATTCACACTCGGACACTCCTTTACTACGTCAAATAAAACCATATCATGAGAGATTAGCTCATTATAATCAGATCAGAGCAAAAATATTTTCAGAAGTAACTACCATTGACCGTGTTACTAAACGGAACACTCTTCGTATGCGTAATTTCTCGCATAAATTAGATCCGCGCGTAAACTTCTTGTATCTTCGGTTGTAGACACCTAGACAGATGGTCGTCTTTATGCTTCTATTACCTTTTTAGGTCTAATAGAAATTGGCTTATTAGGCACAGGAGCCAATATAAGTTGTTTGGGAGCAGACTTGGCTGCCCAAGATTGGTCATCCTGTCCAAGTTTTAAAAAAATATCCTCAGGTGTGAAAACTGCTGATGAAAGCAGCCACCAAATAACTGGTTTTATTAGCACGGATGTAGCCTATAATGGGCTAACAAAACGTCTCGATTTTTATGTTATTCCATCAATAATAAATCTTAGGGATTGATTTTTGGAGAACTTTTCAGTTAGCACCAGGTATTATATCTAGCATTGATACTTCCAAGGCAATGGTTGATAGTACTGATACTAATCTGAACAAATTTCCACTTTCTTCATCTCAAGAAAAGCGATTAAAAAGTGTAATTAATTTATTTCCCAATTATAAAGAACAGGGGTTAGGAAAAACATCCCTTTTGACGTCAGTGACGCTAAGCCAAAAAAACAGCGTTTTTATCCCGTTTCTCCCGCTGTGGAGAAACTTATCTACGTAGAGGTTGACAGAATGTTGTCAGAAGGCGTCATTGAGCCATCAAAGAGTCCCTGGAGCTCTCCGATGAGGCTCGTTATTAAGGCAGGCAAAGGTACGCCTTTGTTTAGATGCACGACGTATTAACGAGTGCACTAAAAAAGACGCATACCCACTGCCAAATATAGATGGCATTTTTCTCTGCTTCCCAAAGCCAATATCATAACCAAATTGGATCTGAAGGATCCATTCTTGCAAATACCCCTCACAGATGAGGCTAAAGCCATTACAGCTTTTACAGTGCCGGGGCGGCCATTATATCAATTTACAGTGATGCCGTTTGGTCTCTGTAATGCTCCACAGACCATGTGCCGGTTAGTCGATGAATTGATCCCTGCAGACTTGAAAACATGTGTTTTTGGTTACCTTGATGATGTGTGTGTAGTGTCAGAAGACTTTGACACACATATGTCGATTCTTATCAGGTTAGCAGAACAATTTCGTAGGGCTAATTTGACTTTAAATGTGGCTAAAAGTCGTTTCTGTATTACAGAAGTTGAATACCTGGGACACATTATAGGAAATGGTGGTATCGCTACTGACCCTAAAAAAGTTGATGCTATAAAAACATGGCCATCCCCTAAGACGATCAAACAAGTTAGAAGCTTTTTAGGCCTCGTTGGATGGTATCGGAGATTTATCAGTAACTTCTCTGAACCGAACGGGAGTGATTGGCGGCTGTGTTGGCAATTGAAAAGTTTAGGTTTTATTTCGAGCTCCAAGAATTTAAACTCATAACAGACCATGCTATGGCTTATGCGACAGCCGAATCTTAAAGACAGGTTGGCTAGATGGTCTATGGGTTTAAAGGCCTATAGGTTCTCTACTAGCCATAGGAGAGGGAGCGAAAATATAGTGCCAGACGCCCTTTCAAGAATGCACGTAGAGGATGTGTCAGCCATTGAGCTGATAGAGCCAGAAATTGATCTCGACTCAGCATGTTTTGATGCGGCAGATTATGTCCGAATGAGAAATGAAGCAGAAACTTCGGAAGGAAAATATCCAGATTTAAAAGTATTAGGAAAATATTTATATATTCGAACTAAACATGAAGAAACATGATTTAGGTATGCAGCAAGCATTGAAGTTATGGATACCCAAAGGTTTGACAGAAAGTGTCATTCGTCGGGCTCACGAGTCGGTAGTGACCGCCCTTGGTGGCATGACTAAGACGTTGGAGCTTATACGTCGTAACTTTTATTGGCCAGCCATGGTGTCACAGATGCGCTTGTATGTTCGCGCTTGTGATGTGTGTAAATCTACTAAGGCACCAAATCAATCCTTAAAGCCTGCTATGGGTAAGCCAGCCATATCTGACAGGCCATTTGAACGCCTATATGTAGATATTTTAGGTCCCTATCCGAGGAGCAAACGAGGATATATTGGTTTGCTCATAGTGGTTGATCACGTTTTAAAATTTCATTGCCTATGCCCATTGAAAAAATTTTATACGGCCCCTATAAAAGAATTTCTGCAAGATCATATATTTTTGATATATGGAGTACCGCGCTGCATTATAAGTGATAACGGAGTTCAATTTAAATCGTCTGATTTCAATGCTTGGTTGACTTCATTAGGAGTGAAGCATATTTATATGGCTTTATATTCTCACCAATCAAACAATGATAAACAATCATATTTCAAAGAAAAATCAGGGCTCCTTTTTTTTTCCAATTATATTAAAGAAAAACAAAAACTAACGATTTTTTTGAAAAATACGCTTAACTCCGAAAAACGATCAAGTTCTATTATCAATAATTCGGATTCAATATCAGATCACTGCAATTCAACTCTAACACAAAAAGCTTAAAGCTCCAAATAGAACTTTGGGAGTTGCATGTAAGCTTACTCTCTCATAGAGTTCTTTTCTTTTATGGCATTCGCGAAGAACAGACGTGGAGTCTGCGGAATATAATTTTCTTGACCTCAACAAAAAAAAAACGTGGACTTTTGGAAAAAAATTAAAAACAAGTAAGAAAGCTACAGTCGAGTGTGGTCGACTGTAATATACCCGCTACCCAGCTGTTTGTACATAATTTATTTGCGGAACAATAAATGGGCTACAATCATATTTTGACCGTAAAAGGCTATGGACTTATAATATTTATGCAAAGTCAAAATATAAAATAAAAAAAAAACATTTCAGCTGCCGGCAGCGCTGCTTACAGCTATGGAAAACGATAAGCTGAATAACTTCTGTGTTTATTATCCGATTGTTACCAAATTTTCTTTTTCTTTCTAGAAAAGAAAGAAATTTTCTTTCTTTTTTTCTATTTTTCCGTTTCTTTTTATACCCGCTACTCATAGAGTAGAAGGGTATTATAACTTTGTTTAAACCGAAAACGTATGTAACAGGCAGAAGGAGACACCTCCGACCCCATAGAGTATATATATTCTGGCTCAGGATCAACAGCCGAGTCGATATAGCCATGTCCGTCTGTCCGTCTGTCCTTCTGTCTGTCCGTGTGAAAATCTAGATCTCAGCTATTATAAAAGCTAGGACTACCAAATTTGGTGACAATATGTGTTATTATTGCACGCTGATCAAGTTTATTTTGGATTTTGGCCACGCCCCCTTCCGCCCCTGCAAATCGAAAAAACATTGATAACAAGTGCAATTTTGATGCCATATTGTTCATTTTCGGTTTACATGATAACTATAACTAGCCAGATGATCTCTGAAAAGTTGGTAACAATCGGATAATAAACACAGAAGTTATTCAGCTTAACGTTTTCCACAGCTGTAAGCAGCGCTGCCGCCAGCGCTGCTTGCAGCATTGTGCCGAATCGTGTGTGCGTGTACGGTGGTGAAATGGGTTAAGTTGTGGACTGCAAAACGAACAGTACTATTATGCATTTACGGGTTCGAGTCCCGCCCGCATCAAAAATTAAATGTGTGCAAAAATGTTTTTTTTTTTATTTTATATTTTGACTTTGCATAAATATTATAAGTCCATAGCCTTTTACGGTCAAAATATGATTGTAGCCGTTTTTTTGTTCCGCAAATAAATTATGTACAAGCAGCTGGGTGGCGGGTATATTACAGTCGAGCACACTCGACTGTAGCTTTCTTACTTGTTTTTTCATCAATCTCCCCACTCTGGACTCGAGTTGCAACTGTCGCATATAGCAGCTGGACACGGTGCTTGTGTGAGACGCTGCAGGCAGGCAGGCAGCATCAGCCCAACTGATTTGAAATTCTAAAGTGATTTTGATTACTTGAGGTATTGATATTTTGACTTGTACGTTGATTAGATAGTTGAAGGCTTGTTAGATGCATGTCAGCAGCAGCTGCGGCCTCAGACCGGTCTCACTGGCTGCATGTCGTGGTCTTGGTCTCTACGTCTTCATTTTCGTCTGCATCTGCGTGATGCGCCTGGCTTGATGTTGATTATAATTTAATTATAAGCAATCTGTAACAAGTAAATGGCTTGCATGGTGCTCTCACTCCATGGCACTCCTGGTCATGGCGCATAATTTAGCAGGCAGGTGTGAAAAAGCTTCATTAGCTTAGACGTCTCAGTCCGAGCCCGCTGCATGACTAATAATAGTCATGGGCCGGTCACATTCTGCTCTCTTGCCACATTTGCCACCAGCACAAACCATACTTATTCTCAATCTGCTTGGCTTGGGCAGCCACGATGTCTGCTAACGAAAGCTGCAGACATTTGAGTGACTGAAGCAAGGCAAAATCCTGTAGAAATTTCCTCTTGCGATTTGCGGCGAATCCCATGGAAAATAATATAGACAGAGAGGTATTCTCTCTTAAGACTTGCTGGCTTTATATGTAGAATTTGTAGCAAGGAGGTACCAAGTGATACAATTCTATTAAAACGATTCAAGTAGGCTGAGTTGCTTCTGTCTTAATTTCTGACTACGTAAGCTCTCAATGTGTTCGGATTTTCAGTCCGCTCTCAGCTCTCAATTGAGACTGGACTGGGTTTTTTTTTTCTCTGGGTGAGACTGGAATCTCTTTTTTTCTCAGGGTGGGACTGGAATCTCTTTTTTTTATAACTCTTCTTTTTTTTCGTAGTGCATTTGCATTAAAGTATGCCTTTTTTAACAAGTAGAGCAATTCTCTTCATTTTTGGATAAGTACACAAAAATGTTTCATATCATTGTTTTTTTTTTATACCCGGTACTTCTGCAGCAATGGCTTAAGCTTGCGCATGCTCTTGACGCTCAACTTGTGTGTCTCAAAGAGTGAGATTGTCGCCTGCGAATAATCGTTGCCATAGAGTTTGCCCATGGCCAGAGCCACATCGCGATGGGTGAAGCCGAGCTCGATGCGACGCTGCTTGAAGGTCTTCGCAAACTGATCGAGCTCCATAACTATTCAACAAATTATTTAATTTCTTTTTTACAATAACTGAATTTTTTGAATTTTTGGTCTTGGTTTACTGTATTGTTTGTTTCCTTGTTTGCTTTGTTTTCAATCTATAGTAATGTTTGCTTTGTTTTCAATCTATAGTAATAATATATTTAACTTAATATCGTTTCTATAACGACTTTTAAATATATTTGGTAAAACTTTTAACTATATTTTAAATATATATACAGTGGTGGCCTTTTATTTAGCACATTATTTAGCAGCACACTTCAACATGAATTTTTACCGATTGTATAGTGAATAGTTCACCAATTTTTTTTCTGGTTGTTGCCTTATTAGTTGATAAGATGTACCGTTACTTTCAGCCTATTCCCTTTCGTCGTTTTTTTTCTGCGTTGGTTTGAATGAATTAACTATGATTTTCAGCTGGACATGAGTTTAGCACACTTATACTTTTTTTTATTAATTTATTAAGTAGAATGAGAAAACATAAGAAAGGGGACTAATATTTTGTTGGATATCCTTTGTTTTTGATAACTACATCCAATCTTCTGTGCTGACTCTCCACTAAAGCAGCGCATCTGTTCTGCGGAATACTGTACCACGCTTCTCGGATAACTATCCACAAATCATTCAAACTGCCCAGATTTTTGGTGCGAATGTGCTGCTCAACATCATTCTAGAGATTCTCTATCGGATTGAGGTCCGGTGACTGAGCTGGCCACTTCAGCGTAACAACTTGATGCTCCTAAAGGCAACTTTTCATAAGCCGTGAAGTGTGCTTAGGATCGTTGTCGTGCATAAAACGCCATGATAATGGCATATTGTCCTTGGAATATATCCTCTATAATTTCTTTATATATCCTCTATAATTTCTTATAGCGCTGCCGGCAGCGCTGCTTACAGCTGTGGAAAACGTTAAGCTGAATAACTTCTGTGTTTATTATCCGATTGTTACCAAATTTTCAGAGATCATCTGGCTAGCTATAGTTATCATGTAAACATCATGTATCATGTAAAATGAAGAACATGGCATCCAAATTGCTTTTGTTATCAATGTTTTTTCGATTTGCGGGGGCGGAAGGGGGCGTGGCCAAAATCCAAAATAAACTTGATCAGCGTGCAATAATAACACATATTGTCACCAAATTTGGTTGTCCTAGCTCTTATAATAGCTGAGATCTAGATTTTCACACGGACAGACAGACGGACAGACGGACATGGCTATATCGACTCGGCTGTTGATCCTGAGCCAGAATATATACTTTATGGGGTCGGAGGTGTCTCCTTCTGCCTGTTACATACATTTTCGGTTTGAACAAAGTTATAATACCCTTCTACTCTGTGAGTAGCGGGTATAAAAAGAGATTCCAGTCTCACCCAGAGAAAAAAAAAACCCAGTCCAGTCTCAATTGAGATCTGAGAGCGGACTGAAAATCCGAACACATTGAGAGCTTACGTAGTCAGAAATTAAGACAGAAGCAACTCAGCCTACTTGAATCGTTTTAATAGAA
The DNA here is from genome assembly GCA_018904095.1 of Zaprionus ghesquierei. Lineage (NCBI taxonomy): Eukaryota > Metazoa > Arthropoda > Insecta > Diptera > Drosophilidae > Zaprionus > Zaprionus ghesquierei. The sequence goes on along the minus strand of JAEIGP010000617.1, from coordinate 525,023 downwards.
TTGTATCGCTTGGTACCTCCTTGCTACAAATTCTACATATAAAGCCAGCAAGTCTTAAGAGAGAATACCTCTCTGTCTATATTATTTTCCATGGGATTAGCCGCAAATCGCAAGGGGAAATTTCTACAGCATTTTGCCTTGCTTCAGTCAACTTTCGTTAGCAGACATCGTGGCTGCCCAAGCCAAGCAGATTGAAAATAAGTATGGTTTGTGCCGGTGGCAAATGTGGCAAGAGAGCAGAATCTGACCGGCCCATGACTATTATTAGTCATGCAGCGGGCTCGGACTGAGACGTCTAAGCTAATGAAGCTTTTTCACACCTGCCTGCTAAATTATGTGCCATGACCAGGAGTGCCATGGAGTGAGAGCACCATGCAAGCCATTTACTTGTTACAGATTGCTTATAATTAAATTATAATCAACATCAAGCCAGGCGCATCACGCAGATGCAGACGAAAATGGAGACGTAGAGACCAAGACCACGACATGCAGCCAGTGAGACCGGTCTGAGGCCGCAGCTGCTGCTGACATGCATCTAACAAGCCTTCAACTATCTAATCAACGTACAAGTCAAAATATCAATACCTCAAGTAATCAAAATCACTTTAGAATTTCAAATCAGTTGGGCTGATGCTGCCTGCCTGCCTGCAGCGTCTCACACAAGCACCGTGTCCAGCTGCTTTATGCGAATGTTGCAACTCGAGTCCAGAGTGGGGAGATTGATGAAAAAACAAGTAAGAAAGCTACACTCGAGTGTGCTCGACTGTAATATACCCGCTACCCAGCTGCTCGTACATCATTTATTTGCGGAACAAAAAAAACGGCTACAATCATATTTTGACCGTAAAAGGCTATGGACTTACAATATTTATGCAAAGTCAAAATCTAAAATAAAAAAAAACATTTTTGCATACATTTAATTTTTAATGCGGGCGGGACTCGAACCCGTAAATGCATAATATTACTGTTTGTTTTGCAGTCCACAACTTAACCCATTTCACCACCGTACACGCACACACGATGCGGCACATTGCTGCAAGCAGCGCTGCTTACAGCTATGGAAAACTTTAAGCTGAATAACTTCTGTGTTTTTTATCCGATTGTTACCAAATTTTCAGAGATCATCTGGCTAGCTATAGTTATCATGTAAACCGAAAATGAACAATATGGCATTAAAATTTCGTTTGTAATCAATTTTTTTCGATTTACGGGGGCGGAAGGGGGCGTGGCCAAAATCCAAAATAAACTTGATCAGCGTGCAATAATACCACATAATGCTACCAAATTTGGTAGTCCTAGCCTTTATAATAGCTGAGATCTAGATTTTCACACGGACAGACAGACGGACAGACGGACAGACAGACAGACGGACATGGCTATATCGACTCGGCTGTTGATCCTGAACCAGAATATATATACTTTATGGGGTCGGAGGTGTCTCCTTCTGCCTGTTACATTTATTTTCGGTTTGAACAAAGTTATAATACCCTTCTACTCTATGAGTAGCGGGTATAAAAAGAGATTCCAGTCTCACCCAGAGAAAAAAAAAACCCAGTCCAGTCTCAATTGAGAGCTGAGAGCGGACTGAAAATCCGAACACATTGAGAGCTTACGTAGTCAGAAATTAAGACAGAAGCAACTCAGCCTACTTGAATCGTTTTAATAGAATTGTATCGCTTGGTACCTCCTTGCTACAAATTCTACATATAAAGCCAGCAAGTCTTAAGAGAGAATACCTCTCTGTCTATATTATTTTCCATGGGATTCGCCGCAAATCGCAAGAGGAAATTTCTACAGGATTTTGCCTTGCTTCAGTCACTCAAATGTCTGCAGCTTTCGTTAGCAGACATCGTGGCTGCCCAAGCCAAGCAGATTGAGAATAAGTATGGTTTGTGCCGGTGGCAAATGTGGCAAGAGAGCAGAATCTGACCGGCCCATGACTATTATTAGTCATGCAGCGGGCCCGGACTGAGACGTCTAAGCTAATGAAGCTTTTTCACACCTGCCTGCTAAATTATGTGCCATGACCAGGAGTGCCATGGAGTGAGAGCACCATGCAAGCCATTTACTTGTTACAGATTGCTTATTATTAAATTATAATCAACATCAAGCCAGGCGCATCACGCAGATGCAGACGAAAATGGAGACGTAGAGACCAAGACCAGCCAGTGAGACCGGTCTGAGGCCGCTGGTGCTGCTGACATGCATCTAACAAGCCTTCAACTATCTAATCAACGTACAAGTCAAAATATCAATACCTCAAGTAATCAAAATCACTTTAGAATTTCAAATCAGTTGGGCTGATGCTGCCTGCCTGCCTGCAGCGTCTCACACAAGCACCGTGTCCAGCTGCTATATGCGACAGTTGCAACTCGAGTCTAGAGTGGGGAGATTGATGAAAAAAAAAGCAACAACAACTAAGATTATTCGAATTTAATGGGCGCAACGCGCGTGGAGACTTCACAAGTGAGGTAACGCCAACTACAACAAAAACAACAACTGAGACGTTTCACAGACATGTTAGGAAAAGCTAAAACTGGACCTGCTGCCTGTTGCCTGGTCCTGCCTGTGCCTGGTCTGGCCTGGTCTTTTCCAGTTATACTGTGCTCGCACTGTGACCTGTCATCATGATTGATACGTTTGATGGATTCATTCGAGCTGACTGCTGTGTGGCGTTCAGTTTTAAAGTTTGCTGATTGATCCCAGCGTGTTGATTACAATCGACGCCGACGTACACGCAGATGCAGGCACAGGTATTCGGCGCTGTATGGGGAGTCTTGCAACGCATGCTGCTGGGAATTCAATCAAAAGTGTTAGCGCTGGCACAACATCTCTTACTGCTAAAGGTGCCGAAACCACTAACCAAATACAGTGGTAACTGAATATTAGAATAGAATATTAGAATATTAGAAATGATAAGAAAGGCAAAAAAATCAAAAGGGAAACAAAGAGTTAATCCCTTTTTTCATTGATAAGCAATTTTAAAAATTATGGAACTTTGGAAAAGTGGGAAGTATAAAAAAAAATTTTTAATAAATTATAGAAATTTTTAAATATTTTGAAATTAAGAAAATTGACAGTTAATATTTTTAAAACATTTTTAAAAGCTTTAAATATTCTTAATGAATTTTAAATAATACGCAAATATAGGAAAAATGTGGAAATTTGACGATGACGTCACGATATGCTGCAAAGGCGCAAAGAGTGTAACTATGGAAAACGTTTAGATGAATATCTTCTGTGTTTATTGTTCGATCGGATTGTAATTTTGAAAATAGATTTATAATGTAATTGTCTATGTTTATACCAAAGCAGAAAGCCATAACTTCAATACTTTTCCTAATAATCGTAATTATCGTTTTGCGTGGGCGGTGGGCGCGACATCGAAAATTGAAAATAAACTCGATCTACCTATGGTATACAGGAAATTAGGTGTCTCTACCTTTTGTAATAGCTGAGATCTAGACGTACAGACGGACAGACGGACATGGCTATACCGACTCGGCTGTTGATCCTGAGCCAGAATATATATACTTTATGGGGTCGGAGGTGTCTCCTTCTGCCTGTTACATACATTTTCGGTATGAACAAAGTTATAATAAAAAAAACATTTTTGCACACATTTAATTTTTGATGCGGGCGGGACTCGAACCCGTAAATGCATAATAGTACTGTTCGTTTTGCAGTCCACAACTTAACCCATTTCACCACCGTACACGCACACACGATTCGGCACAATGCTGCAAGCAGCGCTGCTGAATAACTTCTGTGTTTATTATCTGAATGTTACCAAATTTTCACAGATCATCTGGCTAGCTATAGTTATCATGTAAACCGAAAATGAACAATATGGCATCAAAATTGCGCTTGTAATCAATGTTTTTTCGATTTACGGGGGCGGAAGGGGGCGTGGCCAAAATCCAAAATAAACTTGATCAGCGTGCAATAATAACACATATTGTCACCAAATTTGGTAGTCCTAGCTCTTATAATAGCTGAGATCTAGATTTTTACACGGACAGACAGACGAACAGACGGACATGGCTATATCGACTCGGCTGTTGATCCTGAGCCAGAATATACTTTATGGGGTCGGAGGTGTCTCCTTCTGCCTGTTACATACATTTTCGGTTTGAACAAAGTTATAATACCCTTCTACTCTATGAGTAGCGGGTATAAACAGTGCAACTACAAAAAAAAAACTATTAAAGAATTTACAAAAAATATACACATACATCAACGCAGTTACACATTATTAGTTAATTAGAACAAGATTAAAGATGAAGCAGAAGGAAATACAATACAAGAAGTAACACTAATTATTAAGTTAATAACAGAAATCGAAAAGAGGAACAAAACAAAGAAATAGTTTAACAGGCCTTAATGTAAATTTTCATATTTTTGGTTTTCATTTCTATTCATTTTTGTTCGTTATAATTTTCTTATTTATTGCTTGTATTTTATATTTTTAATTTCCTTCATTACAATTTTTGTGGCCGACTGCCAAACATTATTGTTATTATTTATGATTTTTAAATGAGACAAGGCACTTTAGTTGGCAATATACCATACATGGGTATAATATATAATATGTGTATGGGCACAAGTGTAAATTATTTTGTTTCATTAATATAATTAAATTAATTTTGTTAAATTAATGTAATTGAATCCCAACAACAATTCCTCAGGGGCCATAGGATGGTTTTGGGTAAGTGAATTTATTATTTTCTTTATATATACACTTGCTTATGTGAACATATACCAACAATTACATACCGATATTATACCCTATAAAGTGCACAGTCCATACATAAATGAAATGGCAGAATTAAGAGGAACAAATTAAGAGTGAAAGACAAGAAAATGAAAGTTACATATAATAAAAGTTTAGTGAAATTAAATTAGTGAAACAGAAATAAAATATAGAGTTAAACGAAATTACGGAAAAAATTAAAAAAAAGGAAATAAAATGAAAAAAAAAATGAAAAGTATGAAAATGAATGAAAATAAATAAGAATTAAATTAAATCAAATTTAAAGAAATTAATTAAATTAAAGTTAGCAACTGTAACAGGAAAATGAAATAAAATATTGCATAGTTTAAAAAGTATTGTCATATTGTCACCAAATTTGGTAGTCCTAGCTCTTATAATAGCTGAGATCTAGATTTTCACACGGACAGACAGACGGACAGACGGACATGGCTATATCGACTCGGCTGTTGATCCTGAGCCAGAATATATATACTTTATGGGGTCGAAAGTGTCTCCTTCTGCCTGTTACATACATTTTCGGTTTGAACAAAGTTATAATACCCTTCTACTCTATGAGTAGCGGGTATAAAAATAATAAAATAATAAAAATTTTAGGATAAACTAACAAAAAAAATAATAAAGTTGTTTCTAAACATTTAAAAAAACAAATATGCCTTTAGCACGCAGTAGAGAGGACTTGCGTCAGGTACATGCACCTGCAGAAGAGCCTGAAGGTTCTTGCAATCTCTGTTTTGAGCATCTGCTGACAACAGAAAAAATACTTAATACTGAATGCGGACATAGATTCCACAATCAGTGTACCGTGGCTCATCTAGAAAAGTATCCAGAGTGTCCTGAGTGCAAAGTACCTGGTAAAATACATGGCTTGCATTACTTAGCACATCTAGAGCCTCAAGCAAGCACTAGCAAAGGTGCTATTGCAAAAGTACACAACACATGAAGGAAAGGAAAACCCGATACTGGGGTAACACTAAATCAACATATAGATGAGGAGATAGGGGCAGCTGACTTATATGAGTCACAAATCCAAGATAGTCAGCCGAAAATTAATTCACGATCCACCCAAGGTCGACAGCCTAGGGGTGGTGGAGCTCGAAATAGAAATATTCGCTATCAGCCGCGGATTTTCGATCCGCCTGCACATCATTTTGAATATAATAAATATTATGACAGAATTTTTAGTAGGATCGAACATCTTATACAAACAAAATTTGACAACTTAAACCTATCAAGCGGCATACATTCTCCTAATAGTTCTCGGCAACTTGAGTCTCCACGTGTGTCTCACATTAGGGCAGCTTCGGCGAGGGCGAGTGACACGCGCTCGAACACAATGTTGAGTCCAGAGAAAGTCACCCAGATCATTCAGGGTTGGGGAATAAAATACGATGGAACAGTTAATGGCCCTACAGTTCAGGAATTTTTATACCCGCTACTCATAGAGTAGAAGGGTATTATAACTTTGTTCAAACCGAAAATGTATGTAACAGGCAGAAGGAGACACCTCCGACCCCATAAAGTATATATATTCTGGCTCAGGATGAACAGCCGAGTCGATATAGCCATGTCCGTCTGTCCGTCTGTCTGTCCGTGTGAAAATCTAGATCTCAGCTATTATAAGAGCTAGGACTACCAAATTTGGTGACAATATGTGTTATTATTGCACGCTGATCAAGTTTATTTTGGATTTTGGCCACGCCCCCTTCCGTCCCCGTAAATCGAAAAACATTGATTTTGATGCCATATTGTTCATTTTCGGTTTACATGATAACTATAGCTAGCCAGATGATCTCTGAAAATTTGGTAACAATCGGATAATAAACACAGAAGTTATTCAGCTTAACGTTTTCCATAGCTGTAAGCAGCGCTGCCGGCAGCGCTGCTTGAAGCATTGTGCCGAATCGTGTGTGCGTGTACAGTGGTGAAATGGGTTAGGTTGTGGACTGCAAAACGAACAGTACTATTATGCATTTACGGGTTCGAGTCCCGCCCGCATCAAAAATTAAATGTGTGCAAAAATGTTTTTTTTTTTTTTATACCCGCTACTCATAGAGTAGAAGGGTATTATAACTTTGTTCAAACCGAAAATGTATGTAACAGGCAGAAGGAGACACCTCCGACCCCATAAAGTATATATATTTTGGCTCAGGATCAACAGCCGAGTCGATATAGCCATGTCCGTCTGTCCGTCTGTACGTCTAGATCTCAGCTATTACAAAAGGTAGAGACACCTAATTTCCTATATACCATAGGTAGATCGAGTTTATTTTCAATTTTCGATATCGCGCCCACCTCCCACGCAAAACGATAATTACGATTATTAGGAAAAGTATTGAAGTTATGGCTTTCTGCTTTGGTATAAACATAGATAATTACAATATAAATCTATTTTCAAAATTGCAATCCGATCGAACAATAAACACAGAAGATATTCATCTAAACGTTTTCCATAGTTACACTCTTTGCGCCTTTGCAGCATATCGTGACGTCATCGTCAAATTTCCTCATTTTTCCTAAATTTGCGTATTATTTAAAATTCATTAAGAATATTTAAAGCTTTTAAAAATGTTTTAAAAATATTAACTGTCAATTTTCTTAATTTCAAAATATTTAAAAATTTCTATAATTTTTTAATTTTTTTTTTTGTACTTCCCACTTTTCCAAAGTTCCATAATTTTTAAAATTGCTTATCAATGAAAAAGGGATTAACTCTTTGTTTCCCTTTTGATTTTTTTTTGCCTTTCTTATCATTTCTAATATTCTAATATTCTATTCTAATATTCAGTTACCACTGTATTTAGTTAGTGGTTTCGGCACCTTTAGCAGTAAGAGATGTTGTGCCAGCGCTGACACTTTTGATTGAATTCCCAGCAGCATGCGTTGCAAGACTCCCCCATACAGCGCCAACTGCCTGCGCCAACTACCTGTGCCTGCATCTGCGTGTACGTCGGCGTCGATTGTAATCAACACGCTGGGATCAATCAGCAAACTTTAAAACTGAACGCCACACAGCAGTCAGCCCGAATGAATCCATCAAACGTATCAATCATGATGACAGGTCACAGTGCGAGCACAGTATAACTGGAAAAGACCAGGCCAGACCAGGCACAGGCAGGACCAGGCAACAGGCAGCAGGTCCAGTTTTAGCTTTTCCTAACATGTCTGTAAAACGTCTCAGTTGTTGTTTTTGTTGTAGTTGGCGTTACCTCACTTGTGAAGTCTCCACGCGCGTTGCGCCCATTAAATTCGAATAATCTTAGTTGTTGTTGCTTTTTTTTTCATCAATCTCCCCACTCTAGACTCGAGTTGCAACTGTCGCATATAGCAGCTGGACACGGTGCTTGTGTGAGACGCTGCAGGCAGGCAGGCAGCATCAGCCCAACTGATTTGAAATTCTAAAGTGATTTTGATTACTTGAGGTATTGATATTTTGACTTGTACGTTGATTAGATAGTTGAAGGCTTGTTAGATGCATGTCAGCAGCAGCAGCGGCCTCAGACCGGTCTCACTGGCTGGTCTTGGTCTCTACGTCTCCATTTTCGTCTGCATCTGCGTGATGCGCCTGGCTTGATGTTGATTATAATTTAATAATAAGCAATCTGTAACAAGTAAATGGCTTGCATGGTGCTCTCACTCCATGGCACTCCTGGTCATGGCACATAATTTAGCAGGCAGGTGTGAAAAAGCTTCATTAGCTTAGACGTCTCAGTCCGGGCCCGCTGCATGACTAATAATAATAGTCATGGGCCGGTCAGATTCTGCTCTCTTGCCACATTTGCCACCGGCACAAACCATACTTATTCTCAATCTGCTTGGCTTGGGCAGCCACGATGTCTGCTAACGAAAGCTGCAGACATTTGAGTGACTGAAGCAAGGCAAAATGCTGTAGAAATTTCCCCTTGCGATTTGCGGCTAATCCCATGGAAAATAATATAGACAGAGAGGTATTCTCTCTTAAGACTTGCTGGCTTTATATGTAGAATTTGTAGCAAGGAGGTACCAAGCGATACAATTCTATTAAAACGATTCAAGTAGGCTGAGTTGCTTCTGTCTTATTTTCTGACTACGTAAGCTCTCAATGTGTTCGGATTTTCAGTCCGCTCTCAGCTCTCAATAGAGACTGGACTGGGTTTTTTTTTTCTCTGGGTGAGACTGGAATCTCTTTTTTTTATAACTCTTCTTTCTTTTCGTAGTGCATTTGCATTAAAGTATGCCTTTTTTTAACAAGTAGAGCAATTCTCTTCATTTTTGGATAAGTAAACAAAAATGTTTCATATCATCGTTTTTTTTTATACCCGGTACTTCTGCAGCAATGGCTTAAGCTTGCGCATGCTCTTGACGCTCAACTTGTGTGTCTCAAAGAGTGAGATTATCGCCTGCGAATAATCGTTGCCATAGAGTTTGCTCATGGCCAGAGCCACATCGCGCTGGGTGAAGCCGAGCTCGATACGACGCTGCTTGAAGGTCTTCGCAAACTGATCGAGCTCCATAACTATTCAACATATTATTTAATTTCTTTTTTACACTGACTGAATTTTTAGAATTTTTGGTCTTGGTTTACTATGTTGTTTGTTTCCTTGTTTGCTTTGTTTTTAATCTATAGTAATGTTTGCTTTGTTTTCAATCTATAGTAATAATATATTTAATTTAATATCTTTTCTATAACGACTTTTAAAAATATTTGGTAAAACTTTTAACTATATTTTAAATATATATACAGTGGTGGCCTTTTATTTAGCACACTATTTAGCAGCACACTTCAACATGAATTTTTACCGATTGTATAGTGAATAGTTCACCAATTTTTATTCTGGTTGTTGCCTTATTAGTTGATAAGATGTACCGTTACTTTCAGCCTATTCCCTTTCGTCATTTTTTTTCTGCGTTGGTTTGAATGAATTAACTATGATTTTCAGCTGGACATGAGTTTAGCACACTTATACTTTTTTTTATTAATTTATTAAGTAGAATGAGAAAACATAAGAAAGGGGACTAATATTTTGTTGGATATCCTTTGTTTTTGATAACTACATCCAATCTTCTGTGCTGACTCTCCACTAAAGCAGCGCATCTGTTCTGCGGAATACTGTACCACGCTTCTCGGATAACTATCCACAAATCATTCAAACTGCCCAGATTTTTGGTGCGAATGTGCTGCTCAACATCATTCTAGAGATTCTCTATCGGATTGAGGTCCGGTGACTGAGCTGGCCACTTCAGCGTAACAACTTGATGCTCCTAAAGGCAACTTTTCATAAGCCGTGAAGTGTGCTTAGGATCGTTGTCGTGCATAAAACGCCATGATAATGGCATATTGTCCTCGGAATATGGCACCATTATATCCTCTATAATTTCTTTATAGACGTATTGGTCCATACGAGTGTCTATCCGGTAAATCATTGATACATATTTTTTAATAACATTTAAATTTTTAATTAAAATAAATAGGTAATACTAAATATGCGAGTCCCTAAAAGAAAGAACAAAGAAAATAAAAAAAAGAAACGAAAAAATAGAAAAAAAAGAAAGAAAATTTCTTTCTTTTCTAGAAAGAAAAAGAAAGTTTGGTAACAATCGGATAATAAACACAGAAGTTATTCAGCTTAACGTTTTCCATAGCTGTAAGCAGCGCTGCCGGCAGCATTGTGCCGAATCGTGTGTGCGTGTACGGTGGTGAAATGGGTTAAGTTGTGGACTGAAAAACGAACAGTACTATTATGCATTTACGGGTTCGAGTCCCGCCCGCATCAAAAATTAAATGTGTGCAAAAATGTTTTTTTTTTTATTTTATATTTTGACTTTGCAAAAATATTATAAGTCCATAGCCTTTTACGGTCAAAATATGATTGTAGCCCATTTTTTGTTCCACAAATAAATTATGTACAAGCAGCTGGGTAGCGGGTATATTACAATCGAGCACACTCGACTGTAGCTTTCTTACTTGTTTTATTTTAGATTTTGACTTTGCATAAATATTGTAAGTCCATAGCCTTTTACGGTCAAAATTGATTATAGCCGTTTTTTTTTGTTCAGCAAATAAATGATGTACGAGCAGCTGGGTAGCGGGTATATTACAGTCGAGCACTCTCGAATGTAGCTTTCTTACTTGTTATACAGGGTACGAGCGTTAACCATAGATAAGCGGTGATTTTGCTATTGTATGCAAAAACTTACATGTTCTCTTGACAAGTAAAGCAAGAGAATGGTATTGGAGATACCGTAAAGAGAACCCTGAGGTAATATGGGAAGATTTTTGTGCTGCTCTGAAAAATCAATATCAGGACCATAAAGACGGTGATGTCCTTATCGAAGAAATTCGTGCTCGAAAGCAGAAAGAGGGAGACACCTTTGACTCGTTTTATGAGGACATTATGTCGATCGTTTCTCGATTAACTATTCCTTTAGACGAGTACAGACTTGTTCAGCAGCTGCAAAGGAATTTAATTCCAGAGCTAAGACAAGTATTACTATACATCTCCTTTCTTTTTGTTGCTCATCTGCGACAACTGGACCAGAAACGTGAAAATCTGCCAGGAGATACAGATTTTAAGCAATCTAGCAAGATCAATACTCAACCGAGGGTGTTTAAAAGAGCCGTTGCTGCTGCAGATTCAGATTGCCCTCGGCAGATGCCTGTAATTTTAAAACAGGCATCTCCACATCCACACTCGGACACTCCTTCACTACGTCAAATAAAACCATATCATGAGAGATTAGCTCATTATAATCAGATCAGAGCAAAAATATTTTCAGAAGTAACTACCATTGACCGTGTTACTAAACGAAACACTCTTCGTATGCGTAATTTCTCGCATAAGATTAGATCCGCGCGTAAACTTCTTGTATTTTCGGTTGTAGACACCCAGACAGATGGTCGTCTTTATGCTTCTATTACCTTTTTAGGTCTAATAGAAATTGGCTTATTAGACATAGGAGCCAATATAAGTTGTTTGAGAGCAGACTTGGCTGCCCAAGATTGGTCATCCTGTCCAAGTTTTAAAAAATATCCTCACGTGTGAAAACTGCTGAAGAAAGCAGCCACCAAATAACTGGTTTTATTAGCACGGATGTAGCCTATAATGGGCTAACAAAACGTCTCGATTTTTATGTTATTCAATCAATAATCAATCTTAGGGATTGATATTTGGAGACTTTTTCAGTTAGCACCAGGTATTATATCTAGCATTGATACTTCCAAGGCAATGGTTGATAGTACTGATACTAATCTGAACAAATTTTCACTTTCTTCATCTCAAGAAAAGCGATTAGAAAGTGTAATTAATTTATTTCCTAATTATAAAGAACAGGGGTTAGGAAAAATATCCCTTTTGACGTCAGTGACGCTAAGCCAATAAAACAGCGTTTTTATCCCGTTTCTCCCGCTGTGGAGAAACTTATCTACGTAGCGGTTGACAGAATGTTGTCAGAAGGCGTCATTGAGCCATCAAAGAGTCCCTGGAGCTCTCCGATGAGGCTCGTTATTAAGGCAGGCAAGGTACGCCTTTGTTTAGATGCACGACGTATTAACGAGTGCACTAAAAAAGACGCATACCCACTGCCAAATATAGATGGCATTTTTCTCTGCTTCCCAAAGCCAATATCATAACCAAATTGGATCTGAAGGATCCATTCTTGCAAATACCCCTCACAGATGAGGCTAAAGCCATTACAGCTTTTACAGTGCCGGGGCGGCCATTATATCAATTTACAGTGATGCCGTTTGGTCTCTGTAATGCTCCACAGACCATGTGCCGGTTAGTCGATGAATTGATCCCTGCAGACTTGAAAACATGTGTTTTTGGTTACCTTGATGATGTGTGTGTAGTGTCAGAAGACTTTGACACACATATGTCGATTCTTATCAGGTTAGCAGAACAATTTCGTAGGGCTAATTTGACTTTAAATGTGGCTAAAAGTAGTTTCTGTATTACAGAAGTTGAATACCTGGGACACATTATAGGAAATGGTGGTATCGCTACTGACCCTAAAAAAGTTGATGCTATAAAAACATGGCCATCCCCTAAGACGATCAAACAAGTTAGAAGCTTTTTAGGCCTTGTTGGATGGTATCGGAGATTTATCAGTAACTTCTCTGAACCGAACGGGAGTGATTGGCGGCTGTGTTGGCATTGAAAAGTTTAGGTTTTATTTCGAGCTCCAAGAATTTAAGCTCATAACAGACCATGCTATGGCTTATGCGACAGCCGAATCTTAAAGACAGGTTGGCTAGATGGTCTATGGGTTTAAAGGCCTATAGGTTCTCTATTAGCCATAGGAGAGGGAGCGAAAATATAGTGCCAGACGCCCTTTCAAGAATGCACGTAGAGGATGTGTCAGCCATTGAGCTGATAGAGCCAGAAATTGATCTCGACTCAGCATGTTTTGATGCGGCAGATTATGTCCGAATGAGAAATGAAGCAGAAACTTCGGAAGGAAAATATCCAGATTTAAAAGTATTAGGAAAATATTTATATATTCGAACTAAACATGAAGAAACATGATTTAGGTATGCAGCAAGCATTGAAGTTATGGATAAAGGTTTGACAGAAAGTGTCATTCGTCGGGCTCACGAGTCGGTAGTGACCGCCCATGGTGGCATGACTAAGACGTTGGAGCTTATACGTCGTAACTTTTATTGGCCAGGCATGGTGTCACAGATGCGCTTGTATGTTCGCGCTTGTGATGTGTGTAAATCCACTAAGGCACCAAATCAATCCTTAAAGCCTGCTATGGGTAAGCCAGCCATATCTGACAGGCCATTTGAACGCCTATATGTAGATATTTTAGGTCCCTATCCGGAGCAAACGAGGATATATTGGCTTGCTCATAGTGATTGATCACGTTTCAAAATTTCATTGCCTATGCCCATTGAAAAAATTTTAAACGGTCCCTATAAAAGAATTTCTGCAAGATCATATATTTTTGATATATGGAGTACCGCGCTGCATTATAAGTGATAATGGAGTTCAATTTAAATCGTCTGATTTCAATGCTTGGTTGACTTCATTGGGAGTGAAGCATATTTATACGGCTTTATATTCTCACCAATAAAATAATGATAAACAGTCATATTTCAAAGAAAAATCAGGGCTCCTTTTTTCAAGCCATTTCCCGGCCTGTACGACTTACAAATGGTTTGTGGTGTAATGTACAGCCCTTCCAATTGTATAAAAGAAAAACAAAAACTAACGATTTTTTTGAAAAATACGCTTAACTCCGAAAAACGATCAAGTTCTATTCTCAATAATTCGGAGTCAATATCAGATCACTGCTTGGTTGACTTCATTGGGAGTGAAGCATATTTATACGGCTTTATATTCTCACCAATAAAATAATGATAAACAGTCATATAAGTCATATACAGTCATAAAGAAAAATCAGGGCTCCTTTTTTCAAGCCATTTCCCGGCCTGTACGACTTACAAATGGTTTGTGGTGTAATGTACAGCCCTTCCAATTGTATAAAAGAAAAACAAAAACTAACGATTTTTTTGAAAAATACGCTTAACTCCGAAAAACGATCAAGTTCTATTCTCAATAATTCGGAGTCAATATCAGATCACTGCAATTCAACTCTAACAAAAAAAGCTCAAAGCTCCAATTATAACTTTGGGAGTTGCATGTAAGCTTTGCACTGCTCGAGAGATACCTACTCTCTCATAGAGTTCTTTTCTTTTTTGGCATTCGCGAAGAACAGACATGGAGTCTGCGGAATATAATTTTCTTGACCTCAACAAAAAAAAAAAAACGTGGACTTTTGGAAAAAAATTAAAAAAACGTTGAAAAAAGGAGTTAATATCTAAGGCAAATCAGTAAGTACTAAATTAGCAGTTTTGTTTGATTAAATCTAATCCGCTTTTATTTTTTATGCAGAGCGTGCACATTGCGACGGCCAGCGGAGCACCCCGGCTGTTAGAGTGCACGTCTCTGCTGCTCGGGCTCCACATTGTGGAGCAGTGCATTAGATCGGGGTTCTGTGCCGACATTGAACGGCACACTCACAGATCTGCACACCTTGTTCGGGAAACTTAAAAACTCTTGGCGAGCGCCCTGCCAAAGCTGGGAGAAGGAAAAAAAAATCCATAACCTATATCTACATCTACATTTACATCTATAACCTACATCTAAATACATCTATAATCTACATCTACATCCACATCTACATCTACATCAACACACATACAACTATATATCCACCAACAATATCAAAACAAGTAAGAAAGCTACAGTCGAGAGTGGTCGACTGTAATATACCCGCTACCCAGCTGCTCGTACATCAAAATTATTTGCGGAACAATAAAGAACGGCTACAATCATATTTTGACCTTAAAAGGCCATGGACTTACAATATTTATGCAATGGCAAAATCTAAAATAAAAAAAATAATTTTTTGCACACATTTAACTTTTGATGCGGGTGGGACTCGAACCCATAAATGCATAATAGTTGAGTTCGTTATGCAGTCCGCAACTTAACCCATTTCACCACCGTACACGCACACACGATTCGGCACAATGCTGCAAGCAGCGCTGCCGGGAAAAGGAGTAAAAAGTATTGAAAACGTATAACTTTTTTTCAGGTACCACAAAAATCCAAGATTTATCACTAAACAGTTAAAATAATAATTCTACCTGTTAAAGACTATAAATCAAATACGTACATGTAAAAGACGGTATGTGCCCTTTTAATACCTCTTTATATACTTGAATGGAAAGTGTTCTGGAGCACTCTAAATTTTAATAAATTTTGTTAACAAAACGACCGATAGGTTCTATGGCATCTATACGATGTATCGGTGCGTACCGGCTCGTTCCGGCTTAGTTACAGCGGGCAGCAATGAGAAACATGTATACAAAGTTTCATGAAGGTAGCTCAAAAAGGGAGGCAAAAACTTTTTTTGCAAAAAATAAGAAAAGTTCGATCTCCCCCACCATGACACGCATGCATGCGGAATCGAACCTTGGACCCATTACCTAAGAGGTCCACCACTTCTCCATTCGGTCATTCAGCCTTTACGCAAATTTTGCCAAAGTTACATTATGAGACCATTCGGAAACTCTTGCATGACAAAAACAAAGTCTGAATGCATGATGCGTGCTGTTGTTGCTATTTATTCATAAATAATAATCATAAACATATAATTAAATAAAAAATAAAAATAAAAAAATGTAAGAAAAAGCTGCGCTCTAACAATCGCACAGAGCTGATTTAAGAGACTGTCACTTCTCCACTTGTTAACTAACTTCATTGTGAGCCATTAAAAAAATTTTAAATAAAATGCACCACCAATTAATGCATATTCAAAAATTAAAGTATAAGTTCTTAAAAAAAAAAAAGAAAAAGCTTAAGCGGAATGAATTGGGAATCGAATCACGGGCCTGTCGGCTCAGGAGTTCATCGCTTTTTCACTAAGCTACTGACGCTGTTATCTAACAACAGCAAAAATTTGCATTGTATGGCATTCTTATTATTTCCTGTACAAATAAAGAATTTGCGCTGCCGGAAGCGCGGCTTACAGCTAGGGAAAACGTTAAACTGAATAGCTTCTGTGTTTATTATCCGATTGTTACCAAATTTTCAGAGATTATCAGGCTAGCTATAATTATCATATGGAACAATATGGCATCAAAATTGAGCTTGTAATCAATTTTTTCGATTTACAGGGGCGGAAGGGGGCGTGGCCAAAATCCAAAATAAACTTGATCTTCTACTCTATGAGTAGCGGGTATAAAAAAACATTTTTTGCACACATTTGTGATGCGGGCGGGACTTGATCCCGTAAATGCATAATAGTACTGTTCGTTTTGCAGTCCACAACTTAACCCCATTTCACCACCGTACACGCACACACGATTCGGCACAATGCTGCAAGCAGCGCTGCCGGCACCGCGAATGTTACCAAAGTTTTAGAGATCATCTGGCTAGCTATAGTTATCATGTAAACCGAAAATGAATAATATGGCATCAAAATTGCGCTTGTAATCAATTTTTTCGATTTACAGGGGCGGAAGGGGCGTGGCCAAAATCCAAAAATAAAGCGTGCAATAATAACACATACTGTCACCAAATTTGGTAGTTCTAGCTCTTATAATAGCTAGAGATCTAAATTTTCACACGGACAGACAGACGGACAGACAGATAGACGGACATGGCTATATCGACTCGGCTGTTGATCCTGAGCCAGAATATATAAACTTTATGGGGTCGGAGGTGTCTCCTTCTGCCTGTTACATACATTTTCGGTTTGAACAAAGTTATAATACCCTTCTACTCTATGAGTAGCGGGAATAAACATTTTTGCACACATAAATTTTTTGATGCGGGCGGGACTCGAACCCGTAAATGCATAATAGTACTGTTCGTTTTGCAGTCCACAACTTAACCCATTTCACCACCGTACACGCACACACGATTCGGCACAATGCTTACCGCTGCTTACAGCTATGGAAAACGTTAAGCTGAATAACTTCTGTGTTTATAATCCGATTGTTACCAAACTTTAAGAGATCATTTCCCTAGATATAGTTATCATATAAACCGAAAATGAATAATATGGCATCAAAATTGCACTTGTAATCAATTTGTTTCGATTTACAGGGGCGGAAGGGGGCTTGGGCAAAATCCAAAATAAACTTGACCAGCGTGCAATAATAACACATACTGTCACCAAATTTGGTAGTTCTAGCTCTTATAATAGCTGAAATCTAGATTTTCACACGGACAGACAGACGGACAGACGGACAGACGGACATGGCTATATCGACTCGGCTGCTGATCCTGAGCCAGAATATATATACTTTATGGGGTCGGAGGTGTCTCCTTCTGCCTGTTACATATATTTTCGGTTTGAACAAAGTTATAATACCCTTCTAATCTATGAGTAGCGGGTATAAGAAATAAATTTTTGCACACATTTAATTTAATTCGAACCCATAAATGCATAATAGTTCTGTTCGTTATGCAGTCCACAACTTAACCCATTTCACCACCGTACACGCACACACTATTCGGCACAATGCTGCAAGCAGCGCTGCCGGCAAAAGGAGTAAACAGTATGGAAAACGTATAACTTTTATTCAGGTACCAAAAAAGTCCAAGATTTATCACTTAAACAGTAAAAATAATAATTCTACCTGTTGAGGACTATAAATCGAATACGTGCATGTAAAAAACGATATTTGCCCTTTTAATACCTCTTTATATACTTGAATGGAACACTTTCCACTTCTAGAGCACTCTAACTTTTAATAAATTTTGTTAAAAAAACGACCGATTCTATGGCCTCTATAAGATGTATCGGTCCGAACCGGCTCGTTCCGACTTATCTACAGCAGGCAGCAATAAGAGACATGCATACAAAGTTTCATGAAGGTAGCTCAAAACGAGTAAGAAAGCTACATTCGAGTGTGCTCGACTGTAATATACCCGCTACCCAGCTGCTCGTACATCAAAATTATTTGCGGAACAATAAAGAACGGCTACAATCATATTTTGACCTTAAAAGGCCATGGACTTACAATATTTATGCAATGGCAAAATCTAAAATAAAAAAAATAATTTTTTGCACACATTTAACTTTTGATGCGGGTGGGACTCGAACCCATAAATGCATAATAGTTGAGTTCGTTATGCAGTCCGCAACTTAACCCATTTCACCACCGTACACGCACACACGATTCGGCACAATGCTGCAAGCAGCGCTGCCGGGAAAAGGAGTAAAAAGTATTGAAAACGTATAACTTTTTTCAGGTACCACAAAAATCCAAGATTTATCACTAAACAGTTAAAATAAAAATTCTACCTGTTAAAGACTATAA
This sequence comes from Zaprionus ghesquierei, assembly GCA_018904095.1. Classification (NCBI taxonomy): domain Eukaryota; kingdom Metazoa; phylum Arthropoda; class Insecta; order Diptera; family Drosophilidae; genus Zaprionus; species Zaprionus ghesquierei. Next base: position 506,433 of record JAEIGP010000617.1, on the reverse strand, counting down.
ATCAAATACGTACATGTAAAAGACGGTATGTGCCCTTTTAATACCTCTTTATATACTTGAATGGAAAGTGTTCTGGAGCACTCTAACTTTTAATAAATTTTGTTAACAAAACGACCGATAGGTTCTATGGCATCTATACGATGTATCGGTGCGTACCGGCTCGTTCCGGCTTAGTTACAGCGGGCAGCAATGAGAAACATGTATACAAAGTTTCATGAAGGTAGCTCAAAAAGGGAGGCAAAAACTTTTTTTTGCAAAAAATAAGAAAAGTTCGATCTCCCCCACCATGACACGCATGCATGCGGAATCGAACCTTGGACCCATTACCTAAGAGGTCCACCACTTCTCCATTCGGTCATTCAGCCTTTATGCAAATTTTGCCAAAGTTACATTATGAGACCATTCGGAAACTCTTGCATGACAACAACAAAGTCTGAATGCATGATGCGTGCTGTTGTTGCTATTTATTCATAAATAATAATCATAAACATATAATTAAATAAAAAATAAAAATAAAAAAATGTAAGAAAAAGCTGCGCTCTAACAATCGCACAGAGCTGATTTAAGAGACTGTCACTTCTCCACTTGTTAACTAAGTTCATTGTGAGCCATTAAAAAAATTTTAAATAAAATGCACCACCAATTAATGCATATTCAAAAATTAAAGTATAAGTTCTTAAAAAAAAAAGAAAAAGCTTAAGCGGAATGAATTGGGAATCGAATCACGGGCCTGTCGGCTCAGGAGTTCATCGCTTTTTCACTAAGCTACTGACGCTGTTATCCAACAACAGCAAAAATTTGCATTGTATGGCATTCTTATTATTTCCTGTACAAATAAAGAATTTGCGCTGCCGGAAGCGCGGCTTACAGCTAGGGAAAACGTTAAACTAAATAGCTTCTGTGTTTATTATCCGATTGTTATCAAATTTTCAGAGATTATCAGGCTAGCTATAATTATCATATGGAACAATATGGCATCAAAATTGAGCTTGTAATCAATTTTTTTCGATTTACAGGGGCGGAAGGGGGCGTGGCCAAAATCCAAAATAAACTTGATCTTCTACTCTATGAGTAGCGGGTATAAAAAAAAAACATTTTTGCACACATTTGTGATGCGGGCGGGACTTGATCCCGTAAATGCATAATAGTACTGTTCGTTTTGCAGTCCACAACTTAACCCCATTTCACCACCGTACACGCACACACGATTCGGCACAATGCTGCAAGCAGCGCTGCCGGCACCGCGAATGTTACCAAAGTTTTAGAGATCATCTGGCTAGCTATAGTTATCATGTAAACCGAAAATGAATAATATGGCATCAAAATTGCGCTTGTAATCAATTTTTTTCGATTTACAGGGGCGGAAGGGGGCGTGGCCAAAATCCAAAATAAAGCGTGCAATAATAACACATACTGTCACCAAATTTGGTAGTTCTAGCTCTTATAATAGCTAGAGATCTAAATTTTCACACGGACAGACAGACGGACAGACAGATAGACGGACATGGCTATATCGACTCGGCTGTTGATCCTGAGCCAGAATATATAAACTTTATGGGGTCGGAGGTGTCTCCTTCTGCCTGTTACATACATTTTCGGTTTGAACAAAGTTATAATACCCTTCTACTCTATGAGTAGCGGGAATAAACATTTTTGCACACATAAATTTTTTTGATGCGGGCGGGACTCGAACCCGTAAATGCATAATAGTACTGTTCGTTTTGCAGTCCACAACTTAACCCATTTCACCACCGTACACGCACACACGATTCGGCACAATGCTTACCGCTGCTTACAGCTATGGAAAACGTTAAGCTGAATAACTTCTGTGTTTATAATCCGATTGTTACCAAACTTTAAGAGATCATTTCCCTAGATATAGTTATCATATAAACCGAAAATGAATAATATGGCATCAAAATTGCACTTGTAATCAATTTGTTTCGATTTACAGGGGCGGAAGGGGGCTTGGGCAAATTCCAAAATAAACTTGACCAGCGTGCAATAATAACACATACTGTCACCAAATTTGGTAGTTCTAGCTCTTATAATAGCTGAGATCTAGATTTTCACACGGACAGACAGACGGACAGACGGACATGGCTATATCGACTCGGCTGCTGATCCTGAGCCAGAATATATATACTTTATGGGGTCGGAGGTGTCTCCTTCTGTCTGTTACATATATTTTCGGTTTGAACAAAGTTATAATACCCTTCTAATCTATGAGTAGCGGGTATAAGAAATAAATTTTTGCACACATTTAATTTTTGATGCGGGTGGGAGTCGAACCCATAAATGCATAATAGTTCTGTTCGTTATGCAGTCCACAACTTAACCCATTTCACCACCGTACACGCACACACTATTCGGCACAATGCTGCAAGCAGCGCTGCCGGCAAAAGGAGTAAACAGTATGGAAAACGTATAACTTTTATTCAGGTACCAAAAAAGTCCAAGATTTATCACTTAAACAGTAAAAATAATAATTCTACCTGTTGAGGACTATAAATCGAATACGTGCATGTAAAAAACGATATTTGCCCTTTTAATTCCTCTTTATATACTTGAATGGAACACTTTCCACTTCTAGAGCACTCTAACTTTTAATAAATTTTGTTAAAAAAACGACCGATTCTATGGCCTCTATAAGATGTATCGGTCCGAACCGGCTAGTTCCGACTTATCTATAGCAGGCAGCAATAAGAGACATGCATACAAAGTTTCATGAAGGTAGTTCAAACCGAGTAAGAAAGCTACATTCGAGTGTGCTCGACTGTAATATACCCGCTACCCAGCTGCTCGTACATCAAAATTATTTGCGGAACAATAAAGAACGGCTACAATCATATTTTAACCGTACAAGGCCATGGACTTACAATATTTATGCAAAGTCAAAATCTAAAATAAAAAGAAAAAATATATTTGCACACATTTAATTTTTGATGCTGCTGGCAGCGCTGCTTACAGATATGGAGAACGTTAAGCTGAATAACTTCTGTGTTTATTATCCATTGTTACCAAATTTTCGGAGATCATCTGGCTAACTATGGTTATCATGTAAACCGAAAATGAACAATATGGCATCAAAATTGCGCTTGTAATCAATGATTTTTCGATTTACAGGGGCGGAAGGGGGCGTGGCCAATATCCAAAATAAACTTGATCAGCGTGCAATAATAACAGATTTTGTCACCAAAGTTCGTAGTTCTAGCTCATATAATAGATGAGATCTAGATTTTCACACGGACAGACAGACGGACAGACGGACAGACAGACAGACGGACAGATGGACATGGCGGTTTCGACTCGGCTGTTGATCCTGAGCCAGAATATATATACTTTAAGGGGTCGGAGGTGTCTCCTTCTGCCTGTTACATACATTTTCGGTTTGAACAAAGTTACAAAACCCTTCTACTCTATGAGTAGCGGGTATAAAAAAAAAAAAGTAAGAAAGCTACATTCGAGTGTGCTCGACTGTAATATACCCGCTACCCAGCTGCTCGTACATCAAAATTATTTGCGAAACAATAAAGAACGGCTACAATCATATTTTGACCTTAAAAGGACATGGACTTACAATATTTATGCAATGGCAAAATCTAAAATAAAAAAAATAATTTTTTGCACACATTTAACTTTTGATGCGGGTGGGACTCGAACCCATAAATGCATAATAGTTGCGTTCGTTATGCAGTCCATAACTTAACCCATTTCACCACCGTACACGCACACACGATTCGGCACAATGCTGCAAGCAGCGCTGCCGGGAAAAGGAGTAAAAAGTATTGAAATCGTATAACTTTTTTTAAGGTACCACAAAAATCCAAGATTTATCACTAAACAGTAAAAATAATAATTCTACCTGTTAAAGACTATAAATCGAATACGTGCATGTAAAAAACGATATGTGCCCTTTTAATACCTCTTTATATACTTGAATGGAAAGTGTTCTGGAGCACTCTAACTTTTAATAAATTTTGTTAACAAAACGACCGATAGGTTCTATGGCATCTATACGATGTATCGGTGCGTACCGGCTCGTTCCGGCTTAGTTACAGCGGGCAGCAATGAGAAACATTTATACAAAGTTTCATGAAGGTAGCTCAAAAAGGGAGGCAAAAACTTTTCTTTGCAAAAAATAAGAAAAGTTCGATCTCCCCCACCATGACACGTATGCATGCGGAATCGAACCTTGGACCCATTACCTAAGAGGTCCACCACTTCTCCATTCGGTCATTCAGCCTTTACGCAAATTTTGCCAAAGTTACATTTTGAGACCATTCGGAAATTTTTGCATGACAAAAACAAAGTCTGAATGCATGATGCGTGCTGTTGTTGCTATTTATTCATAAATAATAATCATAAACATATAATTAAATAAAAAATAAAAATAAAAAAATGTAAGAAAAAGCTGCGCTCTAACAATCGCACAGAGCTGATTTAAGAGACTGTCACTTCTCCATTTGTTAACTAAGTTCATTGTGAGCCATTAAAAAAATTTTAAATAAAATGCACCACCAATTAATGCATATTCAAAAATTAAAGTATAAGTTCTAAAAAAAAAAGAAAAAGCTTAAGCGGAATGAATTGGGAATCGAATCACGGGCCTGTCGGTTCAGGAGTTCATCGCTTTTTCACTAAGCTACTGACTCTGTTATCCAACAACAGCAAAAATTTGCATTGTATGGCATTCTTATTATTTCCTGTACAAATAAAGAATTTGCGCTGCCGGAAGCGCGGTTTACAGCTAGGGAAAACGTTAAACTGAATAGCTTCTTATTATCCGATTGTTACCAAATTTTCAGAGATCATCAGGCTAGCTATAATTATCATATGGAACAATATGGCATCAAAATTGAGCTTGTAATCAATTTTTTTCGATTAACAGGGGTGGAAGGGGGCGTGGCCAAAATCCAAAATAAACTTGATCTTCTACTCTATGAGTAGCGGGTATAAAAAAAAACATTTTTGCACACATTTAATTTTTGATGCGGGCGGGACTTGAACCCGTAAATGCATAATAGTACTGTTCGTTTTGCAGTCCACAACTTAACCCCATTTCACCACCGTACACGCACACACGATTCGGCACAATGCTGCAAGCAGCGCTGCCGGCACCGCGAATGTTACCAAACTTTGAGAGATCATCTGGCTAGCTATAGTTATCATGTAAACCGAAAATGAATAATATGGCATCAAAATTGCGCTTGTAATCAATTTTTTTCGATTTACAGGGGCGGAAGGGGGCGTGGCCAAAATCCAAAATAAACTTGACCAGCGTGCAATAATAACACATACTGTCACCAAATTTGGTAGTTCTAGCTCTTATAATAGCTGAGATCTAAATTTTCACACAGACAGACAGACGGACAGACAGATAGACGGACATGGCTATATCGACTCGGCTGTTGATCCTGAGCCAGAATATATAAACTTTATGGGGTCGGAGGTGTCTCCTTCTGCCTGTTACATACATTTTCGGTTTGAACAAAGTTATAATACCCTTCTACTCTATGAGTAGCGGGAATAAACATTTTTGCACACATTTAATTTTTGATGCGGGCGGGACTCGAACCCGTAAATGCATAATAGTACTGTTCGTTTTGCAGTCCACAACTTAACCCATTTCACCACCGTACACGCACACACGATTCGGCACAATGCTGCAAGCAGCGCTGCCGGCACCGCTGCTTACAGCTATGGAAAACGTTAAGCTGAATAACTTCTGTGTTTATTATCCGATTGTTACCAAACTTTTAGAGATCATCCGCCTAGATATAGTTATCATGCAAACCGAAAATTAACAATATGGCATCAAAATTGCGCTTGTAATAAATGTTTTTTCGATTTACAGGGGCGGAAGGGGGCGTGACCAAAATCCAAAATAAACTTGATCAGCGTGCAATAATAACACATATTGTCACCAAATTTGGTAGTCCTAGCTCTTATAATAGCTGAGATCTAGATTTTCACACGGACAGACAGACAGACAGACGGACATGGCTATATCGACTCGGCTGTTGATCCTAAGCCAGAATATATATACTTTATGGGGTCGGAGGTACATACATTTTCGGTTTGAACAAAGTTAGGGTATTATAACTTTGTTCAAACCGAAAATGTATGTAACAGGCAGAAGGAGACACCTCCGACCCCATAAAGTGTATATATTCTGGCTCAGGATCAACACCCGAGTCGATACAGCCATGTCCGTCTGTCCGTCTGTCTGTCTGCCCGTCTGTCTGTCCGTGTGAAAATCTAGATCTCAGCTATTATAAGAGCTAGAGCTACCGAATTTGGTGACAAAATGTGTTATTATCGCACGCTGGTCAAGTTTATTTTGGATTTTGTCCACGCCCCATTTCCGCCCCTGTAAATCGAAAAAAATTGATTACAAGTGCAATTTTGATGACATATTGTTCATTTTCGGTTTATATGATAACTACAGCTAGCCAGATGATCTCTAAAAATTTGGTAACAATCGGATAATAAACACAGAAGTTATTCAGCTTAACGTTTTTCATAGCTGTAAGTAGCGGTGCCGGCAGCGCTGCTTGCAGCATTGTGCCGAATCGTGTGTGCGTGTACGGTGGTGAAATGGGTTAAGTTGTGGACTGCAAAACGAACAGTACTATTATGCATTTACGGGTTCGAGTCCCGCCCGCATCAAAAATTAAATGTGTGCAAAAATGTTTTTTATACCCGCTACTCATAGAGTAGAAGGGTATTATAACTTTGTTCAAACCGAAAATGTATGTAACAGGCAGAAGGAGACCCCATAAAGTATATATATTCTAGCTTAGGATCAACAGCCGAGTCGATATAGCCATGTCCGTCTGTCCGTCTGTCTGTCTGTCCGTCTGTCTGTCCGTGTGAAAATCTAGATCTCAGCTATTATAAGAGCTAGGACAACCAAATTTGGTGACAAAATGTGTTATTATTGCACGCTAATCAAGTTTATTTTGGATTTTGGCCACGCCCCCTTCCGCCCCTGTAAATCGAAAAAAATTGATAACAAGCGCAATTTTGTTGCCATATTGTTCATATTCGGTTTACATGATAACTATAGCTAGCCAGATGATGTGCTAACAATCGGATAATAATCACAGAAGTTATTCAGCTTAACGTTTTCCATAGCTGTAAGCAGCGCTGCTAGCATTTGCATTTGCAAAATGCATTTATTTTAGATTTTGACGTTGCATAAATATTGTAAGTCCATGGCCTTTTACGGTCAAAATATGATTGTAGCCGTTCTTTCTTGTACCGCAAATATTTTTAATGTACGAGCAGCTGGGTAGCGCGTATATTACAGTCGAGCACTCTTGAATGTAGCTTTCTTACTTGTTTTTTTTAAGAACTTATACTTTTATTTTTTAATATGCATTAATCACAATGAACTTAGTTAACAAGTGGAGAAGTGACAGTTTCTTAAATCAGCTCTGTGCGATTGTTAGAGCGCAGCTTTTTCTTATATTTTTTTATTTTTATTTTTTATTTAATTATATGTTTATAATTATTATTTATGAATAAATAGCAACAACAACACGCATCATGCATTCAGACTTTGTTTTTATCGTGCAAGAATTTCCGAATGGTCTCATAATGTAACTTTGGCAAAATTTGCGTAATGGCTGAATGACCGAATGGAGAAGTGGTGGACCTCTTAGGTAATGGGTCCAAGGTTCGATTCCGCATGCATACGTGTCATGGTGGGGGAGATCGAACTTTTCTTATTTTTTGCAAAGAAAAGTTTTTGCCTCCCGTTTTGAGCTACCTTCATGAAACTTTGTATACATGTTTCACATTGCTGCCCGCTGTAAGTAAGTCGGAACGAGCCGGTACGCACCGATACATCGTATAGATGCCATAGAACCTATCGGTCGTTTTGTTAACAAAATTTATTAAAAGTTAGAGTGCTCCAGAACACTTTCCATTCAAGTATATAAAGAGGTATTAAATGGGCACATATCGTTTTTTACATGCACGTATTCGATTTATAGTCTTCAACAGGTAGAATTATTATTTTTACTGTTTAAGTGATAAATCTTGGATTTTTGTGGTACCTGAATAAAAGTTATACGTTTTCAATACTTTTTACTCCTTTTCCCGGCAGCGCTGCTTGCAGCATTGTGCCGAACAGTGTGTGCGTGTATGGTGGTGAAATGGGTTAAGTTGTGGACTGCATAACGATCGAAACTATTATGCATTTATGGCTTCGAGTCCCACCCGCATCAAAAGTTCAATGTGTGCAAAAAATTACTTTTTTTTATTTTAGATTTTGACTTTGCATAAATATTGTAAGTCCATGGCCTTTTACGGTCAAAATAAGATTGTAGCCGTTCTTTATTGTTCCGCAAATAATTTTGATGTACGAGCAGCTGGGTAGCGGGTATATTATAGTCGAGCACACTCGAATGTAGCTTTCTTACTTGTTTCCAACTGCTTCGACTGCTTGGCGTCTAACTGAAAATTATATGTGTTGTTTATTATTTTTCTTTGAAAAACTCGTTTACCAATAACAGTTTTCTAAATCTGATTTGTTTCATAACCTTGAAAAATTCATGATCTCATACAGTCAACACTTGACTGTAGCCGTTCTCACTTGTTTATCATACAGCTATTAAGACATGAGGGCGATAATCCCTCTTTACTTAGTCAACTTTAACTTAGTGTCCCGTTTAGATTTACTAGTAATTTTCAGCCACTTTTGGATTTTTGTTCCAGTAATTATAGCTTGCATGACCATTTCCGTCTTTTCAGCGCTTATGATGTATTACGTTTTTGGGACTATTAAACTCAAAGTCATCTCTTTATACCATTCGATCACTAAAAATGGTCAAAAATGGTATACTTAGTTCCTGCAAATGTATGTAACAGGCAGAAGGAGGCGTAACAGACCCCACAAAGTATATATATTCTGACTCAGGATCACTAGCTGACTCGATTGAGCCATGTCCGTCTGTCTGTCCATCTGTCCGTTTGAACGTCAGGATCTCAGCTATTACAAAAGCTAGAGCTACCATAGGTTGATCGAGTTTATTTTCAATTTTTGATGCCACGCCCACCGCCCACGCAAATCGATAATTTTAGATTTTCAGAAGTATTGAAGTTACAGCTTTTTTGCTTTGATTTGAACATTAATAATTGCAATCTGTTCCCCAAATTACAATCCAATCGGACCATAAACACAGAAGTTATCCATGTTTCCGTTTTCCGTACTTCCACTGCTTGCGCCTATGCTGCGCGTCGGGACGTCATCGTCACGATGCTTCGTTTCAGCCGTAGCATGTGTAAAACTATGCAGTTTTCACATGTAGATGGCGCTAGTCAAATTTAGAATTTAAATAGTCAATTTAAACAATAGGTGGCGGATAAACTTGTGCAGCGTTTTTTAATGGAATTAAATGTGTGATAATTGGGCGAATGGTATCTTACTGTCGGGCGCGCACGACTGTAGCTTTCTTTACTTTTTATACCCGCTACTCATAGAGTAGAAGGGTATTATAACTTTGTTCAAACCGAAAATGTATGTAACAGGCAGAAGGAGACACCTCCGACCCCATAAAGTATATATATTCTGGCTCAGAATCAACAGCCGAGTCGATATAGCCATGTCCGTCTGTCCGTCTGTCCGTCTGTCTGTCTGTCTGTCTGTCCGTCTGTCTGTCCGTGTGAAAATCTAGATCTCAGCTATTATAAGAGCTAGAACTACCAAATTTGGTAACAGTATGTGTTATTATTGCACGCTGATCAAGTTTATTTTGGATTTTGCCCAAGCCCCCGTCCGCCCCTGTAAATCGAAAAAAATTGATTACAAGTGCAATTTTGATGCCATATTATTCATTTTCGGTTTATATGATAACTATATCTAGGCAGATGATCTCTAAAAGTTTGGTAACAATCGGATAATAAACACAGAAGTTATTCAGCTTAACGTTTTCCATAGCTGTAAGCAGCGGTGCCGGCAGCGCTGCTTGCAGCATTGTGCCGAATCGTGTGTGCGTGTACGGTGGTAAAATGGGTTAAGTTGTGGACTGCAAAACGAACAGTACTATTATGCATTTACGGGTTCGAGTCTCGCCCGCATCAAAAATTAAATGTGTGCAAAAAATTATTATTTTTATACCCGCTACTCATAGAGTAGAAGGGTATTACAACTTTGTTCAAACCGAAAATGTATGTAACAGGCAGAAGGAGACACCTCCGACCCCATAAAGTATATATATTCTGGCTCAGGTTTAACAGCCGAGTCGATATAGCCATGTCCGTCTGTCCGTCTGTCTGTCCGTGTAAAAATCTAGATCTCAGCTATTATAAGAGCTAGGACAACCAAATTTGGTGACAATATGTGTTCTTATTGCACGCTGATCAAGTTTTTTTTTGGATTTTTGCCACGCCCCCTTCCGCCCCCGCAAATCGAAAAAACATTGATAACAAGTGCAATTTTGATGCCATATTGTTTATTTTCGGTTTTCATGATAACTATAGCTAGCCAGATGATCTCTGAAAATTTGGTAACAATCGGATAATAAACACAGAAGTTATTCAGCTTAACGTTTTCCATAGCTGTAAGCTGCTGCCGGCAGCGCTGCTTGCAGCATTGTGCCGAATCGTGTGTGCGTGTACGGTGATGAAATGGGTTAAGTTGTGGACTGCAAAACGAACAGTACTATTATGCATTTACGGGTTCGAGTCCCGCCCGCATCAAAAATTAAATGTGTGCAAAAATGTTTTTTTTTTATACCCGCTACTCATAGAGTAGAAGGGTATTATAACTTTGTTCAAACCGAAAATGTATGTAACAGGCAGAAGGAGACACCTCCGACCCCATAAAGTATATATATTCTGGCTCAGGATCAACAGCCGAGTCGATACAGCCATGTCCGTCTGTCCGTCTGTACTTCTAGATCTCAGCTATTACAAAAGGTAGAGACACCTAATTTCCTGTATACCATAGGTAGATCGAGTTTATTTTCAATTTTCGATGTCGCGCCCACCGCCCACGCAAAACGATAATTACGATTATTAGGAAAAGTATTGAAGTTATGGCTTTCTGCTTTGGTATAAACATAGATAATTACAATATAAATCTATTTTCAAAATTACAATCCGATCGAACAATAAACACAGAAGATATTCATCTAAACGTTTTCCATAGTTACACTCCTTGCGCCTTTGCAGCATATCGTGACGTCATCGTCAAATTTCCACATTTTTCCTAAATTTGCGTATTATTTAAAATTCATTAAGAATATTTAAAGCTTTTAAAAATGTTTTAAAAATATTAACTGTCAATTTTCTTAATTTCAAAATATTTAAAAATTTCTATAATTTATTAAAATTTTTTTTTATACTTCCCACTTTTCCAAAGTTCCATCATTTTTAAAATTGCTTATCAATGAAAAAGGGATTAACTCTTTGTTTCCCTTTTGATTTTTTTTGCCTTTCTTATCATTTCCAATATTCTAATATTCTATTCTAATATTCAGTTACCACTGTATTTAGTTAGTGGACTGGACTGGACTGGGTTTTTTTTTTTCTCTGGGTGAGACTGGAATCTCTTTTTTTTTTCTCAGGGTGGGACTGGAATCTCTTTCTTTTTATAACTCTTCTTTTTTTTCGTAGTGCATTTGCATTAAAGTATGCCTTTTTTTAACAAGTAGAGCAATTCTCTTCATTTTTGGATAAGTACACAAAAATGTTTCATATCATCGTTTTTTTTTTATACCCGGTACTTCTGCTTAAGCTTGCGCATGCTCTTGACGCTCAACTTGTGTGTCTCAAAGAGTGAGATTGTCGCCTGCGAATTATCGTTGCCATAGAGTTTTCCCATGGCCAGAGCCACATCGCGCTGGGTGAAGCCGAGCTCGATGCGACGCTGCTTGAAGGTCTTCGCAAACTGATCGAGCTATTCAACAAATTATTTAATTTCTTTTTACACTAACTGAATTTTTTGAATTTTTGGTCTTGGTTTACTTTGTTTGTTTCCTTGTTTGCTTTGTTTTCAATCTATAGTAATGTTTGCTTTGTTTTCAATCTATAGTAATAATATATTTAATTTAATATCTTTTCTATAACGACTTTTAAGTATATTTGGTAAAACTTTTAACTATATTTTAAATATATATACAGTGGTGGCCTTTTATTTAGCACACTATTTAGCAGCACACTTCAACATGAATTTTTACCGATTGTATAGTGAATAGTTCACCAATTTTTTTTCTGGTTGTTGCCTTATTAGTTGATAAGATGTACCGTTACTTTCAGCCTATTCCCTTTCGTCGGTTTTTTTCTGCGTTGGTTTGAATGAATTAACTATGATTTTCAGCTGGACATGAGTTTAGCACACTTATACTTTTTTTTTTATTAATTTATTAAGTAGAATGAGAAAACATTAGAAAGGGGACTAATATTTTGTTGGATATCCTTTGTTTTTGATAACTACATCCAATCTTCTGTGCTGACTCTCCACTAAAGCAGCGCATCTGTTCTGCGGAATACTGTACCACGCTTCTCGGATAACTATCCACAAATCATTCAAACTGCCCAGATTTTTGGTGCGAATGTGCTGCTCATCATCATTCTAGAGATTCTCTATCGGATTGAGGTCCGGTGACTGAGCTGGCCACTTCAGCGTAACAACTTGATGCTCCTAAAGGCAACTTTTCATAAGCCGTGAAGTGTGCTTAGGATCGTTGTCGTGCATAAAACGCCATGATAATGGCATATTGTCCTCGGAATATGGCACCATTATATCCTCTATAATTTCTTTATAGACGTATTGGTCCATACGAGTGTCTATCTGGTAAATCATTGATACATATTTTTTAATAACATTTAAATTAATTAATTAATTAAAATAAATAGGTAATACTAAATATGCGAGTCCTTAAAAGAAAGAACAAAGAAAATAAAAAAAAAAAACGAAAAAATAGAAAAAAAAGAAAGAAAAAGAAAATTTGGTAACAATCGGATAATAAACATAGAAGTTATTCAGCTTAACGTTTTCCATAGCTGTAAGCAGCGCTGCCGGCAGCGCTGCTTGCAGCATTGTGCCGAATCGTGTGTGCGTGTACGGTGGTGAAATGGGTTAAGTTGTGGACTGAAAAACGAACAGTACTATTATGCATTTACGGGTTCGAGTCCCGCCCGCATCAAAAATTAAATGTGTGCAAAAATGTTTATACCCGGAACTCATGGAGTAGAAGGGTATTATAGCTTTGTTCAAGCCGAAAATGTATGTAACAGGCAGAAGGAGACACCTCCGACCCCATAAAGTATATATATTCTGGCTCAGGATCAACAGCCGAGTCGATATAGCCATGTCCGTCTGTCCGTCTGTCAGTCTGACTGTCCGTGTGAAAATCTAGATCTCAACTATTATAAGAGCTAGGACAACCAAATTTGGTGACAATATGTGTTATTATTCCACGCTGATCAAGTTTATTTTGGATTTTGGCCACGCCCCCTTCCGCGCCCGCAAATCGAAAAAACATTGATACAAGTGCAATTTTGATGCCATATTGTTCATTTTCGGTTTACATGATATAGCTAGCCAGATGATCTCTGAAAATTTGGTAACAATCGGATAATAAACACAGAAGTTATTCAGCTTAACGTTTTCCACAGCTGTAAGCAGCGCTGCCGGCAGCGCTGCTTGCAGCATTGTGCCGAATCGTGTGTGCGTGTACGGTGGTGAAATGGGTTAAGTTGTGGACTGCAAAACGAACAGTACTATTATGCATTTACGGGCTCGAGTCCCGCCCGCATCAAAAATTAAATGTGTGAAAAATTGTTTTTATACCCGCTACTCATAGAGTAGAAGGGTATTATCAGGATCAACAGCCGAGTCGATACAGCCATGTCCATATTGTTCATTTTCGGTTTACATGATAACTATAGCTACCCAAATGATCTCTGAATTTGGTAACAATTGGATAATAAACACAGAAGTTATTCAGCTTAACGTTTTCCATAGCTGTAAGCAGCGCTGCTTGCAGCATTGTGCCGAATCGTGTGTGCGTGTACGGTGGTGAAATGGGTTAAGTTGTGGACTGCAAAACGAACAGTACTATTATGCATTTACGGGTTCGAGTCCCGCCCGCATCAAAAATTAAATGTGTGCAAAAATGTATTTTTTTTATTTTATATTTTGACTTTGCATAAATATTATAAGACCACAGCCTTTTACGGACAAAATATGATTATAGCCGTTTTTTTTGTATCGCAAATAAATGATGTACGAGCAGCTGGGTAGGGGGTATATTACACTCGAGCACACTCGACTGTAGCTTTCTTACTTGTTTTAACAAAATTTATTAAAAGTTAGAGTGCTCTAGAACACTTTCCATTCAAGTATATAATGAGGTATTAAAAGGCCACATCTCGTTTTTTACATGCACGTATTCGATTTATAGTCTTCAACAGGAAGAATTATTATTTTTACTGTTTAAGTGATAAATCTTGGATTTTTGTGGTACCTGAATAAAAGTTATACGTTTTCAATACTTTTTACTCCTTTTCCCGGCAGCGCTGCTTGCAGCATTGTGCCGAATAGTGTGTGCGTGTACGGTGGTGAAATGGGTTAAGTTGTGGACTGCAAAACGAACAGTACTATTATGCATTTACGGGTTCGAGTCCCACCCGCATCAAAAATTAAATGTGTGCAAAAAATTATTTTTTTTATTTTAGACTTTAACTTTGCATAAATATTGTAAGTCCATGGCCTTTTACGGTCAAAATATGATTGTAGCCGTTCTTTATTGTTCCGCAAATAATTTTGATGTACGAGCAGCTGGGTAGCGGGTATATTGCAATCGGGCACACTCAAATATAGCATTCTTACTTGTTTTTTTAAGAACTTTTACTTTAATTTTTGAATATGCATTAATTGGTGGTTGTGCATTTTATTTAAAATTTTTTTTATGGCTCACAATGAACTTAGTTAACAAGTGGAGAAGTGACAGTCTCTTAAATCAGCTGTGTGCTATTGTAAGAGCGCAGCTTTTTCTTATATTTTTTTATTTTTAATATACCCGCTACTCATAGAATAGAAGGGTATTATAACTTTGTTTATACCGAAAATGTATGTAACAGGCAGAAGGAGACACGTCCGACCCCATAAAGTATATATATTCTGGCTCAGGATCAACAGCCGAGTCGATACAGCCATGTCCGTCTGTCCGTCTGTCCGTCTGCCTGACTGTTCATCTGTCCTTCCGTGTGAAAATCTAGATCTCAGCTAATGTAAGAGCTAGAACTGCCAAAGTTGGTGACAAAATGTGTTATTATTGCACGCTGATCATGTTTAATTTGGATTTTGGCCACGCCCCTTCCGCCCCTGTAAATCGAAACACATTGTTTACAAGCGCAATTTTGATGCCATATTGTTCATTTTCGGTTTACATGATAACTATAGCTAGCCAGATGATCTCTGATTTGGTAACAATCGGCTAATAAACACAGAAGTTATTCAGCTTAACGTTTTTCATAGATGTTAGCAGCGCAGCCGGCAGCGCAAATTCTTTATTTATACAGGAAATAATAAGAATGCCTTACAATGCAAATTTTTGCAGTTGTTGGAAAACAGCGTCAGTAGCTTAGTGGAAAAGCGATGAACTCCTGAACCGACAGGCCCGTTTGATTCACAGTTCATGCCGGTTAAGCTTTTTATACCCGCTACTCATAGAGTAGAAGGGTATTATAACTTTGTTCAAACCGACATGTCCGTCTGTCCGTCTATCTGTCTGTCCGTGTCTCCGTCTGTCTGTCTGTCCGTGTCTCCGTCTGTCTGTCCATGTGAAAATCTAAATCTCAGCTATTATAAGAGCAGGCAGAAGGAGACACCTCCGACCCCATAAAGTATATATATTCTGGCTCAGGATCAACAGCCGAGTCGATACAGCCATGTCCGCCTGTCCGTCTGTGTGTCTGCCCGTCTGTCTGTGCGTGTGAAAATCTAGATCTCAGCTATTATAAGAGCTAGAACTACCAAATTTGATGACAGTATGTGTTATTATTGCACGCTGGTTAAGTTTATTTTGGATTTTGGCCACGCCCCCTTCCGCCCCTGTAAATCGAAAAAAAATGATTGCAAGCGCAATTTTGATGCCATATTTTTCATTTTCGGTTTTTATGATAGCTATAGCTAGCCAGATGATCTCTGAAAATTTGGTAACAATCGGATAATAAACACAGAAGTTATTCAGCTTAACGTTTCCCATAGCTGTAAGCAGCGCTGCCGGCAGCGCAAATTCTTTATTTGTATAGGAAATAATAAGAATGCTTTACATTGCAAATTTTTGCAATTGTTGGATAACAGCGTCAGTAGCTTAGTGGAAAAGCGATGAACTCCTGAACCAACAGTCCCGTGGTTCGGTTCCCAGTTCATGCCGGTTAAGCTTTTTTTTTTAAGAACTTCTACTTTAATTTTTATACCCGCTAGTCATAGAGTAGTAGGGTATTATAACTTTGTTCAAACCGAAAATGTATGTAACAGTATATATATTCTGGCTCAGGATCAACAGCCGAGTCGATATAGCCATGTCCGTCTGTCCGTCTGTCCGTCTGTCTGTCCGTGTGAAAATCTAGATCTCAGCTATTAAAAGAGCTAGAACTACCAAATTTGGTGACAGTATGTGTTATTATTGCACGCTGATCAAGTTTATTTTGGATTTTGGCCACGCCCCCTTCTGCCCCGTAAATCGAAAAAACATTAATTACAAGCGCAATTTTGAAGCCATATTGTAATTTTCGGTTTACATGATAACTATAGCTAGCTAGATGACCTCTAAAAATTTGGTAACAATCGGATAATAAACACAGAAGTTAATCAGCTTAACGTTTTCCATAGCTGTAAGCAGGGCTGCCGGCAGCCGGCAGCGCTGCTTGCAGTATTGTGCCGAATAGTGTGTGCGTGTACGGTGATGAAATGAGTTAAGTTGTGGACTGCAAAACGAACAGTACTATTATGTATTTACGGGTTCGAGTCCCGCCCGCATCAAAAATTAAATGTGTGAAAAATTGTTTTTATACCCGCTACTCATAGAGTAGAAGGGTATTATCAGGATCAACAGCCGAGTCGATACAGCCATGTCCATATTGTTCATTTTCGGTTTACATGATAACTATAGCTACCCAAATGATCTCTGAATTTGGTAACAATTGGATAATAAACACAGAAGTTATTCAGCTTAACGTTTTCCATAGCTGTAAGCAGCGCTGCTTGCAGCATTGTGCCGAATCGTGTGTGCGTGTACGGTGGTGAAATGGGTTAAGTTGTGGACTGCAAAACGAACAGTACTATTATGCATTTACGGGTTCGAGTCCCGCCCGCATCAAAAATTAAATGTGTGCAAAAATGTATTTTTTTTATTTTATATTTTGACTTTGCATAAATATTATAAGACCACAGCCTTTTACGGACAAAATATGATTGTAGCCGTTTTTTTTGTATCGCAAATAAATGATGTACGAGCAGCTGGGTAGGGGGTATATTACACTCGAGCACACTCGACTGTAGCTTTCTTACTTGTTTTAACAAAATTTATTAAAAGTTAGAGTGCTCTAGAACACTTTCCATTCAAGTATATAATGAGGTATTAAAAGGCCACATCTCGTTTTTTACATGCACGTATTCGATTTATAGTCTTCAACAGGAAGAATTATTATTTTTACTGTTTAAGTGATAAATCTTGGATTTTTGTGGTACCTGAATAAAAGTTATACGTTTTCAATACTTTTTACTCCTTTTCCCGGCAGCGCTGCTTGCAGCATTGTGCCGAATAGTGTGTGCGTGTACGGTGGTGAAATGGGTTAAGTTGTGGACTGCAAAACGAACAGTACTATTATGCATTTACGGGTTCGAGTCCCACCCGCATCAAAAATTAAATGTGTGCAAAAAATTATTTTTTTTATTTTAGACTTTAACTTTGCATAAATATTGTAAGTCCATGGCCTTTTACGGTCAAAATATGATTGTAGCCGTTCTTTATTGTTCCGCAAATAATTTTGATGTACGAGCAGCTGGGTAGCGGGTATATTGCAATCGGGCACACTCAAATATAGCATTCTTACTTGTTTTTTAAGAACTTTTACTTTAATTTTTGAATATGCATTAATTGGTGGTTGTGCATTTTATTTAAAATTTTTTTATGGCTCACAATGAACTTAGTTAACAAGTGGAGAAGTGACAGTCTCTTAAATCAGCTGTGTGCTATTGTAAGAGCGCAGCTTTTTCTTATATTTTTTTATTTTTAATATACCCGCTACTCATAGAATAGAAGGGTATTATAACTTTGTTTATACCGAAAATGTATGTAACAGGCAGAAGGAGACACGTCCGACCCCATAAAGTATATATATTCTGGCTCAGGATCAACAGCCGAGTCGATACAGCCATGTCCGTCTGTCCGTCTGTCCGTCTGCCTGACTGTTCATCTGTCCTTCCGTGTGAAAATCTAGATCTCAGCTAATGTAAGAGCTAGAACTGCCAAAGTTGGTGACAAAATGTGTTATTATTGCACGCTGATCATGTTTAATTTGGATTTTGGCCACGCCCCCTTCCGCCCCTGTAAATCGAAACACATTGTTTACAAGCGCAATTTTGATGCCATATTGTTCATTTTCGGTTTACATGATAACTATAGCTAGCCAGATGATCTCTGATTTGGTAACAATCGGCTAATAAACACAGAAGTTATTCAGCTTAACGTTTTCCATAGATGTTAGCAGCGCAGCCGGCAGCGCAAATTCTTTATTTATACAGGAAATAATAAGAATGCCTTACAATGCAAATTTTTGCAGTTGTTGGAAAACAGCGTCAGTAGCTTAGTGGAAAAGCGATGAACTCCTGAACCGACAGGCCCGTTTGATTCACAGTTCATGCCGGTTAAGCTTTTTTATACCCGCTACTCATAGAGTAGAAGGGTATTATAACTTTGTTCAAACCGACATGTCCGTCTGTCCGTCTATCTGTCTGTCCGTGTCTCCGTCTGTCTGTCTGTCCGTGTCTCCGTCTGTCTGTCCATGTGAAAATCTAAATCTCAGCTATTATAAGAGCAGGCAGAAGGAGACACCTCCGACCCCATAAAGTATATATATTCTGGCTCAGGATCAACAGCCGAGTCGATACAGCCATGTCCGTCTGTTCGTCTATCTGTCTGTCCGTCTGTCTGTCCGTGTGAAAATCTAGATCTCAGCTATTATAAGAGCTAGAACTACCAAATTTGGTGACAAAATGTGTTATTATTACACGCTGATCAAGTTTATTTTGGATTTTGGCCACGCCCCCTTCCGCCCCTGTAAATTGAAAAACATTGATTACAAGCGCCATTTTTACATGATAACTATAGCTAGCCAGATGATCTCCGAAAATTTGGTAACAATCGGATAATAAACACAGAAGTTATTCAGCTGAACATTTTCCATAGCTGTAAGCAGGCCCGTGGTTCGATTCCCAATTAATGCCGCTTAAGCTTTTTCTTTTTTTTATACCATTCAACCATTGAAAATTGTCAAAAATGGTATGCTAAGTTTGTGCAAATGTATGTAACAGGCAGAAGGAGGCGTAGCAGACCCCACAAAGTGTATATATTCTGACTCAGGATCACTAGCTGAGTCGATTAAGCCCTGTCCATCTGTCTGTCCGTCTGTCCGTTTGAACGTCTAGATCTCAGGTATTACAAAAGCTAGAGACACCATATTTCACACGAAGGTTCCTGTGTATCATAGGTAGATCGAGTTTATTTTTAATTTTTGATGCCACGCCCACCGCCCACGCAAATCGATAATTTTCAATTATCAGGAGAAGAATTGAAGTTACAGCTTTGTGCTTTTATATGAACATGAATAATTGCAATATAAATATATTCCCCAAATTACAATCCAATCGGACGATAAACACAGAAGTTATCCATGTTTCCGTTTTCCGTACTTCCACTGCTTGCGCCTGTGCTCGAGTCGTGACGTCATCGTCACGAAGTTTCTTTTCAGCCGTAGAATGTGTAAAGCTTGTCGTTTTCACATGTAGATGGCGCTATTCAAAAATAGATCTAATTTAAACAATAGGTGGCGGATAAACTTGTGCAGCGTTTTTTTGATGGAAATAAATGTGGATAATTTGTTTCGAAACTGGGCGAATGGTATCTTTCTGTCGGGCGCGCTCGACTGTAGCTTTCTTTACTTGTTTTTTTTTTAAGAACTTTTACTTTAAATTTTGAATACGCATTAATTGGTGGTCGAGGATTTTATTTAAAATGTTTTTAATTGCTCACAATAAACCTAGTTAACAAGTGGAGAAGTGCAGTTTCTTAAATCAGCTGTGTGCGATTGTTAGATTGTTATTTTTTATTTAATTGTATGCTTAAGTTATGAGAATAAATGGCAACAGCAACACGAATCATGCATTCCGACTTTGTTTTTGTCGTGCAAGAATTTTCGAATAGTCTCATAATGTAACTTTGGCAAAATCTGCGTAATGGCTTAATGGCTGAATGGAGAGGTGGTTGACCTCTTAGGTAATGGGTCCAAGGTTCGATTCCGCATGCATGCGTGTCATGGTGGGGGGGCATCGAACTTTTCTTTTCCAAAAAAAAAGTTTTTGCCTCCCTTTTTGAGCTACCTTCATGAAACTTTGTATACATGTTTCTTATTACTGCCCGCTGTAAATAAGTCGGAACGAGCCGGTACGGACCGATACATCGTATAGATGCCATAGAACCTCTCGGTCGTTTTTATACCCGCTACTCATAGAGTAGAAGGGTATTATAACTTTGTTCAACCCGAAAATGTATGTAACAGGCAGAAGGAGACACCTCCGAACCCATAAAGTATATATATTCTGGGTCAGGGTCAACAGCCTAGTCGATATAGCCATGTCCGCCTGTCCGTCTGTGTGTCTGCCCGTCTGTCTGTGCGTGTGAAAATCTAGATCTCAGCTATTATAAGAGCTAGAACTACCAAATTTGATGACAGTATGTGTTATTATTGCACGCTGGTTAAGTTTATTTTGGATTTTGGCCACGCCCCCTTCCGCCCCTGTAAATCGAAAAAAAATGATTGCAAGCGCAATTTTGATGCCATATTTTTCATTTTCGGTTTTTATGATAGCTATAGCTAGCCAGATGATCTCTGAAAATTTGGTAACAATCGGATAATAAACACAGAAGTTATTCAGCTTAACGTTTCCCATAGCTGTAAGCAGCGCTGCCGGCAGCGCAAATTCTTTATTTGTATAGGAAATAATAAGAATGCTTTACATTGCAAATTTTTGCAATTGTTGGATAACAGCGTCAGTAGCTTAGTGGAAAAGCGATGAACTCCTGAACCAACAGTCCCGTGGTTCGGTTCCCAGTTCATGCCGGTTAAGCTTTTTTTTTTAAGAACTTCTACTTTAATTTTTATACCCGCTAGTCATAGAGTAGTAGGGTATTATAACTTTGTTCAAACCGAAAATGTATGTAACAGTATATATATTCTGGCTCAGGATCAACAGCCGAGTCGATATAGCCATGTCCGTCTGTCCGTCAGTCTGTCCGTGTGAACATCTAGATCTCAGCTATTATAAGAGCTAGGACTACCAAATTTGGTGACAGTATGTGTTATTATTGCACGCTGATCAACTTTATTTTGGATTTTGGCCACGCCCCCTTCCGCCCCCGTAAATCCAAAAAACATTGATTACAAGCGCAATTTTGACGCCATTTTGTTCATTTTCGGTTTACGTGATAACTAAAGCTAGCCAGATGATCTCTAAAAATTAGGTAACAATCGGATAATAAACACAAAAGCTATTCAGTTTAAGGTTTTCTATAGCTGTAAACAGCGCGAAAATAATAAGAAAATACAAAGCAAATTTTTGCAGCTGTTGGATAACAGCGTCAGTAGCTTAGTGAAAAAGCGATGAACTCCTGAACCGTCAGGCCCGTGATTCGATTCCCATTTCATGCCGCTTAAACTTTTTCTTGTTTTTTTAAAAATCATATAATTTAATTTTTGAAAATGCATTAATTGGTGGTGCATTTTATTTTAAATTTTTTTAATGGCTCACAATAAACTTAGTCAACAAGTGGAGAAGTGACAGTGTCTTAAATCAGCTGTTTGCGATTGTTAGATCGCAGCTTTTTCTTACATTTTTTTATTTTTATTTTTTATCTCATTGTATGTTTATGATTATTATTTATGAATAAATAGCAACAATAACACGCATCATGCATTCAGACTTTGTTTTTGTCGTGCAAGAATTTCTGAGTGGTCTCATAATGTAACTTTGGCATAATTTGCGTAATGGCTTAATGACCGAATGGAGAAGTGGTGGACCTCTTAGGTAATGGGACCAAAGTTGGATTCCGCATGCATGCGTGTCATGGTGGGGGAGATCGAACTTTTCTTATTTTTTGTAAAGAAAAGTGTTTGCCTCCCTCTTTGAGCTACCTTCATGAAACTTTTTATACATGTTTCTTATTGCTACCCGCTGTAAATAAGTCGGAACGAGCCGGTACGGACCGATACATCGTATAGATGCCGTAGAACCTATCGGTCGTTTTGTTAACAACATTTATAAAAAGTTAGAGTGCTCTAGAACACTTTCCATTCAAGTATATAAAGATGTATTAAAAGGGCACAAATCGTTTTTTACATGCACGTATTCAATTTATAGTCCTCAACAGGTAGAATTATTATTTTACTGTTCAAGTGATAAATCTTGCATTTTTTTGGTACTTAGATAAAAGTTGTACATTTTCAATACTTTTTACTCCTTTTGCGGTAGCGCTGCTTGCAGCATTGTGCCGAATAGTGTGTGCGTGTATGGTGGTGAAATGGGTTAAGTTGTGGACTGCAAAACGAACAGTACTATTATGCATTTACGGGTTCGAGTCCCACCCGCATCAAAAATTAAATGTGTGCAAAAAATTAATTTATTATTTTAGATTTTGACTTTACGTTAATAATGTAAGTCCATGGCCTTTTACGGTCAAAATATGATTGTGGCTGTTTTTTTTTTCGCAAATAATTTTGATGTACGAGAGCTGGGTAGCGGGTATATTACAGTCGAGCACCCTCTTTCTTACTTGTTTTTTTATTTAATTGTATGTTTAAGTTATGAGAATAAATAGCAACAACAACACGCATCATGCATTCAGACTTTATTTTTGTCGTGCAAGAATTTCCGAACGGTCTCATAATGTAACTTTGGAAAAATGTACGTAATGGCTTAATGACCTAATGGAGAAGTGGTGGACCTCTTAGGTAATGGGTCCAAGGTTCGATTCCCATGCATGCGTGTCATGGTGGGGGATATCGAACTTTTATTATTTTTTCCAAAAAAAAGTTTTTGCCTCCCTCTTTGAGGTACCTTCATGAAACTTTATATACATGTTTCTTATTGCTGCCCGCTGTAAATAAGACGGAACGAGCCGGTAAGGACCGATAAATAGTATAGATGGCATAGAACCTATCGGTCGTTTTTTTTAAAAAAATTTATCAAAAAATAGAGTGCTCTTAAACACTTTCCATTCAAGTATACAAAAAGGTATTAAAAGGGCACATATCGTTTTTTACATGCACGTATTCGATTTATAGCCCTCAACAGGTAGAATTATTATTTTTACTGTTTTACTTCCCCTGTAAATCGAAAAAACATTGATTACAAGTGCAATCTTGATGCCATATTATTCATTTTCGGTTTATATGATAACTATATCTAGGCAGATGAACTCTAAAAGTTTGGTAACAATCGGATAATAAACACAGAAGTTATTCAGCTTAACGTTTTCCATAGCTGTAAGCAGCGCTGCGGGCTGCGCAAATTCTTTATTTATACAGGAAATAATAAGAATGCCTTATAATGCAAATTTTTGCAGTTATTGGATAACAGCGTCAGTAGCTTAGTGGAAAAGCGATGAACTCCTGAACCGACAGACCAATGGTTGGATTACCAATTCATGCCGCTTAAGCTCTTTCTTTTTATACCCGCTACTCATAGAGTAGAAGGGTATTATAAGATTGATCAACCCGAAAATGTATGTAACAGGCAGAAGGAGACCCCTCCGACCCCATAAATCATATATATTCTGGCTCAGGATCAACAGCCGAGTCGATATAGCCATGTCCGTCTGTCCGGCTGTCTATCCGTGTGAAAATCTAGATCTCAGCTATTATAAGAGCTAGGACTACCAAATTTGGTGACAATGTGTGTTATTATTGGACGCTGATCAAGTTTATTTTGGATTTTCGCCACGCCCCCTTTCGCGTCTGTAAATCGAAAAAAATTTATTGATTGATAATTTTGATGCCATATAGTTCATTTTCGGTTTTGATGACTATAGCTAGCCAGATGATCTCTGAAAATTTGGTAACAATCGGATAATAAACACAGAAGTTATTCAGCTTAACGTTTTCCATAGCTGTAAGCAGCGCTGCCGGCAGCGCAAATTCTTTATTTGTACAGGAAATAATAAGAATGCCTTACAATGCAAAATTTTTGCAGTTGTTGGATAACAGCGTCAGTAGCTTAGTGGAAAACCGCTGAACTACTCAACCGACAGGCCCGTGGTTCGATTCCCAGTTCATGCCGCTTAAGCTTGTTTTTTTTTTTAAGAACTTTTACTTTCATTTTTGAATATGCATTAATTGGTGGTCGTGCATTTTATTTAAAATTTTTTTAACTGCTCACAATGAACTTATTTAACAAGTGGAGAAGTGACAGTCTCTTAAATCAGCTGTGTGCGATTGTTAGAGCGCAGCTTTTTCTTATGTTTTTTTATTTTACCCGCGACTCATAGAGTAGAATTGTATTATAACTTTGTTCAAACCGAAAATGTATGTAACAGGCAGAAGGAGACACCTCCGACCCCATAAAGTATATATATTCTTGCTTAGGATCAACAGCCGAGTCGATATAGCCATGTCCGTCTGTCCGTCTGGCTGTCCGTGCGAAAATCTAGATCTCAGCTATTATAAGAGCTAGGACTACCAAATTTGGTGACAGTATGTGTTATTATTGCACGCTGATCAAGTTTATTTTGGATTTTGACCACGCCACCTTCCGCCCCCGTAAATCGAAAAAACATTTATTACAAGCGCAATTTTAATACCATATTGTTTATTTTCGGTTTACATGATAACTACAGCTAGCCAGATGATCTCTGAAAATTTGGTAACAATCGCATACCAAATTTTGATTGATTTTGATTTTGACTTTGCATAAATATTACAAGCCTTTTATTATAGCCTTTTACGGTCAAAATATGATTGCAGCCTTTTTTTTTTTTGTTCCGCAAATAAATGATGTACGAGCAGCTGGGTAGCGGGTATATTACAGTCGAGCACACTCGACTGTAGCTTTCTTACTTGTTTTTTTTAAGAACTTATACTTTAATTTTTGAATATGCATTAATTCGTCGTGCATTGTATTTGAAATTTTTTTAATGGCTCACAATGAACTTAGTTAATAAGTGGAGAAGTGACAGTCACTTAAATCAGCTGTGTGCGATTGTTAGAGCGCAGCATTTTCGTATATTTTTTTGTATTATATCCGCTACTCATAGAGTAGAAGGGTATTATAACTTTGTTCAAACCGAAAATGTATGTAACAGGCAGAAGGAGACACCTCCGACCCCATAAAGTGTATATATTCTGGCTCAGGATCAACTGTCGAGTCGATATAGCCATGTCCGTCTGTCCGTCTGTCTGTCCGTGTGAAAATCTAGATCTCAGCTATTATAAGAGCTAGGACTACCAAATTTGGTGACAATATGTGTTATTATTGCACGCTGATCAAGTTTATTTTGGATTTTGGCCACGGCTGCTTTCGCCCCTGTAAATCGAAAAAACATTGATTACAAGCGCAAATTTTGATGCCATATTGTTCATTTTCGGTTTACATGATAACAATAGCTAGCCAGATGATCTCTGAAAATTTGGTAACAATCGAATAATAAACACAGAAGTTATTCAGTTTATCGTTTTCCAT
This sequence comes from Zaprionus ghesquierei, assembly GCA_018904095.1. Classification (NCBI taxonomy): domain Eukaryota; kingdom Metazoa; phylum Arthropoda; class Insecta; order Diptera; family Drosophilidae; genus Zaprionus; species Zaprionus ghesquierei. Next base: position 480,458 of record JAEIGP010000617.1, on the reverse strand, counting down.
AGCTGTAAGCAGCGCTGCCGGCAGCATTGTGCTGAATCGTGTGTGCGTGTACGGTGGTGAAATGGGTTAGGTTGTGGACTGCAAAACGAACAGTACTATTATGCATTAACGGGTTCGAGTCCCGCCCGCATCAAAAATTAAATGTGTGCAAAAATGTTTATACCCGCTACTCATAGAGTAGAAGGGTATTATAACTTTGTTCAAACCGAAAATGTATGTAACAGGCAGAATGAGACACCTCCGACCCCATAAAGTATATATATTCTGGCTCAGGATCAACAGCCGAGTCGATATAGCCATGTCCGTCTGTCCGTCTGTCTGTCCGTGTGAAAATCTAGATCTCAGCTAGTATAAGAGCTAGGACTACCAAATTTGGTAACAATATGTGTTATTATTGCACGCTGATCAGGTTTATTTTGGATTTTGGCCGCGCCTCTTTCGCCCCCGTAAATCGAAAAAACATTGATTAAAAGCGCAATTTTGATGCCGTATTGTTCATTTTCGGGTTACATGATAATTATAGTTAGCCAGATGATCTCTGAAAATTTGGTAACTATCGGATAATAAACACAGAATTTATTTAGCTTAACGTTTTCCGTAGCTGTGAGCAGCGCTGCCGGCAGCGCAAATTCTTTATTTGTACAGGAAATAATAAGAATGCCTTACAATGCAAATTTTTGCAGTTGTTGGATAACAGCGTCAGTAGCTTAGTCGAAAAGCGATGAACTCCTGAACCGATAGGCCCGTGGTTCGATTCCCAGTTCATCCCGCTTAAGCTTGTTTTTTCTTATACCCGCTACTCATAGAGTAGAAGGGTATTATAACTTTGTTCAAACCGAAAATGTATGTAACAGGCAGAAGGAGACACCTCCGACCCCATAAAGTATATATATTCTGGCTATTCTGGTCGATATAGCCATGTCCGTCTGTCCGTCTGTCTTACCGTGTGAAAATCTAGATCTCAGCTATTATAAGAGCTAGGACTACCAAATTTGGTGACAATATGTGTTATTATTGCACGCTGATCAAGTTTATTTTGGATTTTGGCCACGCCCCCTGTCGCCCCCGTAAATCGAAAAAACATTGATTACAAGCGCAAATTTTGATACCATATTGTTCATTTTCGGTTTACATGATAACTATAGCTAGTCAGATGATATCTAAAAATTTGGTAACAATCGGATAATAAACATAGAAGTTATTCAGCTTAAAGTTTTCCATAGCTCTGCCGGCAGCGCTGCTTACAGCATTGTGGCGAATCGTGTGTGCGTGTACGGTGGTGAAATGGGTTATGTTGTGGACTGCAAAACGAACAGTACTATTATGCATTTACGGGTTCGAGTCCCGCCCGCATCAAAAATTAAATGTGTGCAAAAATGTTTATACCCGCTACTCATAGAGTAGAAGGGTATTATAATTTTGTTCAAACCGAAAATGTATGTACCAGGCAGAAGGAAACACCTCCGACCCCAAAAAGTATATATATTCTGGCTCAGGATCAACAGCCGAGTCGATATAGCCATGTCCGTCTGTCCGTCTGTCTGTCTGTCCGTCTGTCTGTCTGTCCGTCTGTCTGTTCCGTGTGAAAATCTAGATCTCAGCTATTATAAGAGCTAGGACTACCAAATTTGGTGACAATATGTGTTATTATTGCACGCTGATCAAGTTTATTTTGGATTTTGGCCGCGCCTCTTTCGCCCCCGTAAATCGAAAAAACATTGATTACAAGCGCAAATTTTGATGCCATATTGTTCATTTTCGGTTTACATGATAACTATAGCTAGCCAGATGATCTCTGAAAATTTGGTAACAATCGAATAATAAACACAGAAGTTATTCAGCGTATCGTTTTCCATAGCTGTAAGCATAAAAAGAAAAAGCTTAAGCGGCATGAACTGGGAATCCAACCATGGGCCTGTCGGTTCAGGAGTTCATCGCTTTTCCACTAAGCTACTGAAGCTGTTATCCAACAACTGCAAAAATTTGCATTGTAAGGCATTCTTATTATTTCCTGTACAAATAAAGAATTTGCGCTGCCGGCAGCGCTGCTTACAGCTATGGAAAACGTTAAGCTGAATAACTTCTGTGTTTATTATCCGATTGTTACCAGATTTTCAGAGATCATCTGGCTAGCTATAGTTATCATGTAAACCGAAAATGAACAATATGGTATCAAAATTTGCGCTTGTAATCGATGTTTTTTCGATTTACGGGGGCGAAAGGGGGCGTGGCCAAAATCCAAAATAAACTTGATCAGCGTGCAATAATAACACATATTGTCACCAAATTTGGTAGTCCTAGCTCTTATAATAGCTGAGATCTAGATTTTCACACGGACAGACAGACGGACATGGCTATACCGACTCGGCTGTTGATCCTGAGCAAGAATATATATACTTTATGGGGTCGGAGGTGTCTCCTTCTGCCTGTTACATACATTTTCGGTTTGAACAAAGTTATAATACCCTTCTACTCTATGAGTAGCGGGTATAAAAAGAAAAAGCTTAAGCGGCATGAACTGGGAATCGAACCACGGGCCTGTCGGTTCAGGAGTTCATCGCTTTTCGACTAAGCTACTGAAGCTGTTATCCAACAACTGCAAAAATTTGCATTGTAAGGCATTCTTATTATTTCCTGTACAAATAAAGAATTTGCGCTGCCGGCAGCGCTGCTTACAGCTACGGAAAACGTTAAGCTAAATAAATTCTGTGTTTATTATCCGATAGTTACCAAATTTTCAGAGATCCTCTGGCTAACTATAATTATCATGTAACCCGAAAATGAACAATATGGCATCAAAATTTGCGCTTGTAATCAATGTTTTTTCGATTTACGGGGGCGAAAGAGGCGCGGCCAAAATCCAAAATAAACTTGATCAGCGTGCAATAATAACACATATTGTCACCAAATTTGGTAGTCCTAGCTCTTATAGTAGCTGAGATCTAGATTTTCACACGGAACAGACAGACGTACAGACAGACAGACGGACAGATAGACAGACGGACATACGGACATGGCTATATCGACTCGGCTGTTGATCTTGAGCCAGAATATATATGCTTTTTGGGGTCGGAGGTGTCTCCTTCTGCCTGTTACATACATTTTCGGGTTGAACAAAGTTATAATACCCTTCTACTCTATGAGTAGCGGGTATAAACATTTTTGCACACATTTAATTTTTGATGCGGGCGGGACTCGAACCCGTAAATGCATAATAGTACTGTTCGTTTTGCAGTCCACAACCTAACCCATTTCACCACCGTACACGCACACACGATTCGGCACAATGCTGCCGGCAGCGCTGCTTACACCTATGGAAAACGTTAAGCGGAATAACTTCTGTGTTTATTATTCGATTGTTACCAAATTTTCAGAGATCATCTGGCTAGCTATAGTTATCATGTAAACCGAAAATGAACAATATGGCATCAAAATTTGCGCTTATAATCAATGTTTTTTCGATTTACGGGGGCGAAAGCAGCCGTGGACAAAATTCAAAATAAACTTGATCAGCGTGCAATAATAACACATATTGTCACCAAATTTGGTAGTCCTAGCTCTTATAATAGCTGAGATCTAGATTTTCACACGGACAGACAGACGGACAGACGGACATGGCTATATCGACTCGGCAGTTGATCCTGAGCCAGAATATGTACACTTTATGGGGTCGGAGGTGTCTCCTTCTGCCTGTTACATACATTTTCGGTTTGAACAAAGTTATAATACCCTTCTACTCTATGAGTAGCGGGTATAATACAAAAAAATATACGAAAATGCTGGGCTCTTACAATCGCACACAGCTGATTTAAGTGACTGTCACTTCTCCACTTATTAACTAAGTTCATTGTGAGCCATTAAAAAAATTTCAAATACAATGCACGACGAATTAATGCATATTCAAAAATTAAAGTATAAGTTCTTAAAAAAACAAGTAAGAAAGCTACAGTCGAGTGTGCTCGACTGTAATATACCCGCTACCCAGCTGCTCGTACATCATTTATTTGCGGAACAAAAAAAAAAAACGGCTGCAATCATATTTTGACCGTAAAAGGCTGTAATAAAAGGCTTGTAATATTTATGCAAAGTCAAAATCAAAATCAATCAAAATTTGGTATGCGATTGTTACCAAATTTTCAGAGATCATATGGCTAGCTGTAGTTATCATGTAAACCGAAAATGAACAATATGGCATTAAAATTGCGCTTGTAATAAATGTTTTTTCGATTTACGGGGGCGGAAAGGTGCGTGGTCAAAATCCAAAGTAAACTTGATCAGCGTGCAATAATACACATACTGTCACCAAATTTGGTAGTCCTAGCTCTTATAATAGCTGCCGGCAGCGGTTTACATGATAACTATAGATAGCCAGATTATCTCTGAAAATTTGGTGACAATCGGATAATAAACACAGAAGTTATTCAGCTAAACGTTTTCCATAGCTGTAAGCAGCGCTGCCGGCAGCGCAAATTCTTTATTTGTACAGGAAATAATAAGAATGCCTTACAATGCAAATTTTTGCAGTTATTGGATAACAGCGTCAGTAGCTTAGTGGAAAAGCGATGAACTCCTGAACCGACAGGTTGGATTCCCAGTTCATGCCGCTTAAACTTTTTCTTTTTATACCCGCTACTCATAGACTAGAAGAGTATAATAACATTGTTCAACCCGAAAGTGTATGTAACAGGCAGAAGGAAACACCTCCGACCCCATAAAGTATATATATTCTGGCTCACGATCAACAGCCGAGTCGATATAGCCATGTCCGTCTGTCCGTCTGTCTGTCCGTGTGAAAATCTAGATCTCAGCTATTATAAGAGCTAGGACTACCAAATTTGGTGACAATATGTGTTATTATTGCACGCTGATCAAGTTTATTTTGGATTTTGGCCACGCCCCCTGTCGCCCCCGTAAATCGAAAAAACATTGATTACAAGCGCAAAATTTGATGCCATATTGTTCATTTTCGGTTTACATGATAACTATAGCTAGCCAGATGATCTCTGAAAATTTGATAACAATCGGATAATAAACACAGAAGTTTTTCAGCTTAACGTTTTCCATAGCTGTAAGCAGCGCTGCCGGCAGCATTTCGGTTTACATGATAACTATAGCTAGCCAGATGATCTCTGAAAATTTGGTAACAAGCGGATAATAAACACAGAAGTTATTCAGCTTAACGTTTTCCATAGCTTTAAGCAGCTCTGCCGGCAGCGCTGCTTACAGCATTGTGCCGAATCGTGTGTGCGTGTACGGTGGTGAAATTGATTAGGTTGTGGACTGCAAAACGAGCAGTACTATTATGCATTTACGGGTTCGAGTCCCGCCCGCATCAAAAATTAAATGTGTGCAAAAATGTTTATACCCGCTACTCATAGAGTAGAAGGGTATTATAACTTTGTTCAAACCGAAAATGTATGTAACAGGCAGAAGGAAACACCTCCGACCCCATAAAGTATATATATTCTGGCTCAGGATCAACAGCCGAGTCAATATAGCCATGTCCGTCTGTCTGTCCGTGTGAAAATCTAGATCTCAGTTATTATAAGAGCTAGGACTACCAAATTTGGTAACAATATGTGTTATTATTGCACGCTGATCAAGTTTATTTTGGATTTTGGCCACGCCCCCTTCCGCCCCCGTAAATCGAAAAAACATTGATTACAAGCGCAAATTTTGGTGCCATATTGTACATTTTCGGTTTACATGATAACTATAGCTAGCCAGATGATCTCTGAAAATTTGGTAACAATCGGATAATAAACACAGAAGTTATTCAGTTTAACGTTTTCCATAGCTTTAAGCAGCTCTGCCGGCAGCGCTGCTTACAGCATTGTGCCGAATCGTGTGTGCGTGTACGGTGGTGAAATGGATTAGGTTGTGGACTGCAAAACGAACAGTACTATTATGCATTTACGGGTTCGAGTCCCGCCCGCATCAAAAATTAAATGTGTGCAAAAATGTTTATACCCGCTACTCATAGAGTAGAAGGGTATTATAATTTTGTTCAAACCGAAAATGTATGTACCAGGCAGAAGGAAACACCTCCGACCCCATAAAGTATATATATTCTGGCTCAGAATCAACAGCCGAGTCGATATAGCCATGTCCGTCTGTCCGTCTATCTGTCCGTGTGAAAATCTAGATCTCAGCTATTATAAGAGCTAGGACTACCAAATTTGGTGACAATATGTGTTACTATTGCACGCTGATCAAGTTTCTTTTGGATTTTGGCCACGCCCCCTTCCGCCCCCGTAAATCGCAAAAACATTGATTACAAGCGCAAATTTTGATGCCATATTGTTCGTTTTCGGTTTACATGATAATTATAGCTAGCCAGTTGATATCTGAAAATTTGATAACAATCGGATAATAAACACAGAAGTTATTCCGCTTAACGTTTTCCATAACTATAAGCAGCGCTGCCGGCACGATTGTGCCGAATCGTGTGTGCGTGTACGGTGGTGAAATGGGTTAGGTTGTGGACTGCAAAACGAACAGTACTATTATGCATTTACGGGTTCGAGTCCCGCCCGCATCAAAAATTAAATGTGTGCAAAAATGTTTATACCCGCTACTCATAGAGTAGAAGGGTATTATAACTTTGTTCAAACCGAAAATGTATGTAACAGGCAGAAGGACACACCTCCGACCCCATAAAGTTTATATATTCTGGCTCAGAATCAACAGCCGAGTCGATATAGCCATGCAGCGCTGCTTGCAGCATTGTGCCGTATCGTGTGTGCGTGTACCGTGGTGAAATGGATTAAGTTGTTGACTGCAAAACGAACAGTACTATTATGCATTTACGGGTTCGAGTCCCGCCCGCATCAAAAATTCAATGTGTGCAAAAATCTATTTTTTTAATTTTAGATTTTGACTTTACTTAAAAATTGTAAGTCCATAGCCTTTTACGGTCAAAATATGATTGTAGCCGTTTTTTTTTTGTTCCGCAAACAAATGATGTACGAGCAGCTGGGTAGCGGGTATATTACAGTCGAGCACACTCGAATGATGGCATATTGTTCATTTTCGGGTTACATGATAACTATAGTTAGCCAGATGATCTCTAAAAATTTGGTAACAATCGGATAATAAACACAGAATTTATTTAGCTTAACATTTTCCGTAGCTGTAAGCAGCGCTGCGGGCATCGCAAATTCTTTATTTGTACAGGAAATAATAAGAGCGCCTAACAATGCAAATTTTTGCAGTTGTTGGATAACAGCGTCAGTAGCTTAGTGGAATAGCGCTGAACTCATGACCCGACAGGCCCGTGGTTCGATTCCCAGTTCATGCCGCTTAAGCTTGTTTTTTTTAAGAACTTTTACTTTCATTTTTGAATATGCATTAATTGGTGGTCGTGCATTTTATTTAAAATTTTTTTAATGGCTCACAATGAACTTATTTAAGAAGTGGAGAAGTGACAGTCTCTTAAATCAGCTGTGTGCGATTGTTAGAGCGCAGCTTTTTCTTATATTTTTTTATTATACCCGCCACTCATAGAGTAGGAGGGTATTATAACTTTGTTCAAATCGAAGATGTATGTAACAGGCAGAAGGAGACACCTCCGACCCCATAAAGTATATATATTTTGGCTCAGGATCAACAGCCGAGTCGATATAGCCATGTCCGTCTGTCTGTCCGTGTAAAAATCTATATCTCAGCTATTATAAGAGCTAGGACTACCAAATTTGGTAGTATGTGTTATTATTGCACGCTGATCAAGGTTATTTTGATTTTGGTCACGCCCCCTTTCGCCCCCGTAAATCGAAAAAACATTGATTACAAGCGCAAATTTTGATGCCATATTATTCATTTTCGGTTTACATGATAACTATAGCTAGCCAGATGATCTCTGAAAATTTGGTAACAATCGGATAATAAACACAGAAGTTATTCAGCTTAACGTTTTCCATAGCTTTAAGCAGCTCTGCCGGCAGCGCTGCTTACAGCATTGTGCCGAATCGTGTGTGCGTGTACGGTGGTGAAATGGGTTAGGTTGTGGACTGCAAAACGAACAGTACTATTATGCATTAACGGGTTCGAGTCCCGCCCGCATCAGTAATTAAATGTGTGCAAGAATGTTTATACCCGCTACTCATAGAATAGAAGGGTATTATAACTTTGTTCAAACCGAAAATGTATGTAACAGGCAGAAGGAAACACCTCCGACCCCATAAAGTATATATATTCTGGCTCAGGATCAACAGCCGAGTCGATATAGCCATGTCCGTCTGTCCGTCTGTCTGTCCGTGTGAAAATCTAGATCCCAGCTATTATAAGAGCTAGGACTACCAAATTTGGTGACAATATGTGTTATTATTGCACGCTGATCAAGTTTATTTTGGATTTTGGCAACGCCCCCTTTCGCCCCCGTAAATCGAAAAAACATTGATTACATGCGCAAATTTTGATGCCATATTGTTCATTTTCGGTTTACATGATAACTATAGCTAGCCAGATGATCTCTGAAAATTTGGTAACAATCGGATAATAAACACAGAAGTTATTCAGTTTAACGTTTTCCATAGCTTTAAGCAGCTCTGCCGGCAGCGCTGCTTACAGCATTGTGCCGAATCGTGTGTGCGTGTACGGTGGTGAAATGGATTAGGTTGTGGACTGCAAAACGAACAGTACTATTATGCATTTACGGGTTCGAGTCCCGCCCGCATCAAAAATTAAATGTGTGCAAAAATGTTTATACCCGCTACTCATAGAGTAGAAGGGTATTATAATTTTGTTCAAACCGAAAATGTATGTACCAGGCAGAAGGAAACACCTCCGACCCCATAAAGTATATATATTCTGGCTCAGAATCAACAGCCGAGTCGATATAGCCATGTCCGTCTGTCCGTCTATCTGTCCGTGTGAAAATCTAGATCTCAGCTATTATAAGAGCTAGGACTACCAAATTTGGTGACAATATGTGTTACTATTGCACGCTGATCAAGTTTCTTTTGGATTTTGGCCACGCCCCCTTCCGCCCCCGTAAATCGCAAAAACATTGATTACAAGCGCAAATTTTGATGCCATATTGTTCGTTTTCGGTTTACATGATAATTATAGCTAGCCAGTTGATATCTGAAAATTTGATAACAATCGGATAATAAACACAGAAGTTATTCCGCTTAACGTTTTCCATAACTATAAGCAGCGCTGCCGGCACGATTGTGCCGAATCGTGTGTGCGTGTACGGTGGTGAAATGGGTTAGGTTGTGGACTGCAAAACGAACAGTACTATTATGCATTTACGGGTTCGAGTCCCGCCCGCATCAAAAATTAAATGTGTGCAAAAATGTTTATACCCGCTACTCATAGAGTAGAAGGGTATTATAACTTTGTTCAAACCGAAAATGTATGTAACAGGCAGAAGGACACACCTCCGACCCCATAAAGTTTATATATTCTGGCTCAGAATCAACAGCCGAGTCGATATAGCCATGCAGCGCTGCTTGCAGCATTGTGCCGTATCGTGTGTGCGTGTACCGTGGTGAAATGGATTAAGTTGTTGACTGCAAAACGAACAGTACTATTATGCATTTACGGGTTCGAGTCCCGCCCGCATCAAAAAATTCAATGTGTGCAAAAATCTATTTTTTTAATTTTAGATTTTGACTTTACTTAAAAATTGTAAGTCCATAGCCTTTTACGGTCAAAATATGATTGTAGCCGTTTTTTTTTTGTTCCGCAAACAAATGATGTACGAGCAGCTGGGTAGCGGGTATATTACAGTCGAGCACACTCGAATGATGGCATATTGTTCATTTTCGGGTTACATGATAACTATAGTTAGCCAGATGATCTCTAAAAATTTGGTAACAATCGGATAATAAACACAGAATTTATTTAGCTTAACATTTTCCGTAGCTGTAAGCAGCGCTGCGGGCATCGCAAATTCTTTATTTGTACAGGAAATAATAAGAGCGCCTAACAATGCAAATTTTTGCAGTTGTTGGATAACAGCGTCAGTAGCTTAGTGGAATAGCGCTGAACTCATGACCCGACAGGCCCGTGGTTCGATTCCCAGTTCATGCCGCTTAAGCTTGTTTTTTTTTTTAAGAACTTTTACTTTCATTTTTGAATATGCATTAATTGGTGGTCGTGCATTTTATTTAAAATTTTTTTAATGGCTCACAATGAACTTATTTAAGAAGTGGAGAAGTGACAGTCTCTTAAATCAGCTGTGTGCGATTGTTAGAGCGCAGCTTTTTCTTATATTTTTTTATTATACCCGCCACTCATAGAGTAGAAGGGTATTATAACTTTGTTCAAATCGAAAATGTATGTAACAGGCAGAAGGAGACACCTCCGACCCCATAAAGTATATATATTCTGGCTCAGGATCAACAGCCGAGTCAATATAGCCATGTCCGTCTGTCTGTCCGTGTGAAAATCTAGATCTCAGCTATTATAAGAGCTAGGACTACCAAATTTGGTAACAATATGTGTTATTATTGCACGCTGATCAAGTTTATTTTGGATTTTGGCCACGCCCCCGTAAATCGAAAAAACATTGATTACAAGCGCAAATTTTGGTACCATATTGTACATTTTCGGTTTACATGATAACTATAGCTAGCCAGATGATCTCTGAAAATTTGGTAACAATCGGATAATAAACACAGAAGTTATTCAGTTTAACGTTTTCCATAGCTTTAAGCAGCTCTGCCGGCAGCGCTGCTTACAGCATTGTGCCGAATCGTGTGTGCGTGTACGGTGGTGAAATGGGTTAGGTTGTGGACTGCAAAACGAACAGTACTATTATGCATTAACGGGTTCGAGTCCCGCCCGCATCAAAAATTAAATGTGTGCAAAAATGTTTATACCCGCTACTCATAGAATAGAAGGGTATTATAACTTTGTTCAAACCGAAAATGTATGTAACAGGCAGAAGGAAACACCTCCGACCCCATAAAGTATATATATTCTGGCTCAGGATCAACAGCCGAGTCGATATAGCCATGTCCGTCTGTCCGTCTGTCTGTCCGTGTGAAAATCTAGATCCCAGCTATTATAAGAGCTAGGACTACCAAATTTGGTGACAATATGTGTTATTATTGCACGCTGATCAAGTTTATTTTGGATTTTGGCAACGCCCCCTTTCGCCCCCGTAAATCGAAAAAACATTGATTACATGCGCAAATTTTGATGCCATATTGTTCATTTTCGGTTTACATGATAACTATAGCTAGCCAGATGATCTCTGAAAATTTGGTAACAATCGGATAATAAACATAGAAGTTATTCAGCTTAACGTTTTCCATAGCTCTGCCGGCAGCGCTGCTTACAGCATTGTGCCGAATCGTGTGTGCGTGTACGGTGGTGAAATAGGTTAGGTTGTGGACTGCAAAACGAACAGTACTATTATGCATTTACGGGTTCGAGTCCCGCCCGCATCAAAAATTAAATGTGTGCAAAAATGTTTATACCCGCTACTCACAGAGTAGAAGGGTATTATAATTTTGTTCAAACCGAAAATGTATGTACCAGGCAGAAGGAAACACCTCCGACCCCTTAAAGTATATATATTCTGGCTCAGAATCAACAGCCGAGTCGATATAGCCATGTCCGTCTGTCCGTCTATCTGTCCGTGAGAAAATCTAGATCTCAGCTATTATAAGAGCTAGGACTACCAAATTTTGTGACAATATGTGTTACTATTGCACGCTGATCAAGTTTCTTTTGGATTTTGGCCACGCCCCCTTCCGCCCCCGTAAATCGAAAAAACATTGATTACAAGCGCAAATTTTGATGCCATATTGTTCGTTTTCGGTTTACATGATAACTATAGCTAGCCAAATGATATCTGAAAATTTGATAATAATCGGATAATAAACACAGAAGTTATTCAGCTTAACGTTTTCCATAACTATAAGCAGCGCTGCCGGCACGATTGTGCCGAATCGTGTGTGCGTGTACGGTGGTGAAATGGGTTAGGTTGTGGACTGCAAAACGAACAGTACTATTATGCATTTACGGGTTCGAGTCCCGCTCGCATCAAAAATTAAATGTGTGCAAAAATGTTTATACCCGCTACTCATAGAGTAGGAGGGTATTATAACTTTGTTCAAACCGAAAATGTATGTAACAGGCAGAAGGAGACACCTCCGACCCCATAAAGTTTATATATTCTGGCTCAGAATCAACAGCCGAGTCGATATAGCCATGCAGCGCTGCTTGCAGCATTGTGCCGTATCGTGTGTGCGTGTACCGTGGTGAAATGGATTAAGTTGTTGACTGCAAAACGAACAGTACTATTATGCATTTACGGGTTCGAGTCCCGCCCGCATCAAAAATTAAATGTGTGCAAAAATGTATTTTTTTAATTTTAGATTTTGACTTTACTTAAAAATTGTAAGTCTATAGCCTTTTACGGTCAAAATATGATTGTAGCCGTTTTTTTTTTTGTTCCGCAAACAAATGATGTACGAGCAGCTGGGTAGCGGGTATATTACAGTCGAGCAAACTCGAATGTAGCTTTCTTACTTGTTTTTATACCCGCTACTCATAAAGTAGAAGGGTATTATAACTTTGTTCAAACCGAAAATGTATGTAACAGGCAGAAGGAGACACCTCCGACTTCATAAAGTATATATATTCTGGCTCAGGATCAACAGCCGAGTCGATATAGCCATGTCCGTCTGTCCGTCTGTCTGTCCGTGTGAAAATCTAGATCTCAGCTATTATAAGAGCTGGGACTATCAAATTTGGTGACAGTATGTCTGTCCGTCTGTCTGTCCGTGTGAAAATCTAGATCCCAGCTATTATAAGAGCTAGGACTACCAAATTTGGTGACAATATGTGTTATTATTGCACGCTGATCAAGTTTATTTTGGATTTTGGCCACGCCCCCTTTCGCCCCCGTAAATCGAAAAAACATTGATTACATGCGCAAATTTTGATGCCATATTGTTCATTTTCGGTTTACATGATAACTATAGCTAGCCAGATGATCTCTGAAAATTTGGTAACAATCGGATAATAAACACAGAAGTTATTCAGCTTAACGTTTTCCATAGCTGTAAGCAGCGCTGCCGAATCGTGTGTGCGTGTACGGTGGTGAAATGGGTTAAGTTGTGGACTGCAAAACGAACAGTACTAATATGCATTTACGGGTTCGAGTTCCGCCCGCATCAAAAATTAAATGTGTGCAAAAATTTTTTTTTTTTTCTTTAAATATTGACTTTGCACAAATATTATAAGTCCATAGCCTTTTACGGTCAAAATATGATTGTAGCCGTTTTTTTGTTCCGCAAAAAAATTATGTACAAGCAGCTGGGTAGCGGGTATACTACAGTCGAGCACACTCGACTGTAGCTTTCTTACTTGTTTTATTTTATTTTAAATTTTGACTTTGCATAAATAATATAAGTCCCTAGCCTTTTACGGTCAAAATATGATTGTAGCCGCTTTTTTGTTCCGCAAATAAATGATGGACGAGCAGCTGGGTAGCGGGTATATTACAGTCGAACACACTCGACTGTAGCTTTCTTACTTGTTTTTATTATACCCGCTACTCCTAGAGTAGAAGGGTATTATAACTTTGTTCAAATCGAAGATGTATGTAACAGGCAGAAGGAGACACCTCCGACCCCATAAAGTATATATATTCTGGCTCAGGATCAACAGCCGAGTCGATATAGCCATGTCCGTCTGTCCGTCTGTCTGTCCGTGTAAAAATCTATATCTCAGCTATTATAAGAGCTAGGACTACCAAATTTGGTAGTATGTGTTATTATTGCACGCTGATCAAGTTTATTTTGGATTTTTGCCACGCCCCCTTTCGCCCCTGTAAATCGAAAAAAAATTGATTACAAGCGCAATTTTGATGCCATATTGTTAATTTTCCATGATAACTATAGCTAGCCAGATGAACTCTAAAAATTTTTTAACAATCGGATAATAAACACAGAAGTTATTCAGCTTAACGTTTTCCATAGCTGTAAGCAGCGCTGCCGGCAGCGCAAATTCTTTATTTTTTCAGGAAATAATAAGAATGCCTTACAATGCAAATTTTTGCAGTTGATGGATAACAGCGTCAGTAGCTTAGTGGAAAAGCGATGAACTTCTGAACCGACAGCCCCATGGTTGGATTCCCAGTTCATGCCGCTTAAGCTTTTTCTTTTTTTTTTAAGAACTTATTCTTTAATTGTTGAATATGCATTAATTGGTGGTCGCGCATTGTATTTGAAATTTTTTTAATGGCTCACAATGAACTAAATTAACAAGTGGAGAAGCGACAGTCTCTTAAATCAGCTGTGTGCGATTGTTAGAGCGTAGCTTTTTCTTATATTTTTTTATTATACCTGCTACTCATAGAGTAGAAAGGTATTATAACTTTGTGCAAACCGAAAATGTATGTAACAGGCAGAAGGAGACAGATCCAACCCCATAAAGTATATATATTCTGGATCAGGATCAACAGCCGAGTCGATATAGCCATGTCCGTCTGTCCGTCTGTCTGTCTGTCCATCTGTCCGTATGTCTGTCCGTGTGAAAATGTAGATCTCAGCTATTATAAGAGCTAGGACTATCAAATTTGGTGACAATATGTGTTATTATTGCACGCTGATCAAGTTTATTTTGGATTTTGGCCACGCCCCCACGCTAGCCAGATGATCTCTGAAAATTTGGTAACAATCGAATAATAAACACAGAAGTTATTCAGCTTAACGTTTTCCATAGCTGTAAGCAGCGGTGCCGGAGCGCTGCTTGCAGCATTGTGCCGAATCGTGTATGCGTGTACGGTGGTGAAATGGGTTAGGTTGTGGACTGCTAAACGAACAGTACTATTATGCATTTACGGGTTCGAGTCCCGCCCGCATCAAAAATTAAGTGTGTGCAAAAATGTTTATACCCGCTACTCATAGAGTAGAAGGGTAATATAACTTTGTTCAAACCGAAAATGTATGTAACAGGCAGAAGGATACACCTCCGACCCCATAAAGTATATATATTTTGGCTCAGGAACAGCCGAGTCGATATAGCCCTGTCCGTCTGTCTGTCCGTGTGAAAATCTAGATCTCAGCTATTATAAGAGCTAGGACTACCAAATTTGGTGACAATATGTATTATTATTGCACGCTGATCAAGTTTATTTTGGATTTTGGCCACGCCCCCTTCCGCCCCCGTAAATCGAAAAAACATTGATTACAAGCGCAATTTTGCCATATTGTGCATTTTTGGTTTCCATGATAACTATAGCTAGCCAGATGAACTCTGAAAATTTGGTAACAATCGGATAATAAACACAGAAGTTATTCAGCTTAACGTTTTCTATAGCTGTAAGCTATGTAAGCTGCCGGCAGCGCAAATTCTTTATTCGTACAGGAAATAATAAGAATGCCTAGCAAAGAAAATTTTTGCAGTAGTTGGATAACAGCGTCAGTAGCTTAGTGGAAAAGCGATAACCTCCTGAACCGACAGCCCCATGGTTGGATTCCCAGTTCATGCCGCTTAAGCTTTTTCTTTTTTTTTTAAGAACTTATTCTTTAATTGTTGAATATGCATTAATTGGTTGTCGTGCATTGTATTTGAAATTTTTTTAATGGCTCACAATGAACTAAGTTAACAAGTGGAGAAGTGACAGTCTCTTAAATCAGCTGTGTGCGATTGTTAGAGCGCAGCTTTTTTTTATATTTTTTTATTATACCTGCTACTCATAGAGTAGAAGGGTATTATAACTTTGTGCAAACCGAAAATGTATGTAACAGGCAGAAGAAGACACCTCCGACCCCATAAAGTATATATATTCTGGCTCAGGATCAACAGCCAAATCGATATAGCCATGTCTGTCTGTCCATCTGTCCGTATGTCTGTCCGTGTGAAAATCTAGATCTCAGCTATTATAAGAGCTGGGACTACCAAATTTGGTGACACTATGTGTTATTATTGCACGCTGATCAAGTTTATTTTGGATTTTGGCCACGCCCCCTTTCGCCCCGTAAATCGAAAAAACATTGATTACAAGCACAAATTTTGATGCCATATTGTTCATTTTCGGTTTACATGATAACTATAGCTAGCAGATGATCTCTACTCATAGAGTAGAAAGGTATTATAACTTTGTTCAAACCGAAAATGTATGTAACAGGCAGAAGGAGACACCTCCGACCCCATAAAGTATATATATTCTGGCTCAGGATCAACAGCCGAGTCGATATAGCCATGTCCGTCTGTCCGTCTGTCTGTCTGTCCGTCTGTCCGTCTGTCTGTCCGTGTGAAAATCTAGATCTCAGCTATTATAAGAGCTAGGACTATCAAATTTGGTGACAGTTTGTGTTATTATTGCACGCTGATCAAGTTTATTTTGGATTTTGGCCACGCCCCCTTTCGCCCCCATAAATCGAAAAAACATTGATTACAAGCGCAAATTTTGATGCCATATTGTTCATTTTCGGTTTACATGATAACTATAGCTAGCCAGATGATCTCTGAAAATTTGGTAACAATCGGATAATAAACACAGAAGTTATTCAGCTTAACGTTTTCCATTGTGCCGAATCGTTTGTGAGTGTACGGTGGTGAAATGGGTTAGGTTGTGGACTGCAAAACGAACAGTACTATTATGCATTTACGGGTTCGAGTCCCGCCCGCATCAAAAATTAAATGTGTGCACAAATGTTTATACCCACTACTCATAGAGTAGAAGGGTATTCTAACTTTGTTCAAACCGAAAATGTATGTAACAGGCAGAAGGAGACACCTCCGACCCCATAAAGTTTATATATTCTGGCTCAGGATCAACAGCCGAGTCGATATAGCCATGTCCGTCTGTCCGTCTGTCGGTCTGTCCATCTGTCTGTCCGTGTGAAAATCTAGAGCTCAGCTATTGTAAGAGCTAGGACAACCAAATTTGGTGACAATATGTGTTATTATTGCACGCTGATCAAGTTTATTTTGGATTTTGGCCACGCCCCTTTTCGCCCCCGTAAATCGAAAAAACATTGATTACAAGCGCAAATTTTGATGCCATATTGTTCATTTTCGGTTTACATGATAACTATAGCTAGCCAGATGATCTCTGAAAATTTGGTAACAATCGGATAATAAACACAGAAGTTATTCAGCTTAACGTTTTCCATAGCTGTAAGCAGCTCTGCCGGCAGCGCTGCTTGCAGCATTGTGCCGAATCGTGTGTGCGTGTACGGTGGTGAAATGGGTTAGGTTGTGGACTGCAAAACGAACAGTACTATTATGCATTTACAGGGTCGAGTCCCGCCCGCATCAAAAATTAAGTGTGTGCAAAAATATTTATACTCGCTACTCATAGAGTAGAAGGGTATTATAACTTTGTTCAAACCGAAAATGTATGTACCAGGCAGAAGGAAACACCTCCCACCCCATAAAGTATATATATTCTGGCTCAGGATCAACAGCACAAATTCTTTATTCGTACAGGAAATAATAAGAATGTCTTGCAATGCAAATTTTTGCAGTAGTTGGATAACAGCGTCAGTAGCTTTGTGGAAATGCGATGAACTCCTGAACCGACAGCCCCATGGTTGGATTCCCAGTTCATGCCGATTATTTATTGATTGTTGAATATGCATTAATTGGTGGTCGTGCATTGTATTTGAAATTTTTTTAATGGCTCACAATGAACTAAGTTAACAAGTGGAGAAGCGACAGTCTCTTAAATATATATATATTATAACTTTGTGCAAACCGAAAATGTATGTAACAGGCAGAAGGAGACACCTCCGACCCCATAAAGTATATATATTCTGGCTCAGGATCAACAGCCAAATCGATATAGCCATGTCCGTCTGTCCCTCTGTCTGTCCGTGTGAAAATCTAGATCTCAGCTATTATAAGAGCTGGGACTACCAAATTTGGTGACAATATGTGTTATTATTGCACGCTGATCAAGTTTATTTTGGATTTTGGCAACGCCCCCTTTCGCCCCCGTAAATCGAAAAAACATTGATTACAAGCGCAAATTTTGATGCCATATTGTTAATTTTCGGTTTACATGATAACTATAGCTAGCCAGATGATCTCTGAAAATTTGGTAACAATCGGATAATAAACACAGAATTTATTCAGCTTAACGTTTTCCATAGCTGTAAGCAGCGGTGCCGGCAGCGAATAGTGTATGCGTGTACGGTGGTGAAATGGGTTAAGTTATGGACTGCAAAACGAAAAGTACTATTATGCATTTACGGGTTCGAGTCCCGCCCGCATCAAAAATTAAATGTGTGTGTGTGTACCCGCTACTCATAGAGTAGAAGGTTATTATAACTTTGTTCATACCGAAAATGTATGTAACAGGCAGAAGGAGACACCTCCGACCCTATAAAGTATATATATTCCGGCTCAGGATCAACAGCCGAGTCAATATAGCCATGTCCGTCTGTCCGTCTGTCTGTCCGTGTGAAAATCTTAGTGGAAAAGCGATGAACTCCTGAACCGACAGGCCCATGGTTCGATTCCCAGTTCATGCCGCTTAAGTTTGTTTTTTTTTTTAAGAACTTTTACTTTAATTTTTGAATATGCATTAATTGGTGCTCGTGCATTTTATTTAAAATTTTTTTAATGGCTCACAATGAACTTAGTTAACAATGTATGTAACAGGCAGAAGGAGACACCTCCGACCCCATAAAGTATATATATTCTGGCTCAGGATCAACAGCCGAGTCGATATAGCCATGTCCGTCTGTCTGTCCGTCCGTCTGTCCGTCTGTCTGTCCGTGTGAAAATCTAGATCTCAGCTATTATAAGAGCTAAAACTACCAAATTTGGTGACAGTATGTGTTATTATTGCACGCTGATCAAGTTTATTTTGGATTTTGGCCACGCCCCCTTCCGCCCCCGCAAATCGAAAAAACATTGATAACAAGCGCAATTTTGCCATATTGTGCATTTTCGGTTTCCATGATAACTATAGCTAGCCAGATGAACTCTGAAAATTTGGTAACAATCGGATAATAAACACAGAAGTTATTCAGCTTAACGTTTTCCATAGCTGTAAGCTATGTAAGCTGCCGGCAGCGCAAATTCTTTTATCGTACAGGAAATAATAAGAATGCCTTGCAAAGAAAATTTTTGCAGTAGTTGGATAACAGCGTCAGTAGCTTAGTGGAAAAGCGATAACCTCCTGAACCGACAGCCCCATGGTTGGATTCCCAGTTCATGCCGCTTAAGCTATTTTTACCCGCTACTCATAGAGTAGAAGGGTATTATAACTTTGTTCAAACCGAAAATGTATGTAACAGGCAGAAGGAGACACCTCCGACCCCATAAAGTATATATATTCTGGCTCAGGATCAACAGCCGAGTCGATATAGCCATGTCCGTCTGTCCGTCTGTCGGTCTGTCCATCTGTCTGTCCGTGTGAAAATCTAGATCTCAGCTATTATAAGAGCTACGACAACCAAATTTGGTGACAATATGTGTTATTATTGCACGCTGATCAAGTTTATTTTGGATTTTGGCCACGCCCCTTCCGCCCCCGCAAATCGAAAAAACATTGATAACAAGTGCAATTTTGATGTCATATTCTTCATTTTCGGTTTACATGATAACTATAGCTAGCCAGATGATCTCTGAAAATTTGGTAACAAGCGGATAATAAACACAGAAGTTATTCAGCTTAACGTTTTCCATAGCTGTAAGCAGCGCTGCTGCTGGCAGCGCTGCTTGCAGCATTGTGCTGAATGGTGTGTGCGTGTACGGTGGTGAAATGGGTTAAGTTGTGGACTGCAAAACGAACAGTACTATTATGCATTTACGGGTTCGAGTCCCGCCCGCATCAAAAATTAAATGTGTGCAAAAATGTTTTTTTTTTTTTATTTTATATTTTGACTTTGCATAAATATTATAAGTCCATAGCCTTTTACGGTCAAAATATGATTGTAGCCGTTTTTTTGTTCCGCAAATAAATTTTGTACAAGCAGCTGGGTAGCGGGTATGTTACAGTCGAGCACCTCGACTGTAGCTTTCTTACTTGTTCTTTTTTTTTTTAAGAACTTATTCTTTAATTGTTGAATATGCATTAATTGGTTGTCGTGCATTTTATTTGAAATTTTTTTAATGGCTCACAATGAACTAAGTTAACAAGTGGAGCAGTGACAGTCTCTTAAATCAGCTGTGTGCGATTGTTAGAGCGCAGCTTTTTCTTATATTTTTTTATTATACCTGCTACTCATAGAGTAGAAGGGCATTATAACTTTGTGCAAACCGAAAATGTATGTAACAGGCAGAAGAAGACACCTCCGACCCCATAAAGTATATATATTCTGGCTCAGGATCAACAGCCAAATCGATATAGCCATGTCCGTCTGTCCGTCTGTCCCTCTGTCTGTCCGTGTGAAAATCTAGATCTCAGCTATTATCAGAGCTGGGACTACCAAATTTGGTGACACTATGTATTATTATTGCACGCTGATCAAGTTTATTTTGGATTTTGGCCACGCCCCCTTTCGCCCCGTAAATCGAAAAAACATTGATTACAAGCACAAATTTTGATGCCATATTGTTCATTTTCGGTTTACATGATAACTATAGCTAGCCAGATGATCTCTACTCATTGAGTAGAAGGGTATTATAACTTTGTTCAAAACGAAAATGTATGTAACAGGCAGAAGGAGACACCTCCGACCCCATAAAGTATATATATTCTGGCTCAGGATCAACAGCCGAGTCGATATAGCCATGTCCGTCTGTCCGTCTGTCTGTCTGTCCGTCTGTCCGTCTGTCTGTCCGTGTGAAAATCTAGATCTCAGCTATTATAAGAGCTAGGACTATCAAATTGGTGACAGTATGTGTTATTATTGCACGCTGATCAAGTTTATTTTGGATTTTGGCAACGCCCCTTTCGCCCCCGTAAATCGAAAAAACATTGATTACAAGCGCAAATTTTGATGCCATATTGTTAATTTTCGGTTTACATGATAACTATAGATAGCCAGATGATCTCTGAAAATTTGGTAACAATCGGATTATAAACACAGAAGTTATTCAGCTTAACGTTTTCCATAGCTGTAAGCAGCTCTGCCGGCAGCGCTGCTTGCAGCATTGTGCCGAATCGTGTGTGCGTGTACGGTGGTGAAATGGGTTAGGTTGTGGACTGCAAAACGAACAGTACTATTATGCATTTACGGGGTCGAGTCCCGCCCGAATCAAAAATTAAGTGTGTGCAAAAATATTTATACTCGCTACTCATAGAGTAGAAGGGTATTATAACTTTGTTCAAACCGAAAATGTATGTACCAGGCAGAAGGAAACACCTCCGACCCCATAAAGTATATATATTCTGGCTCAGGAGCAACAGCCGAGTCGATACAGCCATGTCCGCCTGTCCGTCTGTCTGTTCGTGTGAAAATCTAGATCTCAGCTATTATAAGAGCTGGGACTACCAAATTTGGTGACAATATGTGTTATTATTGCACGCCGATCAATTTTTTTTTGGAATTTGGCCACGCCCCCTTTCGCCCCGTAAATCGAAAAAACATTGATTACAAGCGCAATTTTTGATGCCATATTGTTCATTTTCGGTTTACATGATAACTATAGCTAGCCAGATGAACTCTGAAAATTTGGTAACAATCGGATAATAAACACAGAAGTTATTCAGCTTAACGTTTTCCATTGTGCCGAATCGTTTGTGAGTGTACGGTGGTGAAATGGGTTAGGCTGTGGACTGCAAAACGAACAGTACTATTATGCATTTACGGGTTCGAGTCCCACCCGCATCAAAAATTAAATGTGTGCAAAAATGTTTATACCCGCTACTCATAGAGTAGAAGGGTATTATAACTTTGTTCAAACCGAAAATGTATGTAACAGGCAGAAGGAGACACCTCCGACCCCATAAAGTTTATATATTCTGGCTCAGGATCAACAGCCGAGTCGATATAGCCATGTCCGTCTGTCCGTCTGTCCGTCTGTCTGTCCGTGTGAAAATCTAGATCTCAGCTATTATAAGAGCTAGAGCTATCAAATTTGGTGACAGTATGTGTTATTATTGCACACTGGTCAAGTTTATTTTGGATTTTGGCCACGCCCCCTTCCGCCCCTGTAAATCGAAAAAAATGTATTACAAGCGCAATTTTGATACCATATTTTCGGTTTATATGATAACTATATCTAGCCAGATGATCTCTGAAAATTTGGTAACAATCGGATAATAAACACAGAAGTTATTTAGCTTAATGTTTTCCAAAGCTGTGAGCAGCGCTGCCGAATAGTGTCTGCGTTGTGTGCAAAAATGTTTTTTTTTTTATTTTAGATTTTGATTTTGCATAAATATTGTAAGTCCATAGCCTTTTACGGTCAAAATATGATTGTAGCCGTTATTTTTGTTCCGCAAATAAATGATGTACGAGCAGCTGAGTAGCGGGCATATTACAGTCGAGCAATCTCGACTGTAGCTTTCTTACTTGTTTTTTATTATACCCGCTACTCATAGAGTAGAAGGGTATTATAACTTTGTTCAAACGGAAAATGTATGTAACAGGCAGAAGGAGACACCTCCGGCCCCATAAAGTATATATATTCTTGCTCAGGGTCAACAGCCGAGTCGATATAGCCATGTCCGTCTGTCCGTCTGTCTGTCCGTGTGAAAATCTAGATCTCAGCTATTAAAAGAGCTAGGACTACCAAATTTGGTGACAATATGTGTTATTATTGCACGCTTTACTTTGGATATTGGCCACGCCCCCGTAAATCAAAAAAACATTGATTACAAGTGCAATTTTGATGCCATATTGTTCATTTTCGGTTTACATGATAACTATAGCTAGCCAGATGATCTCTGAACATTTGGTAACAATCGGATAATAAACACAGAATTTATTCAGCTTAACGTTTTTCATAGCTGTAAGCAGCGGTGCCGGCAGCGAATAGTGTATGCGTGTACGGTGGTGAAATGGGTTAAGTTAAGGACTGCAAAACGAAAAGTACTATTATGCATTTACGGGTTCGAGTCCCGCCCGCATTAAAAATTAAATGTGTGCAAAAATGTTTATTTTTTTATTTTCGATTTTGACTTTGCATAAATATTATAAACACATAGCCTTTTACGGTCAAAATATGATTGTAGCCGTTTTTTTGTTCCGGAAATAAATGATGTACGAGCACACTCGACTGTAGCTTTCTTACTTGTTCTTTTTTATACCCGCTACTCATAGAGTAGAAGGTTATTATAACTTTGTTCATACCGAAAATGTATGTAACAGGCAGAAGGAGATACCTCCGACCCCATAAGATATATATATTCTGGCTCAGGATCAACAGCCGAGTCAATATAGCCATGTCCGTCTGTCCGTCTGTCTGTCCGTGTGAAAATCTTAGTGGAAATGCGATGAACTCCTGAACCGACAGGCCCATGGTTCGATTCCCAGTTCATGCCGCTTAAGTTTGTTTTTTTTTTTTAAGAACTTTTACTTTAATTTTTGAATATGCATTAATTGGTGGTCGTGCATTTTATTTAAAATTTTTTTAATGGCTCACAATGAACTTAGTTAACAATGTATGTAACAGGCAGAAGGAGACACCTCCGACCCCATAAAGTATATTTATTCTTGCTCAGGATCAACAGCCGAGTCGATATAGCCATGTCCGTCTGTCCGTCTGTCTGTCCGTGTGAAAATCTAGATCTCAGCTGTTTTATTATTGCACGCTAATCAAGTTTATTTTGGATTTTGGCCACGCCCCCTTTCGCCCCCTTTCGCCCCCGTAAATCGAAAAAACATTGATTACAAGCGCAATTTTGATGCCATATTGTTCATTTTCGGTTTACATGATAACTATAGCTAGTCAGATGATCCCTGAAAGTTTGGTAACAATAAACACAGAAGTTATTCAGCTTAATGTTTTCTATAGCTGTAAGCAGCGCTGCCGGCAGCGCTGCTTGCAGCATTGTGCCGAATCGTGTGTGCGTGTACGGTGGTGAAATGGGTTGAGTTGTTGACTGCAAAACGAACAGTACTTTTATGCATTTACGGGTTCGAGTCCCGCCCGCATCAAAAATTAAATGTGTGCAAAAATGTTTTTTTTATACCCGCTACTCATAGAGTAGAAGGGTATTATAACTTTTTTCAAACCGAAAATGTATGTAACAGGCAGAAGGAGACACCTCCGATCCCATAAAGTATATATATTCTGGCTCAGGATCAACAGCCGAGTCAATATAGCCATGTCCGTCTGTCCGTCTGTCTGTCCGTGTGAAAATCTTAGTGGAAAAGCGATGAACTCCTGAACCGACAGGCCCATGGTTCGATTCCCAGTTCATGCCGCTTAAGTTTGTTTTTTTTTTTAAGAACTTTTACTTTAATTTTTGAATATGCATTAATTGGTGGTCGTGCATTTTATTTAAAATTTTTTTAATGGCTCACAATGAACTTAGTTAACAATGTATGTAACAGGCAGAAGGAGACACCTCCGACCCCATAAAGTATATATTCTTGCTCAGGATCAACAGCCGAGTCGATATAGCCATGTCCGTCTGTCCGTCTGTCTGTCCGTGTGAAAATCTAGATCTCAGCTGTTTTATTATTGCACGCTAATCAAGTTTATTTTGGATTTTGGCCACGCCCCCTTTCGCCCCCTTTCGCCCCCTTTCGCCCCCGTAAATCGAAAAAACATTGATTACAAGCGCAATTTTGATGCCATATTGTTCATTTTCGGTTTACATGATAACTATAGCTAGTCAGATGATCTCTGAAAGTTTGGTAACAATAAACACAGAAGTTATTCAGCTTAATGTTTTCTATAGCTGTAAGCAGCGCTGCCGGCAGCGCTGCTTGCAGCATTGTGCCGAATCGTGTGTGCGTGTACGGTGGTGAAATGGGTTGAGTTGTTGACTGCAAAACGAACAGTACTTTTATGCATTTACGGGTTCGAGTCCCGCCCGCATCAAAAATTAAATGTGTGCAAAAATGTTTTTTTTATACCCGCTACTCATAGAGTAGAAGGGTATTATAACTTTGTTCAAACCGAAAATGTATGTAACAGGCAGAAGGAGACACCTCCGATCCCATAAAGTATATATATTCTGGCTCAGGATCGACAGCCGAGTCGATAGAGCCATGTCCGTCTGTCCGTCTGTCTGTCTGTCCGTCTGTCTGTCCGTGTGAATATCTAGATCTCAGCTATTAAAAGAGCTAAAACTACCAAATTTGGTGACAGTATGTGTTATTTTTGCACGCTGATCAAGTTTATTTTGGATTTTGGCCACGCCCCCTTCCGCCCCCGTAAATCAAAAAAACATTAATTACAAGCGCAATTTTGAAGCCATATTGTTCATTTTCGGTTTACATAATAACTATAGCTAGCTAGATGAACTCTGAAAATTTGGTAACAATCGGATAATAAACACAGAAGTTATTCAGCTTAACGTTTTCAATAGCTGTAAGCAGCGTTGCCGGCAGCGCTGCTTGCAGTATTGTGCCGAATAGTGTGTGCGTGTACGGTGGTGAAATGGGTTAAGTTGTGGACTGCAAAACGAACAGTACTATTATGCATTTACGGGTTCGAGCCCCGCCCGCATCAAAAATTAAATGTGTGCAAAATTATTTTTTTTTTATTTTAGACTTTGACTTTGCATAAATATTGAAAGCCGTTTTTTTTGTTCCGCAAATAAATGATGTACGAGCAGCTGGGTAGCGGGTATATTACAGTCGAGCACACTCGACTGTAGCTTTCTTACTTGTTTTTTTTAGATTTTGACTTTGCATAAATATTATAAGCCCATAGCCTTTTACGGTCAAAATATGATTGTATCGGTTTTTGTTGTTCCGAAAATAAATGATGTACGAGCAGCTGGGTGGCGGGTATATTTCAGTCGAGCACACTCGACTGTAGCTTTCTTACTTGTTCTTTTTTATACTCATAGAGTAGAAGGGTATTATAACTTTGTTCAAACCGAAAATGTATGTAACAGGCAGAAGGAGACACCTCCGACCCCATAAAGTATATATATTCTGGCTCAGGATCAACAGCCGAGTCGATATAGCCATGTCCGTCTGTCCGTGTGAAAATCTAGATCTCAGCTATTATAAGAGCTAGGACAACCAAATTTGGTGACAATATGTGTTATTATTGCACGCTGATCAAGTTTATTTTGGATTTTGGCCACGCCCCCTTGCGACCCCTTTCGCCCCCTTTCGCCCCCGTAAAATCGAAAAACATTGATTACAAGCGCAAATTTTGATGCCATATTGTTCATTTTCGGTTTACATGATAACTATAGCTAGCCAGATGATCTCTGAAAATTTGGTAACAATCGGATAATAAACACAGAAGTTATTCAGCTTAACGTTTTCCATAGCTGTAAGCAGCTCTGCCGAATAGTGTCTGCGTTGTGTGCAAAAATGTTTTTTTTTTTTCTTTTAGATTTTGATTTTGCATAAATATTGTAAGTCCATAGCCTTTTACGGTCAAAATATGATTGTAGCCGTTATTTTTGTTCCGCAAATAAATGATGTACGAGCAGCTGAGTAGCGGGTATATTACAGTCGAGCACACTCGACTGTAGCTTTCTTACTTGTTTTTTATTATACCCGCTACTCATAGAGTAGAAGGGTATTATAACTTTGTTCAAACGGAAAATGTATGTAACAGGCAGAAGGAGACACCTCCGACCCCATAAAGTATATATATTCTGGCTCAGGATCAACAGCCGAGTCGATATAGCCATGTCCGTCTGTCCGTCTGTCTGTCCGTGTGAAAATCTAGATCTCAGCTATTATAAGAGCTAGGACAACCAAATTTGGTGACATAATGTGTTATTATTGCACGCTTTATTTTGGATATTGGCCACGCCCCCGTAAATCGAAAAAACATTGATTACAAGCGCAATTTTAATGCCATATTGTTCATTTTCGGTTTACATGATAACTATAGCTAGCCAGATGATCTCTGAAAATTTGGTAACAATCGGATAATAAACACAGAATTTATTCAGCTTAACGTTTTCCATAGCTGTAAGCAGCGGTGCCGGCAGCGAATAGTGTATGCGTGTACGGTGGTGAAATGGGTTTAGTTATGGACTGCAAAACGAAAAGTACTATTATGCATTTACGGGTTCGAGACCCGCCCGCATCAAAAATTAAATGTGTGCAAAAATGTTTATTTTTTTATTTTCGATTTTGACTTTGCATAAATATTATAAACACATAGCCTTTTACGGTCAAAATATGATTGTAGCCGTTTTTTTGTTCCGGAAATAAATGATGTACGAGCACACTCGACTGTAGCTTTCTTACTTGTTCTTTTTTATACCCGCTACTCATAGAGTAGAAGGTTATTATAACTTTGTTCATACCGAAAATGTATGTAACAGGCAGAAGGAGACACCTCCGACCCCATAAAGTATATATATTCTGGCTCAGGATCAACAGCCGAGTCAATATAGCCATGTCCGTCTGTCCATCTGTCTGTCCGTGTGAAAATCTTATTGGAAAAGCGATGAACTCCTGAACCGACAGGCCCATGGTTTGATTCCCAGTTCATGCCGCTTAAGTTTGTTTTTTTTTTTTAAGAACTTTTACTTTAATTTTTGAATATGCAATAATTGGTGCTCGTGCATTTTATTTAAAATTTTTTTAATGGCTCACAATGAACTTAGTTAACAATGTATGTAACAGGCAGAAGGAGACACCTCCGACCTTATAACGTATATATTCTTGCTCAGGATCAACAGCCGAGTCGATATAGCCATGTCCGTCTGTCCGTCTGTCTGTCCGTGTGAAAATCTACATCTCAGCTGTTTTATTATTGCACGCTAATCAAGTTTATTTTGGATTTTGGCCACGCCCCCTTTCGCCCCCTTTCGCCCCCGTAAATCGAAAAAACATTGATTACAAGCGCAATTTTGATGCCATATTGTTCATTTTCGGTTTACATGATAACTATAGCTAGTCAAATGATCTCTGAAAATTTGGTAACAATAAACACAGAAGTTATTCAGCTTAATGTTTTCTATAGCTGTAAGCAGCATTGTGCCGAATCGTGTGTGCGTGTACGGTGGTGAAATGGGTTGAGTTGTTGACTGCAAAACGAACAGTACTTTTATGCATTTACGGGTTCGAGTCCCGCCCGCATCAAAAATTAAATGTGTGCAAAAATGTTTTTTTTATACCCGCTACTCATAGAGTAGAAGGGTATTATAACTTTGTTCAAACCGAAAATGTATGTAACAGGCAGAAGGAGACACCTCCGATGCCATAAAGTATATATATTCTGGCTCAGGATCAACAGCCGAGTCGATAGAGCCATGTCCGTCTGGCCGTCTGTCTGTCTGTCCGTCTGTCCGTCTGTCTGTCCGTGTGAAAATCTAGATCTCAGCTATTATAAGAGCTAAAACTACCAAATTTGGTGACAGTATGTGTTATTATTGCACGCTGATCAAGTTTATTTTGGATTTTGGCCACGCCCCCTTCCGCCCCCGTAAATCGAAAAAACATTGATTACAAGCGCAATTTTGCCATATTGTGCATTTTCGGTTTCCATGATAACTATAGCTAGCCAGATAAACTCTGAAAATTTGGTAACAATCGGATAATAAACACAGAAGTTATTCAGCTTAACGTTTTCCATAGCTGTAAGCTATGTAAGCTGCCGGCAGCGCAAATTCTTTATTCGTACAGGAAATAATAAGAATGCCTTGCAAAGAAAATTTTTGCAGTAGTTGGATAACAGCGTCAGTAGCTTAGTGGAAAAGCGATAACCTCCTGAACCGACAGCCCCATGGTTGGATTCCCAGTTCATGCCGCTTAAGCTTTTTATACCCGCTACTCATAGAGTAGAAGGGTATTATAACTTTGTTCAAACCGAAAATGTATGTAACAGGCAGAAGGAGACACCTCCGACCCCATAAAGTATATATATTCTGGCTCAGGATCAACAGCCGAGTCGATATAGCCATGTCCGTCTGTCCGTCTGTCCCTCTGTCTGTCCGTGTGAAAATCTAGATCTCAGCTATTATAAGAGCTGGGACTACCAAATTTGGTGACACTATGTATTATTATTGCACGCTGATCAAGTTTATTTTGGATTTTGGCCACGCCACCTTTCGCCCCGTAAATCGAAAAAACATTGATTACAAGCACAAATTTTGATGCCATATTGTTCATTTTCGGTTTACATGATAACTATAGCTAGCCAGATGATCTCTACTCATAGAGTAGAAGGGTATTATAACTTTGTTCAAACCGAAAATGTATGTAACAGGCAGAAGGAGACACCTCCGACCCCATAAAGTATATATATTCTGGCTCAGGATCAACAGCCGAGTCGATAGAGCCATGTCCGTCTGGCCGTCTGTCTGTCTGTCCGTCTGTCCGTCTGTCTGTCCGTGTGAAAATCTAGATCTCAGCTATTATAAGAGCTAAAACTACCAAATTTGGTGACAGTATGTGTTATTATTGCACGCTGATCAAGTTTATTTTGGATTTTGGCCACGCCCCCTTCCGCGCCCGTAAATCGAAAAAACATTGATTACAAGCGCAATTTTGCCATATTGTGCATTTTCGGTTTCCATGATAACTATAGCTAGCCAGATGAACTCTGAAAATTTGGTAACAATCGGATAATAAACACAGAAGTTATTCAGCTTAACGTTTTCCATAGCTGTAAGCTATGTAAGCTGCCGGCAGCGCAAATTCTTTATTCGTACAGGAAATAATAAGAATGCCTTGCAAAGAAAATTTTTGCAGTAGTTGGATAACAGCGTCAGTAGCTTAGTGGAAAAGCGATAACCTCCTGAACCGACAGCCCCATGGTTGGATTCCCAGTTCATGCCGCTTAAGCTTTTTATACCCGCTACTCATAGAGTAGAAGGGTATTATAACTTTGTTCAAACCGAAAATGTATGTAACAGGCAGAAGGAGACACCTCCGACCCCATAAAGTATATATATTCTGGCTCAGGATCAACAGCCGAGTCGATATAGCCATGTCCGTCTGTCCGTCTGTCCCTCTGTCTGTCCGTGTGAAAATCTAGATCTCAGCTATTATAAGAGCTGGGACTACCAAATTTGGTGACACTATGTATTATTATTGCACGCTGATCAAGTTTATTTTGGATTTTGGCCACGCCCCCTTTCGCCCCGTAAATCGAAAAAACATTGATTACAAGCACAAATTTTGATGCCATTTTGTTCATTTTCGGTTTACATGATAACTATAGCTAGCCAGATGATCTCTACTCATAGAGTAGAAGGGTATTATAACTTTGTTCAAACCGAAAATGTATGTAACAGGCAGAAGGAGACACCTCCGACCCCATAAAGTATATATATTCTGGCTCAGGAGCAACAGCCGAGTCGATATAGCCATGTCCGCCTGTCCGTCTGTCTGTCCGTGTGAAAATTTAGATCTCAGCTATTATAAGAGCTAGGACTACCAAATTTGGTGACAATATGTGTTATTATTGCACGCTGATCAAGTTTATTTTGGATTTTGGCCACGCCCCCTTCCGCCCCCGTAAATCGAAAAAACATTGATTACAAGCGCAAATTTTCGCGCAATTTTTCCATATTGTTCATTTTCGGTTTACATGATTACTATAGCTAGCCAAATGAACTCTGAAAATTTGGTAACAATCGGGTAATAAACACAGAAGTTATTCAGCTTAACGTTTTCCATAGCTGTAAGCTATGTAAGCTGCCGGCAGCACAAATTCTTTATTCGTGCAGGAAATAATAAGAATGACACAAGAAGGAGACACCTCCCACCCCATAAAGTATATATATTCTGGCTCAGGATCAACAGCCAAATCGATATAGCCATGTCCGTGTGTCCGTCTGTCTGTCCGTGTGAAAATCTAGATCTCAGCTAGTATAAGAGCTAGGACTACCAAATTTGGTAACAATATGTGTTATTATTGCACGCTGATCAGGTTTATTTTGGATTTTGGCCGCGCCTCTTTCGCCCCCGTAAATCGAAAAAACATTGATTACAAGCGCAAATTTTGATGCCATATTGTTCATTTTTGGTTTACATGATAACTATAGCTAGCCAGATGATCTCTGAAAATTTGGTAACAATCGGATAATAAACACAGAAGTTATTCAGCTTAACGTTTCCATTGTGCCGAATCGTTTGTGAGTGTACGGTGGTGAAATGGGTTAGGTTGTGGACTGCAAAACGAACAGTACTATTATGCATTTACGGGTTCGAGTCCCACCCGCATCAAAAATTAAATGTGTGCAAAAATGTTTATACCCGCTACTCATAGAGTAGAAGGTTATTATAACTTTGTTCAAACGGAAAATGTATGTAACAGGCAGAAGGAGACACCTCCGACCCCATAAATTATATATATTCTTGCTCAGGATCAACAGCCGAGTCGATATAGCCATGTCCGTCTGTCCGTCTGTCTGTCCGTGTGAAAATCTAGATCTCAGCTATTATAAGAGCTAGGACTACCAAATTTAGTGACAATATGTGTTATTATTGCACGCTTTATTTTGGATATTGGCCACGCCCCCGTAAATCGAAAAAACATTGATTACAAGCGCAATTTTGATGCCATATTGTTCATTTTCGGTTTACATGATAACTATAGCTAGCCAGATGATCTCTGAAAATTTGGTAACAATCGGATAATAAACACAGAGTTTATTCAGCTTAACGTTTTCCATAGCTGTAAGCAGCGGTGCCGGCAGCGAATAGTGTATGCGTGTACGGTGGTGAAATGGGTTAAGTTATGGACTGCAAAACGAAAAGTACTATTATGCATTTACGGGTTCGAGTCCCGGCCGCATTAAAAATTAAATGTGTGCAAAAATGTTTATTTTTTTATTTTCGATTTTGACTTTGCATAAATATTATAAACACATAGCCTTTTACGGTCAAAATATGATTGTAGCCGTTTTTTTGTTCCGGAAATAAATGATGTACGAGCACACTCGACTGTAGCTTTCTTACTTGTTCTTTTTTATACCCGCTACTCATAGAGTAGAAGGTTATTATAACTTTGTTCATACCGAAAATGTATGTAACAGGCAGAAGGAGACACCTCCGACCCCATAAAGTATATATATTCTGGCTCAGGATCAACAGCCGAGTCAATATAGCCATGTCCGTCTGTTCGTCTGTCTGTCCGTGTGAAAATCTTAGTGGAAAAGCGATGAACTCCTGAACCGACAGGCCCATGGTTCGATTCCCAGTTCATGCCGCTTAAGTTTGTTTTTTTTTTTTAAGAACTTTTACTTTAATTTTTGAATATGCATTAATTGGTGGTCGTGCATTTTATTTAAAATTTTTTTAATGGCTCACAATGATGAACTGATCAAGTTTATTTTGGATTTTGGCCACGCCCCCTTCCGCCCCCGTAAATCAAAAAAACATTAATTACAAGCGCAATTTTGAAGCCATATTGTTCATTTTCGGTTTACATAATAACTATAGCTAGCTAGATGAACTCTGAAAATTTGGTAACAATCGGATAATAAACACAGAAGTTATTCAGCTTAACGTTATCCATAGCTGTAAGCAGCGTTGCCGGCAGCGCTGCTTGCAGTATTGTGCCGAATAGTGTGTGCGTGTACGGTGGTGAAATGGGTTAAGTTGTGGACTGCAAAACGAACAGTACTATTATGCATTTACGGGTTCGAGCCCCGCCCGCATCAAAAATTAAGTGTGTCCAAATTATTTTTTTTTTATTTTAGACTTTGACTTTGCATAAATATTGAAAGCCGTTTTTTTTGTTCCGCAAATAAATGATGTACGAGCAGCTGGGTAGCGGGTATATTACAGTCGAGCACACTCGACTGTAGCTTTCTTACTTGTTTTTTTTAGATTTTGACTTTGCATAAATATTATAAGCCCATAGCCTTTTACGGTCAAAATATGATTGTATCGGTTTTTTTGTTCAGCAAATAAATGATGTACGAGCAGCTGGGTGGCGGGTATATTTCAGTCGAGCACACTCGACTGTAGCTTTCTTACTTGTTCTTTTTTATACTCATAGAGTAGAAGGGTATTATAACTTTGTTCAAACCGAAAATGTATGTAACAGGCAGAAGGAGACACCTCCGACCCAATAAAGTATATATATTCTGGCTCAGGATCAACAGCCGAGTCGACATAGCCATGTCCGTCTGTCCGTCTGTCTGTCCGTGTGAAAATCTAGATCTCAGCTATTATAAGAGCTAGGACAACCAAATTTGGTGACATAATGTGTTATTATTGCACGCTGATCAAGTTTATTTTGGATTTTGGCCACGCCCCCTTCCGCCCCCCTTAGATCGACAAAACATTGATTACAAGTGCAATTTTGATGCCATATTGTTAATTTTCGGTTCACATGATAACTATAGCTAGCCAGATGATCTCTGAAAATTTGGTAACAATCGGATAATAAACACAGAAGTTATTCAGCTTAACGTTTTCCATAGCTGTAAGCAGCGCTGCCGGCAGCGCTGCTTACAGCATTGTGCCGAGTCGTGTGTGCGTGTACGGTGGTGAAATGGGTTAAGTTGTCTGCAAAACGAACAGTACTATTATGCATTTACGGGTTCGAGTCCCGCCCGCATCAAAAATTAAGTGTGTCCAAATTATTTTTTTTTTATTTTAGACTTTGACTTTGCATAAATATTGAAAGCCGTTTTTTTTGTTCCGCAAATAAATGATGTACGAGCAGCTGGGTAGCGGGTATATTACAGTCGAGCACACTCGTCTGTAGCTTTCTTACTTGTTTTTTTTAGATTTTGACTTTGCATAAATATTATAAGCCCATAGCCTTTTACGGTCAAAATATGATTGTATCGGTTTTTTTGGCCACGCCCCCTTCCGCCCCCTTAGATCGACAAAACATTGATTACAAGTGCAATTTTGATGCCATATTGTTAATTGTAACAGGCAGAAGGAGACACCTCCAACCCCATAAAGTATATATATTCTTGCTCAGGATCAACAGCCGAGTCGATATAGCCATGTCCGTCTGTCCGTCTGTCTGTCCGTGTGAAAATCTAGATCTCAGCTGTTTTATTATTGCACGCTAATCAAGTTTATTTTGGATTTTGGCCACGCCCGGCAGCGCTGCTTGCAGCATTGTGCCGAATCGTGTGTGCGTGTACGGTGGTGAAATGGGTTGAGTTGTTGACTGCAAAACGAATAGTACTTTTATGCATTTACGGGCTCGAGTCCCGCCCGCATCAAAAATTAAATGTGTGCAAAAATGTTTTTTTTATACCCGCTACTCATAGAGTAGAAGGGTATTATAACTTTGTTCAAACCGAAAATGTATGTAACAGGCAGAAGGAGACACCTCCGATGCCATAAAGTATATATATTCTGGCTCAGGATCAACAGCCGAGTCGATAGAGCCATGTCCGTCTGTCCGTCTGTCTGTCTGTCCGTCTGTCCGTCTGTCTGTCCGTGTGAAAATCTAGATCTCAGCTATTAAAAGAGCTAAAACTACCAAATTTGGTGACAGTATGTGTTATTATTGCACGCTGATCAAGTTTATTTTGGATTTTGGCCACGCCCCCTTCCGCCCCCGTAAATCAAAAAAACATTAATTACAAGCGCAATTTTGCCATATTGTTCATTTTCGGTTTACATAATAACTATAGCTAGCTAGATGAACTCTGAAAATTTGGTAACAATCGGATAATAAACACAGAAGTTATTCAGCTTAACGTTTTCCATAGCTGTATGCAGCGTTGCCGGCAGCGCTGCTTGCAGTATTGTGCCGAATAGTGTGTGCGTGTACGGTGGTGAAATGGGTTAAGTTGTGGACTGCAAAACGAACAGTACTATTATGCATTTACGGGTTCGAGCCCCGCCCGCATCAAAAATTAAGTGTGTCCAAATTATTTTTTTTTATTTTAGACTTTGACTTTGCATAAATATTGAAAGCCGTTTTTTTTGTTCCGCAAATAAATGATGTACGAGCAGCTGGGTAGCGGGTATATTACAGTCGAGCACACTCGACTGTAGCTTTCTTACTTGTATTTTTTAGATTTTGACTTTGCATAAATATTATAAGCCCATAGCCTTTTACGGTCAAAATATGATTGTATCGGTTTTTTTTGTTCAGCAAATAAATGATGTACGAGCAGCTGGGTGGCGGGTATATTTCAGTCGAGCACACTCGACTGTAGCTTTCTTACTTGTTCTTTTTTATACTCATAGAGTAGAAGGGTATTATAACTTTGTTCAAACCGAAAATGTATGTAACAGGCAGAAGGAGACACCTCCGACCCAATAAAGTATATATATTCTGGCTCAGGATCAACAGCCGAGTCGACATAGCCATGTCCGTCTGTCCGTCTGTCTGTCCGTGTGAAAATCTAGATCTCAGCTATTATAAGAGCTAGGACAACCAAATTTGGTGACAGTATGTGTTATTATTGCACGCTGATCAAGTTTATTTTGGATTTTGGCCACGCCCCCTTCCGCCCCCGTAAATCAAAAAAACATTAATTACAAGCGCAATTTTGCCATATTGTTCATTTTCGGTTTACATAATAACTATAGCTAGCTAGATGAACTCTGAAAATTTGGTAACAATCGGATAATAAACACAGAAGTTATTCAGCTTAACGTTTTCCATAGCTGTATGCAGCGTTGCCGGCAGCGCTGCTTGCAGTATTGTGCCGAATAGTGTGTGCGTGTACGGTGGTGAAATGGGTTAAGTTGTGGACTGCAAAACGAACAGTACTATTATGCATTTACGGGTTCGAGCCCCGCCCGCATCAAAAATTAAGTGTGTCCAAATTATTTTTTTTTATTTTAGACTTTGACTTTGCATAAATATTGAAAGCCGTTTTTTTTGTTCCGCAAATAAATGATGTACGAGCAGCTGGGTAGCGGGTATATTACAGTCGAGCACACTCGACTGTAGCTTTCTTACTTGTATTTTTTAGATTTTTGACTTTGCATAAATATTATAAGTCCATAGCCTTTTACGGTCAAAATATGATTGTAGCCGTTTTTTTGTTCCGCAAATAAATTATGTACAAGCAGCTGGGTAGCGGGTATATTACAGTCGAGCACACTCGACTGTAGCTTTCTTACTTGTTCTTTTTATACTCGCTACACATAGAGTAGAAGGGTATTATAACTTTGTTCAAACCGAAAATGTATGTAACAGGCAGAAGGAGACACCTCCGACCCAATAAAGTATATATATTCTGGCTCAGGATCAACAGCCGAGTCGACATAGCCATGTCCGTCTGTCCGTCTGTCTGTCCGTGTGAAAATCTAGATCTCAGCTATTATAAGAGCTAGGACAACCAAATTTGGTGACATAATGTGTTATTATTGCACGCTGATCAAGTTTATTTTGGATTTTGGCCACGCCCCCTTCCGCCCCCTTAGATCGACAAAACATTGATTACAAGTGCAATTTTGATGCCATATTGTTAATTTTCGGTTCACATGATAACTATAGCTAGCCAGATGATCTCTGAAAATTTGGTAACAATCGGATAATAAACACAGAAGTTATTCAGCTTAACGTTTTCCATAGCTGTAAGCAGCGCTGCCGGCAGCGCTGCTTACAGCATTGTGCCGAATCGTGTGTGCGTGTACGGTGGTGAAATGGGTTAAGTTGTGGACTGCAAAACGAACAGTACTATTATGCATTTACGGGTTCGAGTCCCGCCCGCATCAAAAATTAAGTGTGTGCAAAATTATTTTTTTTTTATTTTAGACTTTGACTTTGCATAAATATTGAAAGCCGTTTTTTTTGTTCCGCAAATAAATGATGTACGAGCAGCTGGGTAGCGGGTATATTACAGTCGAGCACACTCGACTGTAGCTTTCTTACTTGTTTTTTTTAGATTTTGACTTTGCATAAATATTATAAGCCCATAGCCTTTTACGGTCAAAATATGATTGTATCGGTTTTTTTTGTTCCGCAAATAAATGATGTACGAGCAGCTGGGTGGCGGGTATATTTCAGTCGAGCACACTCGACTGTAGCTTTCTTACTTGTTCTTTTTTATACTCATAGAGTAGAAGGGTATTATAACTTTGTTCAAACCGAAAATGTATGTAACAGGCAGAAGGAGACACCTCCGACCCAATAAAGTATATATATTCTGGCTCAGGATCAACAGCCGAGTCGACATAGCCATGTCCGTCTGTCCGTCTGTCTGTCCGTGTGAAAATCTAGATCTCAGCTATTATAAGAGCTAGGACAACCAAATTTGGTGACATAATGTGTTATTATTGCACGCTGATCAAGTTTATTTTGGATTTTGGCCACGCCCCCTTCCGCCCCCTTAGATCGACAAAACATTGATTACAAGTGCAATTTTGATGCCATATTGTTAATTTTCGGTTCACATGATAACTATAGCTAGCCAGATGATCTCTGAAAATTTGGTAACAATCGGATAATAAACACAGAAGTTATTCAGCTTAACGTTTTCCATAGCTGTAAGCAGCGCTGCCGGCAGCGCTACTTACAGCATTGTGCCGAATCGTGTGTGCGTGTACGGTGGTGAAATGGGTTAAGTTGTGGACTGCAAAACGAACAGTACTATTATGCATTTACGGGTTCGAGTCCCGCCCGCATCAAAAATTAAATGTGTGCAAAAATGTTTTTTTTTTTTATTTTATATTTTGACTTTGCATAAATATTATAAGTCCATAGCCTTTTACGGTCAAAATATGATTGTAGCCGTTTTTTGTTCCGCAAATAAATTATGTACAAGCAGCTGGGTAGCGGGTATATTACAGTCGAGCACACTCGACTGTAGCTTTCTTACTTGTTCTTTTTATATCCGCTACTCATAGAGTAGAAGGGTATTATAACTTTTTTCAAACCGAAAATGTATGGAACAGGCAGAAAAAGACACCTCCAACCCCATAAAGTATATATATTCTGGCTCAAGATCAACAGCCGAGTCGATATAGCAATGTCCGTCTGTCCGTCTGTCTGTCTGTCCGTCTGTCTGTCTGTCTTATATAAACTTATACTTTAATATTTGAATATGCATTAATTGGTGGTCGTGCATTTTATTTAAAATTTTTTTAATGGCTCACAATGAACTTAGTTAACAAGTGGAGAAGCGACAGTCTCTTAAATCAGACGTGTGCGATTGTTAGAGCGCAGCTTTTTCTTATTTCTTTTTTATTTTTATTTTTTATTTAATTGAATGTTTAAGTTATGAGAGTAAATAGCACCAACAACACGCATCATGCATTGACACTTTGTTTTTGTCGTGCAAGAATTTCCGAATGGTCTCATAATGTAACTTTGGCAAAATTTTCGTAATGGCTTAATGACCGAATGGAAAAGTGGTGGACCTCTTAGGTAATGGGTCCAAGGTTCGATTCCGCATGCATGCGTGTGTCATAGTGTCATGGTGGGGGGATCGAATTTTTCTTATTTGTTGCAAAGAAAAGTTTTTGCCTCCCTTTTTGAGCTACCTTCATGAAACTTTGTATACATGTTTCTTAGTGCTGCCCGCTGTAAATAAGTCAGAACGAGCCGGTACGGACCGATACATCGTATAGATGCCATAGAACCTATCGGTCGTTTTTTTTAACAAAATTGATTAAAAGTTTGAGTGCTCTAGAACACTTTCCATTCAAGTATATAAAGAGGTATTAAAAGGGCACATACCGTCTTTTACATGCACGTATTCTATTTATAGTCTTCAACAGGTAGAAAAATTATTTTTACTTTTTAAGTGATAAATCTTGGATTTTTGGATACCATATTGTTCATTTTCGGTTTACATGATAACTATAGCTAGCCAGATGATCTCTGAAAATTTGGTAACAATCGGATAATAAACACAGAAGTTATTCAGCTTAACGTTTCCATAGCTGTAAACAGCGCTGCCGGCAGCGCAAATTCTTTATTTGTACAGGATATAATAAGAAATTCTTTATTTGTACATAAAATAATAAGAATGCCTTACAATGCAAATTTTTGCAGTTGTTGGATAACAGCGTCAGTAGCTTAGTGGAAAAGCGATGAACTCCTGAACCGACAGGCCCGTAGTTCGATTCCCAGTTCATACCGCTTAAGCTTTTTCTTTTTTTTTTTTAAGAACTAATACTTTAATTTTTGAATATGCATTAATTGGTGGTCATGCATTTTATTTAAAATTTTTTTAATGGCGCATAATGAACTTAGTTAACAAGTGGAGAAGTGGAGAAGTGACAGTCTCTTAAATTAGCTGTGTGCGATTGTTAGAGTGCAGCTTTTTCTTATATTTTTTATTTTTATTTAATTATATGTTTAAGTTATGAGAATAAATGTCAACAAAAACACGCACTATGCATTCAGACTTTGTTTTTGTCGTGCAAGAATTTCCGAATGGTCTCATAATGTAACTTTGTCAAAATTTGCGTAATGGCTTAATGACCGAATGGAGAAGTGGTGGACCTCTTAGGTAATGGGTTCATGGTTCGATTCCGCATGCATGCGTGTCATGGTGAGGGAGATCGAACTTTTCGTATTTTTTGCAAATAAAAGTTTTTGCCTCCCTTTTTGAGCTACCTTCATGAAACCTTGTATACATGTTTCTTATTGCTGCCCGCTGTAAATAAATCGGAACGAGCCAGTACAGACCTATACATCGTATAAATGCCATAGTACCTATCGGTCGTTTTTATACCCACTACTCCTAGAGTAGAAGGGTATTATAACTTTCTTCAAACCGAAAATGAATGTAACAGGCAGAAGGAGACACCTGCGACCCCAAAAAGTATATATATTCTGGCTCAGGATCAACTGCCGAGTCGATATAGCCATGTCCGTCTGTCCGTCTGTCTGTCCTTGTGAAAATCTAGATCTCAGCTATTATAAGAGCTAGGACTACCAAATTTGGTGGCAATATGTGTTATTATTTCACGCTGGTCAAGTTTATTATGGATTTTGGCCACGCCCCCTTCCGCCCCCTTAAATCGAAAAAACATTGATTACGAGTGCAATTTTGATGCCATATTGTTAATTTTCGGTTTACATGATAACTATAGCTAGCCAGATAATCTCTGAAAATGTGGTAACAATCGGATAACAAACACAGAAGCTATTCAGCTTAACGTAAATGTATGTTACAGGCAGAAGGTGACACCTCCGACACAATAAAGTATATAAATTCTGGCTCAGGATCAACAGCCGAATCGATATAGCCATGTCCGTCTGTCCGTCTGTCCCTCTGTCTGTCCGTGTGAAAATCTAGATCTCAGCTATTATAAGAGCTGGGACTACCAAATTTGGTGACAATATGTGTTTTTATTGCACGCTGATCAAGTTTATTTTGGAATTTGGCCACGCCCCCTTTCGCCCCGTAAATCGAAAAAACATTGATTACAAGCGAAAATTTTGATGCCATATTGTTCATTTTCGGTTTACATGATAACTATAGCTAGCCAGATGATCTCTGAAAATTTGGTAACAATCGGATAATAAACACAGAAGTTATTCAGCTTAACGTTTCCATTGTGCCGAATCGTTTGTGAGTGTACGGTGGTGAAATGGGTTAGGTTGTGGACTGCAAAACGAACAGTACTATTATGCATTTACGGGTTCGAGTCCCACCCGCATCAAAAATTTAATGTGTGCAAAAATGTTTATACCCGCTACTCATAGAGTAGAAGGGTATTATAACTTTGTTCAAACGGAAAATGTATGTAACAGGCAGAAGGAGACACCTCCGACCCCATAAAGTATATATATTCTTGCTCAGGATCAACAGCCGAGTCGATATAGCCATGTCCGTCTGTCCGTCTGTCTGTCCGTCTGAAAATCTAGATCTCAGCTATTATAAGAGCTAGGACTACCAAATTTGGTGACAATATGTGTTATTATTGCACGCTTTATTTTGGATATTGGCCACGCCCCCGTAAATCGAAAAAACATTGATTACAAACGCAATTTTGATGCCATATTGTTCATTTTCGGTTTACATGATAACTATAGCTAGCCAGATGATCTCTGAAAATTTGGTAACAATCGGATAATAAACACAGAATTTATTCAGCTTAACGTTTTCCATAGCTGTAAGCAGCGGTGCCGGCAGCGAATAGTGTATGCGTGTACGGTGGTGAAATGGGTTAAGTTATGGACTGCAAAACGAAAAGTACTATTATGCATTTACGGGTTCGAGTCCCGCCCGCATTAAAAATTAAATTTGTGCAAAAATGTTTATATTTTTATTTTCGATTTTGACTTTGCATAAATATTATAAACACATAGCCTTTTACGGTCAAAATATGATTGTAGCCGTTTTTTTGTTCCGGAAATAAATGATGTACGAGCACACTCGACTGTAGCTTTCTTACTTGTTCTTTTTTATACCCGCTACTCATAGAGTAGAAGGTTATTATAACTTTGTTCATACCGAAAATGTATGTAACAGGCAGAAGGAGACACCTCCGACCCCATAAAGTATATATATTCTGGCTCAGGATCAACAGCCGAGTCAATATAGCCATGTCCGTCTGTCCGTCTGTCTGTCCGTGTGAAAATCTTAGTGGAAAAGCGATGAACTCCTGAACCGACAGGCCCATGGTTCGATTCCCAGTTCATGCCGCTTAAGTTTGTTTTTTTTTTTTTAAGAACTTTTACTTTAATTTTTGAATATGCATTAATTGGTGGTCGTGCATTTTATTTAAAATTTTTTTAATGGCTCACAATGAACTTAGTTAACAATGTATGTAACAGGCAGAAGGAGACACCTCCGACCCCATAAAGTATATATTTTCTTGCTCAGGATCAACAGCCGAGTCGATATAGCCATGTCCGTCTGTCCGTCTGTCTGTCCGTGTGAAAATCTAGATCTCAGCTGTTTTATTATTGCACGCTAATCAAGTTTATTTTGGATTTTGGCCACGCCCCCTTTCGCCCCCATTCGCCCCCATTCGCCCCCGTAAATCGAAAAAACATTGATTACAAGCGCAATTTTGATGCCATATTGTTCATTTTCGGTTTACATGATAACTATAGCTAGTCAGATGATCTCTGAAAATTTGGTAACAATAAACACAGAAGTTATTCAGCTTAATGTTTTCTATAGCTGTAAGCAGCGCTGCTTGCAGCATTGTGCCGAATCGTGTGTGCGTGTACGGTGGTGAAATGGGTTGAGTTGTTGACTGCAAAACGAATAGTACTTTTATGCATTTACGGGCTCGAGTCCCGCCCGCATCAAAAATTAAATGTGTGCAAAAATGTTTTTTTTATACCCGCTACTCATAGAGTAGAAGGGTATTATAACTTTGTTCAAACGGAAAATGTATGTAACAGGCAGAAGGAGACACCTCCGACCCCATAAAGTATATATATTCTTGCTCAGGATCAACAGCCGAGTCGATATAGCCATGTCCGTCTGTCCGTCTGTCTGTCCGTCTGAAAATCTAGATCTCAGCTATTATAAGAGCTAGGACTACCAAATTTGGTGACAATATGTGTTATTATTGCACGCTTTATTTTGGATATTGGCCACGCCCCCGTAAATCGAAAAAACATTGATTACAAGCGCAATTTTGATGCCATATTGTTCATTTTCGGTTTACATGATAACTATAGCTAGCCAGATGATCTCTGAAAATTTGGTAACAATCGGATAATAAACACAGAATTTATTCAGCTTAACGTTTTCCATAGCTGTAAGCAGCGGTACCGGCAGCGAATAGTGTATGCGTGTACGGTGGTGAAATGGGTTAAGTTATGGACTGCAAAACGAAAAGTACTATTATGCATTTACGGGTTCGAGTCCCGCCCGCATTAAAAATTAAATTTGTGCAAAAATGTTTATATTTTTATTTTCGATTTTGACTTTGCATAAATATTATAAACACATAGCCTTTTACGGTCAAAATATGATTGTAGCCGTTTTTTTGTTCCGGAAATAAATGATGTACGAGCACACTCGACTGTAGCTTTCTTACTTGTTCTTTTTATACCCGCTACTCATAGAGTAGAAGGTTATTATAACTTTGTTCATACCGAAAATGTATGTAACAGGCAGAAGGAGACACCTCCGACCCCATAAAGTATATATATTCTGGCTCAGGATCAACAGCCGAGTCAATATAGCCATGTCCGTCTGTCCGTCTGTCTGTCCGTGTGAAAATCTTAGTGGAAAAGCGATGAACTCCTGAACCGACAGGCCCATGGTTCGATTCCCAGTTCATGCCGCTTAAGTTTGTTTTTTTTTTTTAAGAACTTTTACTTTAATTTTTGAATATGCATTAATTGGTGGTCGTGCATTTTATTTAAAATTTTTTTAATGGCTCACAATGAACTTAGTTAACAATGTATGTAACAGGCAGAAGGAGACACCTCCGACCCCATAAAGTATATATTTTCTTGCTCAGGATCAACAGCCGAGTCGATATAGCCATGTCCGTCTGTCCGTCTGTCTGTCCGTGTGAAAATCTAGATCTCAGCTGTTTTATTATTGCACGCTAATCAAGTTTATTTTGGATTTTGGCCACGCCCCTTTCGCCCCCATTCGCCCCCATTCGCCCCCGTAAATCGAAAAAAACATTGATTACAAGCGCAATTTTGATGCCATATTGTTCATTTTCGGTTTACATGATAACTATAGCTAGTCAGATGATCTCTGAAAATTTGGTAACAATAAACACAGAAGTTATTCAGCTTAATGTTTTCTATAGCTGTAAGCAGCGCTGCTTGCAGCATTGTGCCGAATCGTGTGTGCGTGTACGGTGGTGAAATGGGTTGAGTTGTTGACTGCAAAACGAATAGTACTTTTATGCATTTACGGGCTCGAGTCCCGCCCGCATCAAAAATTAAATGTGTGCAAAAATGTTTTTTTTATACCCGCTACTAATAGAGTAGAAGGGTATTATAACTTTGTTCAAACCGAAAATGTATGTAACAGGCAGAAGGAGACACCTCCGATCCCATAAAGTATAAATATTCTGGCTCAGGATCAACAGCCGAGTCGATAGAGCCATGTCCGTCTGTCCGTCTGTCTGTCTGTCCGTCTGTCCGTCTGTCTGTCCGTGTGAAAATCTAGATCTCAGCTATTAAAAGAGCTAAAACTACCAAATTTGGTGACAGTATGTGTTATTATTGCACACTGATCAAGTTTATTTTGGATTTTGGCCACGCCCCCTTCCGCCCCCGTAAATCAAAAAAACATTAATTACAAGCGCAATTTTGAAGCCATATTGTTCATTTTCGGTTTGCATAATAACTATAGCTAGCTAGATGAACTCTGAAAATTTGGTAACAATCGGATAATAAACACAGAAGTTATTCAGCTTAACGTTTTCCATAGCTGTAAGCAGCGTTGCCGGCAGCGCTGCTTGCAGTATTGTGCCGAATAGTGTGTGCGTGTACGGTGGTGAAATGGGTTAAGTTGTGGACTGCAAAACGAACCGTACTATTATGCATTTACGGGTTCGAGCCCCGCCCGCATCAAAAATTAAGTGTGTCCAAATTATTTTTTTTTTATTTTAGACTTTGACTTTGCATAAATATTGAAAGCCGTTTTTTTTGTTCCGCAAATAAATGATGTACGAGCAGCTGGGTAGCGGGTATATTACAGTCGAGCACACTCGACTGTAGCTTTCTTACTTGTTTTTTTTAGATTTTGACTTTGCATAAATATTATAAGCCCATAGCCTTTAACGGTCAAAATATGATTGTATCGGTTTTTTTTGTTCCGCAAATAAATGATGTACGAGCAGCTGGGTGGCGGGTATATTTCAGTCGAGCACACTCGACTGTAGCTTTCTTACTTGTTCTTTTTTATACTCATAGAGTAGAAGGGTATTATAACTTTGTTCAAACCGAAAATGTATGTAACAGGCAGAAGGAGACACCTCCGACCCAATAAAGTATATAT
The DNA here is from genome assembly GCA_018904095.1 of Zaprionus ghesquierei. Classification (NCBI taxonomy): domain Eukaryota; kingdom Metazoa; phylum Arthropoda; class Insecta; order Diptera; family Drosophilidae; genus Zaprionus; species Zaprionus ghesquierei. The sequence goes on along the minus strand of JAEIGP010000617.1, from coordinate 435,715 downwards.
ATTCTGGCTCAGGATCAACAGCCGAGTCGACATAGCCATGTCCGTCTGTCCGTCTGTCTGTCCGTGTGAAAATCTAGATCTCAGCTATTATAAGAGCTAGGACAACCAAATTTGGTGACATAATGTGTTATTATTGCACGCTGATCAAGTTTATTTTGGATTTTGGCCACGCCCCCTTCCGCCCCCTTAGATCGACAAAACATTTGTTACAAGTGCAATTTTGATGCCATATTGTTAATTTTCGGTTCACATGATAACTATAGGTAGCCAGATGATCTCTGAAAATTTGGTAACAATCGGATAATAAACACAGAATTTATTCAGCTTAACGTTTTCCATAGCTGTAAGCAGCGCTGCCGGCAGTTGTGGACTGCAAAACGAACAGTACTATTATGCATTTACGGGTTCGAGTCCCGCCCGCATCAAAAATTAAATGTGTGCAAAAATGTTTTTTTTTTTTATTTTATATTTTGACTTTGCATAAATATTATAAGACCATAGCCTTTTACGGTCAAAATATGATTGTAGCCGTTTTTTGTTCCGCAAATAAATTATGTACAAGCAGCTGGGTAGCGGGTATATTACAGTCGAGCACACTCGACTGTAGCTTTCTTACTTGTTCTTTTTATATCCGCTACTCATAGAGTAGAAGGGTATTATAACTTTTTTCAAACCGAAAATGTATGGAACAGGCAGAAAAAGACACCTCCGACCCCATAAAGTATATATATTCTGGCTCAAGATCAACAGCCGAGTCGATATAGCAATGTCCGTCTGTCCGTCTGTCTGTCTGTCCGTCTGTCTGTCTGTCTAATATAAACTTATACTTTAATATTTGAATATGCATTAATTGGTGGTCGTGCATTTTATTTAAAATTTTTTTAATGGCTCACAATGAACTTAGTTAACAAGTGGAGAAGCGACAGTCTCTTAAATCAGACGTGTGCGATTGTTAGAGCGCAGCTTTTTCTTATTTCTTTTTTATTTTTATTTTTTATTTAATTGAATGTTTAAGTTATGAGAGTAAATAGCACCAACAACACGCATCATGCATTGACACTTTGTTTTTGTCGTGCAAGAATTTCCGAATGGTCTCATAATGTAACTTTGGCAAAATTTTCGTAATGGCTTAATGACCGAATGGAAAAGTGGTGGACCTCTTAGGTAATGGGTCCAAGGTTCGATTCCGCATGCATGCGTGTGTCATAGTGTCATGGTGGGGGATCGAATTTTTCTTATTTGTTGCAAAGAAAAGTTTTTGCCTCCCTTTTTGAGCTACCTTCATGAAACTTTGTATACATGTTTCTTATTGCTGCCCGCTGTAAATAAGTCAGAACGAGCCGGTACGGACCGATACATCGTATAGATGCCATAGAACCTATCGGTCGTTTTTTTTTAACAAAATTGATTAAAAGTTTGAGTGCTCTAGAACACTTTCCATTCAAGTATATAAAGAGGTATTAAAAGGGCACATACGAGGGTCGTTTGATAAGTCCGTGACTTTTTGAATAAAATATATTTTTTTCGTCAAAGAAGCGTTTTATTTCTCAACATAATCTCCTTTTAGCTCTATACATTTAGTCCAGCGTTTTTCCAATTTTTTTATTCCTTCCAAATAATAGGTTTTCTCAAGGCCCTCAAAATAGTCGTTTGTTTCTGTGATGACCTCTTCATTTGACCCGAATCTCTTACCGCCGAGCCATTTCTTCATGTTTGGAAACAAAAATAGTCACAGGGGGCTAAATCTGGAGAATATGCTGGATGGGGTAGCAGTTCGTAGCCCAATTTATGAAATTTTGCCATGCTGACTACACACGTGTGCACCCGTGCATTGTCCTGATGGAACAGCACTTTTTTTTCGCCAAATGCGGTCGTTTCTGCTTCAAATCAATATCGAATCTGTCCAAAAGCTCTGAATAATATTCGCCGGTGATCGTTTTACCCTTTTCAAGGTAATCGATGTGAATGATACCTTGTGCATCCCAAAAACTGTGGCCATGACCTTGTTGGCCGACAGACCCACCTTGGCCTTCTTTGGTGCACGTTCACCCGGAGAAACCCACTGTCTTGATTGTTCTTTGGTCTCTGGTGTGGTGTGGTGGATCCATGTTTCGTCTACGGTAACGAAACGGCGCAAAAATTCGTTTGGATTGCGGTTGAACATCGCCAAACACTCCTTTGAAATGGTCACACGGTTGCGCTTATGGTCGTGTGAGCAATCGCGGCACCCATCGCGCGGAAAGCTTTTTCATGTCCAAATATTCATGTAAAATGTGATGTACCCGTTCAGTTGAGATGCCTACAGCCTCAGCTACCTCACGCACTTTCATTCTCCGATCATCCAATATCATTCCATGGATTTTGTCGACGATTTCTGGCATGACGACCTCTTTTGGGCGACCTGAACGTTCGGCATCACTTGTACTGGTACGACCACAACGGAACTCAGTAAACCATTTCTTAACCATTGAAATTGATGGTGCAGAGTCCCCATAATATTTATCAAGTCTTTCCTTGGTTTCGGTGATGGATTTTTTACGCAAAAATAATGCTTAATTAGCACACGAAATTCACTTTTTTCCATTTTCGTTAAAATTCACGAGATCGTCTGCTTTCAATGCCTATAAAACGCAAACCAAAAAACGCAGCTTTCTCAAAATTTTACAGTCAGCTGTTAATCGATAACTGCTGACAGGAGCAGTGTTGTATTTAGAGCAGGTGCGCGGCAAATACAAAAAGTCACGGTCTTATCAAACGACCCTCGTACCATCTTTTACATGCACGTATTCTATTTATAGTCTTCAACAGGTAGAAAAATTATTTTTACTTATTAAGTGATAAATCTTGGATTTTTGGATACCATATTGTTCATTTTCGGTTTACATGATAACTATAGCTAGCCAGATGATCTCTGGTAACAATCGGATAATAAACACAGAAGTTATTCAGCTTAACGTTTCCATAGCTGTAAACAGCGCTGCCGGCAGCGCAAATTCTTTATTTGTACAGGATATAATAAGAAATTCTTTATTTGTACATAAAATAATAAGAATGCCTTACAATGCAAATTTTTGCAGTTGTTGGATAACAACGTCAGTAGCTTAGTGGAAAAGCGATGAACTCCTGAACCGACAGGCCCGTAGTTCGATTCCCAGTTCATACCGCTTAAGCTTTTTCTTTTTTTTTTTAAGAACTAATACTTTAATTTTTGAATATGCATTAATTGGTGGTCGTGCATTTTATTTAAAATTTTTTTAATGGCGCATAATGAACTTAGTTAACAAGTGGAGAAGTGGAGAAGTGACAGTCTCTTAAATTAGCTGTGTGCGATTGTTAGAGTGCAGCTTTTTCTTATATTTTTTATTTTTATTTAATTATATGTTTAAGTTATGAGAATAAATGTCAACAAAAACACGCACTATGCATTCAGACTTTGTTTTTGTCGTGCAAGAATTTCCGAATGGTCTCATAATGTAACTTTGTCAAAATTTGCGTAATGGCTTAATGACCGAATGGAGAAGTGGTGGACCTCTTAGGTAATGGGTTCATGGTTCGATTCCGCATGCATGCGTGTCAGGGTGAGGGAGATCGAACTTTTCGTATTTTTTGCAAATAAAAGTTTTTGCCTCCCTTTTTGAGCTACCTTCATGAAACCTTGTATACATGTTTCTTATTGCTGCCCGCTGTAAATAAATCGGAACGAGCCAGTACAGACCTATACATCGTATAAATGCCATAGTACCTATCGGTCGTTTTTATACCCACTACTCCTAGAGTAGAAGGGTATTATAACTTTCTTCAAACCGAAAATGAATGTAACAGGCAGAAGGAGACACCTGCGACCCCAAAAAGTATATATATTCTGGCTCAGGATCAACTGCCGAGTCGATATAGCCATGTCCGTCTGTCCGTCTGTCTGTCCTTGTGAAAATCTAGATCTCAGCTATTATAAGAGCTAGGACTACCAAATTTGGTGGCAATATGTGTTATTATTTCACGCTGATCAAGTTTATTTTGGATTTTGGCCACGCCCCCTTCCGCCCCCTTAAATCGAAAAAACATTGATTACGAGTGCAATTTTGATGCCATATTGTTAATTTTCGGTTTACATGATAACTATAGCTAGCCAGATAATCTCTGAAAATGTGGTAACAATCGGATAACAAACACAGAAGTTATTCAGCTTAACGTAAATGTATGTTACAGGCAGAAGGTGACACCTCCGACCCAATAAAGTATATAAATTCTGGCTCAGGATCAACAGCCGAGTCGATACAGCCATGTCCGTCTGTCCGTCTGTCTGTCTGTCTGTCTGTCTGTCTCTCCGTCTGTCTGTCCGTGTGAAAATCTAGATCTCAGCTATTATAAGAGCTGGAACTACCAAATTTGGTGACAAAATGACAGGCCCGTGGTTCGATTCCCAGTTCATGCCGCTTAAGCTTGTTCTTTTTATTTTTTTTTTTTTAAGAACTTTTACTTTAATTTTTGAATATGCATTAATTGATGGTCGTGCATTGTATTTGAAGTTTTTTTAATGACTCACAATGAACTTAGTTAATAAGTGGAGAAGTGTCAGTCTCTTAAATCAGCTGTGTGCGATTGTTAGAGCGCAGCATTTTCTTATATTTTTATACCCGCTACTCATAGAGTAGAAGGGTATTATAACTTTGTTCAAACCGAAAATGTATGTAACAGGCAGAAGGAGACACCTCCGACCCCATAAAGTATATATATTCTGGCTCAGGATCAACAGCCGAGTCGATATAGCCATGTCCGTCTGTCCGTCTATCCGTCTGTCCGTCTGTCTGTCCGTGTGAAAATCTAGATCTCAGCTATTATAAGAGCTAGGACAACCAAATTTGGTGACAATATGTGTTATTATTGCACGCTGATCAAGTTTATTTTGGATTTTGGCCACGCCCCCTTCCTCCCCCGCAAATCGAAAAAACATTGATAACAAGTGCAATTTTGATGCCATATTGTTCGATATGATAATTATAGCTAGCCTGATGATCTCTGAAGATTTGGTAACAATCGGATAATAAACACAGAAGTTATTCACCTTAACGTTTTCCGTAGCTGTAAGCAGCGCTGCCGGTAGCGGAAATTCTTTATTTGTACAGGAAATAATAAGAATGCCTTACAATGCAAATTTTTGCAGTTGTTGGATAACAGCGTCAGTAGCTTAGTGGAAAAGCGATAAACTCCTGAACCGACAAGCCCGTGGTTCGATTCCCAGCTCATGCCGCTTGAGCTTTTTCTATTTTTATACCCGCTACTCATAGAGTAGAAGGGTATTATAACTTTGTTCAAACCGAAAATGTATGTAACAGGCAGAAGGAGACACCTCCGACCCCATAAAGTATATATATTCTGGCTCAGGATCAACAGCCGAGTCGATATAGCCATGTCCGTCTGTCCGTCTGTCTGTCCGTGTGAAAATCTAGATCTCAGCTATTATAAGAGCTAGGACTACCAAATTTGGTGGCAATGTGTGTTATTATTTCACGCTGATCAAGTTTATTTTGGATTTTGGCCACGCCCCCTTCCGCCCCCTTAAATCGAAAAAACATTGATTACAACTGCAATTTTGATGCCATATTGTTAATTTTCGGTTTACATGATAACTATAGCTAGCCAGATGATCTCTGAAAATTTGGTAACAATCGGATAATAAACACAGAAGTTATTCAGCTTAACGTTTTCCATAGCTGTAAGCAGCTGCCGGCAGCGCTGCTTGCAGCATTGTGCTGAATCGTGTGTGCGTGTACGGTGGTGAAATGGGTTAAGTTGTGGACTGCAAAACGAACAGTACTATTATGCATTTGCGGGTTCGAGTCCCGCCCGCATCAAAAATTAAATGTGCGCAAAAATGTTTTTTTTTTTATACCCGCTACTCATAGAGTAGAAGGGTATTATTACTTTGTTCAAACCGAAAATGTATGTAACAGGCAGAAGGAGACACCTCCGACCCCATAAAGTATATATATTCTGGCTCAGGATCAACAGCCGAGTCGATATAGCCATGTCCGTCTGTCCGTCTGTCTGTCCGTGTGAAAATCTAGATCTCAGCTATTATAAGAGCTAGGACTACCAAATTTGGTGACAATGTGTGTTATTATTTCACGCTGATCAAGTTTATTTTGGATTTTGGCCACGGCCCCTTCCGCCCCCTTAAATCGAAAAAACATTGATTACAAGTGCAATTTTGATGCCATATTGCTCATTTTCGGTTTACATGATAACTATAGCTAGCCAGATGATCTCTGAAAATTTGGTAACAATCGGATAATAAACACAGAAGTTATTCAGCTTAACGTTTTCCATAGCTGTAAGCAGCGCTGCCGGCAGCGCTGCTTGCAGCATTGTGCTGAACCGTGTGTGCGTGTACGGTGGTGAAATGGGTTAAGTTGTGGACTGCAAAACGAACAGTACTATTATGCATTTGCGGGTTCGAGTCCCGCCCGCATCAAAAATTAAATGTGCGCAAAAATGTTTTTTTTTTTATACCCGCTACTCATAGAGTAGAAGGGTATTATAACTTTGTTCAAACCGAAAATGTATGTAACAGGCAGAAGGAGACACCTCCGACCCCATAAAGTATATATATTCTGGCTCAGGATCAACAGCCGAGTCGATATAGCCATGTCCGTCGGTCTGTCCGTGTGAAAATCTAGATCTCAGCTATTATAAGAGCTAGGACAACCAAATTTGGTGACAATATGTGTTATTATTGCGCGCTGATCAAGTTTATTTTGGATATTGGGTTCGCCCCCTTCCGCCCCCGCAAATCGAAAAAACATTGATAACAAGTGCAATTTTGATGCCATATTCTTCATTTTTGGTTTACATGATAACTATAGCTAGCCAGATGATCTCTGAAAATTTGGTAACAATCGGATAATAAACACAGAAGTTATTCAGCTTAACGTTTTCCACAGCTGTAAGCAGCGCTGCCGGCAGCGCTGCTTGCAGCATTGTGCCGAATCGTGTGTGCGTGTACGGTGGTGAAATGGGTTAAGTTGTGGACTGCAAAACGAACAGTACTATTATATCGAGTCCCGCCCGCATCAAAAATTAAATGTGTGCAAAAATGTTTTTTTTTTTTTTATTTTATATTTTGACTTTGCATAAATATTATAAGTGCATAGCCTTTTACGGTCAAAATATGATTGTAGCCGTTTTTTTGTTCCGCAAATAAATGGGGAGAAGTGGAGAAGTGACAGTCTCTTAAATTAGCTGTGTGCGATTGTTAGAGTGCAGCTTTTTCTTATATTTTTTATTTTTATTTAATTATATGTTTAAGTTATGAGAATAAATGTCAACAAAAAACACGCACTATGCATTCAGACTTTGTTTTTGTCGTGCAAGAATTTCCGAATGGTCTCATAATGTAACTTTGTCAAAATTTGCGTAATGGCTTAATGACCGAATGGAGAAGTGGTGGACCTCTTAGGTAATGGGTTCATGGTTCGATTCCGCATGCATGCGTGTCATGGTGAGGGAGATCGAACTTTTCGTATTTTTTGCAAATAAAAGTTTTTGCCTCCCTTTTTGAGCTACCTTCATGAAACCTTGTATACATGTTTCTTATTGCTGCCCGCTGTAAATAAATCGGAACGAGCCAGTACAGACCTATACATCGTATAAATGCCATAGTACCTATCGGTCGTTTTTATACCCACTACTCCTAGAGTAGAAGGGTATTATAACTTTCTTCAAACCGAAAATGAATGTAACAGGCAGAAGGAGACACCTCCGACCCCAAAAAGTACGAGGGTCGTTTGATAAGACCGTGACTTTTTGTATTTGCCGCGCACCTGCTCTAAATACAACACTGCTCCTGTCAGCAGTTATCGATTAACAGCTGACTGTAAAATTTTGAGAAAGCTGCGTTTTTTGGTTTGCGTTTTATAGGCATTGAAAGCAGACGATCTCGTGAATTTTAACGAAAATGGAAAAAAGTGAATTTCGTGTGCTAATTATCCATCACCGAAACCAAGGAAAGACTTGATAAATATTATGGGGACTCTGCACCATCAATTTCAATGGTTAAGAAATGGTTTACTGAGTTCCGTTGTGGTCGTACCAGTACAAGTGATGCCGAACGTTCAGGTCGCCCAAAAGAGGTCGTCATGCCAGAAATCGTCGACAAAATCCATGGAATGATATTGGATGATCGGCGAATGAAAGTGCGTGAGGTAGCTGAGGCTGTAGGCATCTCAACTGAACGGGTACATCACATTTTACATGAATATTTGGACATGAAAAAGCTTTCCGCGCGATGGGTGCCGCGATTGCTCACACACGACCATAAGCGCAACCGTGTGACCATTTCAAAGGAGTGTTTGGCGATGTTCAACCGCAATCCAAACGAATTTTTGCGCCGTTTCGTTACCGTAGACGAAACATGGATCCACCACACCACACCAGAGACCAAAGAACAATCAAGACAGTGGGTTTCTCCGGGTGAACGTGCACCAAAGAAGGCCAAGGTGGGTCTGTCGGCCAACAAGGTCATGGCCACAGTTTTTTGGGATGCACAAGGTATCATTCACATCGATTACCTTGAAAAGGGTAAAACGATCACCGGCGAATATTATTCAGAGCTTTTGGACAGATTCGATATTGATTTGAAGCAGAAACGACCGCATTTGGCGAAAAAAAAAGTGCTGTTCCATCAGGACAATGCACGGGTGCACACGTGTGTAGTCAGCATGGCAAAATTTCATAAATTGGGCTACGAACTGCTACCCCATCCAGCATATTCTCCAGATTTAGCCCCTGTGACTATTTTTTGTTTCCAAACATGAAGAAATGGCTCGGCGGTAAGAGATTCGGGTCAAATGAAGAGGTCATCACAGAAACAAACGACTATTTTGAGGGCCTTGAGAAAACCTATTATTTGGAAGGAATAAAAAAATTGGAAAAACGCTGGACTAAATGTATAGAGCTAAAAGGAGATTATGTTGAGAAATAAAACGCTTCTTTGACGAAAAAAATATATTTTATTCAAAAAGTCACGGACTTATCAAACGACCCTCGTATATATATTCTGGCTCAGGATCAACTGCCGAGTCGATATAGCCATGTCCGTCTGTCCGTCTGTCCGTCTGTCTGTCCTTGTGAAAATCTAGATCTCAGCTATTATAAGATATTAATTGATGGTCGTGCATTGTATTTGAAATTTTTTTAATGACTCACAATGAACTTAGTTAACAAGTGGAGAAGTGTCAGTCTCTTAAATCAGCTGTGTGCGATAATTAGAGCGCAGCATTTTCTTATATTTTTATACCCGCTACTCATAGAGTAGAAGGGTATTATAACTTTGTTCAAACCGAAAATGTATGTAACAGGCAGAAGGAGACACCTCCGACCCCATAAAGTATATATATTCTGGCTCAGGATCAACAGCCGAGTCGATATAGCCATGTCCGTCTGTCCGTCTATCCGTCTGTCCGTCTGTCTGTCCGTGTGAAAATCTAGATCTCAGCTATTATAATCTGATGATCTCTGAAGATTTGGTAACAATCGGATAATAAACACAGAAGTTATTCACCTTAACGTTTTCCGTAGCTGTAAGCAGCGCTGCCGGTAGCGGAAATTCTTTATTTGTACAGGAGTAATAAGAATGCCTTACAATGCAAATTTTTGCAGTTGTTGGATAACAGCGTCAGTAGCTTAGTGGAAAAGCGATAAACTCCTGAACCGACAAGCCCGTGGTTCGATTCCCAGCTCATGCCGCTTAAGCTTTTTCTATTTTTATACCCGCTACTCATAGAGTAGAAGGGTATTATAACTTTCTTCAAACCGAAAATGAATGTAACAGGCAGAAGGAGACACCTCCGACCCCAAAAAGTATATATATTCTGGCTTAGGATCAACTGCCGAGTCGATATAGCCATGTCCGTCTGTCCGTCTGTCTGTCCGTGTGAAAATCTAGATCTCAGCTATTATAAGAGCTAGGACTACCAAATTTGGTGGCAATATGTGTTATTATTTCACGCTGATCAAGTTTATTTTGGATTTTGGCCACGCCCCCTTCCGCCCCCTTAAATCGAAAAAACATTGATTACGAGTGCAATTTTGATGCCATATTGTTAATTTTCGGTTTACATGATAACTATAGCTAGCCAGATGATCTCTGAAAATGTGGTAACAATCGGATAACAAACACAGAAGTTATTCAGCTTAACGTAAATGTATGTTACAGGCAGAAGGTGACACCTCCGACCCAATATAGTATATAAATTCTGGCTCAGGATCAACAGCCGAGTCGATACAGCCATGTCCGTCTGTCCGTCTGTCTGTCTGTCTGTCTGTCTGTCTGTCTCTCCGTCTGTCTGTCCGTGTGAAAATCTAGATCTCAGCTATTATAAGAGCTAGAACTACCAAATTTGCTGACAAAATGACAGGCCCGTGGTTCGATTCCCAGTTCATGCCGCTTAAGCTTGTTCTTTTTATTTTTTTTTTTAAGAACTTTTACTTTAATTTTTGAATTTGCATTAATTGATGGTCGTGCATTGTATTTGAAATTTTTTTAATGACTCACAATGAACTTAGTTAACAAGTGGAGAAGTGTCAGTCTCTTAAATCAGCTGTGTGCGATTGTTAGAGCGCAGCATTTTCTTATATTTTTATACCCGCTACTCATAGAGTAGAAGGGTATTATAACTTTGTTCAAACCGAAAATGTATGTAACAGGCAGAAGGAGACACCTCCGACCCCATAAAGTATATATATTCTGGCTCAGGATCAACAGCCGAGTCGATATAGCCATGTCCGTCTGTCCGTCTATCCGTCTGTCCGTCTGTCTGTCCGTGTGAAAATCTAGATCTCAGCTATTATAAGAGCTAGGACAACCAAATTTGGTGACAATATGTGTTATTATTGCACGCTGATCAAGTTTATTTTGGATTTTGGCCACGCCCCCTTCCTCCCCCGCAAATCGAAAAAACATTGATAACAAGTGCAATTTTGATGCCATATTGTTCGATATGATAATTATAGCTAGCCTGATGATCTCTGAAGATTTGGTAACAATCGGATAATAAACACAGAAGTTATTCACCTTAACGTTTTCCGTAGCTGTAAGCAGCGCTGCCGGTAGCGGAAATTCTTTATTTGTACAGGAGTAATAAGAATGCCTTACAATGCAAATTTTTGCAGTTGTTGGATAACAGCGTCAGTAGCTTAGTGGAAAAGCGATAAACTCCTGAACCGACAAGCCCGTGGTTCGATTCCCAGCTCATGCCGCTTAAGCTTTTTCTATTTTTATACCCGCTACTCATAGAGTAGAAGGGTATTATAACTTTCTTCAAACCGAAAATGAATGTAACAGGCAGAAGGAGACACCTCCGACCCCAAAAAATATATATATTCTGGCTCAGGATCAACTGCCGAGTCGATATAGCCATGTCCGTCTGTCCGTCTGTCTGTCCGTGTGAAAATCTAGATCTCAGCTATTATAAGAGCTAGGACTACCAAATTTGGTGGCAATGTGTGTTATTATTTCACTCTGATCAAGTTTATTTTGGATTTTGGCCACGCCCCCTTAAATCGAAAAAACATTGATTACAAGTGCAATTTTGATGCCATATTGTTAATTTTCGGTTTACATGATAACTATAGCTAGCCAGATGATCCCTGAAAATTTGGTAACAATCGGATAATAAACACAGAAGTTATTCAGCTTAACGTTTTCCATTCCATGCCGAATCGTGTGTGCGTGTACGGTGGTGAAATGGGTTAAGTTGTGGACTGCAAAACGAACAGTACTATTATGCATTTACGGGTTCGAGTCCCGCCCGCATCAAAAATTAAATGTGTGAAAAATGTTTTTTTTTTTTTATTTTATATTTTGACTTTGCATAAATATTATAAGTCCATAGCCTTTTACGTTCAAAATATGATTGTAGCCGTTTTTTTGTTCCGCAAATAAATTATGTACAAGCAGCTGGGTAGCGGGTATATTACAGTCGAGAACACTCGACTGTAGCTTTCTTACTTGTTCTTTTTATATCCGCTACTCATAGAGTAGAAGGGTATTATAACTTTGTTCAAACGGAAAATGTATGTAACAGGCAGAAGGAGACACCTTCGACCCCATAAAGTATACATATTCTGGCTCAGGATCAAAAGCCGAGTCGATAAAGCCATGTCCGTCTGTCCGTCTGTCTGTCCGTGTGAAAATCTAGATCTCAGCTATTATAAGAGCTAGGACTACCAAATTTGGTGACAATATGTATTATTATTGCACGCTGATCAAGTTTATTTTGGATTTTGACCACGCCCCCTTTCGCCCCCGTAAATCGAAAAAACATTGATTACAAACGCAATTTTGATGCCATATTGTTCATTTTCGGTTTACATGATAACTATAGCTTGCCAGATGATCTCTGAAAATTTGGTAACAATCGGATAATAAACACAGAAGTTATTCAGCTTAACGTTTTCCGTTGCTGTAAGCAGCGCTGCCGGCAGCGGAAATTCTTTATTTGTACAGGAAATAATAAGAATGCCTTACAATGCAAATTTTTGCAGTTGTTGGATAACAGCGTCAGTAGCTTAGTGGAAAAGCGATAAACTCCTGAACCGACAAGCCCGTGGTTCGATTCCCAGTTCATGCCGCTTCAGCTTTTTCTATTTTTATACCCGCTACTCATATAGTAGAAGGGTATTATAACTTTGTTCAAACCGAAAATTTATGTAACAGGCAGAAGGAGACACCTCCGACCCCATAAAGTATATATATATTCTGGCTCAGGATCAACAGCCGAGTCGATATAGCCATGTCCGTCTGTCCGTCTGTCTGTCCGTGTGAAAATCTAGATCTCAGCTATTATAAGAGCTAGGACTACCAAATTTGGTGACAATATGTGTTATTATTGCACGCTGATCAAGTTTATTTTGGATTTTGACCACGCCCCCTTTCGCCCCCGTAAATCGAAAAAACATTGATTACAAGCGCAATTTTGATGCCATATTGCTCATTTTCGATTTACATGATAACTATAGCTTGCCAGATGATCTCTGAAAATTTGGTAACAATCGGATAATAAACACAGAAGTTATTCAGCTTAACGTTTTCCATAGCTGTAAGCAGCGCTGCCGGCAGCGCTGCTTGCAGCATTGTGCTGAATCGTGTGTGCGTGTACGGTGGTGAAATGGGTTAAGTTGTGGACTGCAAAACGAACAGTACTATTATATCGAGTCCCGCCCGCATCAAAAATTAAATGTGTGCAAAAATGTTTTTTTTTTTTTTTATTTTTATATTTTGACTTTGCATAAATATTATAAGTCCATAGCCTTTTACGGTCAAAATATGATTGTAGCCGTTTTTTTGTTCCGCAAATAAATTATGTACAAGCAGCTGGGTAGCGGGTATATTACAGTCGAGCACACTCGACTGTAGCTTTCTTGTTCTTTTTATATCCGCTACTCATAGAGTAGAAGGGTATTATAACTTTGTTCAATCCGAAAATGTATGTAACAGGCAGAAGGAGACACCTCCGACCCCATAAAGTATATATATTCTGGCTCAGGATCAAAAGCCGAGTCGATATAGCCATGTCCGTCTGTCCGTCTGTCTGTCCGTGTGAAAATCTAGATCTCAGCTATTATAAGAGCTAGGACTACCAAATTTGGTGACAATATGTGTTATTATTGCACGCTGATCAAGTTTATTTTGGATTTTGACCACGCCCCCTTTCGCCACCGTAAATCGAAAAAACATTGATTACAAGCGCAATTTTGATGCCATATTGTTCATTGTCGGTTTACATGATAACTATAGCTTGCCAGATGATCTCTGAAAATTTGGTAACAATCGGATAATAAACACAGAAGTTATTCAGCTTAACGTTTTCCGTTGCTGTAAGCAGCGCTGCCGGCAGCGGAAATTCTTTATTTGTACAGGAAATAATAAGAATGCCTTACAATGCAAATTTTTGCAGTTGTTGGATAACAGCGTCAGTAGCTTAGTGGAAAAGCGATAAACTCCTGAACCGACAAGCCCGTGGTTCGATTCCCAGTTCATGCCGCTTCAGCTTTTTCTATTTTTATACCCGCTACTCATATAGTAGAAGGGTATTATAACTTTGTTCAAACCGAAAATTTATGTAACAGGCAGAAGGAGACACCTCCGACCCCATAAAGTATATATATTCTGGCTCAGGATCAACAGCCGAGTCGATATAGCCATGTCCGTCTGTCCGTCTGTCTGTCCGTGTGAAAATCTAGATCTCAGCTATTATAAGAGCTAGGACTACCAAATTTGGTGACAATGTGTGTTATTATTTCACGCTGATCAAGTTTATTTTGGATTTTGTCCACGCCCCCTTTCGCCCCCGTAAATCGAAAAAACATTGATTACAAGCGCAATTTTGATGCCATATTGCTCATTTTCGATTTACATGATAACTATAGCTTGCCAGATGATCTCTGAAAATTTGGTAACAATCGGATAATAAACACAGAAGTTATTCAGCTTAACGTTTTCCATAGCTGTAAGCAGCGCTGCCGGCAGCGCTGCTTGCAGCATTGTGCTGAATCGTGTGTGCGTGTACGGTGGTGAAATGGGTTAAGTTGTGGACTGCAAAACGAACAGTACTATTATATCGAGTCCCGCCCGCATCAAAAATTAAATGTGTGCAAAAATGTTTTTTTTTTTTTTATTTTATATTTTGACTTTGCATAAATATTATAAGTCCATAGCCTTTTACGGTCAAAATATGATTGTAGCCGTTTTTTTGTTCCGCAAATAAATAATGTAGAAGCAGCTGGGTAGCGGGTATATTACAGTCGACCACACTCGACTGTACCTTTCTTACTTGTTCTTTTTATATCCGCTACTCATAGAGTAGAAGGGTATTATAACTTTGTTCAATCCGAAAATGTATGTAACAGGCAGAAGGAGACACCTCCGACCCCATAAAGTATATATATTCTGGCTCAGGATCAAAAGCCGAGTCGATATAGCCATGTCCGTCTGTCCGTCTGTCTGTCCGTGTGAAAATCTAGATCTCAGCTATTATAAGAGCTAGGACTACCAAATTTGATGACAATATGTGTTATTATTGCACGCTGATCAAGTTTATTTTGGATTTTGACCACGCCCCCTTTCGCCACCGTAAATCGAAAAAACATTGATTACAAGCGCAATTTTGATGCCATATTGTTCATTTTCGGTTTACATGATAACTATAGCTTGCCAGATGATCTCTGAAAATTTGGTAACAATCGGATAATAAACACAGAAGTTATTCAGCTTAACGTTTGCCGTAGCTGTAAGCAGCGCTGCCGACAGCGGAAATTCTTTATTTGTACAGGAAATAATAAGAACGCCTTACAATGCAAATTTTTGCAGTTGTTGGATAACAGCGTCAGTAGCTTAGTGGAAAAGCGATAAACTCCTGAACCGACAAGCCCGTGGTTCGATTCCCAGTTCATGCCGCTTAAGCTTTTTCTATTTTTATACCCGCTACTCATAGAGTAGAAGGGTATTATAACTTTGTTCAAACCGAAAATGTATGTAACAGGCAGAAGGAGACACCTCCGACCCTATAAAGTATATATATTCTGGCTCAGGATCAACAGCCGAGTCGACATAGCCATGTCCGTCTGTCCGTCTGTCTGTCCGTGTGAAAATCTAGATCTCAGCTATTATAAGAGCTAGGACTACCAAATTTGGTGACAATATGTGTTATTATTGCACGCTGATCAAGTTTATTTTGGATTTTGACCACGCCCCCTTTCGCCACCGTAAATCGAAAAAACATTGATTACAAGCGCAATTTTGATGCCATATTGTTCATTTTCGGTTTACATGATAACTATAGCTTGCCAGATGATCTCTGAAAATTTGGTAACAATCGGATAATAAACACAGAAGTTATTCAGCTTAACGTTTGCCGTAGCTGTAAGCAGCGCTGCCGACAGCGGAAATTCTTTATTTGTACAGGAAATAATAAGAACGCCTTACAATGCAAATTTTTGCAGTTGTTGGATAACAGCGTCAGTAGCTTAGTGGAAAAGCGATAAACTCCTGAACCGACAAGCCCGTGGTTCGATTCCCAGTTCATGCCGCTTAAGCTTTTTTCTATTTTTATACCCGCTACTCATAGAGTAGAAGGGTATTATAACTTTGTTCAAACCGAAAATGTATGTAACAGGCAGAAGGAGACACCTCCGACCCTATAAAGTATATATATTCTGGCTCAGGATCAACAGCCGAGTCGATATAGCCATGTCCGTCTGTCCGTCTGTCTGTCCGTGTGAAAATCTAGATCTCAGCTATTATAAGAGCTAGGACTACCAAATTTGGTGACAATATTATTGCACGCTGATCAAGTTTATTTTGGATTTTGACCACGCCCCCTTTCGCCCCCGTAAATCGAAAAACATTGATTACAAGCGCAATTTTGATGCCATATTGCTCATTTTCGGTTTACATGATAACTGTAGCTTGCCAGATGATCTCTGAAAATTTGGTAACAATCGGATAATAAACCCAGAAGTTATTCAGCTTAACGTTTGCCGTAGCTGTAAGCAGCGCTGCCGACAGCGGAAATTCTTTATTTGTACAGGAAATAATAAGAACGCCTTACAATGCAAATTTTTGCAGTTGTTGGATAACAGCGTCAGTAGCTTAGTGGAAAAGCGATAAACTCCTGAACCGACAAGCCCGTGGTTCGATTCCCAGTTCATGCCGCTTAAGCTTTTTCTATTTTTATACCCGCTACTCATAGAGTAGAAGGGTAATATAACTTTGTTCAAACCGAAAATGTATGTAACAGGCAAAAGGAGACACCTCCTACCCCATAAAGTATATATATATAAATCGAAAAAACATTGATTACAAACGCAATTTTGATGCCATATTGTTCATTTTCGGTTTACATGATAACTATAGCTTGCCAGATGATCTCTGAAAATTTGGTAACAATCGGATAATAAACACAGAAGTTATTCAGCTTAACGTTTTCCGTTGCTGTAAGCAGCGCTGCCGGCAGCGGAAATTCTTTATTTGTACAGGAAATAATAAGAATGCCTTACAATGCAAATTTTTGCAGTTGTTGGATAACAGCGTCAGTAGCTTAGTGGAAAAGCGATAAACTCCTGAACCGACAAGCCCGTGGTTCGATTCCCAGTTCATGCCGCTTCAGCTTTTTCTATTTTTATACCCGCTACTCATATAGTAGAAGGGTATTATAACTTTGTTCAAACCGAAAATTTATGTAACAGGCAGAAGGAGACACCTCCGACCCCATAAAGTATATATATTCTGGCTCAGGATCAACAGCCGAGTCGATATAGCCATGTCCGTCTGTCCGTCTGTCTGTCCGTGTGAAAATCTAGATCTCAGCTATTATAAGAGCTAGGACTACCAAATTTGGTGACAATGTGTGTTATTATTTCACGCTGATCAAGTTTATTTTGGATTTTGTCCACGCCCCCCTTCGCCCCCGTAAATCGAAAAAACATTGATTACAAGCGCAATTTTGATGCCATATTGCTCATTTTCGATTTACATGATAACTATAGCTTGCCAGATGATCTCTGAAAATTTGGTAACAATCGGATAATAAACACAGAAGTTATTCAGCTTAACGTTTTCCATAGCTGTAAGCAGCGCTGCCGGCAGCGCTGCTTGCAGCATTGTGCTGAATCGTGTGTGCGTGTACGGTGGTGAAATGGGTTAAGTTGTGGACTGCAAAACGAACAGTACTATTATATCGAGTCCCGCCCGCATCAAAAATTAAATGTGTGCAAAAATGTTTTTTTTTTTTTTATTTTATATTTTGACTTTGCATAAATATTATAAGTCCATAGCCTTTTACGGTCAAAATATGATTGTAGCCGTTTTTTTGTTCCGCAAATAAATTATGTACAAGCAGCTGGGTAGCGGGTATATTACAGTCGAGCACACTCGACTGTAGCTTTCTTGTTCTTTTTATATCCGCTACTCATAGAGTAGAAGGGTATTATAACTTTGTTCAATCCGAAAATGTATGTAACAGGCAGAAGGAGACACCTCCGACCCCATAAAGTATATATATTCTGGCTCAGGATCAAAAGCCGAGTCGATATAGCCATGTCCGTCTGTCCGTCTGTCTGTCCGTGTGAAAATCTAGATCTCAGCTATTATAAGAGCTAGGACTACCAAATTTGGTGACAATATGTGTTATTATTGCACGCTGATCAAGTTTATTTTGGATTTTGACCACGCCCCCTTTCGCCACCGTAAATCGAAAAAACATTGATTACAAGCGCAATTTTGATGCCATATTGTTCATTTTCGGTTTACATGATAACTATAGCTTGCCAGATGATCTCTGAAAATTTGGTAACAATCGGATAATAAACACAGAAGTTATTCAGCTTAACGTTTGCCGTAGCTGTAAGCAGCGCTGCCGACAGCGGAAATTCTTTGTTTGTACAGGAAATAATAAGAACGCCTTACAATGCAAATTTTTGCAGTTGTTGGATAACAGCGTCAGTAGCTTAGTGGAAAAGCGATAAACTCCTGAACCGACAAGCCCGTGGTTCGATTCCCAGTTCATGCCGCTTAAGCTTTTTCTATTTTTATACCCGCTACTCATAGAGTAGAAGGGTATTATAACTTTGTTCAAACCGAAAATGTATGTAACAGGCAGAAGGAGACACCTCCGACCCTATAAAGTATATATATTCTGGCTCAGGATCAACAGCCGAGTCGATATAGCCATGTCCGTCTGTCCGTCTGTCTGTCCGTGTGAAAATCTAGATCTCAGCTATTATAAGAGCTAGGACTACCAAATTTGGTGACAATATGTGTTATTATTGCACGCTGATCAAGTTTATTTTGGATTTTGACCACGCCCCCTTTCGCCCCCGTAAATCGAAAAAAACATTGATTACAAGCGCAATTTTGATGCCATATTGCTCATTTTCGGTTTACATGATAACTGTAGCTTGCCAGATGATCTCTGAAAATTTGGTAACAATCGGATAATAAACCCAGAAGTTATTCAGCTTAACGTTTGCCGTAGCTGTAAGCAGCGCTGCCGACAGCGGAAATTCTTTATTTGTACAGGAAATAATAAGAACGCCTTACAATGCAAATTTTTGCAGTTGTTGGATAACAGCGTCAGTAGCTTAGTGGAAAAGCGATAAACTCCTGAACCGACAAGCCCGTGGTTCGATTCCCAGTTCATGCCGCTTAAGCTTTTTCTATTTTTATACCCGCTACTCATAGAGTAGAAGGGTAATATAACTTTGTTCAAACCGAAAATGTATGTAACAGGCAAAAGGAGACACCTCCTACCCCATAAAGTATATATATTCTGGCTCAGGATCAAAAGCCGAGTCGATATAGCCATGTCCGTCTGTCTGTCCGTGTGAAAATCTAGATCTCAGCTATTATAAGAGCTAGGACTACCAAATTTGGTGACAATATGTGTTATTATTGCACGCTGATCAAGTTTATTTTGGATTTTGACCACGCCCCCTTTCGCCCCCGTAAATCGAAAAAACATTGATTACAAACGCAATTTTGATGCCATATTGTTCATTTTCGGTTTACATGATAACTATAGCTTGCCAGATGATCTCTGAAAATTTGGTAACAATCGGATAATAAACACAGAAGTTATTCAGCTTAACGTTTTCCGTTGCTGTAAGCAGCGCTGCCGGCAGCGGAAATTCTTTATTTGTACAGGAAATAATAAGAATGCCTTACAATGCAAATTTTTGCAGTTGTTGGATAACAGCGTCAGTAGCTTAGTGGAAAAGCGATAAACTCCTGAACCGACAAGCCCGTGGTTCGATTCCCAGTTCATGCCGCTTCAGCTTTTTCTATTTTTATACCCGCTACTCATATAGTAGAAGGGTATTATAACTTTGTTCAAACCGAAAATTTATGTAACAGGCAGAAGGAGACACCTCCGACCCCATAAAGTATATATATTCTGGCTCAGGATCAACAGCCGACTCGATATAGCCATGTCCGTCTGTCCGTCTGTCCGTCTGTCTGTCCGTGTGAAAATCTAGATCTCAGCTATTATAAGAGCTAGGACTACCAAATTTGGTGACAATGTGTGTTATTATTTCACGCTGATCAAGTTTATTTTGGATTTTGTCCACGCCCCCTTTCGCCCCCGTAAATCGAAAAAACATTGATTACAAGCGCAATATTGATGCCATATTGCTCATTTTCGATTTACATGATAACTATAGCTTGCCAGATGATCTCTGAAAATTTGGTAACAATCGGATAATAAACACAGAAGTTATTCAGCTTAACGTTTTCCATAGCTGTAAGCAGCGCTGCCGGCAGCGCTGCTTGCAGCATTGTGCTGAATCGTGTGTGCGTGTACGGTGGTGAAATGGGTTAAGTTGTGGACTGCAAAACGAACAGTACTATTATATCGAGTCCCGCCCGCATCAAAAATTAAATGTGTGCAAAAATGTTTTTTTTTTTTTTTATTTTATATTTTGACTTTGCATAAATATTATAAGTCCATAGCCTTTTACGGTCAAAATATGATTGTAGCCGTTTTTTTGTTCCGCAAATAAATTATGTACAAGCAGCTGGGTAGCGGGTATATTACAGTCGAGCACACTCGACTGTAGCTTTCTTGTTCTTTTTATATCCGCTACTCATAGAGTAGAAGGGTATTATAACTTTGTTCAATCCGAAAATGTATGTAACAGGCAGAAGGAGACACCTCCGACCCCATAAAGTATATATATTCTGGCTCAGGATCAAAAGCCGAGTCGATATAGCCATGTCCGTCTGTCCGTCTGTCTGTCCGTGTGAAAATCTAGATCTCAGCTATTATAAGAGCTAGGACTACCAAATTTGGTGACAATATGTGTTATTATTGCACGCTGATCAAGTTTATTTTGGATTTTGACCACGCCCCCTTTCGCCACCGTAAATCGAAAAAACATTGATTACAAGCGCAATTTTGATGCCATATTGTTCATTTTCGGTTTACATGATAACTATAGCTTGCCAGATGATCTCTGAAAATTTGGTAACAATCGGATAATAAACACAGAAGTTATTCAGCTTAACGTTTGCCGTAGCTGTAAGCAGCGCTGCCGACAGCGGAAATTCTTTATTTGTACAGGAAATAATAAGAACGCCTTACAATGCAAATTTTTGCAGTTGTTGGATAACAGCGTCAGTAGCTTAGTGGAAAAGCGATAAACTCCTGAACCGACAAGCCCGTGGTTCGATTCCCAGTTCATGCCGCTTAAGCTTTTTCTATTTTTATACCCGCTACTCATAGAGTAAAAGGGTATTATAACTTTGTTCAAACCGAAAATGTATGTAACAGGCAGAAGGAGACACCTCCGACCCTATAAAGTATATATATTCTGGCTCAGGATCAACAGCCGAGTCGACATAGCCATGTCCGTCTGTCCGTCTGTCTGTCCGTGTGAAAATCTAGATCTCAGCTATTATAAGAGCTAGGACTACCAAATTTGGTGACAATATGTGTTATTATTGCACGCTGATCAAGTTTATTTTGGATTTTGACCACGCCCCCTTTCGCCCCCGTAAATCGAAAAAACATTGATTACAAGCGCAATTTTGATGCCATATTGCTCATTTTCGGTTTACATGATAACTGTAGCTTGCCAGATGATCTCTGAAAATTTGGTAACAATCGGATAATAAACCCAGAAGTTATTCAGCTTAACGTTTGCCGTAGCTGTAAGCAGCGCTGCCGACAGCGGAAATTCTTTATTTGTACAGGGAATAATAAGAACGCCTTACAATGCAAATTTTTGCAGTTGTTGGATAACAGCGTCAGTAGCTTAGTGGAAAAGCGATAAACTCCTGAACCGACAAGCCCGTGGTTCGATTCCCAGTTCATGCCGCTTAAGCTTTTTCTATTTTTATACCCGCTACTCATAGAGTAGAAGGGTAATATAACTTTGTTCAAACCGAAAATGTATGTAACAGGCAGAAGGAGACACCTCCTACCCCATAAAGTATATATATTCTGGCTCAGGATCAAAAGCCGAGTCGATATAGCCATGTCCGTCTGTCCGTCTGTCTGTCCGTGTGAAAATCTAGATCTCAGCTATTATAAGAGCTAGGACTACCAAATTTGGTGGCAATGTGTGTTATTATTTCACGCTGATCAAGTTTATTTTGGATTTTGGCCACGCCCCCTTCCGCCCCTTAAAAAACATTGATAACAAGTGCAATTTTGATGCCATATTGTTAATTTTCGGTTTACATGATAATTATAGCTAGCCAGATGATCTCTGAAAATTTGGTAACAATCGGATAATAAACACAGAAGTTATTCAGCTTAACGTTTTCCATAGCTGTAAGCAGCGCTTTAATACAAATAAGGAATTTCCGCTGCCGGCAGCGCTGCTTACAGCTACGGAAAACGTTAAGCTGAATAACTTCTGTGTTTATTATCCGATTGTTACCAAATTTTCAGAATTCATCTGGCAAGCTATAGTTATTCGAAAATGAACAATATGGCATCAAAATTGCGCTTGTAATCAATGTTTTTTCGATTTACGGGTCGCTTTAATACAAATAAGGAATTTCCGCTGCCGGCAGCGCTGCTTACAGCTACGGAAAACGTTAAGCTGAATAACTTCTGTGTTTATTATCCGATTGTTACCAAATTTTCAGAGATCATCTGGCAAGCTATAGTTATTCGAAAATGAACAATATGGCATCAAAATTGCGCTTGTAATCAATGTTTTTTCGATTTACGGGGGCGAAAGGGGTAGCTTAGTGGAAAAGCGATAAACTCCTGAACCGATAAGCCCGTGGTTCGATTCCCAGTTCATGCCGCTTAAGCTTTTCTATTTTTATACCCGCTACTCATAGAGTAGAAGGGTAATATAACTTTGTTCAAACCGAAAATGTATGTAACAGGCAGAAGGAGACACCTCCTACCCCATAAAGTATATATATTCTGGCTCAGGATCAAAAGCCGAGTCGATATAGCCATGTCCGTCTGTCCGTCTGTCTGTCCGTGTGAAAATCTAGATCTCAGCTATTATAAGAGCTAGGACTACCAAATTTGGTGACAATATGTGTTATTATTGCACGCTGATCAAGTTTATTTTGGATTTTGATCACGCCCCCTTTCGCCCCCGTAAATCGAAAAAACATTGATTACAAGCGCAATTTTGATGCCATATTGTTCATTTTCGGTTTACATGATAACTATAGCTTGCCAGATGATCTCTGAAAATTTGGTAACAATCGGATAATAAACACAAAAGTTATTCAGCTTAACGTTTTCCGTAGCTGTAAGCAGCGCTGCCGGCAGCGGAAATTCTTTATATGTATTAAAGCGCTGCTTACAGCTATGGAAAACGTTAAGCTGAATAACTTCTGTGTTTATTATCCTATTGTACAGGAAATAATAAGAACGCCTTACAATGCAAATTTTTGCAGTTGTTGGATAACAGCGTCAGTAGCTTAGTGGAAAAGCGATAAACTCCTGAACCGACAAGCCCGTGGTTCGATTCCCAGTTCATGCCGCTTAAGCTTTTTCTATTTTTATACCCGCTACTCATAGAGTAGAAGGGTATTATAACTTTGTTCAAACCGAAAATGTATGTAACAGGCAGAAGGAGACACCTCCGACCCTATAAAGTATATATATTCTGGCTCAGGATCAACAGCCGAGTCGACATAGCCATGTCCGTCTGTCCGTCTGTCTGTCCGTGTGAAAATCTAGATCTCAGCTATTATAAGAGCTAGGACTACCAAATTTGGTGACAATATGTGTTATTATTGCACGCTGATCAAGTTTATTTTGGATTTTGACCACGCCCCCTTTCGCCCCCGTAAATCGAAAAAACATTGATTACAAGCGCAATTTTGATGCCATATTGCTCATTTTCGGTTTACATGATAACTGTAGCTTGCCAGATGATCTCTGAAAATTTGGTAACAATCGGATAATAAACCCAGAAGTTATTCAGCTTAACGTTTGCCGTAGCTGTAAGCAGCGCTGCCGACAGCGGAAATTCTTTATTTGTACAGGAAATAATAAGAACGCCTTACAATGCAAATTTTTGCAGTTGTTGGATAACAGCGTCAGTAGCTTAGTGGAAAAGCGATAAACTCCTGAACCGACAAGCCCGTGGTTCGATTCCCAGTTCATGCCGCTTAAGATTTTTCTATTTTTATACCCGCTACTCATAGAGTAGAAGGGTAATATAACTTTGTTCAAACCGAAAATGTATGTAACAGGCAGAAGGAGACACCTCCTACCCCATAAAGTATATATATTCTGGCTCAGGATCAAAAGCCGAGTCGATATAGCCATGTCCGTCTGTCCGTCTGTCTGTCCGTGTGAAAATCTAGATCTCAGCTATTATAAGAGCTAGGACTACCAAATTTGGTGGCAATGTGTGTTATTATTTCACGCTGATCAAGTTTATTTTGGATTTTGGCCACGCCCCCTTCCGCCCCCTTAAATCGAAAAAACATTGATAACAAGTGCAATTTTGATGCCATATTGTTAATTTTCGGTTTACATGATAACTATAGCTAGCCAGATGATCTCTGAAAATTTGGTAACAATCGGATAATAAACACAGAAGTTATTCAGCTTAACGTTTTCCATAGCTGTAAGCAGCGCTTTAATACAAATAAGGAATTTCCGCTGCCGGCAGCGCTGCTTACAGCTACGGAAAACGTTAAGCTGAATAACTTCTGTGTTTATTATCCGATTGTTACCAAATTTTCAGAGATCATCTGGCAAGCTATAGTTATTCGAAAATGAACAATATGGCATCAAAATTGCGCTTGTAATCAATGTTTTTTCGATTTACGGGTCGCTTTAATACAAATAAGGAATTTCCGCTGCCGGCAGCGCTGCTTACAGCTACGGAAAACGTTAAGCTGAATAACTTCTGTGTTTATTATCCGATTGTTACCAAATTTTCAGAGATCATCTGGCAAGCTATAGTTATTCGAAAATGAACAATATGGCATCAAAATTGCGCTTGTAATCAATGTTTTTTCGATTTACGGGGGCGAAAGGGGTAGCTTAGTGGAAAAGCGATAAACTCCTGAACCGATAAGCCCGTGGTTCGATTCCCAGTTCATGCCGCTTAAGCTTTTTCTATTTTTATACCCGCTACTCATAGAGTAGAAGGGTAATATAACTTTGTTCAAACTTGAAAATGTATGTAACAGGCAGAAGGAGACACCTCCTACCCCATAAAGTATATATATTCTGGCTCAGGATCAAAAGCCGAGTCGATATAGCCATGTCCGTCTGTCCGTCTGTCTGTCCGTGTGAAAATCTAGATCTCAGCTATTATAAGAGCTAGGACTACCAAATTTGGTGACAATATGTGTTATTATTGCACGCTGATCAAGTTTATTTTGGATTTTGATCACGCCCCCTTTCGCCCCCGTAAATCGAAAAAACATTGATTACAAGCGCAATTTTGATGCCATATTGTTCATTTTCGGATAACTATAGCTTGCCAGATGATCTCTGAAAATTTGGTAACAATCGGATAATAAACACAAAAGTTATTCAGCTTAACGTTTTCCGTAGCTGTAAGCAGCGCTGCCGGCAGCGGAAATTCTTTATATGTATTAAAGCGCTGCTTACAGCTATGGAAAACGTTAAGCTGAATAACTTCTGTGTTTATTATCCGATTGTTACCAAATTTTCAGAGATCATCTGGCTAGCTATAGTTATCATGTAAACCGAAAATGAACAATATGGCATCAAAATTGCACTTGTAATCAATGTTTTTTCGATTTAAGGGGGCGGAAGGGGGCGTGGCCAAAATCCAAAATAAACTTGATCAGCGTGAAATATTAACACACATTGCCACCAAATTTGGTAGTCCTAGCTCTTATAATAGCTGAGATCTAGATTTTCACACGGACAGACAGACGGACAGACGGACATGGCTATATCGACTCGGCTGTTGATCCTGAGCCAGAATATATATATTTTATGGGGTCGGAGGTGTCTCCTTCTGCCTGTTACATACATTTTCGGTTTGAACTAAGTTATAATACCCTTCTACTCTATGAGTAGCGGGTATAAAAATAGAAAAAGCTTAAGCGGCATAAACTGGGAATCGAACCACGGGCTTGTCGGTTCAGGAGTTTATCGCTTTTCCACTAAGCTACTGACGCTGTTATCCAACAACTGGGAAAATTTGCATTGTAAGGCATTCTTATTATTTCTGTACAAATAAAGAATTGTGCCGAATCGTGTGTGCGTGTACGGTGGTGAAATGGGTTAAGTTGTGGACTGCAAAACGAACAGTACTCTTATGCATTTACGAGTTCGAGTCCCGCCCGCATCAAAAATTAAATGTGTGCAAAAATGTTTTTTTTTTATTTTATATTTTGACTTTGCATTAATATTATAAGTCCATAGCCTTTTACGGTCAAAATATGATTGTAGCCGTTTTTTTGTTCCGCAAATAAATAATGTACAAGCAGCTGGGTAGCGGGTATATTACAGTCGAGCACACTCGACTGTACCTTTCTTACTTGTTCTTTTTATATCCGCTACTCATAGAGTAGAAGCGTCAGTAGCTTAGTGGAAAAGCGATAAACTCCTGAACCGACAAGCCCGTGGTTCGATTCCCAGTTCATGCCGCTTAAGCTTTTTCTATTTTTATACCCGCTACTCATAGAGTAGAAGGGTAATATAACTTTGTTCAAACCGAAAATGTATGTAACAGGCAGAAGGAGACACCTCCTACCCCATAAAGTATATATATTCTGGCTCAGGATCAAAAGCCGAGTCGATATAGCCATGTCCGTCTGTCCGTCTGTCTGTCCGTGTGAAAATCTAGATCTCAGCTATTATAAGAGCTAGGACTACCAAATTTGGTGACAATATGTGTTATTATTGCACGCTGATCAAGTTTATTTTGGATTTTGACCACGCCCCCTTTCGCCCCCGTAAATCGAAAAAACATTGATTACAAGCGCAATTTTGATGCCATATTGTTCATTTTCGAATAACTATAGCTTGCCAGATGATCTCTGAAAATTTGGTAACAATCGGATAATAAACACAGAAGTTATTCAGCTTAACGTTTTCCGTAGCTGTAAGCTGTATGTAACAGGCAGAAGGAGACACCTCCGACCCCATAAAGTATATATGTTCTGGCTCAAGATCAACAGCCGAGTCGATATAGCCATGTCCGTCTGTCCGTCTGTCCGTCTGTCTGTCCGTGTGAAAATCTAGATCTCAGCTATTATAAGAGATAGGACTACCAAATTTGGTGACAATATGTGTTATTATTGCACGCTGAACCCCCCTCCTTTAGCCCTTGTAAATCGAAAAAACATTGATTACAAGCGCAATTTTGATGCCATATTGTTCATTTTCGGTTTACATGATAGCTTGCCAGATGATCTCTGAAAATTTGGTTGCCGGCAGCGCTGCTTGCAGCATTGTGCCGAATCGTGTGTGCGTGTACGGTGGTGAAATGGGTTAAGTTCTGGACTGCAAATCGAACAGTACTATTATGCATTTACGGGTTCGAGTCCCGCCCGCATCAAAAATTAAATGTGTGCAAAAATGTGTATACCCGCTACTCATAGAGTAGAAGGGTATTATAACTTTGTTCAAACCGAAAATGTATGTAACAGGCAGAAGGAGACACCTCCGACCCTATAAAGTATATATATTCTGGCTCAGGATCAACAGCCGAGTCGATATAGCCATGTCCGTCTGTCCGTCTGTCCGTCTGTCTGTCCGTGTGAAAATCTAGATCTCAGCTATTATAAGAGCTAGGACTACCAAATTTGGTGACAATGTGTGTTATTATTTCACGCTGATCAAGTTTATTTTGGATTTTGTCCACGCCCCCTTTCGCCCCCGTAAATCGAAAAAACATTGATTACAAGCGCAATTTTGATGCCATATTGCTCATTTTCGATTTACATGATAACTATAGCTTGCCAGATGATCTCTGAAAATTTGGTAACAATCGGATAATAAACACAGAAGTTATTCAGCTTAACGTTTTCCATAGCTGTAAGCAGCGCTGCCGGCAGCGCTGCTTGCAGCATTGTGTCGAATCGTGTGTGCGTGTACGGTGGTGAAATGGGTTAAGTTGTGGACTGCAAAACGAACAGTACTATTATGCATTTACGGGTTCGAGTCCCGCCCGCATCAAAAATTAAATGTGTGCAAAAATGTTTTTTTTTTATTTTATATTTTGACTTTGCATAAATATTATAAGTCCATAGCCTTTTACGGTCAAAATATGATTGTAGCCGTTTTTTTGTTCCGCAAATAAATTATGTACAAGCAGCTGGGTAGCGGGTATATTACAGTCGAGCACACTCGACTGTAGCTTTCATACTTGTTTTATTATACCCGCTACTCATGGAGTAGAAGGGTATTATAACTTTGTTCAAACCGAAAATGTATGTAACAGGCAGAAGGAGACACCTCCTACCCCATAAAGTATATATATTCTGGCTCAGGATCAAAAGCCGAGTCGATATAGCCATGTCCGTCTGTCCGTCCGATTGTTACCAAATTTTCAGAGATCATCTGGCAAGCTATAGTTATTCGAAAATTAACAATATGGCATCAAAATTGCACTTGTATTCAATGTTTTTTCGATTTAAGGGGGCGGAAGGGGGCGTGGCCAAAATCCAAAATAAACTTGATCAGCGTGAAATAATAACACACATTGCCACCAAATTTGGTAGTCCTAGCTCTTATAATAGCTGAGATCTAGATTTTCACACGGACAGACAGACGGACAGACAGACATGGCTATATCGACTCGGCTGTTGATCCTGAGCCAGAATATATATATTTTATGGGGTCGGAGGTGTTTCCTTCTGCCTGTTACATACATTTTCGGTTTGAACAAAGTTATAATACCCTTCTACTCTATGAGTAGCGGATATAAAAAGAACAAGTACCGCTACCTAGCTGCTTGTACATAATTTATTTGCAGAACAAAAAAACGGCTACAATCATATTTTGACCGTAAAAGGCTATGGGCTTATAATATTTATGCAAAGTCAAAATATAAAATAAAAAAAACATTTTTGCACACATTTAATTTTTGATGCGGGCGGGACTCGAACCCGTAAATGCATAATAGTACTGTTCGTTTTGCAGTCCACAACTTAACCCATTTCACCACCGTACACGCACACACGATTCGGCACAATGCTGCAAGCAGCGCTGCCGGCAGCGCTGCTTACAGCTATGGAAAACGTTAAGCTGAATAACTTCTGTGTTTATTATCCGATTGTTACCAAATTTTCAGAGATCATCTGGCTGGCTATAGTTACAACTATAGTAACAATATGGCAACAAAATTGCACTTGTAATCAATGTTTTTTCGATTTAAGGGGGCGGAAGTGGTCGTGGCCAAAATCCAAAGTAAACTTGATCAGCGTGAAATAATAACACACATTGCCACCAAATTTGGTAGTCCTAGCTCTTATAATAGCTGAGATCTAGATTTTAACGTTACGTACGGAAAACGTTAAGCTGAATAACTTCTGTGTTTATTATCCAATTGTTACCAAATTTTCAGAGATCATCTGGCAAGCTATAGTTATCATGTAAACCGAAAATGAACAATATGGCATCAAAATTGCGCTTGTAATCAATGTTTTTTCGATTTACGGGGGCGAAAAAGGGCGAGGTCAAAATCCAAAATAAACTTGATCAGCGTGCAATAATAACACATATTGTCACCAAATTTGGTAGTCCTAGCTCTTATAATAGCTGAGATCTAGATTTTCACACGGACAGACAGACGGACAGACGGACAGACGGACATGGCTATATCGACTCGGCTGTTGATCTTGAGCCAGAATATATATACTTTATGGGGTCGGAGGTGTCTCCTTCTGCCTGTTACATACATTTTCGGTTTGAACAAAGTTATAATACCCTTCTACTCTATGAGTAGCGGATATAAAAAGAACAAGTAAGAAAGCTACAGTCGAGTGTGCTCGACTGTAATATACCCTACACAGCTGCTTGTACATAATTTATTTGCAGAACAAAAAAACGGCTACAATCATATTTTGACCGTAAAAGGCTATGGGCTTATAATATTTATGCAAAGTCAAAATATAAAATAAAAAAAAAACATTTTTGCACACATTTAATTTTTGATGCGGGCGGGACTCGAACCCGTAAATGCATAATAGTACTGTTCGTTTTGCAGTCCACAACAACCCATTTCACCACCGTACACGCACACACGATTTCGGCACAATGCTGCAAGCAGCGCTGCCGGCAGCGCTCTACAGCTATGGAAAACGTTAAGCTGAATAACTTCTGTGTTTATTATCCGATTGTTACCAAATTTTCAGAGATCATCTGGCTAGCTATAGTTACAACTATAGTAACAATATGGCAACAAAATTGCACTTGTAATCAATGTTTTTTCGATTTAAGGGGGCGGAAGTGGTCGTGGCCAAAATCCAAAGTAAACTTGATCAGCGTGAAATAATAACACACATTGCCACCAAATTTGGTAGTCCTAGCTCTTATAATAGCTGAGATCTAGATTTTAACGTTACGTACGGAAAACGTTAAGCTGAATAACTTCTGTGTTTATTATCCAATTGTTACCAAATTTTCAGAGATCATCTGTCAAGCTATAGTTATCATGTAAACCGAAAATGAACAATATGGCATCAAAATTGCGCTTGTAATCAATGTTTTTTCGATTTACGGGGGCGAAAGGGGGCGTGGTCAAAATCCAAAATAAACTTGATCAGCGTGCAATAATAACACATATTGTCACCAAATTTGGTAGTCCTAGCTCTTATAATAGCTGAGATCTAGATTTTCACACGGACAGACAGACGGACAGACGGACATGGCTATATCGACTCGGCTGTTGATCTTGAGCCAGAATATATATACTTTATGGGGTCGGAGGTGTCTCCTTCTGCCTGTTACATACATTTTCGGTTTGAACAAAGTTATAATACCCTTCTACTCTATGAGTAGCGGATATAAAAAGAACAAGTAAGAAAGCTACAGTCGAGTGTGCTCGACTGTAATATACCCGCTACACAGCTGCTTGTACATAATTTAATTGCAGAACAAAAAAACGGCTACAATCATATTTTGACCGTAAAAGGCTATGGGCTTATAATATTTATGCAAAGTCAAAATATAAAATAAAAAAAAAACATTTTTGCACACATTAAATTTTTGATGCGGGCGGGACTCGAACCCGTAAATGCATAATAGTACTGTTCGTTTTGCAGTCCACAACTTAACCCATTTCACCACCGTACACGCACACACGATTCGGCACAATGCTGCAAGAAAATCTAGATCTCAGCTATTATAAGAGCTAGGACTACCAAATTTGGTGGCAATGTGTGTTATTATTTCACGCTGATCAAGTTTACTTTGGATTTTGGCCACGACCACTTCCGCCCCCTTAAATCGAAAAAACATTGATTACAAGTGCAATTTTGTTGCCATATTGTTACTATAGTTTTAACTATAGCTAGCCAGATGATCTCTGAAAATTTGGTAACAATCGGATAATAAACACAGAAGTTATTCAGCTTAACGTTTTCCATAGCTGTAAGCAGCGCTGCTGGCAGCGCTGCTTGCAGCATTGTGCCGAATCGTGTGTGCGTGTACGGTGGTGAAATGGGTTAAGTTGTGGACTGCAAAACGAACAGTACTATTATGCATTTACGGGTTCGAGTCCCGCCCGCATCAAAAATTAAATGTGTGCAAAAATGTTTTTTTTTTATTTTATATTTTGACTTTGCATAAATATTATAAGCCCATAGCCTTTTACGGTCAAAATATGATTGTAGCCGTTTTTTTGTTCTGCAAATAAATTATGTACAAGCAGCTGTGTAGCGGGTATATTACAGTCGAGCACACTCGACTGTAGCTTTCTTACTTGTTCTTTTTATATCCGCTACTCATAGAGTAGAAGGGTATTATAACTTTGTTCAAACCGAAAATGTATGTAACAGGCAGAAGGAGACACCTCCGACCCCATAAAGTATATATATTCTGGCTCAAGATCAACAGCCGAGTCGATATAGCCATGTCCGTCTGTCCGTCTGTCTGTCCGTGTGAAAATCTAGATCTCAGCTATTATAAGAGCTAGGACTACCAAATTTGGTGACAATATGTGTTATTATTGCACGCTGATCAAGTTTATTTTGGATTTTGACCTCGCC
The DNA here is from genome assembly GCA_018904095.1 of Zaprionus ghesquierei. Lineage (NCBI taxonomy): Eukaryota > Metazoa > Arthropoda > Insecta > Diptera > Drosophilidae > Zaprionus > Zaprionus ghesquierei. Next base: position 403,527 of record JAEIGP010000617.1, on the reverse strand, counting down.
CTTTTTTCGCCCCCGTAAATCGAAAAAACATTGATTACAAGCGCAATTTTGATGCCATATTGTTCATTTTCGGTTTACATGATAACTATAGCTTGCCAGATGATCTCTGAAAATTTGGTAACAATTGGATAATAAACACAGAAGTTATTCAGCTTAACGTTTTCCGTACGTAACGTTAAAATCTAGATCTCAGCTATTATAAGAGCTAGGACTACCAAATTTGGTGGCAATGTGTGTTATTATTTCACGCTGATCAAGTTTACTTTGGATTTTGGCCACGACCACTTCCGCCCCCTTAAATCGAAAAAACATTGATTACAAGTGCAATTTTGTTGCCATATTGTTACTATAGTTGTAACTATAGCTAGCCAGATGATCTCTGAAAATTTGGTAACAATCGGATAATAAACACAGAAGTTATTCAGCTTAACGTTTTCCATAGCTGTAAGCAGCGCTGCCGGCAGCGCTGCTTGCAGCATTGTGCCGAATCGTGTGTGCGTGTACGGTGGTGAAATGGGTTAAGTTGTGGACTGCAAAACGAACAGTACTATTATGCATTTACGGGTTCGAGTCCCGCCCGCATCAAAAATTAAATGTGTGCAAAAATGTTTTTTTTATTTTATATTTTGACTTTGCATAAATATTATAAGCCCATAGCCTTTTACGGTCAAAATATGATTGTAGCCGTTTTTTTGTTCTGCAAATAAATTATGTACAAGCAGCTAGGTAGCGGTACTTGTTCTTTTATATCCGCTACTCATAGAGTAGAAGGGTATTATAACTTTGTTCAAACCGAAAATGTATGTAACAGGCAGAAGGAAACACCTCCGACCCCATAAAGTATATATATTCTGACTCAAGATCAACAGCCGAGTCGATATAGCCATGTCCGTCTGTCCGTCTGTCTGTCCGTGTGAAAATCTAGATCTCAGCTATTATAAGAGCTAGGACTACCAAATTTGGTGACAATATGTGTTATTATTGCACGCTGATCAAGTTTATTTTGGATTTTGACCACGCCCTTTTTCGCCCCCGTAAATCGAAAAAACATTGATTACAAGCGCAATTTTGATGCCATATTGTTCATTTTCGGTTTACATGATAACTATAGCTTGCCAGATGATCTCTGAAAATTTGGTAACAATTGGATAATAAACACAGAAGTTATTCAGCTTAACGTTTTCCGTAGCTGTAAGCAGCGCTGCCGGCAGCGGAAATTCTTAATTTGTACAGGAAATAATAAGAATGCCTTACAATGCAAATTTTTGCAGTTGTTGGATAACAGCGTCAGTAGCTTAGTGGAAAAGCGATAAACTCCTGAACCGACAAGCCCGTGGTTCGATTCCCAGTTCATGCCGCTTAAGCTTTTTCTATTTTTATACCCGCTACTCATAGAGTAGAAGGGTATTATAACTTTCTTCAAACCGAAAATGTATGTAACAGGCAGAAGGAGACACCTCCGACCCCATAAAGTATATATATTCTGGCTCAGGATCAACAGCCGAGTCGATATAGCAATGTCCGTCTGTCCGTCTGTCTGTCCGTGTGAAAATCTAGATCTCAGCTATTATAAGAGCTAGGACTACTAAATTTGGTGGCAATGTGTGTTATTATTTCACGCTGATCAAGTTTATTTTGGATTTTGGCCACGCCCCCTTCTGCCCCCTTAAATCGAAAAAACATTGATTACAAGTGCAGTTTTGATGCCATATTGTTAGTTTTCGGTTTACATGATAACTATAGCTAGCCAGATGATCCCTGAAAATTTGGTAACAATCGGATAATAAACACAGCAGGTATTCAGCTTAACGTTTTCCAAATCGTGCCGAATCGTGTGTGCGTGTACGGTGGTGAAATGGGTTAAGTTGTGGACTGCAAAACGAACAGTACTATTATGCATTTACGGGTTCGAGTCCCGCCCGCATCAAAAATTAAATGTGTGAAAAAATGTTTTTTTTTTTATTTTATATTTTGACTTTGCATAAATATTATAAGTCCATAGCCTTTTACGGTCAAAATATGATTGTAGCCGTTTTTTTTGTTCAGCAAATAAATTATGTACAAGCAGCTGGGTAGCGGGTATATTACAGTCGAGCACACTCGACTGTAGCTTTCTTACTTGTTCTTTTTATATCCGCTACTCATAGAGTAGATGGGTATTATAACTTTGTTCAAACCGAAAATGTATGTAACAGGCAGAAGGAGATACCTCCGACCCCATAAAGTATATATATTCTGGCTCAAGATCAACAGCCGAGTCGATATAGCAATGTCCGTCTGTCTGTCTGTCTGTCTGTCCGTCTGTCTGTCTCTCTTATATAAACTTATACTTTAATATTTGAATATGCATTAATTGGTGGTCGTGCATTTTATTTAAAATTTTTTTAATTTCTCACAATGAACTTAGTTAACAAGTGGAGAAGTGACAGTCTCTTAAATCAGACGTGTGCGATTGTTAGAGCGCAGCTTTTTCTTATTTTTTTTATTTTTATTTTTTGTTTAATTGAATGTTTAAGTTATGATTGTAAATAGCAACAACAACACGCATCATGCATTCAGACTTTGTTTTTGTCGTGCAAGAATTTCCGAATGGTCTCATAATGTAACTTTGGCAAAATTTTCGTAATGGCTTAATGACCGAATGGAGAAGTGGTGGACCTCTTAGGTAATGGGTCCAAGGTTCGATGGTGGGGGGATCGAACTTTTCTTATTTGTTGCAAAGAAAAGTTTTTGCTTCCCTTTTTGAGCTACCTTCATGAAACTTTGTATACATGTTTCTTAGTGCTGCCCGCTGTAAATAAGTCGGAACGAGCCGGTACGGACCGATACATCGTATAGATGCCATAGAATAAAAAAAAAACATTTTTGCACACATTTAATTTTTGATGCGGGCGGGACTCGAACCCGCATAATAGTACTGTTCGTTTTGCAGTCCACAACTTAACCCATTTCACCACCGTACACGCACACACGATTCGGCACAATGCTGCAAGCAGCGCTGCCGGCAGCGCTGCTTACAGCTATGGAAAACGTTAAGCTGAATAACTTCTGTGTTTATTATCCGATTGTTACCAAATTTTCAGAGATCATCTGGCTAGCTATAGTTACAACTATAGTAACAATATGGCAACAAAATTGCACTTGTAATCAATGTTTTTCGATTTAAGGGGCGGAAGTGGTCGTGGCCAAAATCCAAAGTAAACTTGATCAGCGTGAAATAATAACACACATTGCCACCAAATTTGGTAGTCCTAGCTCTTATAATAGCTGAGATCTAGATTTTAACGTTACGTACGGAAAACGTTAAGCTGAATAACTTCTGTGTTTATTATCCAATTGTTACCAAATTTTCAGAGATCATCTGTCAAGCTATAGTTATCATGTAAACCGAAAATGAACAATATGGCATCAAAATTGCGCTTGTAATCAATGTTTTTTCGATTTACGGGGGCGAAAGAGGGCGTGGTCAAAATCCAAAATAAACTTGATCAGCGTGCAATAATAACACATATTGTCACCAAATTTGGTAGTCCTAGCTCTTATAATAGCTGAGATCTAGATTTTCACACGGACAGACAGACGGACAGACGGACATGGCTATATCGACTCGGCTGTTGATCTTGAGCCAGAATATATACTTTATGGGGTCGGAGGTGTCTCCTTCTGCCTGTTACATACATTTTCGGTTTGAACAAAGTTATAATACCCTTCTACTCTATGAGTAGCGGATATAAAAAGAACAAGTAAGAAAGCTACAGTCGAGTGTGCTCGACTGTAATATACCCGCTACACAGCTGCTTGTACATAATTTAATTGCAGAACAAAAAAACGGCTACAATCATATTTTGACCGTAAAAGGCTATGGGCTTATAATATTTATGCAAAGTCAAAATATAAAATAAAAAAAAAACATTTTTGCACACATTAAATTTTTGATGCGGGCGGGACTCGAACCCGTAAATGCATAATAGTACTGTTCGTTTTGCAGTCCACAACTTAACCCATTTCACCACCGTACACGCACACACGATTCGGCACAATGCTGCAAGAAAATCTAGATCTCAGCTATTATAAGAGCTAGGACTACCAAATTTGGTGGCAATGTGTGTTATTATTTCACGCTGATCAAGTTTACTTTGGATTTTGGCCACGACCACTTCCGCCCCCTTAAATCGAAAAAACATTGATTACAAGTGCAATTTTGTTGCCATATTGTTACTATAGTTTTAACTATAGCTAGCCAGATGATCTCTGAAAATTTGGTAACAATCGGATAATAAACACAGAAGTTATTCAGCTTAACGTTTTCCATAGCTGTAAGCAGCGCTGCCGGCAGCGCTGCTTGCAGCATTGTGCCGAATCGTGTGTGCGTGTACGGTGGTGAAATGGGTTAAGTTGTGGACTGCAAAACGAACAGTACTATTATGCATTTACGGGTTCGAGTCCCGCCCGCATCAAAAATTAAATGTGTGCAAAAATGTTTTTTTTATTTTATATTTTGACTTTGCATAAATATTATAAGCCCATAGCCTTTTACGGTCAAAATATGATTGTAGCCGTTTTTTTGTTCTGCAAATAAATTATGTACAAGCAGCTGTGTAGCGGGTATATTACAGTCGAGCACACTCGACTGTAGCTTTCTTACTTGTTCTTTTTATATCCGCTACTCATAGAGTAGAAGGGTATTATAACTTTGTTCAAACCGAAAATGTATGTAACAGGCAGAAGGAGACACCTCCGACCCCATAAAGTATATATATTCTGGCTCAAGATCAACAGCCGAGTCGATATAGCCATGTCCGTCTGTCCGTCTGTCTGTCCGTGTGAAAATCTAGATCTCAGCTATTATAAGAGCTAGGACTACCAAATTTGGTGACAATATGTGTTATTATTGCACGCTGATCAAGTTTATTTTGGATTTTGACCTCGCCCTTTTTCGCCCCCGTAAATCGAAAAAACATTGATTACAAGCGCAATTTTGATGCCATATTGTTCATTTTCGGTTTACATGATAACTATAGCTTGCCAGATGATCTCTGAAAATTTGGTAACAATTGGATAATAAACACAGAAGTTATTCAGCTTAACGTTTTCCGTACGTAACGTTAAAATCTAGATCTCAGCTATTATAAGAGCTAGGACTACCAAATTTGGTGGCAATGTGTGTTATTATTTCACGCTGATCAAGTTTACTTTGGATTTTGGCCACGACCACTTCCGCCCCCTTAAATCGAAAAAACATTGATTACAAGTGCAATTTTGTTGCCATATTGTTACTATAGTTGTAACTATAGCTAGCCAGATGATCTCTGAAAATTTGGTAACAATCGGATAATAAACACAGAAGTTATTCAGCTTAACGTTTTCCATAGCTGTAAGCAGCGCTGCCGGCAGCGCTGCTTGCAGCATTGTGCCGAATCGTGTGTGCGTGTACGGTGGTGAAATGGGTTAAGTTGTGGACTGCAAAACGAACAGTACTATTATGCATTTACGGGTTCGAGTCCCGCCCGCATCAAAAATTAAATGTGTGCAAAAATGTTTTTTTTATTTTATATTTTGACTTTGCATAAATATTATAAGCCCATAGCCTTTTACGGTCAAAATATGATTGTAGCCGTTTTTTTGTTCTGCAAATAAATTATGTACAAGCAGCTAGGTAGCGGTACTTGTTCTTTTTATATCCGCTACTCATAGAGTAGAAGGGTATTATAACTTTGTTCAAACCGAAAATGTATGTAACAGGCAGAAGGAAACACCTCCGACCCCATAAAGTATATATATTCTGACTCAAGATCAACAGCCGAGTCGATATAGCCATGTCCGTCTGTCCGTCTGTCTGTCCGTGTGAAAATCTAGATCTCAGCTATTATAAGAGCTAGGACTACCAAATTTGGTGACAATATGTGTTATTATTGCACGCTGATCAAGTTTATTTTGGATTTTGACCACGCCCTTTTTCGCCCCCGTAAATCGAAAAAACATTGATTACAAGCGCAATTTTGATGCCATATTGTTCATTTTCGGTTTACATGATAACTATAGCTTGCCAGATGATCTCTGAAAATTTGGTAACAATTGGATAATAAACACAGAAGTTATTCAGCTTAACGTTTTCCGTAGCTGTAAGCAGCGCTGCCGGCAGCGGAAATTCTTAATTTGTACAGGAAATAATAAGAATGCCTTACAATGCAAATTTTTGCAGTTGTTGGATAACAGCGTCAGTAGCTTAGTGGAAAAGCGATAAACTCCCTGAACCGACAAGCCCGTGGTTCGATTCCCAGTTCATGCCGCTTAAGCTTTTTCTATTTTTATACCCGCTACTCATAGAGTAGAAGGGTATTATAACTTTCTTCAAACCGAAAATGTATGTAACAGGCAGAAGGAGACACCTCCGACCCCATAAAGTATATATATTCTGGCTCAGGATCAACAGCCGAGTCGATATAGCAATGTCCGTCTGTCCGTCTGTCTGTCCGTGTGAAAATCTAGATCTCAGCTATTATAAGAGCTAGGACTACTAAATTTGGTGGCAATGTGTGTTATTATTTCACGCTGATCAAGTTTATTTTGGATTTTGGCCACGCCCCCTTCTGCCCCCTTAAATCGAAAAAAACATTGATTACAAGTGCAGTTTTGATGCCATATTGTTAGTTTTCGGTTTACATGATAACTATAGCTAGCCAGATGATCCCTGAAAATTTGGTAACAATCGGATAATAAACACAGCAGGTATTCAGCTTAACGTTTTCCAAATCGTGCCGAATCGTGTGTGCGTGTACGGTGGTGAAATGGGTTAAGTTGTGGACTGCAAAACGAACAGTACTATTATGCATTTACGGGTTCGAGTCCCGCCCGCATCAAAAATTAAATGTGTGAAAAAATGTTTTTTTTTTTATTTTATATTTTGACTTTGCATAAATATTATAAGTCCATAGCCTTTTACGGTCAAAATATGATTGTAGCCGTTTTTTTGTTCAGCAAATAAATTATGTACAAGCAGCTGGGTAGCGGGTATATTACAGTCGAGCACACTCGACTGTAGCTTTCTTACTTGTTCTTTTTATATCCGCTACTCATAGAGTAGATGGGTATTATAACTTTGTTCAAACCGAAAATGTATGTAACAGGCAGAAGGAGATACCTCCGACCCCATAAAGTATATATATTCTGGCTCAAGATCAACAGCCGAGTCGATATAGCAATGTCCGTCTGTCTGTCTGTCTGTCTGTCCGTCTGTCTGTCTCTCTTATATAAACTTATACTTTAATATTTGAATATGCATTAATTGGTGGTCGTGCATTTTATTTAAAATTTTTTTAATTTCTCACAATGAACTTAGTTAACAAGTGGAGAAGTGACAGTCTCTTAAATCAGACGTGTGCGATTGTTAGAGCGCAGCTTTTTCTTATTTTTTTTATTTTTATTTTTTGTTTAATTGAATGTTTAAGTTATGATTGTAAATAGCAACAACAACACGCATCATGCATTCAGACTTTGTTTTTGTCGTGCAAGAATTTCCGAATGGTCTCATAATGTAACTTTGGCAAAATTTTCGTAATGGCTTAATGACCGAATGGAGAAGTGGTGGACCTCTTAGGTAATGGGTCCAAGGTTCGATGGTGGGGGGATCGAACTTTTCTTATTTGTTGCAAAGAAAAGTTTTTGCTTCCCTTTTTGAGCTACCTTCATGAAACTTTGTATACATGTTTCTTAGTGCTGCCCGCTGTAAATAAGTCGGAACGAGCCGGTACGGACCGATACATCGTATAGATGCCATAGAACCTATCGGTCGTTTTTTAAAAAAATTTATTAAAAGTTAGAACACTTTCCATTCAAGTATATAAAGAGGTATTAAAAGGGCACATACCGTCTTTTACATGCGCGTATTCGATTTATAGTCTTCAACAGGTAAAAAAATTATTTTTACTGATTAAGTGATAAATCTTGGATTTTTTGATACCATATTGTTCATTTTCGGTTTGTATGATAACTATAGCTAGCCAGATGATCTCTGAAAATTTGGTAACAATCGGATAATAAACACAGAAGTTATTCAGCTTAACGTTTTCCATAGCTGTAAACAGCGCTGCCGGCAGCGCAAATTCTTTATTTGTACAGGATATAATAAGAAATTCCTTATTTGTACATAAAATTATAAGAATGCCTTACAATGCAAATTTTTGCAGTTGTTGGATAACAGCGTCAGTAGCTTAGTGGAAAAGCGATGAACTCCTGAATCGACAGGCCCGTAGTTCGATTCCCAGTTCATGCCGCTTAAGCTTTTTCTTTTTTTTTTAAGAACTAATACTTTAATTTTTGAATAAGCATTAATTGGTGGTCGTGCATTTTATTTAAAATTTTTTTAATGGCGCATAATGAACTTAGTTAACAAGTGGAGAAGTGGAGAAGTGACAGTCTCTTAAATCAGCTGAGTGCGATTGTTAGAGCACAGCTTTTTCTTATATTTTTTTATTTTTATTTTTTATTTAATTATATGTTTAAGTTATGAGAATAAATATCAACAAAAACACGCACCATGCATTCAGACTTTGTTTTTGTCGTGCAAGAATTTCCGAATGGTCTCTTAATGTAACTTTGTCAAAATTTGCGTAATGGCTTAATGACCGAATGGAGAAGTGGTGGACCTCTTAGGTAATGGGTCCAACGTTCGATTCCGCAAGCATGCGTGTCATGGTGGGGAAGATCGAACTTTTCTTATTTTTTGCAAAGAAAAGTTTTTGCCTCCCTTTTTGAGCTACCTTCATGAAACTTTGTATACATGTTTTTTATTGCTTCCCGCTGTAAATAAGTCGGAACGAGCCAGTACGGACCTATACATCGTATAAATGCCATAGTACCTATCGGTCGTTTTTATACCCGCTACTCCTAGAGTAGAAGGGTATTATAACTTTGTTGAAACCGAAAATGTATGTAACAGGCAGAAGGAGATACCTCCGACCCCATAAAGTATATATATTCTGGCTCAGGATCAACTGCCGAGTCGAAATAGCCATGTCCGTCTGTCCGTCTGTCTGTCCGTGTAAAAATCTAGATCTTAGCTGTTATTAGAGCTAGGACTACCACATTTGGTAGCAATATGTGTTATTATTGCACGCTGATCAAGTTTATTTTGGATTTTGGCCACGCCCCTTCCGGTGCCGGTAGCGCTGCTTGTAGCATTGTGCCGAATCTTGTGTGCGTGTACGGTGGTGAAATGGGTTAAGTTGTTGACTGCAAAACGAACAGTACTATTATGCATTTACGGGTTCGAGTCCCGCCCGCATCAAAAATTAAATGAAATAAAATGTTTTTTTTTTATTTTGGATTTTGACTTTGCATAAATATTGTAAGTCCATAGCCTTTTACGGTCAAAATATGATTGTAGCCGTTTTTTATTGTTCCGCAAATAATTTTGATGTACGAGCAGCTGGGTAGCGGGTATATTACAGTCGAGCACACTCGAATGTAGCTTTCTTACTTGTTTTTTTTTTTTTAACTTATACTTTAATATTTGAATATGCATTAATTGGTGGTCGTGCATTTTATTTAAAATTTTTTTAATGGCTCACAATGAACTTAGTTATCAAGTGGAGAAGTGACAGTCTCTTAAATCAGCTGTGTGCGATTGTTAGAGCACAGCTTTTTCATATATTTTTTTATTTTTTTTTTCTTATCTCATTGTATGTTTAAGTTATGAGAATAAATGGCAACAAGAACACGCGTCATGCATTCAGACTTTGTTTTTGTCGTGCAAGAATTTCCGAATGGTCTCATAATGTAACTTTGGCAAAATTTGCGTAATGGCTTAATGACCGAATGGAGAAGTGGTGGACCTTTTAGGTAATGGGTCCAAGGTTCGATTCCGCATGCATGCGTGTCATGGTGGGGGAGATCGAACTTTTCTTATTTTTTGCAAAGAAAAGTTTTTGCCTCCCTTTTTGAGCTACCTTCATGAAACTTTGTATACATGTTTTTTATTGCTTCCCGCTGTAAATAAGTCGGAACGAGCCGGTACGGACCAATACATCGTATAGATGCCATAGAACCTATAGGTCGTTTTTATACCCGCAACTCATAGAGTAGAAGGGTATTATAACCTTGTTCAAACCGAAAATGAATGTAACAGGCAGAAGGAGACACTTCCGACCCCATAAAGCCCCACGGCCCCTTCCGCCCCTGTAAATCGAAAAAAAATTGATTACAAGCGAAATTTGATGCCATATTGTTCATTTTCGGTTTACATGATAACTATAGCTAGCCAGATGATCTCTGAAAATTTTGTAACAATCGGATAATAAACTCAGAAGTTATTTAGCTAACGTTTTCCGTAGCTGTAAGCAGCGCTGCCGGCAGCGCAAATTCTTTATTTGTACAGGAAATAATAAGAATGCCTTACAATGCAAATTTTTGCAGTTGTTGGATAACAGCGTCAGTAGCTTATTGGAAAAGTGATGAACTCCTGAACCGACAGGCCCGTGGTTCGATTCCCAGATCATGCCGCTTAAGCTTTTTCTTTTTTTTATACCCGCTAATCATAGAGTAGAAGGGTATTATGACTTTGTTCAAACCGAAAATGTATGTAATAGGTAGAAGGAGACACCTCCGACCCCATAAAGTATATATATTCTGGCTCAGGATCAACAGCCGAGTCGATTCAGCCATGTCCGTCTGTCTGTCCGTGTGAAAATCTAGATCTCAGCTATTATAAGGACTAGAACTACCAAATTTGGTGACAAAATGACAGGCCCGTGGTTAGATTCCCAGTTCATGCTGCTTAAGCTTGTTCTTTTTATTTTTTTTTAAGAACTTTTACTTTAATTTTTGAATATGCATTAATTGGTGGTCGTGCATTTTATTTAAAATTTTTTTAATGGCTCACAATGAACTTAGTTAACAAGTGGAGAATTGACAGTCTCTTAAATCAGCTGTCTGCGATTGTTAGAGCACAGCTTTTTCTTATATTTTTTTATTTTTATTTCTTATCTCATTGTATGTTTAAGTTATGAGAATAAATAGCAACAACAACACGCATCATGCATTCAGACTTTGTTTTTGTCGTGCAAGAATTTCCGAATGGTCTCCTAATGTAACTTTGGCAAAGTTTGCGTAATGGCTTAATGACTGAATGGAGAAATGGTGGACCTCTTAGGTAATGGGTCCAAGGTTCGATTCCGCATGCATGCGTGTCATGGTGGGGGAGATCGAACTTTTCTTATTTTTTGCAAAGAAAAGTTTTTGCCTCCCTTTTTGAGCTACCTTCATGAAAATTTGTATACATGTTTTTTATTGCTTCCCGCTGTAAATAAGTCGGAACGAGCCGGTACGGACCGATACATCGTATAGATGCCATAGAACCTATAGGTCGTTTTTATACCCGCTACTCATAGAGTAGAAGGGTATTATAACCTTGTTCAAACCGAAAATGAATGTAACAGGCAGAAGGAGACACTTCCGACCCCATAAAGCCCCACGGCCCCTTCCGCCCCTGTAAATCGAAAAAAAAATTGATTACAAGCGAAATTTGATGCCATATTGTTCATATTCGGTTTACATGATAACTATAGCTAGCCAGATGATCTCTGAAAATTTGGTAACAATCGGATAATAAACACAGAAGTTATTCAGCTTAACGTTTTCCATAGCTGTAAGCAGCGCTGCCGGCAGCATTGTGCCGAATCGTGTGTGCGTGAACGGTGGTGAAATGGGTTAAGTTATGGACTGCAAAACGAACAGTACTATTATGCATTTACGGGTTCGAGTCCCGCCCGCATCAAAAATTAAATGAAATAAAATGTTTTTTTTTTATTTTAGATTTTGACTTTGCATAAATATTGTAAGTACATAGCCTTTTACGGTCAAAGTATGATTATAGCCATTTTTTTTTTGTTCCGCAAATAAATGATGTACGAGCAGCTGGGTAGCGGGTATATTACAGTCGAGCACACTCGAATGAAGCTTTCTTACTTGTTTTAACAAAATTTATTAAAAGTTAGAACACTTTCCATTCAAGTATATAAAGAGGTATTAAAAGGGCACATACCGTTTTTTATATGCACGTATTCGATTTATAGTCTTCAACAGGTAGAACAATTATTTTTACTGAGTAAGTGATAAATCTTGGATTTTTTGGTACCTGAATAAAAGTTAGACGTTTTCAATACTTTTTACTCCTTTTGTCGGCAGCGCTGCTTGCAGCAATATGCCGAATCGTGTGTGCGTGTACGGTGGTGAAATGGGTTAAGTTGTGGACTGCATAACGAGCAGAACTATTATGCATTTATGGGTTCGAGTCCCACCCGCATCAAAAATTAAATGTGTGCAAAAAATGATTTTTTATACCCGCTACTCATAGAGTAGAAGGGTGTAATAACTTTGTTCAAACCGAAAATGTATGTAAAAGGCAGAAGGAGACACCTCCGACCCCATAAAGTATATATATTCTGGCTCAGGATCAACAGCCGAGTCGATATAGCCATTTCCGTCTGTCCGTCTGTCCGCTGTCCGTCTCTGTCCGTGTGAAAATCTAGATCTGAGCTATTATAAGAGCTAGAACTACCAAATTTGGTGACAGTATGTGTTATTATTGCACACTGATCAAGTTTATTTTCGATTTTGGCCACGGCCCCTTCCGCCCCTGTAAATCGAAAAAAATTGATTACAAGCGCAATTTTGATGCCATATTGTTCATTTTATATATATAGTTTATATGATTACTATAGCTAGCCAGATGATCTCTGAAAATTTGGTAACAATCGGATAATAAACACAGAAGTTATTCACCTTAACGTTTTCCGTAGCTGTAAGTAGCGCTGCCGGCAGCGGAAATTCTTTATTTGTACAGGAAATAATAAGAATGCCTTACAATGCAAATTTTTGCAGTTGTTGGATAACAGCATCAGTAGCTTAGGGGAAGAGCGATGAACTCCTAAACCAACAAGCCCGTGGTTCGATTCCCGGTTCATGCCGCTTAAGCTTTTTCTCTTTTTTTTTTAAAAACTTATACTTTAATTTTTGAATATGCATTAATTCTTGGTCGTGCATTTTATTTAAAATTTTTTTAATGGCTCACAATGAACTTAGTTAACAAGTGGAGAAGTGACAGTCTCTTAAATTAGCTGTGTGCGATTGTTAGAGCACAGCTTTTTCTTATATTTTTTTATTTTTATTTCTTATCTCATTGTATGTTTAAGTTATAAGAATAAATAGCAACATCAACACGCATCATGCATTCAGACTTTGTTTTTGTCGTGCAAGAATTTCCGAATGGTCTCATAATGTAACTTTGGCAAATTTTGCGTAATGGCTTAATGACCGAATGGAGAAGTGGTGGACCTCTTAGGTAATGGGTCCAACGTTCGATTCCGCAAGCATGCGTGTCATGGTGGGGAAGATCGAACTTTTCTTATTTTTTGCAAAGAAAAGTTTTTGCCTCCCTTTTTGAGCTACCTTCATGAAACTTTGTATACATGTTTTTTATTGCATCCCGCTGTAAATAAGGCGGAACGAGCCGGTACGGACAGATACATCGTATAGATGCCATAGAACCTATCGGTCGTTTTTATACCCGCTACTCATAGAGTAGAAGGGTATTATAACTTTGTTCAAACCGAAAATGAATGTAACAAGCCGAAGGAGACACCTCCGACCCCATAAAGTATGTATATTCTGGGTCAGGATCAACAGCCGAGTCGATATAGCCATGTCCGTCTCTCCGTCTGTCTTTCTCTGTCTCTGTCCGTGTGAAAATCTACATCTCAGCTATTATAAGAGCTAGAACTACCAAATTTGGTGACAGTATGTGTTATTATTGCACGCTGATCAAGTTTATTTTCGTTTTTGGCCACGGCCCCTTCCGCCCCGTAAATCGAAGAAAATTGATTACAAGCGCAATTTTTATGCCATATTATTCATTTTATATATATAGTTTATATGATAACTATAGCTAGCCAGATGATCTCTGAAAATTTGGTAACAATCGGATAATAAACTCAGAAATTATTCAGCTTATCGTTTTCCATATCTGTAAGCTATGTAAGCTGCCGGCAGCGCAAATTCTTTATTCGTACAGGAAATAATAAGAATGCCTTACAATGCAAATTTTTGCAGTTGTTGGATAACAGCGTCAGTAGCTTAGTGGAGATGCGATGAACTCCTGAACCAACAAGCCCGTGGTTCGATTCCCAGTTCATGCCGCTTAAGCTTTTTCTTTCTTTTTTTAAAAAACTTATAATATAATATTTGAATAGGCATTAATTGGTGGTCGTGCATTTTATTTAAAATTTTTTTAATGGCTCACAATGAACTTAGTTAACAAGTGGAGAAGTGACAGTCTCATAAATCAGATGTGTGCGATTGTTAGAGCGCAGCTTTTTCTTATATTTTTTTATTTTTATTTTTTATTTAATTGTATGTTTAAGTTATGAGAGTAAATAGCAACAACAACACGCATCATGCATTCAGACTTTGTTTTTGTCGTGCAAGAATTTCCGTATGGTTTCATAATGTAACTTTGGCTAAATTTTCGTAATGGCTTAATGACCGAATGGAGAAGTGGTGGACCTCTTAGGTAATGGGTCCAAGGTTCGATTCCGCATGCATGCGTGTCATGGTGGGGGGATCGAACTTTTCTTATTTTTTGCAAAGAAAAGTTTTTGCCTCCCTTTTTGAGCTACCTTCATGAAACTTTGCATACATGTTTCTTAGTGCTGCCCGCTGTAAATAAGTCGGAACGAGCCGGTACGGACCGATACATCGTATAGATGCCATAGAACCTATCGGTCGTTTTTATACCCGCTACTCATAGAGTAGAAGGGTATTATAACTTTGTTCAAACCGAAAATGTATGTAACAGGCAGAAGGAGACACCTCCGACCCCATAAAGTATATATATGCTGGCTCAGCCGAGTCGATATAGCCATGTCCGTGTGTCCGTCTGTCTGTCTGTCCGTCTGTCAGTCCGTGTGAAAATCTATATCTCAGCTATTATAAGATCGGACTATCAAATTTGGTGACAGTATGTGTTATTATTGCACGCTGATCAAGTTTATTTTGGATTTTGGCCACTCCCCCTTCCGCCCCCTTAAATCGAAAAAACATTGATTACAAGTGCAGTTTTGATGCCATATTGTTAATTTTCGGTTTACATGATAACTATAGCTAGCCAGATGATCCCTGAAAAGTTGGTAACAATCGGATAATAAACACAGAAGGTATTCAGCTTAACGTTTTCCATAGCTGTAAGCAGCGCTGCCGGCAGCGCTGCTTGCAGCATTGTGCCGAATCGTGTGTGCGTGTACGGTGGTGAAATGGGTTAAGTTTTGGACTGCAAAACGAACAGTACTATTATGCATTTACGGGTTCGAGTCCCGCCCGCATCAAAAATTAAATGAAAAAATGTTTTTTTTTATTTTATATTTTGACTTTGCATAAATATTATAAGTCCATAGCCTTTTACGGTCAAAATATGATTGTAGCCGTTTTTTTTCGACTGTAGCTTTCTTACTTGTTCTTTTTATATCCGCTACTCATAGAGTAGATGGGTATTATAACTTTGTTCAAACCGAAAATGTATGTAACAGGCAGAAGGAGACACCTCCGACCCCATAAAGTATATATATTCTGGCTCAAGATCAACAGCCGAGTCGATATAGCAATGTCCGTCTGTCCGTCTGTCTGTCTGTCCGTCTGTCTGTCTGTCTTATATAAACTTATACTTTAATATTTGAATATGCATTAATTGGTGGTCATGCATTTTATTTAAAATTTTTTTAATGGCTCACAATGAACTTAGTTAACAAGTGGAGAAGTGACAGTCTCTTAAATCAGACGTGTGCGATTGTTAGAGCGCAGCTTTTTCTTGATTTTTTTTATTTTTATTTTTTGTTTAATTGAATGTTTAAGTTATGATTGTAAATAGCAACAACAACACGCATCATGCATTCAGACTTTGTTTTTGTCGTGCAAGAATTTCCGAATGGTCTCATAATGTAACTTTGGCAAAATTTTCGTAATGGCTTAATGACCGAATGGAGAAGTGGTGGACCTCTGAGGTAATGGGTCCAAGGTTCGATGGTGGGGGGGATCGACCTTTTCTTATTTGTTGCAAAGAAAAGTTTTTGCCTCCCTTTTTGAGCTACCTTCATGAAACTTTGTATACATGTTTCTTAGTGCTGCCCGCTGTAAATAAGTCGGAACGAGCCGGTACGGACCGATACATCGTATAGATGCCATAGAACCTATCGGTCGTTTTTTAACAAAATTTATTAAAAGTTAGAACACTTTCCATTCAAGTATATAAAGAGGTATTAAAAGGGCACACACCGTCTTTTACATGCACGTATTCGATTTATAGTCTTCAACAGGTAGAAAAATTATTTTTACTGATTAAGTGATAAATCTTGTGTTTTTTGATACCATATTGTTCATTTTCGGTTTGTATGATAACTATAGCTAGCCAGATGATCTCTGAAAATTTGGTAACAATCGGATAATAAACACAGAAGTTATTCAGCTTAACGTTTTCCATAGCTGTAAACAGCGCTGCCGGCAGCGCAAATTCTTTATTTGTACAGGATATAATAAGAAATTCCTTATTTGTACATAAAATAATAAGAATGCCTTACAATGCAAATTTTTGCAGTTGTTGGATAACAGCGTCAGTAGCTTATTGAAAAAGTGATGAACTCCTGAACCGACAGGCCCGTGGTTCGATTCCCAGATCATGCCGCTTAAGCTTTTTCTTTTTTTTATACCCGCTAATCATAGAGTAGAAGGGTATTATGACTTTGTTCAAACCGAAAATGTATGTAATAGGCAGACGGAGACACCTCCGACCCCATAAAGTATATATATTCTGGCTCAGGATCAACAGCCGAGTCGATTCAGCCATGTCCGTCTGTCTGTCCGTGTGAAAATCTAGATCTCAGCTATTATAAGGACTAGAACTACCAAATTTGGTGACAAAATGACAGGCCCGTGGTTCGATTCCCAGTTCATGCTGCTTAAGCTTGTTCTTTTTATTTGTTTTTTAAGAACTTTTACTTTCATTTTTGAATATGCATTAATTGGTGGTCGTGCATTTTATTTAAAATTTTTTTAAAGGCTCACAATGAACTTAGTTAACAAGTGGAGAAGTGACAGTCTCTTAAATCAGCTGTCTGCGATTGTTAGAGCACAGCTTTTTCTTATATTTTTTTATTTTTATTTCTTATCTCATTGTATGTTTAAGTTATGAGAATAAATAGCAATAACAACACGCATCATGCATTCAGACTTTCTTTTTGTCGTGCAAGAATTTCCGAATGGTCTCATAATGTAACTTTGGCAAAGTTTGCGTAATGGCTTAATGACTGAATGGAGAAGTGGTGGACCTTTTAGGTAATGGGTCCAAGGTTCGATTCCGCATGCATGCGTGTCATGGTGGGGAGATCGAACTTTTCTTATTTTTTGCAAAGAAAAGTTTTTGCCTCCCTTTTTGAGCTACCTTCATGAAACTTTGTATACATGTTTTTTATTGCTTCCCGCTGTAAATAAGTCGGAACGAGCCGATACGGACCGATACATCGTATAGATGCCATAGAACCTATCGGTCGTTTTTTAACAAAATTTATTAAAAGTTAGAACACTTTCCATTCAAGTATATAAAGAGGTATTAAAAGGGCACGTACCGTCTTTTACATGCACGTATTCGATTTATAGTCTTTAACAGGTAGAAAAATTATTTTTACTGATTAAGTGATAAATCTTGGATTTTTTGATACCATATTGTTCATTTTCGGTTTGTATGATAACTATAGCTAGCCAGATGATCTCTAAAAATTTGGTAACAATCGGATAATAAACACAGAAGTTATTCAGCTTAACGTTTTCCATAGCTGTAAACAGCGCTGCTGGCAGCGCAAATTCTTTATTTGTACAGGATATAATAAGAAATTCCTTATTTGTACAGGAAATAATAAGAATGCCTTACAATGCAAATTTTTGCAGTTGTTGGATAACAGCGTCAGTAGCTTATTGGAAAAGTGATGAACTCCTGAACCGACAGGCCCGTGGTTCGATTCCCAGATCATGCCGCTTAAGCTTTTTCTTTTTTTTATACCCGCTAATCATAGAGTAGAAGGGTATTATGACTTTGTTCAAACCGAAAATGTATGTAATAGGCAGACGGAGACACCTCCGACCCCATAAAGTATATATATTCTGGCTCAGGATCAACAGCCGAGTCGATTCAGCCATGTCCGTCTGTCTGTCCGTGTGAAAATCTAGATCTCAGCTATTATAAGGACTAGAACTACCAAATTTGGTGACAAAATGACAGGCCCGTGGTTCGATTCCCAGTTCATGCTGCTTAAGCTTGTTCTTTTTATTTGTTTTTTAAGAACTTTTACTTTCATTTTTGAATATGCATTAATTGGTGGTCGTGCATTTTATTTAAAATTTTTTTAAAGGCTCACAATGAACTTAGTTAACAAGTGGAGAAGTGACAGTCTCTTAAATCAGCTGTCTGCGATTGTTAGAGCACAGCTTTTTCTTATATTTTTTTATTTTTATTTCTTATCTCATTGTATGTTTAAGTTATGAGAATAAATAGCAATAACAACACGCATCATGCATTCAGACTTTCTTTTTGTCGTGCAAGAATTTCCGAATGGTCTCATAATGTAACTTTGGCAAAGTTTGCGTAATGGCTTAATGACTGAATGGAGAAGTGGTGGACCTTTTAGGTAATGGGTCCAAGGTTCGATTCCGCATGCATGCGTGTCATGGTGGGGGAGATCGAACTTTTCTTATTTTTTGCAAAGAAAAGTTTTTGCCTCCCTTTTTGAGCTACCTTCATGAAACTTTGTATACATGTTTTTTATTGCTTCCCGCTGTAAATAAGTCGGAACGAGCCGGTACGGACCGATACATCGTATAGATGCCATAGAACCTATCGGTCGTTTTTTAACAAAATTTATTAAAAGTTAGAACACTTTCCATTCAAGTATATAAAGAGGTATTAAAAGGGCACGTACCGTCTTTTACATGCACGTATTCGATTTATAGTCTTTAACAGGTAGAAAAATTATTTTTACTGATTAAGTGATAAATCTTGGATTTTTTGATACCATATTGTTCATTTTCGGTTTGTATGATAACTATAGCTAGCCAGATGATCTCTAAAAATTTGGTAACAATCGGATAATAAACACAGAAGTTATTCAGCTTAACGTTTTCCATAGCTGTAAACAGCGCTGCTGGCAGCGCAAATTCTTTATTTGTACAGGATATAATAAGAAATTCCTTATTTGTACAGGAAATAATAAGAATGCCTTACAATGCAAATTTTTGCAGTTGTTGGATAACAGCGTCAGTAGCTTATTGGAAAAGTGATGAACTCCTGAACCGACAGGCCCGTGGTTCGATTCCCAGATCATGCCGCTTAAGCTTTTTCTTTTTTTATACCCGCTAATCATAGAGTAGAAGGGTATTATGACTTTGTTCAAACCGAAAATGTATGTAATAGGCAGACGGAGACACCTCCGACCCCATAAAGTATATATATTCTGGCTCAGGATCAACAGCCGAGTCGATTCAGCCATGTCCGTCTGTCTGTCCGTGTGAAAATCTAGATCTCAGCTATTATAAGGACTAGAACTACCAAATTTGGTGACAAAATGACAGGCCCGTGGTTCGATTCCCAGTTCATGCTGCTTAAGCTTGTTCTTTTTATTTGTTTTTTAAGAACTTTTACTTTCATTTTTGAATATGCATTAATTGGTGGTCGTGCATTTTATTTAAAATTTTTTTAATGGCTCACAATGAACTTAGTTAACAAGTGGAGAAGTGACAGTCTCTTAAATTAGCTGTCTGCGATTGTTAGAGCACAGCTTTTTCTTATATTTTTTTATTTTTATTTCTTATCTCATTGTATGTTTAAGTTATGAGAATAAATAGCAATAACAACACGCATCATGCATTCAGACTTTCTTTTTGTCGTGCAAGAATTTCCGAATGGTCTCATAATGTAACTTTGGCAAAGTTTGCGTAATGGCTTAATGACTGAATGGAGAAGTGGTGGACCTTTTAGGTAATGGGTCCAAGGTTCGATTCCGCATGCATGCGTGTCATGGTGGGGGAGATCGAACTTTTCTTATTTTTTGCAAAGAAAAGTTTTTGCCTCCCTTTTTGAGCTACCTTCATGAAACTTTGTATACATGTTTTTTATTGCTTCCCGCTGTAAATAGGGCGGAACGAGCCGGTACGGACAGATACATCGTATAGATGCCATAGAACCTATCGGTCGTTTTTATACCCGCTACTCATAGAGTGGAAGGGTATTATAACCTTGTTCAAACCGAAAATGAATGTAACAGGCAGAAGGAGACACTTCCGACCCCATAAAGCCCCACGGCCCCTTCCGCCCCTGTAAATCGAAAAAAAATTGATTACAAGCGAAATTTGATGCCATATTGTTCATTTTCGGTTTACATGATAACTATAGCTAGCCAGATGATCTCTGAAAATTTGGTAACAATCGGATAATAAACACAGAAGTTTTTTAGCTTAACGTTTTCCGTAGCTGTAAGCAGCGCTGCCGGCAGCGCAAATTCTTTATTTGTACAGGAAATAATAAGAATGCCTTACAATGCAAATTTTTGCAGTTGTTGGGTAACAGCGTCAGAAGCTTAGTGGAAAAGCGATGAACTCCTGAACCGACAGGCCCGTGGTTCGATTCCCAGATCATGCCGCTTAAGCTTTTTCTTTTTTTTATACCCGCTACTCATTGAGTAGAAGGGTATTATAACTTTGTTCAAACCGAAAATGTATGTAACAGGCAGAAGGAGACACCTCCGACCCCATAAAGTATATATATT
This sequence comes from Zaprionus ghesquierei, assembly GCA_018904095.1. Lineage (NCBI taxonomy): Eukaryota > Metazoa > Arthropoda > Insecta > Diptera > Drosophilidae > Zaprionus > Zaprionus ghesquierei. The sequence goes on along the minus strand of JAEIGP010000617.1, from coordinate 382,672 downwards.
CTGGCTCAGGATCAACAGCCGAGTCGATATAGCCATGTCCGTCTGTCCGTCTGTCTGTCCGTGTGAAAATCTAGATCTCAGCTATTATAAAAGCTAGGACAACCAAATTTGGTGACATTATTATTATTGCACGCTGATCAAGTTTATTTTGGATTTTGGCCACGCCCCCTTCCGCCCCCGCAAATTGAAATAACATTGATAACAAGTGCAATTTTGACGCCATATTGTTCATTTTCGGTTTACATGATAACTATTGCTAGTCAGATGATCTCTGAAAACTTGGTAACAATCGGATAATAAACACAGAAGTTATTCAGCTTAACGTTTTCCATAGCTGTAAGCAGCGCTGCCGGCAGCATTGTGCCGAATCGTGTGTGCGTGAACGGTGGTGAATTGGGTTAAGTTATGGACTGCAAAACGAACAGTACTATTATGCATTTACGGGTTCGAGTCCCGCCCGCATCAAAAATTAAATGAAATAAAATGTTTTTTTTTATTTTAGATTTTGACTTTGCATAAATGTCCATAGCCTTTTACGGTCAAAATATGATTGTAGCCGATTTTTGTTCCGCATTTAAATTATGAACAAGCAGCTGGGTAGCGGGTATATTACAGTCGAGCACACTTGACTGTAGCTTTCTTACTTGTTTATTTTGGATTTTGACTTTGCATAAATATTGTAAGTACATAGCCTTTTACGGTCAAAGTATGATTATAGCCATTTTTTTTTTTGTTCCGCAAATAAATGATGTACGAGCAGCTGGGTAGCGGGTTTATTACAGTCGAGCACACTCGAATGAAGCTTTCTTACTTGTTTTAACAAAATTTATTAAAAGTTAGAACACTTTCCATTCAAGTATATAAAGAGGTATTAAAAGGGCACATAGCGTTTTTTATATCACGTATTCGATTTATAGTCTTCAACAGGTAGAACAATTATTTTTACTGATTAAGTGATAAATCTTGGATTTTTTGGTACCTGAATAAAAGTTATACGTTTTCAATACTTTTTACTCCTTTTGTCGGCAGCGCTGCTTGCAGCAATATGCCGAATAGTGTGTGCGTGTACGGTGGTGAAATGGGTTAAGTTGTGGACTGCATAACGAGCAGAACTATTATGCATTTATGGGTTTGAGTCCCACCCGCATCAAAAATTAAATGTGTGCAAAAAATGATTTTTTATACCCGCTACTCATAGAGTAGAAGGGTATTATAACTTTGTTTAAACCGAAAATGTATGTAATAGGCAGAAGGAGACACCTCGGACCCCTTAAAGTATATATATTCTGGCTCAGGATCAACAGCCGAGTCGATACAGCCATGTCCGTCTGTCTATCTGTCCGTCTGTCTGTCCGTGTGAAAATCTAGATCTCAGCTATTATAAGGGCTAGAACTACCAAATTTGGTGACAAAATGACAGGCCCGTGGTTCGATTCCCAGTTCATGCCGCTTAAGCTTGTTCTTTTTATTTTTTTTTTTTTAAGAACTTTTACTTTAATTTTTGAATATGCATTAATTGGTGGTCGTGCATTTTATTTAAAATTTTTTAATGGCTCACAATGAACTTAGTTAACAAGTGGAGAAGTGACAGTCTCTTAAATCAGCTGTGTGCGATTGTTAGAGCACAGCTTTTTCTTATATTTTTTATTTTTATTTCTTATCTCATTGTATGTTTAAGTTATGAGAATAAATAACAACAACAACACGCATCATGCATTCAGACTTTGTTTTTGTCGTGCAAGAATTTCCGAATGGTCTCATAATGTCTCTTTGGCAAAATTTGCTTAATGGCTTAATGACCGAATGGAGAAGTGGTGGACCTCTTAGGTAATGGATCCAAGGTTCGATTCCGCATGCATGCGTGTCATGGTGGGGAAGATCGAACTTTTCTTATTTTTTGCAAAGAAAAGTTTTTGCCTCCCTTTTTGAGCTACCTTCATGAAACTTTGTATACATGTTTTTTATTGCTTCCCGCTGTAAATAAGTCGGAACGAGCCGGTACGGACCAATACATCGTATAGATGCCATAGAACCTATCGGTCGTTTTTATACCCGCTACTCCATGGAGTAGAAGGGTATTATAACTTTGTTCAAACCGAAAATGAATGTAACAAGCAGAAGGAGACACCTCCGACCCCATAAAGTATATATATTCTGGCTCAGGATCAACAGCCGAGTCGATATAGCCATGTCCGTCTGTCCGTCTGTCCGCTGTCCGTCTCTGTCCGTGTGAAAATCTAGATCTGAGCTATTATAAGAGCTAGAACTACCAAATTTGGTGACAGTATGTGTTATTATTGCACACTGATCAAGTTTATTTTCGATTTTGGCCACGGCCCCTTCCGCCCCTGTAAATCGAAGAAAATTGATTACAAGCGCAATTTTTATGCCATATTGTTCATTTTATATATATAGTTTATATGATAACTATAGCTAGCCAGATGATCTCTGAAAATTTGGTAACAATCGGATAATAAACTCAGAAATTATTCAGCTTATCGTTTTCCATAGCTGTAAGCTATGTAAGCTGCCGGCAGCGCAAATTCTTTATTCGTACAGAAAATAATAAGAAATTCTTTATTTGTACAGGAAATAATAAGAAGGCTTACAATGCAAATTTTTGCAGTTGTTGGATAACAGCGTCAGTAGCTTAGTGGAAAAGCGATGAACTCCTGAACCGACAGGCCCGTGGTTCGATTCCCAGTTCATGCCGCTTAAGCTTTTTCTTTTTTTTTTTAAGAACTTATACTTTAATTTTTGAATATGCATTAATTGGTGGTCGTGCATTTCATTTAAAAATTTTTTAATGGCTTACAATGAACTTAGTTAATAAGTGGAGTAGTTACAGTTTCTTAAATCAGCTGTGTGCGATTGTTAGAGCGCAGCTTTTTCTTATATTTTTTATTTTTATTTTTTATTTAATTGTATGTTTAAGTTATGAGAATAAATAGCAACAACAACACGCATCATGCATTCAGACTTTGTTTTTGTTGTGCAAGAATTTTCAAATGGTCTCATAATGTAACTTTGGCAAAATTTGCGTAATGGCTTAATGACCGAATGGAGAAGTGGTGGCCGTCTTAGGTAATGGGTCCAAGCTTCGATTCCCATGCATGCCTGTCATGGTGGGGGAGACCGAACTTTTCTTATTTTTTGCAAAAAAAAGTTTTTGCCTCCCCTTTTGAGCTACCTTCATGAAACTTTGTATACATGTTTCTTATCACTGCACGCTGTAAATAAGTCGGAACGAGCCGGTACGGACCGATACATCGTATAGATGCCATGGAGCTATCGGTCGTTTTTTTAACAAAATTTATTAAAAGTTAGAGTGCTCTAGAACACATTATATAAAGAGGTATTAAAAGGGCACATATCGTTTTTTAGCAGTTTTATTTTTACTGTTTAAGTGATAAATCTTGGATTTTTTTTTTGCCGGCAACTCTGCTTGCACCATTGTGCCGAATAGTGTGTGCGTGTACGGTGGTGAAATAGGTTATGTTGTGGACTGCATAACGAACAGAACTATTATGCATTTAAATGCATTCGAGTCCCACCCGCATCAAAAATTAAATGTGTGCAAAATATTATTATACCCGCTACTCATAGAGTAGAAGGGTATTATAACTTTGTTCAAACCGAAAATGTATCTAACAGGCAGAAGGAGACACCTCCGACCCCATAAAGTATATATATTCTGGCTCAGGATTAACAGCCGAGTCGATATAGCCATGTCCGTCTGTCCGTCTGTCTGTCCGTGTGAAAATCTAAACCTCAGCTATTATAAGAGCTAGTACTACCAAATTTGGTGACAATATGTGTAATTATTGCACGCTGATCAAGTTAATTTTGGATTTTGGCCACGCCCCCTTCCGCCCCGCAAATCGAAAAAAAATGATTACTTCTGAACCTTTAGATCTCAGCTATCATAACAACTAGGACTACCAAGTTTGGTGACAAAATGTGTTATTATTGCACGTTGATCAAGTTTATTTTGGATTTTGGCCACGCCCCCTTCCGCCCCCGTAAATCGAAAAAGCATTGATTACAAGCGCAATTTTGATGCCATATTGTTCATTTTCGGTTTTCATGATAACTATAGCTAGCCAAATGATCTCTGAAAATTTGGTAACAATCGGATAATAAACACAGAAGTTATTCAGCTTAACGTTTTCCATAGCTGTAAGCAGCGCTGCCAGCAGCGCAAATTCTTTATTTGTACAGGAAATAAGAAGATTGCCTTACAATGCAAATTTTTGCTGTTGTTGGATAACAGCGTTAGTAGCTTAGTGAAAAAGTGATGAACTCCTAAACCGACAGGCCCGTGGTTCAATTCCCAGTTCATGCCGCTTAAGCTTTTTATTGCCGCTACTCATAAAGTAGAAGGATATTATAACTTTGTTCAATCAGAAAATGTATGTAACAGGCAGAAGGAGACACCTCCGACCCCATAAAGTATATATATTCTGTCTCAGAGTCAACAGCCTAGTCGATATTGCTATGTCCGTCTGTCGGTCTGTCTGTCTCTCCGTCTGTCTGTCCTTGTGATAATCTAGATCTCAGCTATTATAATAGCTAGAACTACCAAATTTGGTGACAAAATTATTATTGCTCGCAGATCAAGTTTATTTTGGCCAAGCCCCCTTCCTCCCCCTGTAATTCGAAAAAAATTGATTACAAGCGCAATTTTGATGCCATATTGTTCATATTCGGTTTACATGATAACTATAGCTAGCCAGATGATCTCTGAAATTTTGATAACAATCGGATAATAAACACAGAAGTTATGCAGCTTAACGTTTTCCATAGCTGTAAGTAGCGCTGCCAGCAGCCGAATAGTGTGTGCGTGTACGGTGGTTAAATAGGTTAAGTTGTGGACTGCAAAACGAACAGAACTATTATGCATTTATGGGTTCGAGTCCCACCCGCATCAAAAATTAAATGTGCGCAAAAAACTATTTTTTTTTTATTTCAGATTTTGACTTTGCATAAATATTGTAAGTCCATGGCCTTTTACGGTCAAAATATGATTGCGGCCGTTCTTTATTGTTCCGCAAATAATTTTGATGTACGAGCAGCTGGGTAGCGGGTAAATTACAGTCGAGCACACTCGAATGTAGCTTTCTTACTTGTTTTAACAAAATTTATTAAAAGTTAAAACACTTTCCATTCAAGTATATAAAGAGGTATTAAAAGGGCACATATCGTTTTTCACACGCACGTATTCGATTTATAGTCTTCAACAGGTAGAGTTATTGTTTTTACTGTTTAAGTGATAAATCTTGGATTTTTTGGTACCTGAATAAAAGTTATACGTTTTCAATACTTTTTACTCCTTTTGCCGGCGGCTCTGCTTGCAGCATTGTGCCGAATGGTGTGTGCGTGTACGGTGGTGAAATGGGTTAAGTTGTGAACTGCAAAACGAACAGAACTATTATGCATTTACGGGTTCGAGTCCCACCCGCATCAAAAATTAAATGTGTGCAAAAAATTATTTTTTATACCCGCTACTCATCCGTGTCTGTCCGTGTGAAAATCTAGATCTCAGCTATTATAAGAGCTAGAACTACCAAATTTGGTGACAGTATGTGTTATTATTGCACGCTGATCAAGTTTATTTTCGATTTTGGCCACGCCCCCCTCCGCCCCAGTAAATCGAAAAAAATTGATTACAAGCGAAATTTTGATGCCATATTGTTCATTTTATATATATAGTTTATATGATAACTATAGCTAGCCAGATGATCTCTGAAAATTTGGTAACAATCGGATAATAAACACAGAAGTTATTCAGCTTAACGTTTTCCGTAGCTGTAAGCAACGCTGCCGGCAGCGGAAATTCTTTATTTGTTCAGGAAAAAATAAGAATGCCTTACAATGCAACTTTTTGCAGTTGTTGGATAACAGCGTCAGTAGCTTAGTGGAAAAGCGATGAACTCCTGAACCGACAAGCCCGTGGTTCGATTCCCAGTTTATGCCGCTCTTAAGCTTTTTCTTTTTCGTAATGGCTTAATGACCGAATGGAGAAGTGGTGGACCTCTTAGGTAATGGGTCCAAGGTTCGATTCCGCATGCATGCGTGTCATGGTGGGGGAGATCGAAGTTTTCTTATTTTTTGCAAAGAAAAGTTTTTGCCTCCCTTTTGAGCTGCCTTCATAAAACTTTGTATACAAGTTTCTTATTGCTGCCCGATGTAAATAAGTCGGAACGAGCCGGTACGGACCGATACATCGTATAGATGCCATAGAACCTATCGGTCGTTTTTTTAACAAAATTTATTAAAAGTTAGAGTGCTCTAGAACACTTTCCATTCAAGTATATAAAGAGGTATTAAAAGGGCACATACCGTCTTTTACATGCACGTATTCGATTTATAGTCTTCAACAGGTAGAAAAATTATTTTTACTTATTAAGTGATAAATCTTGGATTTTTTTTTGCCGGCAGCTCTGCTTGCAGCATTGTGCCGAATAGTGTGTGCGTGTACGGTGGTGAAATAGGTTATGTTGTGGACTGCATAACGAACAGAACTATTATGCATTTAAATGCATTCGAGTCCCACCCGCATCAAAAATTAAATGTGTGCAAAAAATTATTATACCCGCTACTCATAGAGTAGAAGGGTATTATAACTTTGTTCAAACCGAAAATGTATCTAACAGGCAGAAGGAGACACCTCCGACCCCATAAAGTATATATATTCTGGCTCAGGATCAACAGCCGTTCTTTTGCTGTTGTTGGATAACAGCGTTAGTAGCTTAGTGAAAAAGTGATGAACTCCTAAACCGACAGGCCCGTGGTTCAATTCCCAGTTCATGCCGCTTAAGCTTTTTATTGCCGCTACTCATAAAGTAGAAGGATATTATAACTTTGTTCAATCAGAAAATGTATGTAACAGGCAGAAGGAGACACCTCCGACCCCATAAAGTATATATATTCTGTCTCAGAATCAACAGCCTAGTCGATATTGCTATGTCCGTCTGCCAGTCTGTCTGTCTCTCCATCTGTCTGTCCTTGTGATAATCTAGATCTCAGCTATTATAATAGCTAGAACTACCAAATTTGGTGACAAAATTATTATTGCTCGCAGATCAAGTTTATTTTGGCCAAGCCCCCTTCCTCCCCTGTAATTCGAAAAAAATTGATTACAAGCGCAATTTTGATGCCATATTGTTCATATTCGGTTTACATGATAACTATAGCTAGCCAGATGATCTCTGAAATTTTGATAACAATCGGATAATAAACACAGAAGTTATGCAGCTTAACGTTTTCCATAGCTGTAAGCAGCGCTGCCAGCAGCCGAATAGTGTGCGTGTACGGTGGTTAAATAGGTTAAGTTGTGGACTGAAAAACGAACAGAACTATTATGCATTTATGGGTTCGAGTCCCACCCGCATCAAAAAATTAAATGTGCGCAAAAAACTATTTTTTTTTATTTCAGATTTTGACTTTGCATAAATATTGTAAGTCCATGGCCTTTTACGGTCAAAATATGATTGCGGCCGTTCTTTATTGTTCCGCAAATAATTTTGATGTACGAGCAGCTGGGTAGCGGGTAAATTACAGTCGAGCACACTCGAATGTAGCTTTCTTACTTGTTTTAACAAAATTTATTAAAAGTTAAAACACTTTCCATTCAAGTATATAAAGAGGTATTAAAAGGGCACACATCGTTTTTCACACGCACGTATTCGATTTATAGTCTTCAACAGGTAGAGTTATTGTTTTTACTGTTTAAGTGATAAATCTTGGATTTTTTGGTACCTGAATAAAAGTTAGACGTTTTCAATACTTTTTACTCCTTTTGCCGGCGGCTCTGCTTGCAGCATTGTGCCGAATGGTGTGTGCGTGTACGGTGGTGAAATGGGTTAAGTTGTGAACTGCAAAACGAACAGAACTATTATGCATTTACGGGTTCGAGTCCCACCCGCATCAAAAATTAAATGTGTGCAAAAAATTATTTTTTATACCCGCTACTCATCCGTGTCTGTCCGTGTGAAAATCTAGATCTCAGCTATTATAAGAGCTAGAACTACCAAATTTGGTGACAGTATGTGTTATTATTGCACGCTGATCAAGTTTATTTTCGATTTTGGCCACGCCCCCCTCCGCCCCAGTAAATCGAAAAAAATTGATTACAAGCGAAATTTTGATGCCATATTGTTCATTTTATATATATAGTTTATATGATAACTATAGCTAGCCAGATGATCTCTGAAAATTTGGTAACAATCGGATAATAAACACAGAAGTTATTCAGCTTAACGTTTTCCGTAGCTGTAAGCAACGCTGCCGGCAGCGGAAATTCTTTATTTGTTCAGGAAAAAATAAGAAGGCTTACAATGCAAATTTTTGCAGTTGTTGGATAACAGCGTCAGTAGCTTAGTGGAAAAGCGATGAACTCCTGAACCGACAGGCCCGTGGTTCGATTCCCAGTTCATGCCGCTTAAGCTTTTTCTTTTTTTTTTTAAGAACTTATACTTTAATTTTTGAATATGCATTAATTGGTGGTCGTGCATTTCATTTAAAAATTTTTTAATGGCTTACAATGAACTTAGTTAATAAGTGGAGTAGTTACAGTTTCTTAAATCAGCTGTGTGCGATTGTTAGAGCGCAGCTTTTTCTTATATTTTTTTATTTTTATTTTTTATTTAATTGTATGTTTAAGTTATGAGAATAAATAGCAACAAAAACACGCATCATGCATTCAGACTTTGTTTTTGTTGTGCAAGAATTTTCAAATGGTCTCATAATGTAACTTTGGCAAAATTTGCGTAATGGCTTAATGACCGAATGGAGAAGTGGTGGCCGTCTTAGGTAATGGGTCCAAGCTTCGATTCCCATGCATGCCTGTCATGGTGGGGGAGACCGAACTTTTCTTATTTTTTGCAAAAAAAAAGTTTTTGCCTCCCCCTTTGAGCTACCTTCATGAAACTTTGTATACATGTTTCTTATCACTGCACGCTGTAAATAAGTCGGAACGAGCCGGTACGGACCGATACATCGTATAGATGCCATGGAGCTATCGGTCGTTTTTTTAACAAAATTTATTAAAAGTTAGAGTGCTCTAGAACACATTATATAAAGAGGTATTAAAAGGGCACATATCGTTTTTTAGCAGTTTTATTTTTACTGTTTAAGTGATAAATCTTGGATTTTTTTTTGCCGGCAACTCTGCTTGCACCATTGTGCCGAATAGTGTGTGCGTGTACGGTGGTGAAATAGGTTATGTTGTGGACTGCATAACGAACAGAACTATTATGCATTTAAATGCATTCGAGTCCCACCCGCATCAAAAATTAAATGTGTGCAAAATATTATTATACCCGCTACTCATAGAGTAGAAGGGTATTATAACTTTGTTCAAACCGAAAATGTATCTAACAGGCAGAAGGAGACACCTCCGACCCCATAAAGTATATATATTCTGGCTCAGGATTAACAGCCGAGTCGATATAGCCATGTCCGTCTGTCCGTCTGTCTGTCCGTGTGAAAATCTAAACCTCAGCTATTATAAGAGCTAGTACTACCAAATTTGGTGACAATATGTGTAATTATTGCACGCTGATCAAGTTAATTTTGGATTTTGGCCACGCCCCCTTCCGCCCCCGTAAATCGAAAAAGCATTGATTACAAGCGCAATTTTGATGCCATATTGTTCATTTTCGGTTTTCATGATAACTATAGCTAGCCAAATGATCTCTGAAAATTTGGTAACAATCGGATAATAAACACAGAAGTTATTCAGCTTAACGTTTTCCATAGCTGTAAGCAGCGCTGCCAGCAGCGCAAATTCTTTATTTGTACAGGAAATAAGAAGATTGCCTTACAATGCAAATTTTTGCTGTTGTTGGATAACAGCGTTAGTAGCTTAGTGAAAAAAGTGATGAACTCCTAAACCGACAGGCCCGTGGTTCAATTCCCAGTTCATGCCGCTTAAGCTTTTTATTGCCGCTACTCATAAAGTAGAAGGATATTATAACTTTGTTCAATCAGAAAATGTATGTAACAGGCAGAAGGAGACACCTCCGACCCCATAAAGTATATATATTCTGTCTCAGAGTCAACAGCCTAGTCGATATTGCTATGTCCGTCTGTCAGTCTGTCTGTCTCTCCGTCTGTCTGTCCTTGTGATAATCTAGATCTCAGCTATTATAATAGCTAGAACTACCAAATTTGGTGACAAAATTATTATTGCTCGCAGATCAAGTTTATTTTGGCCAAGCCCCCTTCCTCCCCTGTAATTCGAAAAAAATTGATTACAAGCGCAATTTTGATGCCATATTGTTCATATTCGGTTTACATGATAACTATAGCTAGCCAGATGATCTCTGAAATTTTGATAACAATCGGATAATAAACACAGAAGTTATGCAGCTTAACGTTTTCCATAGCTGTAAGTAGCGCTGCCAGCAGCCGAATAGTGTGTGCGTGTACGGTGGTTAAATAGGTTAAGTTGTGGACTGCAAAACGAACAGAACTATTATGCATTTATGGGTTCGAGTCCCACCCGCATCAAAAATTAAATGTGCGCAAAAAACTATTTTTTTTTTATTTCAGATTTTGACTTTGCATAAATATTGTAAGTCCATGGCCTTTTACGGTCAAAATATGATTGCGGCCGTTCTTTATTGTTCCGCAAATAATTTTGATGTACGAGCAGCTGGGTAGCGGGTAAATTACAGTCGAGCACACTCGAATGTAGCTTTCTTACTTGTTTTAACAAAATTTATTAAAAGTTAAAACACTTTCCATTCAAGTATATAAAGAGGTATTAAAAGGGCACATATCGTTTTTCACACGCACGTATTCGATTTATAGTCTTCAACAGGTAGAGTTATTGTTTTTACTGTTTAAGTGATAAATCTTGGATTTTTTGGTACCTGAATAAAAGTTATACGTTTTCAATACTTTTTACTCCTTTTGCCGGCGGCTCTGCTTGCAGCATTGTGCCGAATGGTGTGTGCGTGTACGGTGGTGAAATGGGTTAAGTTGTGAACTGCAAAACGAACAGAACTATTATGCATTTACGGGTTCGAGTCCCACCCGCATCAAAAATTAAATGTGTGCAAAAAATTATTTTTTATACCCGCTACTCATCCGTGTCTGTCCGTGTGAAAATCTAGATCTCAGCTATTATAAGAGCTAGAACTACCAAATTTGGTGACAGTATGTGTTATTATTGCACGCTGATCAAGTTTATTTTCGATTTTGGCCACGCCCCCCTCCGCCCCAGTAAATCGAAAAAATTGATTACAAGCGAAATTTTGATGCCATATTGTTCATTTTATATATATAGTTTATATGATAACTATAGCTAGCCAGATGATCTCTGAAAATTTGGTAACAATCGGATAATAAACACAGAAGTTATTCAGCTTAACGTTTTCCGTAGCTGTAAGCAACGCTGCCGGCAGCGGAAATTCTTTATTTGTTCAGGAAAAAATAAGAATGCCTTACAATGCAACTTTTTGCAGTTGTTGGATAACAGCGTCAGTAGCTTAGTGGAAAAGCGATGAACTCCTGAACCGACAAGCCCGTGGTTCGATTCCCAGTTTATGCCGCTCTTAAGCTTTTTCTTTTTCGTAATGGCTTAATGACCGAATGGAGAAGTGGTGGACCTCTTAGGTAATGGGTCCAAGGTTCGATTCCGCATGCATGCGTGTCATGGTGGGGGAGATCGAAGTTTTCTTATTTTTTGCAAAGAAAAGTTTTTGCCTCCCTTTTTGAGCTGCCTTCATAAAACTTTGTATACAAGTTTCTTATTGCTGCCCGATGTAAATAAGTCGGAACGAGCCGGTACGGACCGATACATCGTATAGATGCCATAGAACCTATCGGTCGTTTTTTTTAACAAAATTTATTAAAAGTTAGAGTGCTCTAGAACACTTTCCATTCAAGTATATAAAGAGGTATTAAAAGGGCACATACCGTCTTTTACATGCACGTATTCGATTTATAGTCTTCAACAGGTAGAAAAATTATTTTTACTTATTAAGTGATAAATCTTGGATTTTTTTTGCCGGCAGCTCTGCTTGCAGCATTGTGCCGAATAGTGTGTGCGTGTACGGTGGTGAAATAGGTTATGTTGTGGACTGCATAACGAACAGAACTATTATGCATTTAAATGCATTCGAGTCCCACCCGCATCAAAAATTAAATGTGTGCAAAAAATTATTATACCCGCTACTCATAGAGTAGAAGGGTATTATAACTTTGTTCAAACCGAAAATGTATCTAACAGGCAGAAGGAGACACCTCCGACCCCATAAAGTATATATATTCTGGCTCAGGATCAACAGCCGTTCTTTTGCTGTTGTTGGATAACAGCGTTAGTAGCTTAGTGAAAAAGTGATGAACTCCTAAACCGACAGGCCCGTGGTTCAATTCCCAGTTCATGCCGCTTAAGCTTTTTATTGCCGCTACTCATAAAGTAGAAGGATATTATAACTTTGTCCAATCAGAAAATGTATGTAACAGGCAGAAGGAGACACCTCCGACCCCATAAAGTATATATATTCTGTCTCAGAATCAACAGCCTAGTCGATATTGCTATGTCCGTCTGCCAGTCTGTCTGTCTCTCCATCTGTCTGTCCTTGTGATAATCTAGATCTCAGCTATTATAATAGCTAGAACTACCAAATTTGGTGACAAAATTATTATTGCTCGCAGATCAAGTTTATTTTGGCCAAGCCCCTTCCTCCCCTGTAATTCGAAAAAAATTGATTACAAGCGCAATTTTGATGCCATATTGTTCATATTCGGTTTACATGATAACTATAGCTAGCCAGATGATCTCTGAAATTTTGATAACAATCGGATAATAAACACAGAAGTTATGCAGCTTAACGTTTTCCATAGCTGTAAGCAGCGCTGCCAGCAGCCGAATAGTGTGTGCGTGTACGGTGGTTAAATAGGTTAAGTTGTGGACTGAAAAACGAACAGAACTATTATGCATTTATGGGTTCGAGTCCCACCCGCATCAAAAATTAAATGTGCGCAAAAAACTATTTTTTTTTATTTCAGATTTTGACTTTGCATAAATATTGTAAGTCCATGGCCTTTTACGGTCAAAATATGATTGCGGCCGTTCTTTATTGTTCCGCAAATAATTTTGATGTACGAGCAGCTGGGTAGCGGGTAAATTACAGTCGAGCACACTCGAATGTAGCTTTCTTACTTGTTTTAACAAAATTTATTAAAAGTTAAAACACTTTCCATTCAAGTATATAAAGAGGTATTAAAAGGGCACACATCGTTTTTCACACGCACGTATTCGATTTATAGTCTTCAACAGGTAGAGTTATTGTTTTTACTGTTTAAGTGATAAATCTTGGATTTTTTGGTACCTGAATAAAAGTTAGACGTTTTCAATACTTTTTACTCCTTTTGCCGGCGGCTCTGCTTGCAGCATTGTGCCGAATGGTGTGTGCGTGTACGGTGGTGAAATGGGTTAAGTTGTGAACTGCAAAACGAACAGAACTATTATGCATTTACGGGTTCGAGTCCCACCCGCATCAAAAATTAAATGTGTGCAAAAATTATTTTTTTATACCCGCTACTCATCCGTGTCTGTCCGTGTGAAAATCTAGATCTCAGCTATTATAAGAGCTAGAACTACCAAATTTGGTGACAGTATGTGTTATTATTGCACGCTGATCAAGTTTATTTTCGATTTTGGCCACGCCCCCCTCCGCCCCAGTAAATCGAAAAAAATTGATTACAAGCGAAATTTTGATGCCATATTGTTCATTTTATATATATAGTTTATATGATAACTATAGCTAGCCAGATGATCTCTGAAAATTTGGTAACAATCGGATAATAAACACAGAAGTTATTCAGCTTAACGTTTTCCGTAGCTGTAAGCAACGCTGCCGGCAGCGGAAATTCTTTATTTGTTCAGGAAAAAATAAGAATGCCTTACAATGCAACTTTTTGCAGTTGTTGGATAACAGCGTCAGTAGCTTAGTGGAAAAGCGATGAACTCCTGAACCGACAAGCCCGTGGTTCGATTCCCAGTTTATGCCGCTCTTAAGCTTTTTCTTTTTCGTAATGGCTTAATGACCGAATGGAGAAGTGGTGGACCTCTTAGGTAATGGGTCCAAGGTTCGATTCCGCATGCATGCGTGTCATGGTGGGGGAGATCGAAGTTTTCTTATTTTTTGCAAAGAAAAGTTTTTGCCTCCCTTTTGAGCTGCCTTCATAAAACTTTGTATACAAGTTTCTTATTGCTGCCCGATGTAAATAAGTCGGAACGAGCCGGTACGGACCGATACATCGTATAGATGCCATAGAACCTATCGGTCGTTTTTTTTAACAAAATTTATTAAAAGTTAGAGTGCTCTAGAACACTTTCCATTCAAGTATATAAAGAGGTATTAAAAGGGCACATACCGTCTTTTACATGCACGTATTCGATTTATAGTCTTCAACAGGTAGAAAAATTATTTTTACTTATTAAGTGATAAATCTTGGATTTTTTTTGCCGGCAGCTCTGCTTGCAGCATTGTGCCGAATAGTGTGTGCGTGTACGGTGGTGAAATAGGTTCGTTGAAATAGGTTCCGACCCCATAAAGTATATATATTCTGGCTCAGGATCAACAGCCGTTGTTTTCCTGTTGTTGGATAACAGCGTTAGTAGCTTAGTGAAAAAGTGATGAACTCCTAAACCGACAGGCCCGTGGTTCAATTCCCAGTTCATGCCGCTTAAGCTTTTTATTGCCGCTACTCATAAAGTAGAAGGATATTATAACTTTGTTCAATCAGAAAATGTATGTAACAGGCAGAAGGAGACACCTCCGACCCCATAAAGTATATATATTCTGTCTCAGAATCAACAGCCTAGTCGATATTGCTATGTCCGTCTGCCAGTCTGTCTGTCTCTCCATCTGTCTGTCCTTGTGATAATCTAGATCTCAGCTATTATAATAGCTAGAACTACCAAATTTGGTGACAAAATTATTATTGCTCGCAGATCAAGTTTATTTTGGCCAAGCCCCCTTCCTCCCCTGTAATTCGAAAAAAATTGATTACAAGCGCAATTTTGATGCCATATTGTTCATATTCGGTTTACATGATAACTATAGCTAGCCAGATGATCTCTGAAATTTTGATAACAATCGGATAATAAACACAGAAGTTATGCAGCTTAACGTTTTCCATAGCTGTAAGCAGCGCTGCCAGCAGCCGAATAGTGTGTGCGTGTACGGTGGTTAAATAGGTTAAGTTGTGGACTGAAAAACGAACAGAACTATTATGCATTTATGGGTTCGAGTCCCACCCGCATCAAAAATTAAATGTGCGCAAAAAACTATTTTTTTTTATTTCAGATTTTGACTTTGCATAAATATTGTAAGTCCATGGCCTTTTACGGTCAAAATATGATTGCGGCCGTTCTTTATTGTTCCGCAAATAATTTTGATGTACGAGCAGCTGGGTAGCGGGTAAATTACAGTCGAGCACACTCGAATGTAGCTTTCTTACTTGTTTTAACAAAATTTATTAAAAGTTAGAACACTTTCCATTCAAGTATATAAAGAGGTATTAAAAGGGCACATATCGTTTTTCACACGCAAGTATTCGATTTATAGTCTTCAACAGGTAGAGTTATTGTTTTTACTGTTTAAGTGATAAATCTTGGATTTTTTGGTACCTGAATAAAAGTTAGACGTTTTCAATACTTTTTACTCCTTTTGCCGGCGGCTCTGCTTGCAGCATTGTGCCGAATGGTGTGTGCGTGTACGGTGGTGAAATGGGTTAAGTTGTGAACTGCAAAACGAACAGAACTATTATGCATTTACGGGTTCGAGTCCCACCCGCATCAAAAACTAAATGTGTGCAAAAATTATTTTTTTTTATACCCGCTACTCATCCGTGTCTGTCCGTGTGAAAATCTAGATCTCAGCTATTATAAGAGCTAGAACTACCAAATTTGGTGACAGTATGTGTTATTATTGCACGCTGATCAAGTTTATTTTCGATTTTGGCCACGCCCCCCTCCGCCCCTGTAAATCGAAAAAAATTGATTACAAGCGAAATTTTGATGCCATATTGTTCATTTTATATATATAGTTTATATGATAACTATAGCTAGCCAGATGATCTCTGAAAATTTGGTAACAATCGGATAATAAACACAGAAGTTATTCAGCTTAACGTTTTCCGTAGCTGTAAGCAACGCTGCCGGCAGCGGAAATTCTTTATTTGTTCAGGAAAAAATAAGAATGCCTTACAATGCAACTTTTTGCAGTTGTTGGATAACAGCGTCAGTAGCTTAGTGGAAAAGCGATGAACTCCAGAACCGACAAGCCCGTGGTTCGATTCCCAGTTTATGCCGCTCTTAAGCTTTTTCTTTTTTTTTTTAAACTTTTACTTTAATATTTGAATATGCATTAATTCTTGGTCGTGCATTTTATTTAAAATTTTTTTAATGGCTCACAATGAACTTAGTTAACAAGTGGAGAAGTGACAGTCTCTTAAATCAGCTGTGTGCGATTGTTAGAGCTCAGCTTTTTCTTATATTTTTTTATTTTTACTTTTTATTTAATTGTATTTTTAAGGTATGAGAATAAATAGCAACAACAACACGCATCATGCATTCAGACTTTGTTTTTGTCGTGCAAGAATTTCCGAATGGTCTCATAATGTAACTTTGGCAAAATTTTCGTAATGGCTTAATGACCGAATGGAGAAGTGGTGGACCTCTTAGGTAATGGGTCCAAGGTTCGATTCCGCATGCATGCGTGTCATGGTGGGGGAGATCGAAGTTTTCTTATTTTTTGCAAAGAAAAGTTTTTGCCTCCCTTTTTGAGCTGCCTTCATAAAACTTTGTATACAAGTTTCTTATTGCTGCCCGATGTAAATAAGTCGGAACGAGCCGGTACGGACCGATACATCGTATAGATGCCATAGAACCTATCGGTCGTTTTTTTTTAACAAAATTTATTAAAAGTTAGAGTGCTCTAGAATACTTTCCATTCAAGTATATAAAGAGGTATTAAAAGGGCACATACCGTCTTTTACATGCACGTATTCGATTTATAGTCTTCAACAGGTAGAAAAATTATTTTTACTTATTAAGTGATAAATCTTGGATTTTTTGGTACCTGAATAAAAGTTATACGTTTTCAATACTTTTTACTCCTTTTGTCGGCAGCGCTGTTTGCAGCAATATGCCGAATAGTGTGTGCGTGTACGGTGGTGAAATTTAAGGGTTCAAGTCCCACCCGCATCAAAAATTAAATGTGTGCAAAAATTATTTTGTATACCCGCTATTCATAGAGTAGAAGGGTATTATAACTTTGTTCAAACCGAAAATATATGTAACAGGCAGAAGGAGACACCTCCGACCCCATAAAGTATATATATTCTGCCTCAGGATCAACAGCCGAGTCGATACAGCTATGTCCGTCTGTCCGTCTGTCTGTCTGTCCGTCTGTCTGTCCGTGTGAAAATCTAGATCTTAGCTATTATAAGGGCTAGAACTACCAAATTTTGTGACAAAATGACAGGCCCGTGGTTCGATTCCTAGTTCATGCCGCTTAAGCTCTTTCTTTTTTTTTTAAGAACTTGTACTTTAATTTTAGAATATGCATTAATTGATGGTCGTGCATTTTATTAAAAATTTTTTTAATGGCTCACAATGAACTTAGTTAACAAGTGGAGAAGTGACAGTCTCTTAAATCAGCTGTGTGCGATTGTTAGAACACTTTCCATTCAAGTATATAAAGAGGTATTAAAAGGGCACATACCGTTTTTTACATGAACGTATTCGATTTATAGTCTTCAACAGGTAGAAAAATTATTTTTACTGATTAAGTGATAAATCTTGGATTTTTCGGTACCTGAATAAAAGTTATACGTTTTCAATACTTTTTACTCCTTTTGTCGGCAGCGCTGTTTGCAGCAATATGCCGAATAGTGTGTGCGTGTACGGTGGTGAAATGGGTTAAGTTGTGGACTGCATAACGAGCAGAACTATTTTGCATTTAAGGGTTCGAGTCCCACCCGCATCAAAAATTAAATGTGTGCAAAAATTATTTTTTATACCCGCTACTCATAGTGTAGAAGGGTATTATAACTTTGTTCAAACCGAAAATATATGTAACAGGCAGAAGGAGACACCTCCGACCCCATAAAATATATATATTCTGCCTCAGGATTAACAGCCGAGTCGATACAGCTATGTCCGTCTGTCCGTCTGTCTGTCTGTCCGTCTGTGTGTCCGTGTGAAAATCTAGATCTCAGCTATTATAAGGGCTAGAACTACCAAATTTGGTGACAAAATGACAGGCCCGTGTTTCGATTCCTAGTTCATGCCGCTTAAGCTTTTTCTTTTTTTTTTTAAGAACTTGTACTTTAATTTTTGAATATGCATTAATTGATGGTCGTGCATTTTATTTAAAATTTTTTTAATGGCTCACAATGAACCTAGTTAACAAGTGGAGAAGTGACAGTCTCTTAAATCAGCTGTGTGCGTTTGTTAGAGCACAGCTTTTTCTTATATTTTTTATTTTTATTTCTTATCTCATTGTATGTTTAAGTTATGAGAATAAATGGCAACAACAACACGCATCATACATTCAGACTTCGTTTTTGACGTGCAAGAATTTCCGAATGGTCTCATAATGTAATTTTGGCAAAATTTGCGTAATGGTTTATTGGCCGAATGGAGAAGTGGTGGACCTCTTAGGTAATGGGTCCAAGGTTCGATTCCGCATGCATGCCTGCCATGGTGGGGGGAGACGAACTTTTCTTATTTTTTGCAAAGAAAAGTTTTTGCCTCCCTTTTTGAGCTACCTTCATAAAACTTTGTATACATTCTTATTGCTGCCCGCTGAAAATAAGTCGGAATGAGCCGGTACGGACCGATACATCGTATAGATGCCATAGAACCTATCGGTCGTTTTTTTTAACAAAATTTATTAAAAGTTTGAGTGCTCTAGAACACTTTCCATTCAAGTATATAAAGAGGTATTAAAAGGCCACATATCGTTATTTACATGCACGTATTCGATTTATAGTCCTCAACAGGTAGAATTATTATTTTTACTGTTTAAGTGATAAATCTTGGATTTTTTTGGTACCTAAATAAAAGTTATACGTTTTCAATACTTTTTGCGACAGCGCTGCTGCAGCATTGTGCCGAAAAGTGTGTGCGTGTACGGTGGTGTAATGCGTTAAGTTGGGGACTGCAAAACGAACAGAACTATTATGCATTTACGAGATCGAGTCCCACCCGCGTCAAAAATTAAATGTGTGCAAAAAATTATTTTTTATACCCGCTACTCATAGAGTAAAAGGGTATTATAACTTTGTTCAAACCGAAAATGTATGTAACAGGCAGAAGGAGACACCTCCGACCCCATAGAGTAAATATATTCTGGCTCAGGATCAACAGCCGAGTCGATACAGCCATGTCCGTCTGTCCGTCTGTCTTGTAGTGTATCTACCCTTCGTATATGTACTGTAATAACTTTAACAAAAGATCTTGTTGATCGTTTGAGGTTCTATATTTGAATGAATTTATCATGCTGCCTTTGGGCGCAGCTAACCCGCACATGGTATACTTAAGGCTATGTATTGTTAAAGACATATATACATATACATATGTATGCAGAAGGCATGCATATGTTATGTATAGCTTGACCACTTGAGCTCCAAAGTGCATCCTCAGCATTCTCACACTCCGCGATCGGCTTATGTATAAACGTTAGATCGTATTTCAAGAGCTGGAGTGCTTGTGTAATGGTTGGTGGGCTTTTGGTTTATTTTATGTTTATTAAATATTATGACAAAGTGTCACAATGTACTTATTGTACATATACGAAGGGTAAAAACACTACACCTCCCTTTTTAAAGAAATGACGTAATAAATGTAGTCATTTTATTATTTTTTGTTAATATACTATTTCTTAACTATCTTAATTATTTGAAAGAAAGAAATTTTTTTTTTCGTCTCGAAACATTTTTTGTAATGATTTTTTTTTCGATTGTTTTTTTTTATTTTTAATTTTCATAGAAGAAGGCACATTTTTTTTTTTTTTGGTTGATCAGACCCTTTTTTTTCAATAACGTTTCATTGGTTATATATCTTTAACCTATCCATATGTACTGTTTGAAGCTTATTTTTACTGCCTCTTATTATTATATTATCCCTATCACTTATCCCTGTGACCTCAAAAGGTCCTATATATACCTGGTCCAATTTATGGCCAGTTTCATTTCTAAGTAAAATCTTATATCCTACTTGGATTTAAAGATCTACAGCTTTCTTATCGTAGTGTTCCTTACTCTTAGCCTTACGTTTTTCTAACAACATTCTTGCTCTTTTATAAGCATTTTCTAATCTAAACTTAGCTTCCTTAGCATAGTCATCTATGTTATATAACGGTGAAATGTTATCTACCGTATTAAAATGTTCTGGCAAACTGCTTTGTTTGCCGAAAGCTAGTTCATATGAACAATAATCATGTGCCATAGAGGGGGTCGTGGTAAAACAATAAACGAAATATTTAAGCCATACATCCCAATCAGTTTTGTCGACTGATATATATGAACGTACGTATTCATTGAATGTTCTATGACTTCTTTCGATTGTTCCAACTGTCTGGTGATGATGTGCTGTTGACGTTATGTTGTCAACTTTAAAATATTTGGACAGGTCACTAATTACAGAATTCTTATACTCGGTTTCCATGTCCGAAATGAACGTCTTCATTGAACCGAACGTCAGTATATAGGATTCGAATATTGCTTTTGCGACAGTATTTGCATTTTTATTTGGTACTGGAATGGCAACGAGATATTTTGTCAAATCACATATTAGTGTTATTGCATATTCATTACCATTTTCAGACCTGGGTAGTGGGCCAATTATATCCACTATTACTCTGTCGAAAGCACGTATTGGTGTATCAGTTATTGTTAAAGGGGTCTTTGTGTGGATTGTCGTTTTCGACATCTGACATTTTGGACATCTACGAACATACTCTTTTATTTCACGAGTCATGTTTTTCCAATAGTAGTGTCTTCTTACTTTGGCCAAAGTTTTAGTTATGCCAGAATGACCTCCTTGCATAGGATTATCATGTAGTGTAGACATTATAGCTTCTTTTTCTTTCACATTTTTAATTATGGTCACCGGCTTGAGTAGCGCTACTCTTAAATTCTTTAATAATTTATTGCCCATTATTATGAAATTCTCTATTGAAACATGTTCAAAGATTCTTTCATGCAGTGCCAATTTCAGTTGAGTGATATTTTGCATACCGGCCTGCAATTCGAGCCTTTGGAAAAACTGACCTAAGTCTAGAATTCCATTAGGGTACAAATCACCAACATTTATTCTTGGAATGATTTTATTGCCTTGTTTGAAATAACATAGGCTTTCTTTCATACGCAAGGCCACTACTTTTCGTACATCGTCATTTTTAATGACTTCATATACGTTGGGCTTAGAAGCTTTTTCAAGATTTTGCCTAAGCAAGATTTCTTGTTTTTTATTTTTGTCTGCGCAGATATTTTCTTGTCTACTTTGTTGTCTGGTAGTGACTTTCAGGACTTGGTATTGTAATTCTTTTAATTCCTTTATTGTAATTCGTGACAGAGCGTCTGCCACAAAGTTATCCTTGCCCTTTAGATACTCGACAGTGAAGTCAGTTTCGAGCTTGGATTGACCTTAGTAAATAAATAAGTTAAAGGCCTGTAGTCTGTTTTCACTGTAAAGTGCTTGCCATAAATATATGGTCGAAAATGTACTATTGCCCAATGAATTGCTGCAAGCTCTTGTTCCGTAGTGCTTTTATTACTTTCTCCCTTAGTGAACGATCTTGACGCATAGGCTATGGTGAGTTGAACTCCATTGTGGTTTTGTGTTAATACAGCACCACAAGCCAGTTTACTTGCATCAGTTGTTATGCAAAATTCTTTGCTGAAATCTGGGTATTGCAACAATGTTGGTTGCATGAGATTTTCTTTCAGGTATTGGAATGCGTTTTCGCATTCACTTGTCCATACAAAAGGAACATTCTTTTTACATAATCTAGTTATGTGCCGTGAATAGCCTGCGAAATTTTTTATAAAACGTCTGTAATAATTGCAAAATGCAACGAATCTTCTAGCGCTGTCCGCGTCGTGCGGGACTGGATAATTTTTAATGACATCATATTTTTTATTCCTTTATCTGTACAACTATGACCGAGAAAAGTCACTTCGTGCATAAAAAATGAGCACTTTTGTGGATGTAATTTCAGGTTATGGGTTCTGCATAGGTTGAAGACATCTGTCAAATTCTTGAACATATGCTTCTCAGAACAACCAATAACTATCAAATCAACCATGTACAAGAATACCTGTGAAGGTTGAAGCCCTGAGAATGCTATTGTCATCATTCTCTGGAAAGAATTAGGCGCTATTTTTAATCCAAATGGTAATCGCGTGAAGCGAGAAAGACATTTCGTTTCTTGATTCCTCATCAAGTTCTATTTGGTGAAATCCGGACATTAAGTCAAGACACGAAAAATATTTAGCTCTTTAGTTGGTCTGGAATATCATTTATTCTAGGAAGGGGAAATTTATCAGAAAGCAATTTTTTATTTATCTGGCGATAGTCACTAGTCGCTATTTTTTTATTCTCTGAGCCTGGTAAGGCTTTTTTGGGGACAAGTAAAAAAGGGCAATTATATTCAGACACTGAAGGCTCAACTATCTGGTCATTGATTAATTTCTCGATCTGTTTCTGTATTTCACTTCTCTGACTATGCGGACTTTTATAGTTTTTAATATAGACGGGTTCATCGTCTTTCAGCCTCAATTTTTGTTTGTAAAAATTATTTGTAGTAACGGGCTCGGTATCTAAACCGAAAACGTCGCTATATTCTGTGCATAAGTCAATCAATTCTTTTTTAAATTGCTTTGGAAAATGCTCTGACAATTGCGTTAATACTGCTTTTTCTCTATTCTCTGGAGTGCCTTTTACAATCTCGTAATTTGATAGAGACTCGAATTTTAAATCTTTCACGTCCACTATCCGATCTGTATTGGACGTATTTAATACTCGGACAAATATGCTTTCTGAAGTTGCTACAGTGTTAGCAACGAAAATACCTGGTTGAATTTCCTGGTTTGGTAAAAAAACATTGTTCTCGTTTGTGACTAAATCTATTTTTCGGACAACTTGGGATCTGGCTGGCAGAAATATAGCATTACTGCCCGAAGAACTTGTTATGTTCATGTATACTGGGAATTTTACGTTATTTGGTCTAATCATGAACTTATCTCCATCCTGCTTGTATTCAAGAATACAGTTATATTTTTTTATAAAATCTAGGCCTATAATCCCATCACACTGCAGTACAAATTTAGAGTCAACCAAATGAAAGCTGTGAGGGATTATATATCCTCCAGTTTGCAGTTCTACAAAGGCTAAGCCTTTGGAGTTAATTACTCCTTCTCCTATGCCTTGTATATTTATAACATTGTCTTCTTCAATGTCATTGAAGATGTCAGAATTTTCCTTTATGAGCGAAATGTCCGCTCCTGTATCTAATAAGAATGTTAAATTTTTCTTTGAAACTGGACTAAGAAATGCAATGAATCTATTGAGGCCGAAATTTATGACGTGAACCCTTATGCTCTGTTTTGAGCATCTAAGGGCTGATTGGAGTTTTCCGAGTCACTCTGTGTTGCTCGAACATTATTATTTCTATTATTTGTGTTGTTATAGTTTCTACCTCTATTGGAATTGTTATTACCGCGGTTACCGCCTGCTCGGTATCCTCGGTTACTATATCTGTTCCTGTTGTAATTGTTTTGCCTCTATTTGAGTTACCATTACGGTAGCCTCTATTTTGACGACAGAACAAGACTGCGTCGCTCCTCCCAGTTGCGTCGGTACAACTACCAACGAACTTTCAGATAGCTTCGTTCATATTGTTGAAAGTACCGGCTTGCATTATAAGCTTTACTTTCTCTATGGAACAGTTTGTAGTAATAGCCTTGATAGCATGCTGTGTGCTATATTTATTGGCTAGATCAAGTGAGAGTCCATCATTTATATATGCACTTTCCAGAGCTTTTGTCATATGCTCAACCTCTTTTGTATATTGGTTGGCAGTTTTATTCTTTTGTTGAAGGTTGATCAGCTTTGCTGTTATCACTTCAACTGACTCGCCCTTTACATTTCCTCTAAGACTCGAAATTACCTGTGTTATGGTAGTTTCACTGCTTATCAGATTTCTTGCTGTTCCTTTTAGTTTGGTTTTTATAACCGAAACTGCTAGAGACTCATGTTCTCCTTTGATTGAGTTTACTATATTTAGACCATCTATAAAACTTGTTAAGTTTTCAGCCTTACCGTCAAAGTCAGGTATAAGCTTTGATGCTGTATTTAGGAAATCAATATTGGACTGTGCCATTGTATTTTCTATTTTTAATATAGCTGGGATTGTAAGGTTTAATAGGTCTTTATGTTCGATGTCGGTATATTTTTGTTCTTCTCCTTCCGACTCGGTGACCTCTAGATCAATTTCTTTTGGTTCTATTGATTCAGATTGTTCGTCTGCATCAATCGTTAAAGGGGTATTTAGTATTGTTGGAATTGATATTTCCAAACTAAATTTCCTTTTAACTGCTATCAAGTTTAATCGAAATTTGATTAATAGTCTTGATAACTTAGACCAGTGTTCCAAATTAATTATTTCCCTATGTTCGTATATTAGTTCTCGTGCTTCATTAAAGCAGCCGACTAATGTTGATGCATGTCTTTGAATTGTTTCTGCCTGTATAGGCCTATTCTGTGATAAGCATTTATATGACTTATCGAATTTAGTTTTTATATTTTTAATTTCATGCCATTCCATTCTCTAGTAAATTTACGAACTGTTGGTATTTTGTTGGTTCTCTACTCAATGTTTCATGTAGTATGTTAATACTAATTAGATGTTATCCAGATCTAATGCATTGCTCAAGTATCTCTTCTTGAGGCACCTATTATGTAATTTATATACTTTAGTTAACGTATTCGCACATAACAGTACTACTACTATTATGAGGAGTACCGTAATTGTTTTAATCTCAGGCTGTGATACCTGAACTGTATTAATTACGTCTGCGGTGGAGTCCGCTACATTTGAATTATGGTCTAGCATAGTAGACGATTCCGTAGTTATTGTTTTTAGAGTATCAAGTTTCGATTGCCCATTCAATTAAGCTTTATGTAATTTATAAAATTTATCTAAACGTTTACAATTGTTTGATAGGTCCATTCGACTACTTCGTCGAAGCGAGCTATTTCCTCTAACTCATCTGCATTTACAGTAAGCCAATAATAGGCAGTAAAGCGGACGGACACAAAAATGCGTGTGTAAAAACGCTGTAAAACTGTGACACCAATTAAGATATGCTGATATATGTCTACAGGCATGGCTAAATAAATAACGTTTTTATACCCGCTACTCATAGAGTAGAAGGGTATTATAACTTTGTTCAAACCGAAAATGTATGTAACATGCAGAAGGAGACACCTCCGACCCCATAAAGTATATATATTCTGGCTCAGGATCAACAGCCGAGTCGATATAGCCATGTCCGTCTGTCCGTCTGTCTGTCCGTGTGAAAATCTAGATCTCAGCTATTATAAGAGCTAGGACAACCAAATTTGGTGACAATATGTGTTATTATTGCACGCTGTTCAAGTTTATTTTGGATTTTGGTCACGCCCCCTTCCGCCCCCGTTAATCGAAAAAACATTGATTACAAGCGCAATTCTGCTGCCGGCAGCGCTGCTTGCAGCATTGTGCCGAATCGTGTGTGCGTGTACGGTGGTGAAATGGGTTAAGTTGTGGACTGCAAAACGAACAGTACTATTATGCCTTTACGGGTTCGAGTCCCGCCCGCATCAAAAATTAAATGTTTGCAAAAATGTTTTTTTTTTTATTTTAGATTTTGACTTTGCATAGATATTATAAGTCCATAGCCTTTTACGGTCAAAATTTGATTGTAGCCGTTTTTTTGTTCCGCAAATAAATGATGTACGAGCAGCTGGGTAGCGGGTATATCACAATCGAGCACACTGGACTGTAGCTTTCTTACTTGTTGATATATCTACTCAATGAAACGTTAATTAAAATTGGTAATATACCATGAAATGTAATTTTATAGGCAATCTGTCTTCTTCCCAGAACGGGATAAAAGTAAGGATCAAAAAAAAATTTTTATATATATATATATATATATATATATATATATATATATATATGTAAACAATAGAGGTGATGGCAGCGTGATGGCACGGGTGGCAACGCTGCAGGCGCCTATCGATAAGATCAGGCAGGCAACAATAATTATAATCGAGCAGCGAAAGCAGTCGTTGAGTTGAAGGGAAGTCGTATAGAAGTCGCCGCAGAGAAGTCGTTAAGAAGTTGTTGAAGTACGGATAAGAAGCATCGATCGGTCAAGTCGGACTGTCGTTGAAAGTAGAGCTTGTGTTGCGTGAATCAATCTGTTTAATCATTATTATTTGTACCACTTAATTAATTAATCACCTAATATTTCAATAAATATTACATTTGGGGGCTCAACCGCTGAACAAACTTATCATAAAAACTGTGAGACTGTCTGTGCAAAAATTTGCGTTGTGGTGAAATAGCGTCAAAAACTAAAATTTCGTGTGTGTGTATGTGTTGGCGCCGCAACGCGCAATTTCCAGAAAAGTAACGGTTAGAGACGTCGAGACAAATGCCAAGTGCGTCGCGCTCGAAGGCGAATGCCAGAAAGGGTGTGAAAGAGACAACGATGGATGAAACACCAAAAACGTCGCGACAAATAAATACACGTAGACAAGCTCAAGAAGAAGAAACAGAAGAGATGGATAATCAAGCCCAGTTGCACCAAATTATTCAACTATTTAGTCTGAAAATTCAAGCTGATGAGGTGGCGCAAAATACGCCAAAAGTCTCAGTTGAATGTTTTAGAAATGTTGTGGAAGATTTTGACGGCGAGACGGTGCCGGTCAAAAATTGGATTGCAAATTTCGAGTTGAATGCTGAGGCGTATGGATTAAACGAGATGCAAAAATATGCTCAAGCGCGATCAAAGATGACAAAAACAGCACAGTTATTCTTCGAATCGGAGTTGGTAGGATCGTATGATGAATTAAAAGCAGCGCTGTTGAAAGAATTTAAACAAATAATGGGCAGTGCGGAAGTACATGAGAAATTGGTAAATAGGAAGAAACTGCAAACAGAGAGTTTTCATGAATACGTCTTACAAATGAAGAAAATAGCCGCACTGGGAAATGTTGAAACAAAGTCTGTAATACGTTATATCGTTAAAGGATTGAGCATCAAAAACGAATATAAGTTCGTAATGCATGCTTGTACAACCTATGATGAACTCAAAGAGCAGTACGAAAATTTTGAACTGGTTGATAAGAGCACGACAGAGAAACAGCAGCAGAGAAACAGTGACAGCCAGCGAAATCACAACAACAATAAGAAGGCAGCTCGGTGCTTCAATTGTGGATCGCCTCAACATATGAAGAAAGACTGTAATGCTGGAGTGAAATGCTTCAAATGTGGTGCTACTGGCCATATTTCAACGAGTTGCCCGCAGTCAGTGAATGTGGTGCAAGATGGCAAGAATGTCAAACGGCTCAAAAGCATTGTAATAAATGGTGTTGAAGTTGCGTGCCTGGTTGACACGGGTGCTGATGTTTCGATCATAAAGTATTCGGTGTACAAGAAGCTAGAGGATGTTATGCTGAGTCCATGTTATACTTTGTTGCGAGACCTGGGCAAAACGGGCACTGTGCCGCTGGGAGTGTTTACCGGAGCTGTTCAAATTGACGAAATGGAGACTCTGCAAAGTTTCATCGTGGTGGAGGACGAAAAAATAGAAAATGATGCTCTACTTGGATATGATTTTCTCACGAAATTTTAATTTAAAATGGATGCAGATGGATACAAGTTTACGTTGTTGTCAGCTTGTTGTTGCTTATTGTTGCTTATTGAAGACTATGGTTGTGCTGAAAGTAATGTCAATGCTCCTCCGCAGTTTGCACCCATGATACGAAATCTGATAGAGGAATATCAGCCAACATTGCCGATCGCTGAGTCACCTGTTGAGCTACGAGTTGTACCAGATGAGAAAATTAAACCGTTTCGCCATCAACCAAGTCGTCATCCTCTAGTCGAAAGCGAAGCCGCTAAGAAGCAAGTCGACGAGTGGTTGAAAGAAGGAATCGTTCGACCATCTACATCAAGCTTCGCCAGCCGAACCGTCGTTGTGAAGAAAAAAGATGCCACATACAGAATCTGCATTGACTATCGTCAATTAAACATCATGGTGCTCAAGGATTGTTTTCCTGTACCAATAATAGAGGATGTACTTAAAAAGCTGCAAGCCGCAAAAGTGTTTGTATCATTGGACTTAGAGAACGGCTATTTTCACGTGCCTGTAGAAGAGTCAAGTCGAAAATACACTGCGTTTATCACAAAGGAAGGCGTATATGAGTTTAATAGGACACCGTTCGGATTCTGCAATTCCCCTGCGGCATTTATAAGATTTATAAACCACATATTTCAGGAGTTTGTATCACGGGACATTCTACAGATTTATATGGATGATATTATTATATATGGCCAGACGAACAACGAATGTATTGAGAAACTCAAGTTGGTGCTTTCGGAGTCGGCTAAGTTCAGCTTGCGTATAAAGTGGAAGAAATGTCAATTTCTTGTAAACAGAATCAACTTTTTGGGACACGCAGTACAAGATGGAAGGATTTGGCCTGGCAAAGAAAAAACAGTTGCCGTGAAGCAGTTTGCAGTACCTAAGAATGTAAGAGCAATCCAATCCTTTTTGGGTTTAACAGGATTCTTCAGGAAGTTTGTGAAAGACTATTCCATTATTGCACGACCTTTGACCAATCTTTTAAAAAAGGATGCTACTTTTAAGTTGGAGTCTAAGGAATATGCAGCTATTGAAAATCTGAAGAGTGCATTGTGCGACGGCCCCGTTTTAAGGATTTATTGTAGAGGTGCATTGACTGAGTTGCACACAGACGCTTCGAAGGACGGTTTTGGTGCCACTTTGCTACAATATTTTGAAGATAAATTACACCCCATATTTTATTGGAGCAAAAAGACGAGTATAAGTGAATCAGGACGGAATAGCTACATTTTGGAAGTAAAAGCTGCTTATCTGGCTATGAAAAAATTTCGTCATTATTTGCTTGGCGTTCCGTTTAAGCTGGTTACGGACAACATAGCTCTCACACAAACCATACGAAAGAGAGACGTTCCACGGGAGGTAGCAGAATGGATTTTATACATGGCAGACTTCGACTTCAAGGCGGAGCATCGAGCGGGTGAGAGAATGCGTCATGTGGATTGTCTTAGCCGGTATGCCAGCGATGTCTTCTTCGTATCAGCTGAGATTTCTTGTCGATTAAAAGTAGCCCAACAAAAGGATGAATATATTCAGGCCATATGCACGGTTTTGGAAGATCGACCCTATAACGACTTCAAACTAAAGGGAGGAATTTTGTTCAAGCTTATCAAAGGAAATGATTTGCTTGTTGTACCTAAATTAATGGAACGTGAAATTATAAGTGAAGCTCACAGCGTTGGACATTTTGCGAGTGAGAAGACCATTCATTCTATAGAACAGCAGTTTTGGATTCCACATTTAGAGAGCAAGGTCACAAAATTTATCAACACATGTATTCCGTGTATTATTTCCAACAAGAAGCTGGGTAAACAGGACGGACTTTTGTGCTGTATTGAGAAAGGTGACAAGCCGTTACACACTTTGCATGCTGATCACTTAGGACCGATGGATCGTCTTTGAAACAGTATAAGTACATCTTCGCACTTGTTGATGGGTTCTCTAAATTTGTGTGGATTTTTACAACAAAATCAACTGGAGCTGACGAAGTTTTAAAAAAGATGGAAGAATGGTCAAAAGTCTTTGGTAATCCGACCAGAATAATAACAGACAGAGGAGTTGCTTTTACATCAGATGCATTTCACGATTACGCAAAAACAAATGGAATAGAGCATGTTTTAACAACAACTGGTGTGCCCAGAGGAAACGGGCAAGTAGAAAGAATTAATAGATCTATCTTGTCAATTATCTCTAAGTTATCGGCCGAAGATTCGTCAAAGTGGTATAAGTTCACCTCGCAGGTGCAAAAAGCTATTAATTCCCATATAAATTGCTCTACAAAGAAATCACCTTTCGAGATAATGTTTGGAGTAAAAATGAAAAATAAATCGAGTGATAAATTATTGGAACTTTTGGAGAATGAAATGCTTGAGGAATTCGACAAAGAGAGGCAGATATTAAGACAGACGGCTAAGGAGCAAATACAAAAGGCTCAAGATCTTTATAAGAAAAACTACGATAAAAAACGCAAAGGAGATGTCATATACAAGGAAGGCGATCTGGTGGCAGTAAAGCGTACTCAGTTCGTTGCGGGAAAGAAGTTAGCGAGCACTTTTCTTGGACCATATGAAGTTACAAAGGCAAAGCGTAATGGCAGATATGAAGTTCGAAAAGCAGTCCAAGGTGAAGGTCCCAACAAAACGCATACGAGTGCTGACAATATGAAACTATGGAAGTATACTGAGAACAACGAGGATGACTTATCGTCTGGGACAGACGATGATGAGCAGGATGACCGAATGTAAACAATAGAGGTGATGGCAGCGTGATGGCACGGGTGGCAACGCTGCAGGCGCCTATCGATAAGATCAGGCAGGCAACAATAATTATAATCGAGCAGCGAAAGCAGTCGTTGAGTTGAAGGGAAGTCGTATAGAAGTCGCCGCAGAGAAGTCGTTAAGAAGTTGTTGAAGTACGGATAAGAAGCATCGATCGGTCAAGTCGGACTATCGTTGAAAGTAGAGCTTGTGTTGCGTGAATCAATCTGTTTAATCATTATTATTTGTACCACTTAATTAATTAATCACCTAATATTTCAATAAATATTACATATATATATATATATATATATATATATATAATATATATATATATTTATATATATATATATATATATATTCGCTATATTGTCATTATTAAAACTTTCCGCAGCTGCGTATATATACTCAGTGCCAGAGACGTGAAAATATTAGGTTTTGAATGTGGTTGGCTCACAATTCTGTTTTACATTTCAATAAGGAGAAAAAAAAAATTCTCCAACCACATTTTTTAGTAAAAGCCTATCTCTATCATTGTTAGTTTTTTTTCAAGCAGCGGTTTCCCGCCTCGGCTTGAGTTTATGTACTTAAAAATAAGGCAAATTGGGGCATTTGCATTTAAGCAGCCCGTTTGCGTTTCTTCGCACTTTGGCGAAGCTCGTTTTCGATTTCTTCAAGACGCTCTATGTAGCGTTGTCGGGCCGTCTCTTCTTTTGCGAACTGGGTCATTTCCTTGACCAGTCGGCGTTGCTGAAGCAGTTTAATCCTCCTTCCAGAGCGTTTGTGTTTCCTCACCTCCTGTCTTTCTTGTCTTGCCCGGTACTTAGCTATTGTGAGTGGGCGTGGTCCATCTGCGGGGTTCTGTTGAAGTGCTACCTCCAGCGTTGGCAGGTCCCTTTGTACTACGGGCTGCGCATTAGAAAATTGTGGCTCATCTGCATCAATTGCTGCTTTGTTTTGCTTATGTGTGTTATTGTGTGTTTGTTAATAATTTATGCTGTTGTTGTTTCTCGTTGTTTGCATTGCGTTTGATTTGTTTAATAATTTCGCTTTATATGCATAAGTATGTTTGCAGTTGCTGTTGTTGTTGTTATTGCTTTCTTGCATATATTGTAGTTGCAGCTAATGAGCACCGCTATTTTTTTTTGAACACAACTGTGCGTAGGCGTTCATAAAAAAACAAAAAAAAACATATACGAAGGGTAGATACACTACAGTACAGTAAGTACATTGTGACACTTTGTCATAATACATAATAAACATAAACTGAACAAAATAATTAAGAAAGCTACATTCGAGAGTGCTCGACTGTAATATACCCGCTACCCAGCTGCTCGTATATCATTTATTTGCGGAACAAAAAAAAAAAACGGCTACAATCATATTTTGACCGTAAAAAGCTGAGGACTTACAATATTTATGCAAAATCAAAATCTGTTTGTTTATTGTTATCAATGTTTTTTAGATTTACGGGGGCGGAAGGGGGCGTGGCCAAAATCCAAAATAAACTTGATCAGCGTGCAATAATAACACATATTGTCACCAAATTTGGTTGTCCTAGCTCTTATAATAGCTGAGATCTAGATTTTCACACGGACAGACAGACGGACAGACGGACATGGCTATATCGACTCGGCTGTTGATCCTGAGCCAGAATAAATATACTTTATGGGGTCGGAGGTGTCTCCCTCTGCCTGTTACATACATTTTCGGTTTGAACAAAGTTATAATACCCTTCTACTCTATGAGTAGCGGGTATAAAGACCACCAACCATTACACAAGCACTCCAGCTCTTGAAATACGATCTAAAGCTTATACATAAGCCGATCGCGGAGCGTGAGAACGCTGAGCATGCACTTTGCAGCTTAAGTGGTCAAGCTATACATAACATATGCATGCCTTCTGCATACATATGTATATGTATATATGTCATTAAGAATGCATAGTCTTAAGTATACCATGTGCGGGTTAGCTGCGCCCAAAGACAGCATGATATGATTATTTGAATAAAAGTACTCAAACAGAGCAGACGCCCCAACGATACTGAAATATAAGAATGCCAACTTTACATGGCGACCGTGACTCGGTCTCGCGTCCTGCTGTGAACCTCGAATAATATTATGTGTAATTTGTGATTATGTTGGGTGCAAGTTGTGAAAATTTTTTTTACAGCTGTGTTCACAAAAATAGCAGTACTCATTAGCTGCAACTACAATACCTGCAAACAAAGCAATAACAACCACAACAACAACAGCATAAATTATTAACAAACACACAATAACACACAGCAACACAAAGCGGCAATTGATGGCAGATGCGCCACAATTTTCTAATGCTCAGCCCATAGTACAAAGGGACCTTCCAACGCTGGAGGAAGCACTTCAGCAGAACCCCGCCGATGGACCACGCCCACTCACAATAGCTGAGTACCGGGCAAGACAAGAAAGACAGGAGGTGAGGAAACACAAACGCTCTGGAAGGAGGATTAAACTGCTTCAGCAACGCCGACTGGTCAAGGAAATGACCCAGTTGGCAAAAGAGGAGACGGCCCGACAACGCTACATAGAGCGTATTGCAGAAATCGAAAACGAGCTTCGCCAAAGTGCGAAGAAACGCAAACGGGCTGCTTAAATGCAAATGCCCCAATTTGCCTTATTTTTGAGTACATAAACTCAAGTCGAGGCGGGAAACCGCTGCTTGAAAATAACTAACAAACAAAAGTGATAGGCTTCTACTAACAAATGTGGTTGGAGAATTTTTTTCTCCTTATTGAATTGTAAAACTGAATTGTGAGCCAATCACATTCAAAAGCTAATATTTTCACGTCTCTGGCACTGAGTATATATACTCAGCTGTGGAAAGTTGATAATGACAATATAGCTGTCATATATATACATACATACATACATATCTATATGGATATATCAATATGGAGACTTAGATTTCCTGATTATTTTTTGTTTTATCATTTCGTTTATTTGTTTGTTAACCTCTTGGTCAAATGCTTGGGGATATTTGTACGGTTTTTTATAAATAGGGTCTTCGTGTTTTGTTTGAATAGAATGCTTAATCGTACTCGTGAAAGTGGAATTTTCACCTTCCTTGTACTGAATATCACCGTATTCGAGCAAAACATGCGAAAGTTGTTCCCTTTCTTCTGTATTTAGATGTTCTAATCTGAATACATTGGATTCTTTTAACTCGTCATCTATTGCGTAGTTAGAAGATATTTCTAGAAGGGTTAATTTTAGATTGGCTGATCGTAGCTTTTCAAATACCTTTTTTAGTGACATTATGTGTTCTTCTAACGAAGTAGAATAAATGATAATATCATCTAAATAAACTAAACAATCTTTATAGATTAAATCTTCTAGAAGGTTGTTCATGCAACGTTGAAATGTTGCTGGTGCATTTTTCAGACCAAAGGGCATACGAGTATATTCGTAATGTCCATGTTTTGTTGAAAATGCTGTTTTAGGTATTGACTGTGGGTCCATTTGGATTTGATGGAAACCTTTAGCTAGATCGATGGTTGTGAAATATTGACAACGTCCAAGCTTGTTTAATATTTCATCCATTATTGGAATGGGAAATTTGTCGTCAATGGTTATTTCATTGAGACTGCGATAGATATATATTTCTAGAAGGGTTTCTTCTAGGTAAGGGGTAATAAGAGGGGTTTCCTCAGATTCAGAAGACTTGGGACACTCATAGGTGGTCTTGGACTCTTCTTGTTCAGATGACTTGGGGTTTTAAGTGGGGTTTCCGCTTAATTTTCAGGAGGGTTTTCTCCTTTTTTGGGGTATTTAGAGGGGTTTCCTCTGGGTTAAATGACTTGGGGCACTCATTGGTAACCTTGGACTCATCTGGTTGAATGTGGTCGTACCACATTTTGAATGGATAGCCGTTTATAGTGACTGTTTGTGTTGAATAGTTAATTTGGGTATTGGTTGACTCTAAGTAATTTCTGCCTAATAGTAGGTCATATTTCTCTGAGAAATTATGAATAAAGAAGGTTTGCTTAGTAGGACAAAAGTTGCTTGGATGCAACGAAACGCTTTGAGTTAACGTTATAGTACCATTTATAGTGTGGACTTTTATTTTAGAAGGTTTTGTGGGGAAATTAAAGAAATTTTGTTTCATGATGTTAATGGAAGAACCAGTGTCTACGAGGCATTTAAGAGTTATGTTATTTATTTTAATTTTTAGGAATGGGTTTCCTCCTCCTCTGAATCGCTTTCCGATTCCGAGGCTGGTTGATGAAAATTTTCGCCTGTGTCCATTTTGTATTGGCCACTAGTACTATCTCTTTGCCTTTTGACGGGGGGGTTCGGTGCATTAACACTTTGCTGTTGATGGTTAATAGAATTTTGGGCTCTGCCTTGGCTTAATTTTTGTTCGAATTCGCTCATAACTTGCTGACTTGATTCAGCAGGCTTTGAACTACTATTTGGATTTGAGTTGTGTGAGTTATGCATTGCATTGCTTGCGAAATTTTGATATTTCCCTTTATTCTTTGAGTTTTGATGTGAATTAGTTTTAGAGTCGGAACTATTTTGAGGTTTTGTTCGGTCGTTGAAAACTATGTCGTACACACCTTCTGATTGTGCTACTTGTTTTAGTTTAGATACGGTCGTTATGTCATGTCTAGCAAGAGTCATAAATAACCTATCGGGCAACTTCCTCATTATTACATCTTTAACTGTATTGTTTAATGCATTTGTGTATAATATGGTATTATTATGATTATTTTCTAACACGAGTTTGTTTGATATTGTGAAAAATTTAGATTCTATATCTTCAACGTACTTACGAATGCTTCCAATGAAACGTGTGTTATATAGTTGGCGAAGCAGCTCCTCACAGGGTGTTTGCGTCTTGTATTCGTTGATGAGGGCGTTCATCAATTCCGGCCATGTTGTAGCTCCAGATAATTGTGACACTCTTTTGGCGTCTCCCGCAATCTGCATTTCAATTGCGCTGAAGAATACATGCTTTTGCCTGGCATCGGTGGATGGGTATAGTTGAAGAATAAAGTTGATCCTTCTGATGAAAGTGCTGAGTTCTTGGGTGTTACCGCTGAACGAGGGCACTTGCCTAATTTGGCTTAGGGCTTGGTTGAGATGAGACTCCGACAACAATTGAATTGGTTCGGTTGCCATGGTTGGTTTTGTTTTAAATGTTGCAGAGTTTTTGTTTGTTTTTACACTTTTATTTTCCGTATGCAGTGGGTTAACTCTTGTATGTTAACCACCGACTACACGTAGTTCTTTGGCGGATAATGAAAGTCGATTGTATTACGATGCACGTTCACTTTAGCGCCGATTCGCGTGGTTCAATCTCGAAAGATACGCTTGGTCGTACAAGGATCTTTGTCACTTGATTGATATCGGTAAACGAGTCGCACAACTTACTCTCTTTATCCTACCGGCTGCGCCAGAAACAGATTCAGAGTTATGGTTAAGTAAAAAAAAACAACGATTGTTTGATTTTTACTTGAACACTTTATTGACTTCCAAAGTAGCTAAGGAAGAACCGGAGCCGTTAGATTATCACTTGGTCGGATAATAGGGTTTCAAAGTCGAAACGAGGCTTTGGCGAAACTATCTCTATTGATAGTATACTCAGAACTGAACGCTTGTAAGGGGACGTCTTCGCGTTTATATAGGCAAGCTTAAGAGCGAAGTGTGTTAAAGAGAGTTTTAGCTATGAGTTTTAGTTCTCTCGTGCAGAGAGGGGCTCTCTGGGTGTGGGGTGACTTGAAACATGTGGGGTGACTTGAAACATGACACTAGGCATGTGCGTTAATGGCCAAAGTTAATCGAAGGGCTCTTGTTCTTTGATTACAATTTGCGCTTAAGATTTAATGTGTTTAGTACTTAAATTTTAATATGTGTACGTGAGTTTTACAATAATTCTCTTTGTTATATTCTAATGTACAATTATAATATATGTGGTTGGGGTGTGGGTGTTGAATGGATATGTTACTATATATATATGGGATATGTCGCCAGAATCTGGATAAAAAAAAATATAATACTTTAGGTGATGGAGTAATTTTTGGGATCTTTGGTGGTTTTTTGTTACCTGGTCTGGCACCAACAAAAGAGACGAAGAAAAATAGTTGTTCAGCCACGAGGTTCGAATTTTCAAAAATCTGGGTAAATCTCTGCAATCCTAAGGAATAATTAAAATTCCCATATTAGAATTTATCTTATTTTTGGTATTTTTGTTGACTTACGGATTATTTTCTTTAAAAAGTTAATAAAATTTTTCTTTAAATAGAAAAGAAAAATAAGAGCCCAAAGTTTAAAGTTACAAAGAGAGACACGTCTGTCGACCGAGACCCATGGTGATCGATAGCTCGATCGACCTTGACCTACTTAAGAATGCAATTCGATAGGCAGCACTGCATTCTGCATTTATCTCTGATCAGCTGATCTGCAAATTTCACTATGGATGGCGCTGCTGCCCTAGAGATTCGCAATAGGGGGTGCTGAAGCCTTATAAATGTACAATAGATGGTGCTGGATAGATTAAGTTCACCAATAGATGGCGCTACATCTTAAAGCATTTCCATTAACTTCTTTTAAGCTGAAGTTTTTTTGATTTTCTATTGCTTGCTTTTAGGCTGCAGTTTTTTTAAATTATCTATTACCTGTTTTGAGGCTGCACCAGAAACAAGCGCCACTTCAGTTGTTGGAAAACAGCGCACACTAGTTGGGCTTGTATGGAGTCGCGGCTAAAAATAGCGTTTTGAAATTGATACTATAAGTTCTTTAAAAATTGTGAATTCTTAAAATGTAAAAAATAGGCGTGGTCGATAAAATTTACGCCCACAGGAAGGCAAAAACCAAAAAATTCACCTAAAAGCATGCTACAATTTCTTTACATGAAATATTATATAGTAACATATCCATTCAACACCCACACCCCAACCACATATATTATAATTGTACATTAGAATATAACAAAGAGAATTATTGTAAAACTCACGTACACATATTAAAATTTAAGTACTAAACACATTAAATCTTAAGCGCAAATTGTAATCAAAGAACAAGAGCCCTTCGATTAACTTTGGCCATTAACGCACATGCCTAGTGTCATGTTTCAAGTCACCCCACACTTCAAAAGTACTGTTCCCACAGATCATAAACTAAACGATTGTCCCCAATTCTAAAATCTTAACGATAAACAATTCTCCCCCAATTCGGATATCTTAACGATAAACAAATCTCCCCCAAATCCAAACGGGAACCAACTGAAATAATAAAGCCAACTGAAACAATAAAACCTTATTGCCCGAGTCACCGCTCACGCACTTGTCTCAGGATTCTCAAATTACCTCCTATTTTAAGAGAGCCCCTCTCTGCACGAGAGAACTAAAACTCATAGCTAAAACTCTCTTTAACACACTTCGCTCTTAAGCTTGCCTATATAAACGCGAAGACGTCCCCTTACAAGCGTTCAGTTTTGAGTATACTATCAATCGAGATAGTTTCGCCAAAGCCTCTTTTCGACTTTGAAACCCTATTATCCGACCAAGTGATAATCTAACGGCTCCGGTTCTTCCTTAGCTACTTTGGAAGTAAATAAAGTGTTCAAGTAAAAATCAAACAATCGTTGTTTTTTTTACTTGACCATAACTCTGAATCTGTTTCTGGCGCAGCCGGTAGGATAAAGAGAGTAAGTTGAACTACGTGTAGTCGGTGGTCTATATATATATATATATCTAATAAAACGTTAATTTAAATTGGTAAAATGTATATATATATATATATATATATATATATTTATATAAAAATTTAGATCTTTATGTTTCTCCCGTTCTGGGAAGAAGACAGATTGTCTATAATATTACACGGCATTGCATGGCATTTTACCAATTTAAATTAACGTTTCATTGAATAGATATATCAAAAACGTCATTCACTTAGCTATGCCTGTAGACATATATCAGCATATATTAGTTGGTGTCACCATTTTAGGGCGTTTTTACACACGCATTTTTATGTCCGTCCGATTTACTGCCTATTGTTGGCTTACTGTAAATGCAGATGAGTTAGAGGAAATAGCTCGCCTCGACGAAGTCGTCGAATGACATTTTCAAACCGTCGAAAACGTTTAGATAAATTTTATAAATTATATAAAGCTTAATTGAATGGGCATAAGCGATAATGCCCAATCGAAACTTGATACTCTAAAAACAATAACTACGGAATCGTCTACTATGCTAGACCATAATTCAAATGTAGCGGACTCCATTCCGCACTCCGCAGACGTAATTAATACAGTTCAGATATCGCAACCTGAACTTAAAACAATTACGGTACTCCTCATAATAGTAGTAGTACTATTATGTGCGAATATAATAACAAAAGTATATAAATTACATAATAGGTGCCTCAAGAAAAGATACTTGAGCAATGCATCAGATCTGGATAAGGTCTAATAAGTATTAACAAAGAAACAGTGAGTAGAAACCCACCAAAACACTAACAGTTCGTAAATTACACTAGAGCATGGAATGGTATGAAATATGCACATCAATAAAAAATATAAAAAATAAATTCGATAAGTCATATAAATTCTTATCACAGAATAGGCCTATACAGGCAGAAACAATTCAAAGGCATGCATCAACATTAGTGGACTGCTTTAATGAAGCACGAGAACTAATATACAAACATAGAGAAACAATTAATTCAGAACAATGGTCTAAGTTATCAAGACTATTAATCAAATTCCGATTAAACTTGATAGCAGTTAAAAGGAAATTTAGTTTGGAAATATCAATTCCAACAATACTAAATACCCCTTTAACGATTGATGCAGACGAACAATCTGAATCAATAGAACCAAAAGAAATTGATCTAGAGGTCACCGAGTCGGAAGGAGAAGAAGAAAAATATACCGACATCGAACATAAAGACCTATTAAACCTAACAATCCCAGCTATATTAAAAATAGAAAATACAATGGCCCAGTCCAATATTGATTTCCTAAATACAGCATTAAAGCTTATACCTGACTTTGACGGTAAAGCTGAAAACTTAACAAGTTTTTTAGATGCTATAAATATAGTAAATTTAATCAAAGGAGGTGAGTCAAATTGCAAACTGGAGGACATATAATCCCACACAGCTTTCATTTGGTTGACTCAAAATTTGCACTGCAGTGTGATGGGATTATAGGCCTAGATTTCATAAAAAAATATAACTGCATACTTGAATACAAGCAGGATGGAGATAAGTTCATGATTAGACCAAATAACCTAAAATTCCCAATATACATGAACATAACAGGGTATTGCAATAATGTTGGTTTCATTAATGCTTTCTTTAAATAATTGAATGCGTTATTGCATTCTTCATGTTTTCTTGCATAGCCTCGTCAAATTATGAATGAACCGTCTGTAATGGTTACAGAATGCGACGAAACTTCGAGCACTATCCGCGTCAGTGGGGGTTGGATAGTTTTTTATAACATCGTATTTCTTATCGTCAGGCAAAATGCCATGGTCTGTACATTTATGCTTGAGGAAAGTTACCTCGTTCCTAAAGAATGAACATTTCTCTGCATGTAGTTTTAGATTGTGTTTTCTACACAACTCAAATATGTTCTCAAGGTTTTTGAACAGCCAATAACTACTAAATCATCCATATAGAGAAAAGCTTGTAATGGTTCTAGACCAGAAAATGCAAGTGTCATCATTCGCATAAATGAATTTGGGGATACCTTCAGACCGAAAGGTAATCGTTTGAAACGATAAGAACCATTGCTGGTTGAAAATGACGTTATATTTATAGACTTTTCCTCTAGTTCTATTTGATGAAATCCAGACATGAGGTCGAGACACGAAGAATATTTCGCTCGACCCAATTGGTCTAAAATTGCTTCTATTCTTGGCAGTGGAAATTTATCTGCCAGCAGCTTTTTATTAATTTGGCGATAGTCAACTACTAAACGCCATCTTTTTTCACTTGAGTCAGGTAGTGACTTCTTGGGTACCAAGAGAAGTGGGCTATTATACTCAGAGATTAATGGTTCTACAATACCATCTTTTATTAATTTGTCGACCTGTTTATTTATTTCAGGTTTTTCGATTTCTGCGTTTCTATAATTCTTAATATACACTGGAGTTTTGTCAGCTATTTGGCTATTTGGCACAAAGTTCCGTTAATTAAGGCTTGAATTGTTCTGGGAATGTAAATATTTTTAGAACCTCCTTGGTTCGATTACTGCTTTTTGCAGTTTCTGTGCTAATAATGTCAAAATTTTTAAGTGACTCAAATTTTATTTTTGTATTCTTGATATTGACTATTTGGTTAGTGGTATTTAAGATTAACATTTAACAAAGTTTGCAGTGAAAACAGACCACAGGCCTTTAACTTATTTATTTTCTATGGTCAATCCAAGCTCGAAACTGACAAGAATGCG
This sequence comes from Zaprionus ghesquierei, assembly GCA_018904095.1. Lineage (NCBI taxonomy): Eukaryota > Metazoa > Arthropoda > Insecta > Diptera > Drosophilidae > Zaprionus > Zaprionus ghesquierei. The sequence continues at coordinate 341,524 of JAEIGP010000617.1, read as the reverse complement.
GTTAGAACTCGAAGAATACGACTTCACTGTCGAGTATCTAAAGAGCAAGGATAACTTCGTAGCAGACGCTCTGTCACGAATTACAATAAAGGAATTAAAAGAATTACAATACTAAGTCCTGAAAGTCACTACCAGGCAACAAAGCAGACAAGAAAATATCTACGCAGATAAGAATAAAAAACAAGAAATCTTGCTTTGGCAAAATCTTGAAAAAGCTTCTAAGCCCAGCGTATATGAAGTCATTAAAAATAACGATGTACGAAAAGTAGTGTCCTTGCGTATGAAAGAAAGCCTATGTTATTTCAAACAAGGCAATAAAATCATTGCAAGAATAAATGTTGGTGATTTGTACACTAATGGAATTCTAGACTTAGGTCAGTTCTTCCAAAGGCTCGAATTGCAGGCCGGTATGCAAAATATCACTCAACTAAAATTGGCATCGCATGAAAGAATCGTTAAGCATGTTTCAATAGAGAATTTCATAATAATGGGCAATAAATTATTGAAGAATTTAAGAGTAGCGCTACTCAAGCCGGTGACCTTAATTAAAAAAGTTAAAAGAAAAAGAAGCTTACACTACATGATAATCCTATGCAAGGAGGTCATTCTGGCATAACTAAAACTTTGGCCAAAGTAAGAAGACACTACTATTGGAAAATAATGACTCGTGAAATAAAAGAGTATGTTCGTAGATGTCCAAAATGTCAGATGTCGAAAACGACAATCCACACAAAGACCCCTTTAACAATAACTGATACCCCAATACGTGCTTTCGACAGAGTAATAGTGGATACAATTGGCCCACTACCCAGGTCTGAAAATGGTAATGAATATGCAATAACACTAATATGTGATTTGACAAAATATCTCGTTGCCATTCCACTACCGAATAAAAATGCAAATACTGTCGCAAAAGCAATATTTGAATCCTATATACTGACGTTCGGTCCAATAAAGACGTTCATTTCGGACATGGTAACCGAGTATAAGAATTCTGTAATTAGTGACCTGTGCAAATATTTTAAAGTTGACAACATAACGTCAACAGCACATTATCACCAGACAGTTGGAACAATTGAAAGAAGTCATAGAACATTCAATGAATACGTACGTTCATATATATCAGTCGACAAAACTGGTTAAGATGTATGGCTTAAATATTTCGTTTATTGTTTCAACACGACCCCCTCTATGGCACATGATTATATTCCATATGAACAAGCCTTCGGTAAACAAAGCAATTTGCCAGAACATTTTAATACGGTAGATAACATTTCTCCGTTATATAACTTAGATGACTATGCTAAGGAAGTGTAATATGGAAGAACGTGGTTTTTTTGGAAATAAGTAAAAAACTCAGGGGTTTTTAGTTTATACTTTGGTTTTTATTTCTAAGGAGGAGCACGAATGGTATGCTCACTCCGAAGTGTGAAACTTTATTGATTTTTAGTTCTTAAACAAGCATGTAACCTAGAGCTGCGGAGTTCTGTCGCCGATTACGCCGGCAGCGACGCAGCGTTCATATTTGATACATATTAGTTCATATATATATTCTTATATTTAACTTATGTGTTTAGCTGCACATGGAAATGTGCAGCGAAGGAAAGGGATGACATGTGCCATGTACTTAAGCTGACCCGGCACATTAGTCCAGCGTGGGAACGCTGACTGTGCATTTAATACGGGTGGCCTTTTTTTAATGCGCGCTCAAATTACAGCGGCTCTTGAACTTGAGTTGTTTTCAAACATATTGTCAAAACAAAGACAACGTGTTGTGCTTGTGTTTATGACCTATGCCAATGTACTTGAGTACAGATTAATATTCAATATGTGTGCATGCTACATGTCCCTCCTTTTCAAAAATAACCAAATATTAATGTAGTTATTTTCATATTCTTATTATTCCAACATTTTTTTTTTTTTTTTAAATGCTCTTTTGTACATGCAATTTGTAATTTGTACTTAATAAAGCTATTTCGCAAATGCTTTGTTTTTCATGTTTTTTATTTTTATGTTGTTATTATCTTCTATACTAACTACGTCGAAAGGTCCTGTATATTTACCTTCTAACTTATGGCCTGTTTCATTTTTTAACAAAACTAGACTGCCTACTTTTAACTCTATGTCTTTTATTTTTTTTATCATATTCTAGTTTTCTTTTGTTTTTCTCTAATTCTATCAAAGATTGAGCTCTTTTTCGAGCTACTTGTAATCTATACTTAAACTCATAATCGTCTATGTTATATATAGGATCTACGTTGCTTAGTTTGCTTAACTCCGAGAACTGTCTTGGTGATCTGCCAAAAACGAGTTCATAAGGACAGTATTCGTGTACCGTCGACGGGGTTGTATTGAAACAATAGGTGAAATAATTCAACCAATCATCTTTGTCAATCGAAATATACGAGCGAATATACTCGTTAAACGTTCGATGACTTCTTTCAATTGTACCTAATGTTTGATGATGATGTGCAGTTGATTGTATATTTTTAATTTTCATATACTTGCACAAATCATGAATAAGTGAATTTTTGCACTCAGTACCCATGTCCGTTATGAACGTCTTCATATGACCGTACTTAAGTACAAAAGATTCAAATATTGCTTTGGCCACTGTTTTTGCACTTTTATCTGTTACTGGTATTGTAACTAGATATTTAGTGAGTTCACAAATTATTGTGACCGCATACTCATTGCCATTCTCTGTACAAAGTAATGGTAATAGATACCATTATTAATACAGTGTCAAAGGCTTCATTAGGTGTTTCAGTTATTATCATGGGTGCTTTTGTGTGCGTCAATACTTTTGATTTTTGACATGTAGCACAACTTTTGACATATTTAGTTACATTTTTTATTATTCCAGGCCAATGGTAATATCTTTCTATTTTTGACAGGGTACGCGTAATCCCTGCGTGGCCTCTTTCTATTGGATCGTCATGGAATTTGTACAGGATTGCTTTAATTTTACCTTCGTCAAATTTGTTTATGTGGGTCACCTTGTTTAATAGCGCTATTTTTACTTTCAATATTTCATTGGCCATTTTTTTAAATTCATTAAGTGAGACATATCCGAAAATATGTTCAACCGGTGACATCTTAAAGTTAGATATTTTTAATACTCCGGCTTGTACATTAAGCCTGGCAAGGAATTGTCCTAAGTCAACCTTCGTCTTGAAGTATAAATCACTAACAGAAAATTGCGAAACGATTTGTTTTCCTTTCATTAACATACAATTTGCTTTATATACCATTAGTTTCACATATTTTCTTACGTCATTATTGCGAACGACTTATTTTTATATATATTTTTCTGCAATTTTTCTTCAGCATCCGGCCAGATTTCTGCCTGTCTTTTTCCCAATCTAGTTTGTACCATCATTATGTTTCTATTAAGCTCAATGAGGCTTTCGATGCTTACTCTTGATAAGGCATCGGCCACATGGTTATCCTTCCCCTTGAGGTATTCTACTGTGAATTGCTATTTTTCTAAGTCTAGTCTCATTCTTGTTAATTTAGAAGTTGGGTTTTTCATTGAAAATAAGAATGTTAGTGGTCTATGGTCCGTCTTAACCACGAAATGCCTACCATAAGTATACGGTCTGAAATGTTTTATTGCCCATTGAATTGCTGCTAATTCCTGTTCTGAAGTAGATTTTTTGCTTTCTCCCTGTGTAAAAGCTCTCGATGCGTATGCAACTGGTAGTTGCGTACCATTGTACTCTTGAGTTAGTACAGCACCACACGCAATTTTACTTGCGACCGTGGTTATGCAAAATTCTTTACTGAAATCAGGGTATTGCAATAATGTTGGTTTCATTAATGCTTTCTTTAAATAATTGAATGCGTTATTGCATTCTTCATGTTTTCTTGCATAGCCTCGTCAAATTATGAATGAACCGTCTGTAATAGTTACAGAATGCGACGAAACGTCGAGCACTATCCGCGTCAGTGGGGGTTGGATAGTTTTTTATAGCATCGTATTTCTTATCGTCAGGCAAAATGCCATGGTCTGTACATTTATGCCCGAGGAAAGTTACCTCGTTCCTAAAGAATGAACATTTCTCTGCATGTAGTTTTAGATTGTGTTTTCTACACAACTCAAATATGTTCTCAAGGTTTTTGAACATATGCTGTACCTAAATCATCCATATAGAGAAAAGCTTGTAATGGTTCTAGACCAGAAAATGCAAGTGTCATCATTCGCATAAATGAATTTGGGGATACCTTCAGACCGAAAGGTAATCGTTTGAAACGATAAGAACCATTGCTGGTTGAAAATGACGTTATATTTATAGACTTTTCCTCTAGTTCTATTTGATGAAATCCAGACATGAAGTCGAGACATGAAAAATATTTCGCTCGACCCAATTGGTCTAAAATTGCTTCTATTCTTGGCAGTGGAAATTTATCTGCCAGCAGCTTTTTATTAATTTGGCGATAGTCAACTACTAAACGCCATCTTTTTTCACTTGAGTCAGGTAGTGACTTCTTGGGTACCAAGAGAAGTGGGCTATTATACTCAGAGATTAATGGTTCTACAATACCATCTTGTATTAATTTGTCGACCTGTTTATTTATTTCTGGTTTTTCGATTTCTGCGTTTCTATAATTCTTAATATATACTGGAGTTTTGTCAGCTATTTGGCTATTTGGCACAAAGTTCCGTTAATTAAGGCTTGAATTGTTCTGGCAATGTAAATATTTTTAGAACCTCCTTGGTTCGATTACTGCTTTTTGCAGTTTCTGTGCTAATAATGTCAAAATTTTTAAGTGACTCAAATTTTATTTTTGTATTCTTGATATTGACTATTTGGTTAGTGGTATTTAAGATTAACATTTAACAAAGTTTGCAGTGAAAACAGACCACAGGCCTTTAACTTATTTATTTTCTATGGTCAATCCAAGCTCGAAACTGACAAGAATGCGGTTAGAACTCGAAGAATACGACTTCACTGTCGAGTATCTAAAGGGCAAGGATAACTTCGTAGCAGACGCTCTGTCACGAATTACAATAAAGGAATTAAAAGAATTACAATACTAAGTCCTGAAAGTCACTACCAGGCAACAAAGCAGACAAGAAAATATCTACGCAGATAAGAATAAAAAACAAGAAATCTTGCTTTGGCAAAATCTTGAAAAAGCTTCTAAGCCCAGCGTATATGAAGTCATTAAAAATGACGATGTACGAAAAGTAGTGGCCTTGCGTATGAAAGAAAGCCTATGTTATTTCAAACAAGGCAATAAAATCATTCCAAGAATAAATGTTGGTGATTTGTACCCTAATGGAATTCTAGACTTAGGTCAGTTCTTCCAAATGCTCGAATTGCAGGCCGGTATGCAAAATATCACTCAACTAAAATTGGCACCGCATGAAAGAATCGTTAAGCATGTTTCAATAGAGAATTTCATAATAATGGGCAATAAATTATTAAAGAATTTAAGAGTAGCGCTACTCAAGCCGGTGACCTTAATTAAAAAAGTTAAAAGAAAAAGAAGCTTACACTACATGATAATCCTATGCAAGGAGGTCATTCTGGCATAACTAAAACTTTGGCCAAAGTAAGAAGACACTACTATTGGAAAATAATGACTCGTGAAATAAAAGAGTATGTTCGTAGATGTCCAAAATGTCAGATGTCGAAAACGACAATCCACACAAAGACCCCTTTAACAATAACTGATACCCCAATACGTGCTTTCGACAGAGTAATAGTGGATACAATTGGCCCACTACCCAGGTCTGAAAATGGTAATGAATATGCAATAACACTAATATCTGATTTGACAAAATATCTCGTTGCCATTCCACTACCGAATAAAAATGCAAATACTGTCGCAAAAGCAATATTTAAATCCTATATACTGACGTTCGGTCCAATAAAGACGTTCATTTCGGACATGGTAACCGAGTATAAGAATTCTGTAATTAGTGACCTGTGCAAATATTTTAAAGTTGACAACATAACGTCAACAGCACATTATCACCAGACAGTTGGAACAATTGAAAGAAGTCATAGAACATTCAATGAATACGTACGTTCATATATATCAGTCGACAAAACTGGTTAAGATGTATGGCTTAAATATTTCGTTTATTGTTTCAACACGACCCCCTCTATGGCACATGATTATATTCCATATGAACTAGCCTTCGGTAAACAAAGCAATTTGCCAGAACATTTTAATACGGTAGATAACATTTCTCCGTTATATAACTTAGATGACTATGCTAAGGAAGTGTAATATGGAAGAACGTGTTTTTTTTGGAAATAAGTAAAAAACTCAGGGGCTTTTAGTTTATACTTTGGTTTTTATTTCTAAGGAGGAGCACGAATGGTATGCTCACTCCGAAGTGTGAAACTTTATTGATTTTTAGTTCTTAAACAAGCATGTAACCTAGAGCTGCGGAGTTCTGTCGCCGGATACGCCGGCAGCGACGCAGCGTTCATATTTGATATATATTAGTTCATATATATATTCTTATATTTAACTTATGTGTTTAGCTGCACATGGAAATGTGCAGCGAAGGAAAGGGATGACAATATTAGTTCATATATATATTCTTATATTTAACTTATGTGTTTAGCTGCACATGGAAATGTGCAGCGAAGGAAAGGGATGACATGTGCCATGTACTTAAGCTGACCCTGCACATTAGTCCAGCGTGGGAACGCTGACTGTGCATTTATTACGGGTGGCCTTTTTTTAATGCGCGCTCAAATTACAGCGGCTCTTGAACTTGAGTTGTTTTCAAACATATTGTCAAAACAAAGACAACGTGTTGTGCTTGTGTTTATGACCTATGCCAATGTACTTGAGTACAGATTAATATTCAATATGTGTGCATGCTACATGTCCCTCCTTTTCAAAAATAACCAATTATTAATGTAGTTATTTTCATATTCTTATTAATCCAACATTTTTTTTTTTTTTTAAATGCTCTTTTGTACATGCAATTTGTAATTTGTACTTAATAAAGCTATTTCGCAAATGCTTTGTTTTTCATGTTTTTTATTTTTATGTTGTTATTATCTTCTATACTAACTACGTCGAAAGGTCCTGTATATTTACCTTCTAACTTATGGCCTGTTTCATTTTTTAACAAAACTAGACTGCCTACTTTTAACTCTATGTCTTTTATTTTTTTTATCATATTCTAGTTTTCTTTTGTTTTTCTCTAGTTCTATCAAAGATTGAGCTCTTTTTCGAGCTACTTGTAATCTATACTTAAACTCATAATCGTCTATGTTATATATAGGATCTACGTTGCTTACTTTGCTTAACTCCGAGAACTGTCTTGGTGATCTGCCAAAAACGAGTTCATAAGGACAGTATTCGCGTACCGTCGACGGGGTTGTATTGAAACAATAGGTGAAATAATTCAACCAATCATCTTTGTCAATCGAAATATACGAGCGAATATACTCGTTAAACGTTCGATGACTTCTTTCAATTGTACTTAATGTTTGATGATGATGTGCAGTTGATTGTATATTTTTAATTTTCATATACTTGCACAAATCATGAATAAGTGAATTTTTGCACTCAGAACCCATGTCCGTTATGAACGTCTTCATATGACCGTACTTAAGTACAAAAGATTCAAATATTGCTTTGGCCACTGTTTTTGCACTTTTATCTGTTACTGGTATTGTAACTAGATATTTAGTGAGTTCACAAATTATTGTGACCGCATACTCATTGCCATTCTCTGTACAAAGTAATGGTCCAATGGTATCTATTAATACAGCGTCAAAGGCTTCATTAGGTGTTTCAGTTATTATCATGGGTGCTTTTGTGTGCGTCAATACTTTTGATTTTTGACATGTAGCACAACTTTTGACATATTTAGTTACATTTTTTATTATTCCAGGTCAATGGTAATATCTTTCTATTTTTGACAGGGTACGCGTAATCCCTGCGTGGCCTCTTTCTATTGGATCGTCATGGAATTTGTACAGGATTGCTTTAATTTTACCTTCGTCAAATTTGTTTATGTGGGTCACCTTGTTTAATAGCGCTATTTTTACTTTCAATATTTCATTGGCCATTTTTTTAAATTCATTAAGTGAGACATATCCGAAAATATGTTCAACCGGTGACATCTTAAAGTTAGATATTTTTAATACTCCGGCTTGTACATTAAGCCTGGCAAGGAATTGTCCTAAGTCAACCTTCGTCTTGAAGTATAAATCACTAACAGAAAATTGCGAAACGATTTGTTTTCCTTTCATTAACATACAATTTGCTTTATATACCATTAGTTTCACATATTTTCTTACGTCATTATTGCTAACGACTTATTTTTATATATATTTTTCTGCAATTTTTCTTGAGCATCCGGCCGGATTTCTGCCTGTCTTTTTCCCAATCTAGTTTGTACCATCATTATGTTTCTATTAAGCTCAATGAGGCTTTCGATGCTTACTCTTGATAAGGCATCGGCCACATGGTTATCCTTCCCCTTGAGGTATTCTACTGTGAATTGCTATTTTTCTAAGTCTAGTCTCATTCTTGTTAATTTAGAAGTTGGGTTTTTCATTGAAAATAAGAATGTTAGTGGTCTATGGTCCGTCTTAACCACGAAATGCCTACCATAAATATACGGTCTGAAATGTTTTATTGCCCATTGAATTGCTGCTAATTCCTGTTCTGAAGTAGATTTTTTGCTTTCTCCCTGTGTGAAAGCTCTCGATGCGTATGCAACTGGTAGTTGCGTACCATTGTACTCTTGAGTTAGTACAGCACCACACGCAATTTTACTTGCGACCGTGGTTATGCAAAATTCTTTACTGAAATCAGGGTATTGCAATAATGTTGGTTTCATTAATGCTTTCTTTAAATAATTGAATGCGTTATTGCATTCTTCATGTTTTCTTGCATAGCCTCGTCAAATTATGAATGAACCGTCTGTAATAGTTACAGAATGCGACGAAACGTCGAGCACTATCCGCGTCAGTGGGGGTTGGATAGTTTTTTATAACATCGTATTTCTTATCGTGAGGCAAAATGCCATGGTCTGTACATTTATGCCCGAGGAAAGTTACCTCGTTCCTAAAGAATGAACATTTCTCTGCATGTAGTTTTAGATTGTGTTTTCTACACAACTCAAATATGTTCTCAAGGTTTTTGAACATATGCTGTACAGAACAGCCAATAACTACTAAATCATCCATATAGAGAAAATCTTGTAATGGTTCTAGACCAGAAAATGCAAGTGTCATCATTCGCATAAATGAATTTGGGGATACCTTCAGACCGAAAGGTAATCGTTTGAAACGATAAGAACCATTACTGGTTGAAAATGACGTTATATTTATAGACTTTTCCTCTAGTTCTATTTGATGAAATCCAGACATGAGGTCGAGACACGAAAAATATTTCGCTCGACCCAATTGGTCTAAAATTGCTTCTATTCTTGGCAGTGGAAATTTATCTGCCAGCAGCTTTTTATTAATTTGGCGATAGTCAACTACTAAACGCCATCTTTTTATACCAGCTACTCATAGAGTAGAAGGGTATTATAACTTTGTTCAAACCGAAAATGTATGTAACAGGCAGAAGGAGATACCTCCGACCCCATAAAGTATATATATTCTGGCTCAGGATCAACAGCCGAGTCGATATAGCCATGTCCGTCTGTCCGTCTGTCTGTCTGTCCGTCTGTCTGTCCGCGTAAAAATCTAGATCTCAGCTATTATAAGAGCTAGAACTACCAAATTTGGTGACAAAATGTCTTATTATTGCACGTTGATCAATTTTATTTTGGATTTTGGCCACTCCCCCTGCCGCCACTGTAAATTGAAAAAAAATTAATTACAAGCGCAATTTTGATGCCATATTGTTCATTGTTCATTTTCGGACTACATGATAACTATAGCTAGCCAAATGATCTCTGAAAATTTGGTAACAATCGGATAATAAACACCGAAGTTATTCGGCTTAACGTTTTCCGTAGCTGTAAGTAGCGCTGCCGGCAAAAGGGTATTATAACTTTGTTTTATACCCGCTACTCATAGAGTAGAAGGGTATTATAACTTTGTTCAAACCGAAAATGTATGTAGCAGGCAGAAGGAGACACCTCCGACCCCATAAAATATTTATATTCTGGCTCAGGATCAACAGCCGAGTCGATATAGCCATGTCCGTCTGTCTGTTTGTCCGTCTGTCTGTCCGTCTGTCTGTCCGTGTGAAAATCTAGATCTCAGCTATTATAAGAGCTAGAACTACCAAATTTGGTGACACTATGTGTTACTATTGCACGCTGATCAATTTTATTTTGGATTTTGGCCATGCCCCCTTCCGCCCCTGTAAATAAAAAAAAATTGATTACAAGCGCAATTTAGATGCCATATTGTTCATTTTCGGTTTACACGATAACTATAGCTAGCTATCTCTGATCTCTGAAAATTTGGTAACAATCAGATAATAAACACAGAAGTTATTCAGCTTAACGTTTTCCATAGCTGTAAGCAGCGCTGCCGGCAGCGCAAATTCTTTATTTGTACAGGAAATAATAAGAATGCCTTACAATGCAAATTTTTGCAGTTGTTGAATAACAGCGTCAGTAGCTTAGTGCAAAAGCGATGAACTCCTGAACCGACAGGCCCGTGGTTCGATTCCCAGTTCATGCCGCTTAAGTTTTTTATACCCGCTACTCATAGAGTAGAAGGGTATTATAACTTTGTTCAAACCGAAAATGTATGTAGCAGGCAGAAGGAGACACCTCCGACCCCATAAAATATTTATATTCTGGCTCAGGATCAACAGCCGAGTCGATATAGCCATGTCCGTCTGTCTGTTTGTCCGTCTGTCTGTCCGTCTGTCTGTCCGTGTGAAAATCTAGATCTCAGCTATTATAAGAGCTAGAACTACCAAATTTGGTGACAAATAGTGTTATTATTGCACGCTGATCAAGTTTATTTTGGATTTTGGCCACGCCCCCTTCCGCCCCCGCAAATCGAAAGAACATTGATGGCCAGATGATCTCCGAAAATTTGGTAACAATCGTATAATAAACACAGAAGTTATTCAGCTTAACGTTTTCCATAGCTGTAAGCAGCACTGCCGGCTGCGCAAATTCTTTAATTGTACAGGAAATAATAAGAATGCCTTACAATGCAAATTTTTGCAGTTGTTGGATAACAGCGTCAGTAGGTTAGTGGAAAAGCCATGAACTCCTGAACCGACAGGCCCGTGGTTCGATTCCCAGTTCATGCCGCTTCAGCTTTTTCTTTTTTATACCCGCTACTTATAGAGTAGAAGGGCATTATAACTTTGTTCAAACCGAAAATGTATGTAACAGGCAGAAGGAGACACCTCCGACTCCATAAAGTATATATATTCTGGCTCAGGATCAACAGCCGAGTCGATATAGCCATGTCCGTCTGTCCGTCTGTCTGTCTGTCCGTCTGTCTGTCTGTGTGAAAATCTAATTAATTAATTACAAGCGCAATTTTGATGCTTTATTGTTGATTTTCGGTTTATATGATAACTATAGATAGCCAGATGATCTCTGACTCTATACCCACTACTCATAGAGTAGAAGGGTATTACAACTTTGTTCAAACCGAAAATGTATGTAACAGGCAGAAGGAGACACCTCCGACCCCATTAAGTATATATTTTCTGGCTCAGGATCAACAGCCGAGTCGATATAGCCATGTCCGTCTGTCCGTCTGTCTGTCTGCCGTCTGTCCGTCTGTCTGTACGCGTAAAAATCTAGATCTCAGCTATTATAAGAGCTAGAACTACCAAATTTGGTGACAAAATGTGTTATTATTGCACGCTGATCAAGTTTATTTTGGATTTTGGTCACGCCCCCTTCCGCCCCCGCAAATCGAAAAAACATTGATGGCCAGATGATCTCCGAAAATTTGGTAACAATCGTATAATAAACACAGAAGTTATTCAGCTTAACGTTTTCCATAGCTGTAAGCACCACTGCCGGCAGCGCAAATTCTTTATTTGTACAGGAAATAATAAGAATGCCTTACAATGCAAATTTTTGCAGTTGTTGGATAACAGCGTCAGTAGCTTAGTTGAAAAGCCATGAACTCCTGAACCGACAGGCCCGTGGTTCGATTCCCAGTTCATGCCGCTTAAGCTTTTTCTTTTTTATATCCGCTACTCATAGAGTAGAAGGGTATTATAACTTTGTTCAAACCGAACATGTAAGTAACAGGCAGAAGGAGACACCTCCGACTCCATAAAGTATATATATTCTGGCTCAGGATCAACAGCCGAGTCGATATAGCCAAGTCCGTCTGTCCGTCTGTCTGTCTGTCCGTCTGTCTGTCTGTGTGAAAATCTAATTAATTAATTACAAGCGCAATTTTGATGCTTTATTGTTCATTTTCGGTTTATATGATAACTATAGATAGCCAGATGATCTCTGACTCTATACCCACTACTCATAGAGTAGAAGGGTATTACAACTTTGTTCAAACCGAAAATGTATGTAACAGGCAGAAGGAGACACCTCCGACCCCATTAAGTATATATTTTCTGGCTCAGGATCAACAGCCGAGTCGATATAGCCATGTCCGTCTGTCCGTCTGTCTGTCTGCCGTCTGTCCGTCTGTCTGTACGCGTAAAAATCTAGATCTCAGCTATTATAAGAGCTAGAACTACCAAATTTGGTGACAAAATGTGTTATTATTGCACGCTGATCAAGTTTATTTTGGATTTTGGTCACGCCCCCTTCCGCCCCCGCAAATCGAAAAAACATTGATGGCCAGATGATCTCCGAAAGTTTGGTAACAATCGGATAATAAACACAGAAGTTATTCAGCTTAACGTTTTCCATAGCTGTAAGCACCACTGCCGGCAGCGCAAATTCTTTATTTGTACAGGAAATAACAAGAATGCCTTACAATGCAAATTTTTTCAGTTGTTGGATAACAACGTCCGTAGCTTAGTGAAAAAGCCATGAACTCCTGAACCGACAGGCCCGTGGTTCGATTCCCAGTTCATGCCGCTTAAGCTTTTTCTTTTTTTATACCCGCTACTCATAGAGTAGAAGGGTATTATAACTTTGCTCAAACCGAAAATGTATGTAACAGGCAGAAGGAGACACCTCCGACCTCATAAAGTATATATATTCTGGCTCAGGATCAACAGCCGAGTCGACATAGCCATGTTCGTCTGTCCGTCTGTCTGTCTGTCTGTCCGTCTGCCTGTCTGTCCGTCTGTCTGTCCGTGTGAAAATCTAGATCTCAGCTATTATAAGAGCTAGAACTACCAAATTTGTCGACAAAATGTGTTATTATTGCACGCTGATCAAGTTTATTTTGGATTTTGGCCACGCCTCCTTCCGCCCCTGTAAATAAAAAAAAATTGATTAAAAGCGCAATTTTGATGCCATATTATTCATTTTCGGTTTATATGATAACTATAACTAGCCAGATTATCTCTGAAAATTTGGGAACTATTGGATAATAAACACAGAAGTTATTCAGCTTAACGTTTTCCATAGCTGTAAGCAGCGCTGCCGACAGCGCAAATTCTATATTTGTACAGGAAATAATAAGAAATTCTTTATTTGTACAGAAATAATAAGAATGCCTTACAATTCAAATTTTTGCAGTTGTTGGATAACAGCGTCAGTAGCTTAGTGGAAAAGCGATGAACTCCTGAACCGACAGGCCCGTGGTTCGGTTCCCAGTTCATGCCGCTTAACCTTTTTCTTTTTTATATCCGCTACTCATAGAGTAGAAGGGTATTATAACTTTGTTCAAGCCGAAAATGTATGCAACAGGCAGAAGGAGACACCTCCGACCCCATAAAGTATATATATTCTGGCTCAGGATCAACACCAGTCGATATAGCCATGTCCGTCTGTCCGTCTGTCTGTCTGTCTGTCTGTATGAAAACCTAATTAATTAATTACAAGCGCAATTTTGATGCCATATTGTTTATTTTCGGTTTATATGATAACTATAGCTAGCCAGATGATCTCTAAAAATTTGGTACCAATCGGATAATAAACACAGAACTTATTCAGCTTAACGTTTTCCATAGCTGTAAGCAGCGCTGCCGGCAGCCGTTTTTTTGTTCCATACATAAATTATGTACAAGCAGCTGGGTAGCGGGTATATTACAGTCGAGCACACTCGACTGTAGCTTTCTTACTTGTTTCACTTGAGTCAGGTAGTGACTTCTTGGGTACCAAGAGAAGTGGGATATTATACTCAGAGATTAATGGTTCTACAATACCATCTTTTATTAATTTGTCAACCTGTTTATTTATTTCTGGTTTTTCGGTTTCTGCGTTTCTATAATTCTTAATATATACTATTTGGCTATTTGGCACAAAGTTCCGTTAATTAAGGCTTGAATTGTTCTGGGAATGTAAATTTTATAAGAACCTCCTTGGTTCGATTACTGCTTTTTGCAGTTTCTGTGCTAATAATGTCAAAATTTTTAAGTGACTCAAATTTTATTTTTGTATTCTTAATATTGACTATTTGGTTAGTGGTATTTAACATTAACATTTAACAAAGTTTAGATAAGAAACTGCTTATAAACAAGCAAGAATGTTGTTAGAAAAACGTAAGGCTAAGAGTAAGGAACAATATGATAAGAAAGCTGTAGATTTTAAAATCCAAGTAGGAGATACGGCTTTACTTAGAAATGAAACTGGCCATAAATTGGACCAGGTATATATAGGACCATTTGAGGTCACAGGGATAAGTGATAGGGATGATATAATAATAAGAAGCAGTAAAAATAAGCTGCAAATATATATAATCAATGAAACGTTAAAAACAAAAATATAAAAAAAGAGGCCTGATCAACCGAAAAAAAAAATTGTCATTACACAAAATGTTTCGAGACAAAAATATTTTTTCCAAATAATTAAGTTAGTTAAGAAATAGTATATTAAAAAAAAACAAGTAAGAAAGCTACAGTCGAGTGTGCTCGACTGTAATATACCCGCTACCCAGCTGCTTGTACATAATTTATTTGCGGAACAAAAAAACGGCTACAATCATATTTTGACCGTAAAAGGTTATAGACTTATGATATTTATGCAAACTCAAAATATAAAATAAAAAAAAAAACATTTTTGCACACATTTAATTTTTGATGCGGGCGGGACTCGAACCCGTAAATGCATAATAGTACTGTTCGTTTTGCAGTCCACAACTTAACCCATTTCACCACCGTACACGCACACACGATTCGGCACAATGCTGCAAGCAGCGCTGCCGGCAGCCGGCAAAATTGCACTTGTTATCAATGTTTTTTCGATTTGCGGGGGCGGAAGGGGGCGTGGCCAAAATCCAAAATAAACTTGATCAGCGTGCAATAATAACACATATTGTCACCAAATTTGGTTGTCCTAGCTCTTATAATAGCTGAGATGTAGATTTTCACACGGACAGACAGATGGACAGACGGACATGGCTATATCGACTCGGCTGTTGATCCTGAGCCAGAATATATATACTTTATGGGGTCGGAGGTGTCTCCTTCTGCCTGTTACATACATTTTCGGTTTGAACAAAGTTAAAATACCCTTCTACTCTATGAGTAGCGGGTATAAAAATAAAATGACTACATATATTACGTCATTTCTTTAAAAAGGGAGGTGTAGTGTATATGTACAGTAAGTACATTGTGACACAGCGACGCAGCGTTCATATTTGATACATATTAGTTCATATATATATTCTTATATTTAACTTATGTGTTTAGCTGCACATGGAAATGTGCAGCGAAGGAAAGGGATGACATGTGCCATGCAAGTATATTGTACTTAATCTGACCCGGCACATTAG
Source organism: Zaprionus ghesquierei (assembly GCA_018904095.1). Taxonomy (NCBI): domain Eukaryota; kingdom Metazoa; phylum Arthropoda; class Insecta; order Diptera; family Drosophilidae; genus Zaprionus; species Zaprionus ghesquierei. The sequence continues at coordinate 325,736 of JAEIGP010000617.1, read as the reverse complement.
TCCAGCGTGGGAACGCTGACTGTGCATTTATTACGGGTGGCCTTTTTTTAATGCGCGCTCAAATTACAGCGGCTCTTGAACTTGGGTTGTTTTCAAACATATTGTCAAAACAAAGACAACGTGTTGTGCTTGTGTTTATGACCTATGCCAATGTACTTGAGTACAGATTAATATTCAATATGTGTGCATGCTACATGTCCCTCCTTTTGAAAAATAACCAAATATTAATGTAGTTATTTTCATATTCTTATTATTCCAACATTTTTTTTTTTTTTAAGTGCTCTTTTGTACATGCAATTTGTAATTTGTACTTAATAAAGCTATTTCGCAAATGCTTTGTTTTTCATGTTTTTTATTTTTATGTTGGTATTATCTTCTATACTAACTACGTCGAAAGGTCCTGTATATTTACCTTATGGCCTGTTTCATTTTTTAACAAAACTAGACTGCCTACTTTTAACTCTATGTCTTTTATTTTTTTTATCATATTCTAGTTTTCTTTTGTTTTTCTCTAATTCTATCAAAGATTGAGCTCTTTTTCAAGCTACTTGTAATCTATACTTAAACTCATAATCGTCTATGTTATATATAGGATCTACGTTGCTTAGTTTGCTTAACTCCGAGAACTGTCTTGGTGATCTGCCAAAAACGAGTTCATAAGGACAGTATTCGTGTACCGTCGACGGGGTTGTATTGAAACAATAGGTGAAATAATTCAACCATATGTCCCAATCATCTTTGTCAATCGAAATATACGAGCGAATATACTCGTTAAACGTTCGATGACTTCTTTCAATTGTACTTAATGTTTGATGATGATGTGCAGTTGATTGTATATTTTTAATTTTCATATACTTGCACAAATCATGAATAAGTGAATTTTTGTACTCAGTACCCATGTCCGTTATGAACGTCTTCATATGACCGTACTTAAGTACAAAAGATTCAAATATTGCTTTGGCCACTGTTTTTGCACTTTTATCTGTTACTGGTATTGTAACTAGATATTTAGTGAGTTCACAAATTATTGTGACCGCATACTCATTGCCATTCTCTGTACAAGGTAATGGTCCAATGGTATCTATTAATACAGTGTCAAAGGCTTCATTAGGTGTTTCAGTTATTATCATGGGTGCTTTTGTGTGCGTCAATACTTTTGATTTTTGACATGTAGCACAACTTTTGACATATTTAGTTATATTTTTTATTATTCCAGGCCAATGGTAATATCTTTCGATTTTTGACAGGGTACGCGTAATCCCTGCGTGGCCTCTTTCTATTGGATCGTCATGGAATTTGTACAGGATTGCTTTAATTTTACCTTCGTCAAATTTGTTTATGTGGGTCACCTTGTTTAATAGCGCTATTTTTACTTTCAATATTTCATTGGCCATTTTTTTAAATTCATTAAGTGAGACATATCCGAAAATATGTTCAACCGGTGACATCTTAAAGTTAGATATTTTTAATACTCCGGCTTGTACATTAAGCCTGGCAAGGAATTGTCCTAAGTCAACCTTCGTCTTGAAGTATAAATCACTAACAGAAAATTGCGAAACGATTTGTTTTCCTTTCATTAACATACAATTTGCTTTATATACCATTAGTTTCACATATTTTCTTACGTCGTTATTGCTAACGACTTCATAGACTTTGGGCTCTATTATATTTTTCTGCAATTTTTCGTCAATATCCGGCCGGATTTCTGCCTGTCTTTTTCCCAATCTAGTTTGTACCATCATTATGTTTCTATTAAGCTCAATGAGGCTTTCGATGCTTACTCTTGATAAGGCATCGGCCACATGGTTATCTTTCCCCTTGAGGTATTCTACTGTGAATTGATATTCTTCTAAGTCTAGTCTCATTCTTGTTAATTTAGAAGTTGGGTTTTTCATTGAAAATAAGAATGTTAGTGGTCTATGGTCCGTCTTAACCACGTCTTAATATACGGTCTGATATGTTTTATTGCCCATTGAATTGCTGCTAATTCCTGTTCTGAAGTAGACTTTTTGCTTTCTCCCTGTGTGAAAGCTCTCGATGCGTATGCAACTGGTAGTTGCGTAACATTGTACTCTTGAGTTAGTACAGCACCACACGCAATTTTACTTGCGTCCGTGGTTATGCAAAATTCTTTGCTGAAATCAGGGTATTGCAATAATGTTAGTTTCATTAATGCTTTCTTTAAATAATTGAATGCATTATTGCATTCTTCATGTTTTCTTGCATAGTCTCGTCAAGTGGCGGGCGTATTCTGCAAAATTATGAATGAACCGTCTGTAATAGTTACAGAATCCGCGTCAGTGGGGGTTGGATAGTTTTTTATAACATCGTATTTCTTATCGTCAGGCAAAATGCCATGGTCTGTACATTTATGCCCGAGGAAAGTTACCTCGTTCCTAAAGAATGAACATTTCTCTGCATTTAGTTTTAGATTGTGTTTTCTACACAACTCAAATATGTTCTCAAGGTTTTTGAACATATGCTGTACAGAACAGCCAATAACTACTAAATCATCCATATTGAGAAAAGCTTGTGATGGTTCTAAACCAGAAAATGCAAGTGTCATCATTCGCATAAATGAATTTGGGGATACCTTCAGACCGAAAGGTAATCGTTTGAAACGATAAGAACCATTGCTGGTTGAAAATGACGTTATATTTATAGACTGTTCCTCTAGTTCTATTTGATGAAATCCAGACATGAGGTCGAGACACGAAAAATATTTCGCTCGACCCAATTGGTCTAAAATTTCTTCTATTCTTGGCAGTGGAAATTTATCTGCCAGCAGCTTTTTATTAATTTGGCGATAGTCAACTACTAAACGCCATCTTTTTTCACTTGAGTCAGGTAGTGACTTCTTGGGTACCAAGAGAAGTGGGCTATTATACTCAGAGATTAATGGTTCTACAATACCATCTTTTATTAATTTGTCGACCTGTTTATTTATTTCTGGTTTTTCGATTTCTGCGTTTCTATAATTCTTAATATATACTGGAGTTTTGTCAGCTATTTGGCTATTTGGCACAAAGTTCCGTTAATTAAGGCTTGAATTGTTCTGGGAATGTAAATTTTTGAAGAACCTCCTTGGTTCGATTACTGCTTTTTGCAGTTTCTGTGCTAATAATGTCAAAATTTTTAAGTGACTCAAATTTTATTTTTGTATTCTTGATATTGACTATTTGGTTAGTGGTATTTAACATTAACATTTAACAAAGTTTAGATAAGAAAATGCTTATAAACAAGCAAGAATGTTGTTAGAAAAACGTAAGGCTAAGAGTAAGGAACAATATGATAAGAAAGCTGTAGATTTTAAAATCCAAGTAGGAGATACGGTTTTACTTAGAAATGAAACTGGCCATAAATTGGACCAGGTATATATAGGACCATTTGAGGTCACAGGGATAAGTGATAGGGATGATATAATAATAAGAAGCAGTAAAAATAAGCTGCAAATATATACAATCAATGAAACGTTAAAAAAAAAATAAAAAAGAGGCCTGATCAACCGAAAAAAGAAATTGTCATTACACAAAATGTTTCGAGACAAAAATATTTTTTCCAAATAATTAAGTTAGTTAAGAAATAGTATATTAACAAAAAACAATTAAGAAAGCTACAGTCGAGTGTGCTCGACTGTAATATACCCGCTACCCAGCTGCTTGTAAATAATTTATTTGCGGAACAAAAAAACGGCTACAATCATGCCGGCAGCGCTGCTTACAGCTATGGAAAACGTTAAGCTGAATAACTTCTGTGTTTATTATCCGATTGTTACCAAATTTTCAGAGACCATCTGGCTGAATATAGTTATCATGTTAACTGAAAATGAACAATATGGCATCAAAATTGCGCTTGTAATCAATTTTTTTTGATTTACGGGGGCCAAAATAAACTTGATCAGCGTGCAATAATAACACATACTGTCACCAAATTTGGTAGTTCTAGCTCTTATAATAACTGAGATCTAGATTTTTACACGGACAGACAGATAGACAAACCGTAAAGTTGGTATTTTTATATTTCAGTAACTTTAGAGCGTCTGCTCTGTTTTAAGCCTTTTATACCCGCTACTCATAGACTAGAAGGGTATTTTAACTTTGTTCAAACCGAAAATGTATGTAACAGGCAGAAGGAGACACCTCCGACCCCATAAAGTATATATATTCTGGCTCAGGATCAACAGCCGAGTCGATATAGCAATGTCCGTCTGTCTGTCCGTGTGAAAATTCAGATCTCAGCTATTATAAGAGCTAGAACTACCAAATTTGGTAACAGTATGTGTTATTATTGCACGCTGATCAAGTTTGTTTTGGATTTTGGCAACGCCCCCTTCCGCCCCTGTAAATCGAAAAAACATTGATAACAAGTGCAATTTTGATGCCATATTGTTCATTTTCGGTTTACATGATATGAAAATTTGGTAACAATCAGATAATAAAAACACAGAAGTTATTCAGCTTAACGTTTTCCATAGCTGTAAGCAGCGCTGCCGGCAGCGCAAACTCTTTATTTGTACAGGAAATAATTAGAATGCCTTACAATGCAAATTTTTGCAGTTGTTGGATAACAGCGTTAGCAGCTTAGTGGAAAAGCGATGAACTCCTGAACCGACAGGCCCGTGGTTCGATTCCCAGTTCATACCGCTTAAGGTTTTTCTTTTTTTTTTTCCTTTTTTAAGAACTTATATTTTAATTTTTGAATATGCATTAATTGGTGGTTAATAAAATGCACTTTTATTTAAAATTTATTTAATGGCTCACAATGAGCTAAGTTAACTAGTGGAGAAGTGACAATCTCTTAAATCAGTTGTGTGCGATTGTTAGAGCGCAGCTTTTTCTTATATTTTTTTATTTTTATTTTTTGTTTTAATTGTATGTTTAAGTTATTAGAATAAATAGCAACAACACCACGCATCATGCATTCAGACTTTGTTTTTGTCGTGCAAGAATTTCCGAATGGTCTCATAATGTAACTTTGGCAAAATTTGCGTAATGGCTTAATGACCGAATGGAGAAGTGCTGGACATCTTAGGTAATGGGTCCAAGGTTCGATCCCGCATGCACGCGTGTCATGGTGGGGTAGATGTAACTTTTCTTATTTCTTGCAAAGAAAAGTTTTTGCCTCCCTTTTTGAGCTACCTTCATGAAACTTTGTATACATGTTTCTTATTGCTGCCCGCTGTAACTAAGTCGGAACGAGCCGGTACGGACCGATACATCGTATAGATGCCGTAGAACCTATCGTTCGTTTTTTTTAACAAAATTTATTAAAAGTTAGAGTGCTCTAGAACACTTTCCATTCAAGTATATAAAGAGGTATTAAAAGGGAACATATCGTTTTTTACATGCACGTATTCGATTTATAGTCTTCAATAAGTAGAATTATTACTTTTACTGTTTAAGTGATAAATCTTGGATTTTTTTGGTACCTGAATAAAAGTTATACGTTTTCAATACTTTTTACTCCTTTTGCCGGCAGCGCTGCTTGCAGCATTGTGCCGAATAGTGTGTGCGTGTACGGTGGTGAAATGGGTTAAGTTGTGGACTGCAAAATGAACGGAACTATTATGCATTTATGGGTTCGAGTCCCACCCCCATCAAAAATTAAATGTGTGCAAAAAATTATTTTTTTTATTTTAGATTTTGACTTTGCATAAATATTGTAAGTCCATGGCCTTTTACGGTCAAAATATGATTGTAGCCGTTCTTTATTGTTCCGCAAATAATTTGGATGTACGAGCAGCTGGGTAGCGGGTATATTACAGTCGAGCACACTCGAATGTAGCTTTCTTACTTGTTTATATTGTTGTTTGTGTAATCTTACAGTACTATAGATAGTTTCGATGATGTGGCTCTTCCCTCCTACGATCCGGATTTCATCCTTTTTGTCCCACGACTACTAGGGATCCTGCGATGCGTACAGGGTTAAGGAGTGGTCTGTGGCCCTGCCTTCAGTCCTTGGAGTCCACCGATGGGCATATGAACAAGTTAAGTTCAATTTGCCGGAGTCGATTGGAACGAACGGAAAATGTTAGTTTTTCGGAGTTGCACGTTCACTCGCGTTTAGACCGGTTGCAGCAAATGTAATTGCTAGCCACGAACTTACAAGACGCCCTGCTCGGGAGTCAGTTAATTACTTGGAAGGTGGAAAGTAAAAAATTAAAAGATTTTTTAGTTCATTAAGAACAATGACTTTATTTGTCTAAATCCAATTTGCAGCTGATTACCCTAAGCTGTCCCTAACCAGCTGTGAGTCTTGGCTGTTAGGTGCGCTGTGTGGGCTACGCTGTTTCCAATAGGCGACGACATCGGCTGATGTTATGTTGGTCGAATTATTGCAGTCTTCTTGGAATCACATGCATTGGTGGGAGCGGAAGCGGTTGCCAAACAGATTCTTAGAATTCTGCTTGGTAGCTCGACGCGTGCAGGAAATTATGCAGACGCTGAGCTTACAAATTGGAACTTGCGTACTGGAGTTCATTATTCTAAACTGTAACATTTTTGTTGTTAACTTACATAATACCTGAATTGCAACTTATTGTTATCAAACTATAGTAAAACGCTAACAAGACCGCTCGAGCTAGCATCTACGAGGGTCGTTTGATAAGACCGTGACTTTTTGTATTTGCCGCGCACCTGCTCTAAATACAACACTGCTCCTGTCAGCAGTTATCGATTAACAGCTGACTGTAAAATTTTGAGAAAGCTGCGTTTTTTGGTTTGCGTTTTATAGGCATTGAAAGCAGACGATCTCGTGAATTTTAACGAAAATGGAAAAAAGTGAATTTCGTGTGCTAATTAAGCATTATTTTTTGCGTAAAAAATCCATCACCGAAACCAAGGAAAGACTTGATAAATATTATGGGGACTCTGCACCATCAATTTCAATGGTTAAGAAATGGTTTACTGAGTTCCGTTGTGGTCGTACCAGTACAAGTGATGCCGAACGTTCAGGTCGCCCAAAAGAGGTCGTCATGCCAGAAATCGTCGACAAAATCCATGGAATGATATTGGATGATCGGAGAATGAAAGTGCGTGAGGTAGCTGAGGCTGTAGGCATCTCAACTGAACGGGTACATCACATTTTACATGAATATTTGGACATGAAAAAGCTTTCCGCGCGATGGGTGCCGCGATTGCTCACACACGACCATAAGCGCAACCGTGTGACCATTTCAAAGGAGTGTTTGGCGATGTTCAACCGCAATCCAAACGAATTTTTTCGCCGTTTCGTTACCGTAGACGAAACATGGATCCACCACACCACACCAGAGACCAAAGAACAATCAAGACAGTGGGTTTCTCCGGGTGAACGTGCACCAAAGAAGGCCAAGGTGGGTCTGTCGGCCAACAAGGTCATGGCCACAGTTTTTTGGGATGCACAAGGTATCATTCACATCGATTACCTTGAAAAGGGTAAAACGATCACCGGCGAATATTATTCAGAGCTTTTGGACAGATTCGATATTGATTTGAAGCAGAAACGACCGCATTTGGCGAAAAAAAAGTGCTGTTCCATCAGGACAATGCACGGGTGCACACGTGTGTAGTCAGCATGGCAAAATTTCATAAATTGGGCTACGAACTGCTACCCCATCCAGCATATTCTCCAGATTTAGCCCCCTGTGACTATTTTTTGTTTCCAAACATGAAGAAATGGCTCGGCGGTAAGAGATTCGGGTCAAATGAAGAGGTCATCACAGAAACAAACGACTATTTTGAGGGCCTTGAGAAAACCTATTATTTGGAAGGAATAAAAAAATTGGAAAAACGCTGGACTAAATGTATAGAGCTAAAAGGAGATTATGTTGAGAAATAAAACGCTTCTTTGACGAAAAAAATATATTTTATTCAAAAAGTCACGGACTTATCAAACGACCCTCGTATATGAAGTTCGTACACAGCGTCTACACGATAGCTTATGAGTTTCTGGTTCAATTCGTCGAATGAGTCATTTTGCTGCTGCTCCCATTTGAAGTTAAGTACCCATGTCCAGAAAGGCGTTATATGACTCATCTTGTATTACGATAGTTTTTTGGAAACGATCGTTGTAGTTAAATACACCAAGTTGTATTAGGGACGCATACGGCTTACTGGAGTTTTTGTTGTTCTGGTTGCATGTCGTACATCTCTGGCGTTTTTGTGGCAAACTCGATATATGTCACAATTCCTGCAGTTGTAGAATTTGATTAACGATGAAGCAATTGAACACTGCAATACGTTGCGGCACGTTGCGGCACATTGCGGTACGTTGCTGTACTTTGCGGCCCCTCGGACAGCGCTGGTGTAAGTCCCCCAGCGCCTTTAATTTAGTACATTGTCAAAAAATCATACTGAGCTTCTGGTATTAGAAAAGCAGTTCGTTCGATTAGGTTTTGATGAACTAAGTTTTGGTTGAGAAGTATTTAGCACCACTGAGTCTGCAGTCTGGTCTGCAATACGAGGCTGCGGATATCTATCGTTTTCACTAACATCATAGGTCTAGCAAAATGAGAACAATTAGGACGAATATTATTTGAGCGTAGTAGTTCCTCAATCTAACGCCATACTTAGTCTTACTCTTACTCGCCTAACCTTTAAGGACTTCGCTGTACTCTTTTTTGAAAATTAATTAATTTAGAAATTATATTATTTAACTAACTAACTTTTCTGGGGAGACTCGAGTATTTGGAGCTCCATTTATAAGCCAATCAGAGATGTTCGAGATGTTCATTAATAATGTCTTCTCAAACTTACCTACGTGGGCCTTATAAGTAAAGCATCTTCATAGTAAGTCAAAGATAAGAAATCTACTTATTTAGTTCTATAAAGTTAAAGTTTAACATAGTCCATAGTCACCCCAAAACCTTGGCTTGGATTGACCAATCAATACTTTTTGTTTCAAAAACTTATGTATAACTGCATGCAGCAAAACTTGTTCAATATTTATATTGGGTTATTGCTGAGTGCCAGCAATTGAATAATTTCAAATGCCATTTAATTTTACAATATTTTTAATTCTTTTGCCCTTAAATTTATCGGACACGCATTCCTTTACCAAAGAACTGTCAGCGACTGAATCAAAACAAAATGGATATGCAAGATACGCATATTGTTTCCGTCGGTGCATCTACTGTGCAGATCTACACGCTTTATCGCGTCCACTTGAAGGCCCTTCTCGGTAAGAGGATGCAAATCGTTCAAATTCGTCACACTTGGAGAACATAATGATTGACCTTTTCTCTATACATACCGTCACCATTGTGACTTTTTTCTTTGCTTTGTCCCTTCTCCAGACGATCCCGACATTATCTGTTTTTGTACCACAGTAGTTACATTTAATCTGAGAAGTAAACTGCTGGTTCGATCAATTACGAATATTAAGGAAAGCATTACAGTTTGAGACACCAAATTTGGCATGATGGTTCCTATAAATCATGCGCAGATGAAATTTATTTCAAATTTGAGATGTCATGCCCATCGCCCACGCAAATCGATAATTTACGAATATTAAGGAAAGTATTTGGGTTACAGATTTCTGCTTTAGAACATGTACAGATGCTGATAATATGCACCCATTCCAAAATTACAATCCGATCGGGCAATAAATACAGAAGTTATTAAAGAACACGTTTTTCATAGTTCCGTTACCCGCGTCATTACAGCATATTGTCTGCATCGTAAGAGCGAGTTAGTACTAGTTAGTGCAACTACGAAGTTGGTCGAATGGTATCTTACTATCGGGCGCGCTCGACTGTAGTTTTTATTACTTGTTTTATTTGGTTTACCCTTACGAGTAACAGTAAATCAAGGTCGATGTTTTGTAAGCACTGGTTTTCGCGAATACTGTTCATCCCAAAAGATATTATTGAATCGCATCATATTATCGATGTTATTGCCGACTGTTGACAATGACAAGCGTTGGGATGATAAGCTGCGTTCTATGCAATAGAAGAAATAAACTTATCAATACATTACAAGACAACATAACTATAGTATGATGACTATAGTAACGATGGACAATTGCAATAACTTCGAAAAGATTCCGCAACATGCTTAAACGATACCTCGAAGGCCCGTTTATCTTCAGGAAAGTTATACCGCATGATCGATATGTCATCGAAGACCTTCCCCAAGCAAATTGCATTCAACGCCATTACAGGTCTGGATATTCATCCGATAAGCTTATACACTGGTGCCGCGAAACAGTCGACGATAAAGATGATATTCCAGATGATAACCCCAGCGAGACAGCTTAAATAAATAAGAAAGGGCCGACTGTAAAACCATATCGCTAAGTCCTATCGATAAATACTGTTTAGACCATGGATTTTAAAAAAATTCATGGTCTATTGTGTTTGTCGAAATGTGCGTAACAGGCAGAAGGAGGCAATTGCGACCCCATAAAGTACATATATATATATATATATATATATATATATATATATATATATATATATATATATCCGGAGCAAGAATTTATATATATATATATATATATATATATATATATATATATATTCTTGCTCCGGATCACTAGCCGAGTCGACTAAGCCATGTCTGTATGAACGCCTATATCTCAGAACCTAAAAAAGCTAGAGCCACCAAATTTGGTGACAACACTTATGTGAATCATACGCTGTAAAATTTGTATTAAAATTTGGGCCACGCCTACTTCCGCCCCCGCAAATCGATAAACCGTATAGCAAGCGCAAGAATAGCTAGAGTATTCAGTTATGGTGTGAATGATAACTATCACCACCTAAACGATCGCTGAAAATTTGGTTCCGATCGGATAATGAACATAAAAGGTATTCAACGTTTCATATAGATTTTTTATGACTTTTTTCATAACCTTGAAAAATCCATGGTCTTATACAGCCAACACTTGACTGTGGCCGTTCTTAGTTGTTTATATTAAAATTGGTATTATTATTTGGTATTATTTATTTATAAGCAAGAGAATTCGATCGGCAACAAAGCACGAAGCTTTTCGACGCCCATGCAGGCAATCGTTTACATTAGAAAGAAAACATCTTTCATTTATCATTATAAATTTCATTTATATTTATACCATTCGACCATTGAAAATGGTCAAAAATGGTATACTAAGTTTGTGCAAAAGTATGTAACGGGTAGAAGGAGACATGGCACACACCATAAAGTATATATATTTTTGGTCACTAGCCGAGTTGATTGAGCCATGTCCGTCTGTATGAACGTCGAGATCTCAGCACTGACAAAAGCAAGAGACACCTTAATTGACAGGATAGTTCCTGTATACTCTACGCAGATCAAGTTTATTTTAAATTTGAAGTGCCACGCCCACCGCCACGCAAATTGATAACTAACGATTATTAAGAAAAGTATTACTGTTGCAGACCCCAAATTTGGCATGATGGTTCCTGTATATCATGCGCAGATCAAGTTTATTTCAAATTCGAAGTGCCACGCCCACCGAACACTCAAATCGATCATTTTTGAATATTAAGCAAAGCTTTACAGTTACAGCTTTCTGCTATGGCACACGTAAATCCAACCCTGCATAGCTTTACACATGCTACGGGTGAAACGAAACATCGTGACGATGACGTCACATCGCACAGCACAGGCGCAAGCAGTGGAAGTACGGAAAACGGAAACATGGATATTTTCTGTGTTTATCATCCGATTGGATTGTAATTTGGGAAACAGATTTATATTGCAATTATTTGTGTTCATACCAAAGCAGAAAGCTATAACTTCAATGCTTCTCTATATAATCGAAAATTATCGATTTGCGTGGGCGGTGGACGTGGTATAAATTAAAAAAAAAACTCGATCTACCTATGGTATACAGGAATCTTCATGTGAAGTATGGTGTCTCTAGCTTTTGTAATAGCTGAGATCTAGACGTTAAAACCGACAGACGGACAGATGGACGGACAGACAGACAGACAGACGGACAAACAGACAGGGGTCTCCCACGCCTCCTTCTGCCTGTTACATACATTTGCACAAACTTAGTATACCATTTTTGACCATTTTCAATGGTCGAATGGTATAAAAAGAAATAAACGATTATGCAATGAATTGGGAAAACTCCAAAAAAACTCAGTCAGATCAGCTTAAGGATCGGCAAATGCCTTAGAAAATCTCTTAATAAAGCCAAAAACACCCATAGTCTTCTTGATTACAGTAGAAATATGTTTAGAAAACTTGAGTTTGGGTCCAAACAACCGCAAAGAGTGTGTAGTATATACTTAGAAGTGGCTTAAGAGAATGTCAACAGCTTGCATTGATTGATTAGCGTGGAACCTAAAATTTGAAATAAACTGCAGGAGCTTAACATATTTGTTACCTTCATACGAAATTTGGTGTCTCTATCTTCGAAGGGTATAGATGTGTAATAAAACAAAGTTATTGCAACAGCTATATCCCTGCAAAAATAAAGATCGGAACACTCAATTTGGTGGATAAGATTATTAAGTAATAACAAGTAAGAAAGCTACAGTCAAGTGTGCTCGACTGTAATATAGCCGCTACCCAGCTTCTCGTTCATCAAAATAATTTGTGAACAATAAAGAACGGCCACAATCATATTTTGACCGTAAAAAGCCATAGACTTACAATATTTATGCAAAGACAAAAACTAAAACAAAACAAGTAAGAAAAGCTACATAATTTCTGTATTAATACCCAATCGGATGTAATTTTGGGAATGGGTGCATATTATCAGCATCTTTACGTGTTCTAAAGCAGAAATCTGTAACCTAAATACAATACTTTCCTTAATATTCGTAAAATATCTATTTGCGTGGGCGGTGGGCGTGGCACCTCAAATTTGAAATAATTTTTATCTGCGCATGATTTATAGAAACCATCATGCCAAATTTGGTGTCTATAACTGTAATACTTTCATTAATATTCGTAAATTATCGATTTGCGTTGGCGGTGGGCATGGCATCTCAAATTTGAAATAAATCTCTTTATAAAGCCAAAAACGCCCATAGTCTTCTTGAGTACAGTAGAAATATGTTTAGAGAACTTGAGTTTGGGTCCAAACAACCGCAAAGAGTGTGTAGTATATACTTAGAAGTAGCTTAAGAGAATGTCAACAGCTTGCATTGATTGAGTAGCGTGGAACCTAAAATTTAAAATAAACTGCAGGAGCTTAACATATTTGTTACCTTCATACGAAATGACATTAATTTTATCTGGGCATGATTTATAGGAACCATCATGTCAAATTTGGTGTCTGTAGCTTTTGTAATAGCTGAAATCTTGACGTTCATACAGACAGACGGACAGAAAGACGAACAGACGGACAGACAGACAGACGGACAGACGGACAGACGGACATGGCTCAATCGACGCGGCTGTTGATCCTGAGCCAGAATATATATACTTAATGAGGTCTTTTGATTCCGGCGGAACTCGAAAAGAAAAGTCAGAATTTTTTTTAAGTAAGTGTAAACACACTGCTATTTTAGATTATAAAGTACTATAGACCCCAAAAAAAGTATTTTCACATATAAAAGTTCAATGCTAAATGGAACCTCACGTTGTAAAAATGGTTAATTATACCCGCTACTCATAGAGTATAAGGGTATTATAACTTTGTTCAAATCGAAAATGTACTTAACAGGCAAAAGGAGAGATCTCCGACCCCATAAAGTATATATATTCTGGCTCAGAGTCAGCAGCTGAGTCGATATAGCCATGTCCGTCTGTCCGTCTGTCTCTCCGTTTGAAAATCTAGATCTCAGCTATTATAAGGGCTAGGACTTCCAAATTTCTCCCCCTTCTGCCACCAAAAATATAAAAAAATTGACTACAAGCCCAATTTTTGTGTCATATTGTTTATTTTTGGTTTATATGATAACTAAAATTTGTTAATAATTGGATAATAAACACAGAAGTTATTTAATTCCACGTTTTCAATAACAGTAAGCAGTACTGCCGCCAGCGCTGCCTGCAGCATTGCGCCGATTAGTGCATACGTGTACGGTGGTTTAATAGGTTAAGTGGTGGATTGTAAAACGAACAGTACTTTTGTGTGCAAATGTGTGCAAACCTTTTTATACCATTCGACCATTGAAAACGGTCAAAAATGGTATACTAAGTTTGTGCAAATGTATGTAACAGGCAGAAGGAGACGTGACAGACCCCACAAAGTATATATATTCTGACTCAGGAGCACTAGCTGAGTCGATTGAGCCATGTCCGTCTGTCTGTTTCCTGTTGCGCCCACGCAAATCGATAATTTCGATTTCAATTATCACTTTGGTATGAACACAAATAATTGCAATATAAATCTATTCCCCAAATTACAATCCAATCGGACCATAAACATAGAAGTTATCAATGTTTCCGTTTTCCGTACTTCCACTACTTGCGCCTGTGCTGCGCGTCGTGACGTCATCGCCACGATGTTTCGTTTCACCCGTAGCGTACAGCTGATTGCTATGATGTTTTTACATGTAGATGGCGCTATTCATAGATAGATTTAATTTAAACAATAGGTCGCGGATAAACGTGTGCTGAGTTTTTTGATGGAATTAAATGTGTGATAATTTGTTTCGAAACTGGGCGACTGGTATCTTACTGTCGGGCGCGCTCGACTGTAGCTTTCTTTACTTGTTTAGATTTTGACTTTGCATCAATATTGTAAGTTCGTGTCCTTTTAAGGTCAAAATATAATTGTAGCCGTTCTTTATTGTTTTGCAAGATTTATATTTGCAGAAGCTAAACTTTTTTTGCACAATCTAAAACAAACTTGTACAGCGTACAGTATAAACACATATTGTCCTCAAATCTAAGTGATCTAGGTTTTCACAGAGGCGGTCAGAAAGATATGCCTCTATAGATGCGACTGTTGATCCTGAGTAAGAGTGTATATACGCTATGGGTCGACCAAAGTCGGAAGATGTGTTTAGACGAAGACGCACATGCAACAGGCTCGGATTGCAGTTTGCATCTCAGATTAGAGTAACTACTGTGGCACAAAAACATAGAATGTCAGGATCATCTGGAGAAGGGGCAAAGCAAAGAAAAAAGTCGCAATGGTAACGGTATGTATAGAGAAAAGGACCGGTAAATCATTAAGTTCTCCAAGTGTGACGAATTTGGACAATTTGCATCCTCTTACCGAGAAGGGCCTTCAAGTGGACGCGATAAAGCGTGTAGATCTGCACAGTAGATACACCGACGGAAACAATATACATATCTGGTATATCTATTCCATTTTGTTTTGACTCTGTCGCTGACAGTTCTTTGGTAGAGCAATGCATGGCCGATAAATTTAAGAAGAACTCAGCAATTTCTATGTAATATAAATATTGAACAATATGGCATTAAGTTTTTACTGCATGTAGAACTTGAGTTTGGGTCCAAACAACCGCAAAGAGTGTGTGGTATATACTTAGAAGTGGCTTAAGAGAATGTCAACAGCTTGCATTGATTGAGTAGCGTGGAACCTAAAATTTAAAATAAACTGCAGGAGCTTAACATATTTGTTACCTTCATACGAAATTTGGTGTTTTTATCTTCGAAGGGTATAGATGTGTAATAAAACAAATTTATTGCAACAGCTATATCCCTGCAAAAATAAAGATCGGAACACTCAATTTGGTGGATAAGATTATTAAGTAATAACAAGTAAGAAAGCTACAGTCGAGTGTGCTCGACTGTAATATAGCCGCTACCCAGCTTCTCGTTCATCAAAATAATTTGTGAACAATAAAGAACGGCCACAATCATATTTTGACCGTAAAAAGCCATAGACTTACAATATTTATGCAAAGACAAAAACTAAAATAAAACAAGTAAGAAAAGCTACATAACTTCTGTATTAATACCCAATCGGATGTAATTTTGGGAATGGGTGCATATTATCAGCATCTTTACGTGTTCTAAAGCAGAAATCTGTAACCTAAATACAATACTTTCCTTAATATTCGTAAAATATCTATTTGCGTGGGCGGTGGGCGTGGCACCTCAAATTTGAAATAATTTTTATCTGCGCATGATTTATAGAAACCATCATGCCAAATTTGGTGTCTGTAACTGTAATACTTTCATTAATATTCGTAAATTATCGATTTGCGTGGGCGGTGGGCATGGCATCTCAAATATGAAATTAATTTTATCTGGGCATGATTTATAGGAACCATCATGCCAAATTTGATGTCTGAAACTGTAATACTTATTATTCGTAAATTATCGATTTTCGGTGGGCGGTGGGCGTGGCACTCCAAATTTGAAATAAACTTGATGTGCGTATGGTATACAGGAACCATCATGTCAAATTTGGTGTCTGTAGCTTTTGTAATAGCTGAAATCTTGACGTTCATACAGACAGACGGACAGAAAGACGAACAGACGGACAGACAGACAGACGGACAGACGGACAGACGGACATGGCTCAATCGACGCGGCTGTTGATCCTGAGCCAGAATATATATACTTAATGAGGTCTTTTGATTCCGGCGGAACTCGAAAAGAAAAGTCAGAATTTTTTTTAAGTAAGTGTAAACACACTGCTATTTTAGATTATAAAGTACTATAGACCCCAAAAAAAGTATTTTCACATATAAAAGTTCAATGCTAAATGGAACCTCACGTTGTAAAAATGGTTAATTATACCCGCTACTCATAGAGTATAAGGGTATTATAACTTTGTTCAAATCGAAAATGTACTTAACAGGCAAAATGAGAGATCTCCGACCCCATAAAGTATATATATTCTGGCTCAGAGTCAGCAGCTGAGTCGATATAGCCATGTCCGTCTGTCCGTCTGTCTCTCCGTTTGAAAATCTAGATCTCAGCTATTATAAGGGCTAGGACTTCCAAATTTCTCCCCCTTCTGCCACCAAAAATATAAAAAAATTGACTACAAGCCCAATTTTTGTGCCATATTGTTTATTTTTGGTTTATATGATAACTAAAATTTGTTAATAATTGGATAATAAACACAGAAGTTATTTAATTCCACGTTTTCAATAACAGTAAGCAGTACTGCCGCCAGCGCTGCCTGCAGCATTGCGCCGATTAGTGCATACGTGTACGGTGGTTTAATAGGTTAAGTGGTGGATTGTAAAACGAACAGTACTTTTGTGTGCAAATGTGTGCAAACCTTTTTATACCATTCGACCATTGAAAACGGTCAAAAATGGTATACTAAGTTTGTGCAAATGTATGTAACAGGCAGAAGGAGACGTGACAGACCCCACAAAGTATATATATTCTGACTCAGGATCACTAGCTGAGTCGATTGAGCCATGTCCGTTTGTCTGTTTCCTGTTGCGCCCACGCAAATCGATAATCTCGATTTCAATTATTACTTTGGTATGAACACAAATAATTGCAATATAAATCTATTCCCCAAATTACAATCCAATCGGACCATAAACATAGAAGTTATCAATGTTTCCGTTTTCCGTACTTCCACTACTTGCGCCTGTGCTGCGCGTCGTGACGTCATCGCCACGATGTTTCGTTTCACCCGTAGCGTACAGCTGATTGCTATGATGTTTTCACATGTAGATGGCGCTATTCATAGATAGATTTAATTTAAACAATAGGTCGCGGATAAACGTGTGCTGAGTTTTTTGATGGAATTAAATGTGTGATAATTTGTTTCGAAACTGGGCGACTGGTATCTTACTGTCGGGCGCGCTCGACTGTAGCTTTCTTTACTTGTTTAGATTTTGACTTTGCATCAATATTGTAAGTTCGTGTCCTTTTAAGGTCAAAATATAATTGTAGCCGTTCTTTATTGTTTTGCAAGATTTATATTTGCAAACTTGTACAGCGTACAGTATAAACACATATTGTCCTCAAATCTAGGTGATCTAGGTTTTCACAGAGGCTGACAGAAAGATATGCCTCTATAGATGCGACTGTTGATCCTGAGTAAGAGTGTATATACGCTATGGGTCGACCAAAGTCGAAAGATGTGTTTAGACGAAGACGCACATGCAACAGGCTCGGATTGAAGTTTGCATCTCAGATTAGAGTAACTACTGTGGCACAAAACCATAGAATGTCAGGATCATCTGGAGAAGGGGCAAAGCAAAGAAAAAAGTCGCAATGGTAACGGTATGTATAGAGAAAAGGACCGGTAAATCATTAAGTTCTCCAAGTGTGACGAATTTGGACAATTTGCATCCTCTTACCGAGAAGGGCCTTCAAGTGGACGCGATAAAGCGTGTAGATCTGCACAGTAGATACACCGACGGAAACAATATACATATCTGGTATATCTATTCCATTTTGTTTTGACTCTGTCGCTGACAGTTCTTTGGTAGAGCAATGCATGGCCGATAAATTTAAGAAGAACTCAGCAATTTCTATGTAATATAAATATTGAACAATATGGCATTAAGTTTTTACTGCATGTAGTTATACATAAGTTTTTGAACCAAAAAGTATTAATTGGCCAATCCAAAGCCAAGGTTTTGGGGTGACTATGTTAAGGTTTAACTTTATAAAACTAAATGAGTAGATTTCTTAACTTTGACTTACTATAAAGATGCTTTTCTTATAAAGCCGACGTAGGTAAATATGAGAAGACAGTATTAATGAACATCTCGAACATCTCTGATTGGCTTATAAATGGAGCTCCAAATACTCGAGTCTCCACAGAACAGGTAGTTAGTTAAATTATTTTTTAAATTACGGTCAAATATTATAGTCCTAATTGTTCTATCTAATATACACTTTGTGGGGTCTTCCACATCTCCTTCTGCCTGTTACATATATTTGCACAAACTTAGTACTCCATTTTTGGCCGTTTTCAATGGTCGAATGGTATAAAAAGGAAGGCATTGGGTTTTGGCAAAATTTTGGACAAATGAGTGGCAAAATAAACGCACAAGCAAATGAAGCAGACAAAGCAAAACGACTAAAGAGAGGAGTTTTGTTAAGTTTGCTCTCTTAGTGCGCGCAGATGCAGGAAAAGGGGAATGCGGCGTGTGTATGTGTATCACCTTAGGCCAAATCGAAGGATCATGGAAGCCCAGGGGATTACCCCTGAGCACCAGTTCGGCTTTCGTGCTGGCCACTGTACTGTCGAGCAGCACAATCGGGTCATCGAGCAAATTCTGACTGCTTACGACAATAAGGAATATTGCAACAGCCTCTTATTGGGCTTCGAGAAGCGTTTGATCGAGTATGGCACATTGGACTCCAACTAAAAATCAAACAGATGCTATCTGCTCCATATTTGTTGCTGAAATTATACCTGGAAGGAAGGCGATTCGCTGTGCGTTTCCATTCAGAACTTTCTACCGAAGCCTATATCGTAGACTCATATTTTCCAAGCATGTGACTGCCATCAGAACGCGCTTACGTGCTAAGGTGGCGAAGCACTACTGGCTACTCTGTTCGCGCAGTAAATTGTCACTCTCCAACAAACTGACATTTTACAAACAGATTATAGCACCAAACTGGAAATACGGGTGCCAAATCTGGGGCTTGGCATGTGACAACCAAATCTAAAGGATCCAGGCTATCCAAAATAAGGTCGCAAGACTCATCACCGGCTGCGAATGGTTTGTTCAAAACACGCGACGGTATTTGATAAGATAAACCAGCAGGCTCAATAGAAGGCAACCGAGGGATCTCATTTCCCGATCTCCTTTGACAAGGGTCAACAGAAGCTGACGATTATCATATATTTTATTTGTTTTCTGTGCTTGTTATATAAATGCTCAAATTTTTTTAAAATTTGATTAAGCCCAAATGGGCTGAACAAATAGAGAACAAGTAAGAACGGCTACAGTCAAGTGTTGACTGTATAAGCCCATGGATTTTTCAAGGTTATAAAAAAATCAGAATTATAAAACTGTTATTGGTAAACGTTTTTAACAAAGAAAAAAAAAATAAACAACACATATTATTTTCAGTAAGACGCCAAGTAGTCCAAGCAATTGGAAAACAAGTAAGAGAGCTACATTCGAGTGTGCTCGAATGTAATATACCCCCTATCCAGCTGCTCGTACATCAAAATTATTTGCGGAACAATAAAGAACGGCCACAATCATATTTTGACCGTAAAAGGCCATGGACTTACAATATTTATGCAAAGTCAAAATCTAAAATAAAACAAGTAAGAAAGCTACATTCGAGTGTACTCGACTGTAATATACCCGCTACCCAGCTGCTCGTACATCAAAATTATTTGCGGAAAAATAAAGAACGGGTTCAATCATATTTTGACCGTAAAAGGCCATGGACTTACAATATTTATGCAAAGTCAAAATCTAAAATAAAACAAGTAAGAAAGCTACATTCGAGTTTGCTCGACTGTAATATACCCGCTACCCAGCTGCTCGTACATCATCTATTTGCGGAACAAAAAAAAAGGCTACAATCATTATTTTGACCGTAAAAGGCTATGGACTTACAATATTTATGCAAAGTCAAAATCTAAAATAAAAAAAAAAACATTTTTGCACACATTTAATTTTTGATGCGGGCGGGACTCGAACCCGTTCGTTTTGCAGTCAACAACTTAACCCATTTCACCACCGTACACGCACACACGATTCGGCACAATGCTGCATGCAGCGCTGCCGGCAGCGCTTCTTACAGCTATGGAAAACGTTAAGCTGAATAACTTCTGTGTTTATTATCCGATTGTTACCAAAATTTTCAGAGATCATCTGGCTAGCTATAGTTATCATGTAAACCGAAAATGAACAATATGGCATCAAAATTGCACTTGTAATCAATGTTTTTTCGATTTACGGAGGCGGAAGGGGGGTTGGCCAAAATCCAAAATAAACTTGATCAGCGTGCAATAATAACACATATTGTCACCAAATTTGGTAGTTCTAGCTCTTATAATAGCTGAGATCTAGATTTTCACACGGTCAGACAGACGGACAGACAGACAGACAGACGGACAGACGGACAAACGGACAGACAGACAGACAGACATGGCTATATCGACTCGGCAGTTGATCCTGAGCCAGAATATATATACTTTATGGGGTCGGAGGTGTCTCCTTCTGCCTGTTGCATACATTTTCGGTTTGAACAAAGTTATAATATCCTTCTACTCTATGAGTAGCGGGTAAAAACATTTTTGCACATATTTAATTTTTGATGCGGGCTGGACTTGAACCCGTAAATCCATAATAGTACTGTTCGTTTTGCAGTCAACAACTTAACCCATTTCACCACCGTACACGCACACACGATTCGGCACAATGCTGCAAGCAGCGCTGCCGGCAGCGCTGCTTTCAGCTATTGAAAACGTTAAGCTGAATAACTTCTGTGTTTATTATCCGATTGTTACCAAACTTTCAGAGATCATCTGGCTAGTTATAGTTATCATGTGAACCGAAAATGAACAATGTGGCATCAAAATTGCGCTTGTAATCAATGTTTTTTCGATTTACGGGGGCGGAAGGGGGCGTGGCCAAAATCCAAAATAAACTTGATCAGCGTGCAATAATAACACATATTGTCACCAAATTTGGTAGTTCTAGCTCTTATAATAGCTGAAATCTAGATTTTCACACGGACGGACAGATGGACAGACAGACAGACGGACAGACGAACATGGCTATATCGACTCGGCTGTTGATCCTGAGCCAGAATATATATACTTTATGGGGTCGGAGGTGTCTCCTTCTGCCTGTTACATACATTTTCGGTTTGAACAAAGTTATAATACCCTTCTACTCTATGAGTAGCGGGTATAACAATCCTAAAGGAAAAGTTGCTTTACTGCAAGCTACGTATTATGCAGCACTCTGCATTCATGAACTAACATGGACTACCACTTTGCTATACGGAGCTCCTTGACTCACAATCGGTAACTTTCTACAGTCAATTATAACTTCCGCATTATTGGAATATTGAAAACTGCGAGCAATTTTCTGAACAGGAGGGTCTATACAATGTGTAGATATGTACGAAGGACTTCAACCCCGACGAACGTGTTTTTAACGGAGATCCAGTAAATAGGGATGTTTAAGTGCAAAATTTAAGCCCAAGTGCAACCATTATATAAAAGCGAAAAGACGCTAATACATATTTATATGTGTTACAATAACTTTTTTAAAACAAGTAAGAAAGCTACAGTCGAGTGTGCTCGACTGTAATATACCCGCTACCCAGCTGCTCGTACATCATCTATTTGCGGAACAAAAAAAAAACGGCTACATCATTATTTTGACCGTAAAAGGCTATGGACTTACAATATTTATGCAAAGTCAAAATCTAAAATAAAAAAAAACATTTTTGCACACATTTAATTTTTGATGCGGGCGGGACTCGAACCCGTTCGTTTTGCAGTCAACAACTTAACCCATTTCACCACCGTACACGCACACACGATTCGGCACAATGCTGCATGCAGCGCTGCCGGCAGCGCTTCTTACAGCTATGGAAAACGTTAAGCTTAATAACTTCTGTGTTTATTATCCGATTGTTACCAAATTTTCAGAGATCATCTGGCTAGCTATAGTTATCATGTAAACCATCATGTAAATGAACAATATGGCATCAAAATTGCGCTTGTAATCAATGTTTTTTCGATTTGCGGGGGCGGAAGGGGGGTTGGCCAAAATCCAAAATAAACTTGATCAGCGTGCAATAATAATACATATTGTCACCAAATTTGGTTGTCCTAGCTCTTATAATAGCTGAGATCTAGATTTTCACACGGACAGACAGACGGACAGACGGACATGGCTATATCGACTCGGCTGTTGATCCTGAGCAAGAATATATATACTTTATGGGGTCGGAGGTGTCTCCTTCTGCCTGTTACATACATTTTCGGTTTGAACAAAGTTATAATACCCTTTTACTCTGTGAGTAGCGGGTATAAAAATTTAAGAAAAAGCTGCACTCTAAGAAACACACACAGCAGATTTAAGAGACAGTCACTTCTCCGCTTGCTAACTAAGTTCATTGTGAGCCATTCAAAAAATATTAAATAAAATGCACGACCACCAATTAATGCATATTCAAAAATTAAAGTATAAGTTCTTAAAAAAAAAAGAAAAAGCTTAAGCGGCATGAACTGAGAATCGAACCACGGGCCTGTCGGTTCAGGAGTTCATCGCTTTTCCACTAAGCTACTGACGCTGTTATCCAACAACTGCAAAAATTTGCATTGTAAGGCATTCTTATTACTTCCTGTACAAATAAAGAATTTGCGCTGCCGGCAGCGCTGCTTACAGCTATGGAAATCGTTAAGCTGAATAACTTCTGTGTTTATTATCCTATTGTTATCAAATTTTCAGAGATCATCTGGCTAGGTATAGTTATCATATAAACCGAAAATGAACAATATGGCATTAAAATTGCGCTTGAAATCAATGTTTTTTCAATTGATAGGGGCGGAAGGGGCCGTGGCCAAAATCTAAAAAAAACTTGATTAGCGTGCAATAATAACACATTTTATCACAAAATTTGGTAGTTCTAGCTCTTATAATAGCTGAGATCTAGATTTTCACACGGACAGACAGACGGACAGACGGACATGGCTGTATCGACTCAGATGTTAATCCTGAGCCAGAATATATATACTTTATGGGGTCGGAGGTGTCTCCTTCTGCCTGTTACATACATTTTCGGTTTGAACAAAGTTATAATACCCTTCTATTCTATGAGTAGCGGGTATAATAAAGAAATATAAGTCAAAGCTGCGCTCTGACAATCACACAAAGGTGACTTAAGAGACTGTCACTTCTCAACTGGTTAACTAAGTTCATTGTGAGCCATTAAAAAAATGTTTTTTTCGATTTACGGGGGCGGAAGGGGGCCTGGCCAAAATCCAAAATAAACTTGATCAGCGTGCAATAATAACACATATTGTCACCAAATTTGGTATTTCTAGCTCTTATAATAGCTAAGATCTAGATTTTCACACGGACAGACAGACGGACAGACGGATGGCTATATCGACTCGGCTGTTGATCTTGAGCCAGAATATATATACTTTATGGGGTCGGAGGTGTCTCCTTCTTTCTGTTACATACATTTTCGGTTTGAGCAAAGTTATAATACCCATATACTCTACGAGTAGCGGGTATACAAATATCAAAACTTAACTGGTAGATTCTATTGCAGCTATACGATATATCGGTTCGATTTTGATGAAATTTGCATAGCCTCGCACAAACATACTAATCCTTAGACTGGAAACATTTCTAAGCGATTCTCGAAAAATAACAAAAATAAAGCAGTGGGTTACATAGCAGCTATGCGATATATCGGTTAGAATTAAAAAAAATTTCTATACATTAAAAAACAACAAACATCAATGTGTCTGTCCGATTTCAATACCATTTTTACAGCCTTTAAATACATTATTTGACATACTTATATCGGAAAAGTATCGTTATATCTGCCATTTATCTATATTGGTCGAAACCGGCTCCTTTCGACTTGTTTCTGGCGTGTAGCAAGGAGAAGCACGTATACCACGTATTAATAAGATATCTCTACAACTGAGAGACTAGTTTGTGTTGCACCATACACACGGACATGGCTTTATCGACTCCTCCATTTCTCCTGATTACGAATAGATATTCTTTGTAGACTCGGCGAGGGTTCCTAAGGTACGTTGCAAACTTCTGCCCAAAATTAATATATCCTACAATAAGATTAAAAGTTTTAAAACCACAGCATACATGGTTTTAACTGTTTATAACAACGTATCAGGAAATAAACTCATTTAAACCACAAATATAGCAGTACGATATAAAAATACTATATATATTAATATTTAAAAATATATAAACATATCATAAGTAATAAACTTTCATTAAATATGCAAAATTCAGATGATCATAATATACCATTGTTAAATGAAATTATCTATCCTGATATCGAACCGGGAATCATAAATAAAGCATTAATTGAATCATGCTACTTGAATGATGCGCAACCTGGAGAAGAACGTCGCCTTCATCAATTAGAACCAGTTGTTTTAGAAAACATTAAATCAATGCGAATTGAGTTTAAGAGTAAGTAAATTTTATATCAATAAGTATTTGTGGTATTAGAAAACTGTTTCAAAATATTAATGCAATTGGGTATATAAGAAATCATTAAGAAATGAATCGAACACGATTTAATTGAATACCAAATTAAAACTAATTACCAATTAGGAGCTACAACCATGAAGTGGACGATATGCAATGATGTAAAAGGACTAAGCTTAAGGGAAGAAAGAATTGTTTTGTCTGTGATATCAACGCGTGAAAACCTACTAGGAAGTAATTAGTTTCTTTATTAGCTCATACAATTTTCACAACTGCCGCTTGGCTGATTTTTTGGTCGTAGGGAGAATACCGATTACCGAGAAAGAGTGACAAAAGAAAGTTGACTGACTTTAAACTAATAAAAAGATTGTTTTTGTTTTTGGGGCATACAGCAAGGCAGCAAATGTACTTCCAGACGAATCGTTACCAAATTTCTAGTTATTATTTGGATTTTGATATCCAGCTGCTCGTACATCGGAATTATTTGCGAAGCAATAAAGAACGGCTTCAATCATATTTTGACCGTAAAAGGCCATGGACTTACAATACTGATGTGAAGTCAAAATCTTAAATAATAAAAAAAATTTAATACACAATTAATTTTTGACACGGCGTGACTCGAACCCGTAAATGCATAATAGTACTGTTCGCTTCGCAGTCCCCCACTTAACCCATTTGACCACCGTACACTTTCGCACTATTCGGCACAATGCTTCAGGCAGCTCTGCCCCCAAATTAAAGGACAACACTTATGTGAATCATACGCTGTAAAATTTTTATTAAAATTTGGGACACGCCTACTTCCGCCCCCGCAAATCGATAAAACGTATAGCAAGCGCAAGAATAAAGCTAGAGTATTCAGTTTTGGTGTGAATGATAATTATCACCACCTAAACGATAGCTGAAAATTTGGTTCCGATCGGATAATGAACATAAAAGTTATTCAACGTTTCATATAGTTTTGCACTGCGCCCATTGCAAGTAAGCAAGCAAACAAGCAGTGTTTTTTCCAAGCAGTGTTTTTTCCAACTCCTTGGACTGCTTGGCGTCTAACTGAAAATTATATGTGTTCTTTATTATTTTTCTTTGAAAAACACGTTTACCAATAACAGTTTTTTAAATCTGATTTTTATACCCGTTACTCATAGAGTAGAAGGGTATTATAACTTTGTTCAAACCGAAAGTGTATGTAACAGGCAGAAGGAGACACCTCCGACCCCAAAAAGTATATATATTCTGGCTCAGGATCAACAGCCGAGCCGATATAGCCATATCCGTCTGTCTATCTGTCCGTCTGTCCGTCTGTCCGTCTGTCTGCCCGTGTGAAAATCTAGATCTCAACTATTATAAGAGCTAGAACTAAACAAGTAAGATAGTTACAGTCGAGTATGCTCGACTGTAATATATCCGCTACCCAGCTGCTCTTACATCATTTATTTGCGGAATAAAAAAAATGGCTACAATCATATTTTGATCGTAAAAGGCTATGGACTTAAAATATTTATGCAGTCAAAATCTAAAATAAAAAAAAAAACATTTTTGCACACATTTAATTTTTGATGCAGGCGGGACTCGAACCCGTTAATGCATAATAGTCCTGTTCGTTTTGCAGTCAACAGCTTAGCCCATTTCACCACCGTACACGCACACACGATTCGGCACAATGCTGCAGGCAGCGCTGCTTACAGCTATGGAAAACGTTAAGCTGAATAACTTCTGTGTTTATTATCCGATAACTATAGTTATCATGTAAACCGAAAATGAACAATATGGCATCAAAATTGCGCTTGCAGTCAATGTTTTTTCGATTTACAGGGGCGGAAGGAGGAGTGGCCAAAATCCAAAATACACTTGATCAGCGTGCAATAATAACACATATTGTCACCAAATTTGGTAGTTCTAGCTCTTATAATAGCTGAGATCTAGATTTTCACACGGACAGACAGACGGACAGACGGACAGACAGACAGACGGACAGACGGACATGGCTATATCGACTCGGCTGTTGATCCTGAGCCACAATATATATACTTTATGGGGTCGGAGGTGTCTCCTTCTGCCTGTTACATACATTTTCGGTTTGAACAAAGTTATAATACCCTTCTACTGTATGAGTAGCGGGTATAAAAATAATTTTTTGCACACGTTTAACTTTTGATGCGGGTGGGACTCGAACCCATAAATGCATAATAGTTTCGTTCGTTATGCAGTCCACAACTTAACCCATTTCACCACCGTACACGCACACATTATTCGGCACAATGCTGCAAGCAGCGCTGCTGGCAAAAGGAGTAAAAAGTATTGAAAACGTATAACATTTATTCAGGTACCACAAAAATCCAAGATTTATCACTTAAACAGTAAAAATAATAATTCTACCTGTTGAAGACTACAAATCGAATACGTGCATGGAAAAAACGATATGTGCCCTTTTAATACCTCTTTATAGTTCATTGTGAGTCATTCAAAAAATGTTAAATAAAATGCACGACCACCAATTAATGCATATTCAAAAATTAAAGTATAAGTTCTTAAAAAAAGAAAAAAAAAAGCTTAAGCGGCATGAACTGAGAATCGAACCACGGGCCTGTCGGTTCAGGAGTTCATCGCTTTTCCACTAAGCTACTGACGCTGTTATCCAACAACTGCAAAAATTTGCATTGTAAGGCATTCTTATTATTTCCTGTACAAATAAAGAATTTGCGCTGCCGGCAGCGCTGCTTACAGCTATGGAAATCGTTAAGCTGAATAACTGCTGTGTTTATTATCCTATTGTTATCAAATTTTCAGAGATCATCTGGCTAGGTATAGTTATCATATAAACCGAAAATGAACAATATGGCATTAAAATTGCGCTTGAAATCAATTTTTTTCAATTGAAAGGGGCGGAAGGGGGCGTGGCCAAAATCCAAAAAAAAACTTGATTAGCGTGCAATAATAACACATTTTATCACAAAATTTGGTAGTTCTAGCTCTTATAATAGCTGAGATCTAGATTTTTACAGGGACAGACAGACGGACATGGCTGTATCGACTCAGATGTTAATCCTGAGCCAGAATATATATACTTTATGGGGTCGGAGGTGTCTCCTTCTGCCTGTTACATACATTTTCGGTTTGAACAAAGTTATAATACCCTTCTATTCTATGAGTAGCGGGTATAATAAAGAAATATAAGTCAAAGCTGCGCTCTGACAATCACACAAAGGTGACTTAAGAGACTGTTACTTCTCAACTGGTTAACTAAGTTCATTGTGAGCCATTAAAAAAATGTTTTTTTCGATTTACGGGTGCGGAAGGGGGCCTGGCCAAAATCCAAAATAAACTTGATCAGCGTGCAATAATAACACATATTGTCACCAAATTTGGTAGTTCTAGCTCTTATAATAGCTAAGATCTAGATTTTCACACAGACAGACAGACGGACAGACAGACAGACGGACATGGCTATATCGACTCGGCTGTTGATCCTGAGCCAGAATATATATACTTTATGGGGTCGGAGGTGTCTCCTTCTGCCTGTTACATACATTTTCGGTTTGAACAAAGTTATAATACCCTTCTACTGTATGAGTAGCGGGTATAAAAACGACCGATAGGTTCTATGGCATCTATCTATCTGTATCGGTCCGTACCGGCTCGATCAGAATTATTTACAGCGGGCAGCACTAAGAAATTTTTGGACCATTCGTAAATTCTTGCACGACAAATCTAGATCTCAGCTATTATAAGAGCTTGGACTACCAAATTTGGTGACAATATGTGTTATTATTGCACGCTGATCAAGTTTATTTTGGATTTTGGCCATGCCCCCTTCCGCCCCCGTAAATCGATAAAACATTAATTACAAGCGCAATGTTGATGCCATATTGCTCATTTTCGGTTTATATGATAACTATAGCTAGCCAGATGATCTCTGAAAATTTGGTAAGAATCGGATAATAAACACAGAAGTTATTCAGCTTAACGTTTTCCATAGCTGAAATCAGCGCTACCGGCAGCGCTGCTTGCAGCATTGTGCCGAATCGTGTGTGCGTGTACGGTGGTGAAATGGGTTAAGTTGTTGACTGCAAAACGAACCGTACTATTATGCATTTACGGGTTCGAGTCCCGCCAGCATCAAAAATTAAATGTGTGCAAAAATCTTTTTTTTTTATTTTAGATTTTGACTTTGCATAAACATTGTAAGTCCATAGCCGTTTTTTTTTGTTCCGCAAACAAATGATGTACGAGCAGCTGGGTAGCGGGTGAATTACAGTCGTGCATACTCGAATGTAGCTTTCTTACTTGTTTTAACAAAATTTATTAAAAGTTAGAGTGCTCTAGAACACTTTCCATTCAAGTATATAAAGAGGTATTAAAAGGGCACATATCGTTTTTTACATGAACGTATTCGATTTATAGTCTTCAACAGGTAGAACTATTTGGGATTTGTTTGGTATCTGAATAAAAGTTATACGTTTTCAATACTTTCTACTCCTTTTGCCGGCAGTGCTGCTTGCAGCATTGTGCCGAATAGTGTGTGCGTGTACGGTGGTGAAATGATTTAAGTTGTGGACTGCAAAACGAACAGAACTATTATGCATTTAAATGCATTCGAGTCCCACCCGCATCAAAAGTTAAATGTGTGCAAAAAATTATTTTTTTTTATTTTAGGTTTTGACTTTGCATAAATATTGTAAGTCCATGGCCTTTTATGGTCAAAATATGATTGTGGCCGTTCTTTGTTGTTCCGCAAATAATTTTGATGTACGAGCAACTGGGTAGCGAGTATATTACAGTCGTGCACACTCGAATGTAGCTATCTTACTTGTTTTTTTTTTTATTTTTGGATATCTCTCCGATGAAAAAAACCGCGTCGAAATCCGTTTTCATGCCGGATAAAGGGTTACAAAATCCATGGTCTCGTACAGTCAATACTTGTCTGTAGCCGTTCTTACTTGTTATAGATGGCGTCGATTGCGTTGCTGCGTATATGATGTTGTCATTTAAATATGCTTTTGCAGAGTCCAGTTCGTTTTTTGTCTTTAGAGAGATATTTATTTCCGTGTTCTATTCCAAAATCGCGCAAAACATATTCCATTTGGTTTTGTGGTTAAATAAATGGGAGTCATAGTTGTTTTCTTCTAGTCCACCATGTAGTGTAATTAATATGGCCAATGGTCGGAAGAGAGGTTTATTAAAGCCGGTAGTTTATTTGTGTCAGTTGGCCAGTAAGTCGGCTCTCCTGTGCTTAAAGCACGGCTATTATTGTTTCTGACTGCTTCACATTTTTTTAATTGCTTACAATGAATTTAGTTAACAAGTGGAGAAGTGACAGTTTCTTAAATCAGCTATGTGCGATTGTTAGAGCTCACCTTTTTCTTATATTTTTTTATTTTTATTTTTTATTTAATTGTATGCTTAAGTTATGAGAATAATTAGCAACAACAACACGCATCATGCATTCAGACTTTGTTTTATCGTGCAAGAAATTTCAAATGGTCTCACTTTCGGCACTTCACTTCACTACTACACTACACTTCACTTTTGGCAAAATTTGCGTAATGGCTTAATGGCCGAATGGAGAAGTGGTGGACCTCTTAGGTAATGGGTCCAAGATTCGATTCCGCATGCATGCGTGTCATGGTGGGGGAGATCGAACTTTTCTTATTTTTTGCAAAGAAAAGTTTTTGCCTCCCTTTTTGAGCTACCTTTATGAAACTTTGTATACATGTTTCTTATTGCTGCCCGCTGTAAATAAGTCGGAACGAGGCGGTACGGACCGATCGTATATCATCGTATAGATACCATAGAACCTATCGGTCGTTTTTTTAATAAAATTTATTAAAAGTTAGAGTGCTCTAGAACACTTTCCATTCAAGTATATAAAGAGGTATTAAAAGGGCACATATCGTTCTTTACATGTACGTATTCGATTTATAGTCCTCAACAGGTAGAATTATTATTTTTGCGGTCTTGGATTTTTTTGGTACCTAAATAAAAGTTATACGTTTTCAATACTTTTTACTCCTTTTGCGGCAACGCTGCTTGCAGCATTGTGCCGAATAGTGTGGGCGTACGGTGGTGAAATGGGTTAAGTTGTGGACTGCATAACGAACAGAACTATTATGCATTTATGGGTTCGAGTCCTACCCGCATCAAAAATTAAATGTGTGTAAAAAATTATTTTTTATACCCACTACTCATACAGTAGAAGGGTATTATAACTTTGTTCAAACCAAAAATGTATGTAACAGGCAGAAGGAAACACCTCCGACCCCATAAAGTATATATATTCTGGCTCAGGATCAACAGCCGAGTCGATATAGCCATGTCCGTCTGTCCGTCTGTCTGTCTGTCCGCCTGTCTGTCCGTGTGAAAATCTAGATCATAGCTACTATAAGAGCTAGAACTACCAAATTTGGTGAAAAAATGTGTTATTATTGCATGCTGATCAATTTCATTTTGGATTTTGGCCATTCCCCCTGCCGCTCCTGTAAAATGAAAAAAATTAATTACAAGGGCAATTTTGATGCCATATTGTTCATTTTCGGACTACATGATGACTACAGCTAGCCAGATGATCTCTGAAAATTTGGTAACAATCGGATAATAAACACCGAAGTTATTCAGCTTAACGTTTTCCGTAGCTGTAAGCAGCGCTGCCGGCAAAAGGGTATTACTCATAGAGTAGAAGGGTATTATAACTTTGTTCAAACTGAAAATGTATGTAGCAGGCAGAAGAAGACACCTCCGACCCCATAAAGTATATATATTCTGGCTCAGGATCAACAGCCGAGTCGATATAGCCATGTCCGTCTGTCCGTCTGTCTGTCTGTCCGTCTGTCTGTCCGCGTAAAAATCTAGATCTCAGCTATTATAAGAGCTAGAACTACCAAATTTGGTGACAAAATGTGTTATTATTGCACGCAGATCAATTTTATTTTGGATTTTGGCCACTCCCCCTGCCGCCCCTGTAAATTGAAAAAAATTAATTACAAGCGCAATTTTAATGCCATATTGTTCATTTTCGGACTACATGATAACTATAGCTAGCCAGATGATCTCTGAAAATTTGGTAACAATCGGATAATAAACACCGAAGTTATTCAGCTTAACGTTTTCCGTAGCTGTAAGCAGCGCTGCCGGCAAAAGGGTATTACTCATAGAGTAGAAGGGTATTATAACTTTGTTCAAACTGAAAATGTATGTAGCAGGCAGAAGGAGACACCTCCGACCCCATAAAGTATATATATTCTGGCTCAGGATCAACAGCCGAGTCGATATAGCCATGTCCGTCTGTCCGTCTGTCCGTCTGTCTGTCCGCGTGAAAATCTAGATCTCAGCTACTATAAGAGCTAGAACTAACAAATTTGGTGACAAAATGTGTTATTATTGCACGCTGATCAATTTTATTTTGGATTTTGGCCACTCCCCCTTCCGCCCCTGTAAATCGAAAAAAATTAATTACAAGCGCAATTTTGATGCCATATTGTTCATTTTCGGTTTATATGATAACTATACCTAGCCAGATGATCTCTGAAAATTTGATAACAATAGTATAGTAAACACAGAAGTTATTCAGCTTAACGATTTCCATAGCTGTAAGCAGCGCTGCCGGCAGCGCAAATTCTTTATTTGTACAGGAAATAATAAGAATGCCTTACAATGCAAATTTTTGCAGTTGTTATTGGATAACAGCGCCAGTAGCTTAGTGGAAAAGCCATGAACTCCTGAACCGACAGGCCCGTGGTTCGATTCCCAGTTCATGCCGCTTAAGCTTTTTCTTTTTTATACCCGCTACTCATAGAGTAGAAGGGTATTATAACTTTGTTCAAACCGAAAATGTATGTAACAGGCAGAAGGAGACACCTCCGACCCCATAAAGTATATATATTCTGGCTCAGGATCAACAGCCGAGTCGATATAGCCATATCCGTCTGTCTGTCTGTCTGTCTGTCCGTCTGTCTGTCCGCGTAAAAATCTAGATCTCAGCTATTATAAGAGCTAGGACTACCAAATTTGGTGACAAAATGTGTTATTATTGCACGCTGATCAGTTTTATTTTGGGTTTTGGCCACTCCCCCTGCCGCCCCTGTAAATTGAAACAAGTAAGAAAGCTACAGTCGAGTGTGCTCGACTGTAATATACCCGCTACCCAGCTGCTTGTACATAATTTATTTGCGGAACAAAAAACGGCTACAATCATATTTTGACCGTAAAAGGCTATGGACTTATAATATTTATGCAAAGTCAAAATATAAAATAAAAAAAAAAAAAACATTTTTGCACACATTTAATTTTTGATGCGGGCGGGACTCGAACCCGTAAATGCATAATAGTACTGTTCGTTTTGCAGTCCACAACTTAACCCATTTCACCACCGTACACGCACACACGATTCGGCACAATGCTGCAAGCAGCGCTGCCGGCAGAGCTGCTTACAGCTATGGAAAACGTTAAGCTGAATAACTTCTGTGTTTATTATGCGATTGTTACCAAATTTTCAGAGATCATCTGGCTAGCTATAGTTATCATGTAAACCGAAAATTAACAATATGGCATCAAAATTGCACTTGTAATCAATGTTTTTTCGATTTAAGGGGGCGTGACCAAAATCCAAAATAAACTTGATCAGCGTGAAATAATAACACACATTGCCACCAAATTTGGTAGTCCTAACTCTTATAATAGCTGAGATCTAGATTTTCACACGGACAGACAGACGGACAGACGGACATGGCTATATCGACTCGACTGTTGATCTTGAGCCAGAATATATATACTTTATGGGGTCGGAGGTGTCTCCTTCTGCCTGTTACATACATTTTCGGTTTGAACAAAGTTATGATACCCTTCTACTCCATGAGTAGCGGGTATAATAAAACAAGTAAGAAAGCTACAGTCGAGAGTGCTCGACTGTAATATACCCGCTACCCAGCTGCTTGTACATAATTTATTTGCGGAACAAAAAAACGGCTACAATCATATTTTGACCGTAAAAGGCTATGGACTTATAATATTTATGCAAAGTCAAAATATAAAATAAAAAAAAAAAACATTTTTACACACATTTAATTTTTGATGCGGGCGGGACTCGAACCCGTAAATGCATAATAGTACTGTTCGTTTTGCAGTCCACAACTTAACCCATTTCACCACCGTACACGCACACACGATTCGCCACAATGCTGCAAGCAGCGCTGTCTGTCTGTCCGTGTGAAAATCTAGATCTCAGCTATTATAAGAGCTAGAACTACCAAATTTTGTGATAAAATGTATTATTATTGCACGCTGATCAATTTTATTTTGGATTTTGGCCACGCCCCCTTCTGCCCCTGTAAATAACAAAAAATTGATTACAAGCGCAATTTTGATGCCATATTGTTCATTTTCGTTTTATATGATAACTATAGCTAGCCAGATGATTTTCAAAAATTTGGTAACAATCGTATAATAAACACAGAAGTTATTCAGCTTAACGTTTTCCATAGCTGTAAGCAGCACTGCCGGCAGCGCGAATTCTTTATTTGTACAGGAAATAATAAGAATGCCTAACACTGCAAATTTTTGCAGTTGTTGGATAACAGCGTCAGTAGCTTAGTGGAAAAGCCATGAACTCCTGAACCGACAGGCCCGTGGTTCGATTCCCAGTTCATGCCGCTTAAGCTTTTTCTTTTTTATACCCGCTACTTATAGAGTAGAAGGGTATTATAACTTTGTTCAAACCGAAAATGTATGTAACAGGCAGAAGGAGACACCTCCGACTCCATAAAGTATATATATTCTGGCTCAGGATCAACAGCCGAGTCGATATAGCCATGTCCGTCTGTCCGTCTGTCTGTCTGTCCGTCTGTCTGTCTGTGTGAAAATCTAATTAATTA
Organism: Zaprionus ghesquierei; assembly: GCA_018904095.1. Taxonomy (NCBI): domain Eukaryota; kingdom Metazoa; phylum Arthropoda; class Insecta; order Diptera; family Drosophilidae; genus Zaprionus; species Zaprionus ghesquierei. The sequence goes on along the minus strand of JAEIGP010000617.1, from coordinate 290,900 downwards.
ATTACAAGCGCAATTTTGATGCTATATTGTTCATTTTCGTTTTATATGATAACTATAGCTAGCCAGATGATCTCTGACTCTATACCCGCTACTCATAGAGTAGAAGGGTATTATAACTTTGTTCAAACCGAAAATGTATGTAACAGGCAGAAGGAGACACCTCCGACCCCATAAAGAATATATTTTCTGGTTCAGGATCAACAGCCGAGTCGATATAGCCATGTCCGTCTGTCCGTCTGTCCGTCTGTCTGTCTGTCCGTCTGTCTGTCCGCGTGAAAATCTAGATCTCAGCTACTATAAGAGCTAGAACTACAAAATTTGGTGACATAATGTGTTATTATTGCACGCTGATCAATTTTATTTTGGATTTTGGCCACTCCCCCTTCCGCCCCTGTAAATCGAAAAAAATTAATTACAAGCGCAATTTTGATGCCATATTGTTCATTTTCGGTTTATATGATAACTATACCTAGCCAGATGATCTCTGAAAATTTGATAAGAATAGTATAATAAACACAGAAGTTCTTCAGCTTAACGATTTCCATAGCTGTAAGCAGCGCTGCCGGCAGCGCAAATTCTTTATTTGTACAGGAAATAATAAGAATGCCTTACAATGCAAATTTTTGCAGTTGTTGTTGGATAACAGCGCCAGTAGCTTAGTGGAAAAGCCATGAACTCCTGAACCGACAGGCCCGTGGTTCGATTCCCAGTTCATGCCGCTTAACCTTTTTCTTTTTTATACCCGCTACTCATAGAGTAGAAGGGTATTATAACTTTGTTCAAACCGAAAATGTATGTAACAGGCAGAAGGAGACACCTCCGACCCCATAAAGTATATATATTCTGGCTCAGGATCAACAGCCGAGTCGATATAGCCATATCCGTCTGTCTGTCTGTCCGTCTGTCTGTCCGCGTAAAAATCTAGATCTCAGCTATTATAAGAGCTAGGACTACCAAATTTGGTGACAAAATGTGTTATTATTGCACGCTGATCAAGTTTATTTTGGATCTTGGCCACGCCCCCGTCCGCCCCCGCAAATCGAAAAAACATTGATAGCCAGATGATCTCCGAAAATTTGATAACAATCGTATAATAAACACAGAAGTTATTCAGCTTAACGTTTTCCATAGCTGTAAGCACCACTGCCGGCAGCGCAAATTCTTTATTTGTACAGGAAATAATAAGAATGCCTTACAATGCAAATTTTTGCAGTTGTTGGATAACAGCGTCAGTAGCTTAGTGGAAAGCCATGAACTCCTGAACCGACAGGCCCGTGGTTCGATTCCCAGTTCATGCCGCTTAAGCTTTTTCTTTTTTATACCCGCTACTCATAGAGTAGAAGGTTATTATAACATTGTTCAAACCGAAAATGTATGTAAAAGGCAGAAGGAGACACCTCCGACTCCATAAAGTATATATATTCTGGCTCAGGATCAACAACCGAGTCGATATAGCCATGTCCGTCTGTCTGTCTGTGTGAAAATCTAATTAATTAATTACAAGCGCAATTTTGATGCTATATTGTTCATTTTCGGTTTATATGATAACTATAGCTAGCCAGATGATCTCTGACTCTATACCCGCTACTCATAGAGTAGAAGGGTATTATAACTTTGTTCAAACCGAAAATGTATGTAACAGGCAGAAGGAGACACCTCCGACCCCATAAAGTATATATTTTCTGGCTCAGGATCAACAGCCGAGTCGATATAGCCATGTCCGTCTGTCCGTCTGTCTGTCTGCCGTCTGTCCGTCTGTCTGTACGCGTAAAAATCTAGATTTCAGCTATTATAAAAGCTAGAACTACCAAATTTGGTGACAAAATGTGTTTTTATTGCACGCGGATCAAGTTTCTTTTGGATTTTGGCCACGCCCCCTTCCGCCCCCGCAAATCGAAAAAACATTGATAACAAGTGCAATTTTGATGCCATATTGTTCATTTTCGGTTTACATGATAACTATAGCTAGCCAGATGATCTCTGAAAATTTGGTAATAATCGGATATTAAACACAGAAGTTATTCAGCTTAACGTTTTTCATAGCTGTAAGCAGCGCTGCCGGCAGCGCTGCTTGCAGCGCGAAGTGTTTTGTGTGCTGTACGGTGGTCGTGTGTGCGTGTACGGTGGTGAAATGGGTTAAGTTGTGGACTGCAAAACGAACAGTACTATTATGCATTTACGGGTTCGAGTCCCGCCCGCATCAAAAATTAAATGTGTGCAAAAATGTTTTTATACCCGCTGCTCATAGAGTAGAAGGCTATTATAACTTTGTTCAAACCGAAAATGTATGTAACAGGCAGAAGGAGACACCTCCGACCCCATAAAGTATATATATTCTGGCTCAGGATCAACAGCCGAGTCGATATAGCCGTGTCCGTCTGTCCGTCTGTCCGTCTAGATCTCAGCTATTACAAAAGGTAGAGACACCTAATTTCTTGTATACCATAGGTAGATCGAGTTTATTTTCAATTTTCGATGTCGCGCCCACCGCCCACGCAAAACGATAATTACGATTATTAGGAAAAGTATTGAAGTTATGGCTTTCTGCTTTGGTATAAACATAGATAATTACAATATAAATCTATTTTCAAAATTACAATCCGATCGAACAATAAACACAGAAGATATTCATCTAAACGTTTTTCATAGTTACACTCTTTGCGCCTTTGCAGCATATCGTGACGTCATCGTCAAATTTCCACATTTTTCCTAAATTTGCGTATTATTTAAAATTCATTAAGAATATTTAAAGCTTTTAAAAATGTTTTAAAAATATTAACTGTCAATTTTCTTAATTTCAAAATATTTAAAAATTTCTATAATTTATTAAAATTTTTTTTTATACTTCCCACTTTTCCAAAGTTCCATAATTTTTAAAATTGCTTATCAATGAAAAAGGGATTAACTCTTTGTTTCCCTTTTGATTTTTTTGCCTTTCTTATCATTTCTAAAATTCTAATATTCTATTCTAATATTCAGTTACCACTGTATTTAGTTAGTGGTTTCGGCACCTTTAGCAGTAAGAGATGTTGTGCCAGCGCTGACACTTTTGATTGAATTCCCAGCAGCATGCGTTGCAAGACTCCCCATACAGCGCCAACTGCCTGCGCCAACTACCTGTGCCTGCATCTGCGTGTACGTCGGCGTCGATTGTAATCAACACGCTGGGATCAATCAGCAAACTTTAAAACTGAACGCCACACAGCAGTCAGCTCGAATGAATCCATCAAACGTATCAATCATGATGACAGGTCACAGTGCGAGCACAGTATAACTGGAAAAGACCAGGCCAGACCAGACACAGGCAGGACCAGGCAACAGGCAGCAGGTCCAGTTTTAGCTTTTCCTAACATGTCTGTGAAACGTCTCAGTTGTTGTTTTTGTTGTAGTTGGCGTTGCCTCACTTGTGAAGTCTCCACACGCGGTGCGCCCATTAAATTCGAATAATCTTAGTTGTTGTTGCTTTTTTTTCATCAATCTCCCCACTCTGGACTCGAGTTGCAACTGTCGCATATAGCAGCTGGACACGGTGCTTGTGTGAGACGCTGCAGGCAGGCAGGCAGCATCAGCCCAACTGATTTGAAATTCTAAAGTGATTTTGATTACTTGAGGTATTGATATTTTGACTTGTACGTTGATTAGATAGTTGAAGGCTTGTTAGATGCATGTCAGCAGCAGCCATTTCGTCTGCATCTGCGTGATGCGCCTGGCTTGATGTTGATTATAATTTAATTATAAGCAATCTGTAACAAGTAAATGGCTTGCATGGTGCTCTCACTCCATGGCACTCCTGGTCATGGCGCATAATTTAGCAGGCAGGTGTGGAAAAGCTTCATTAGCTTAGACGTCTCAGTCCGAGCCCGCTGCATGACTAATAATAGTCATGGGCCGGTCACATTCTGCTCTCTTGCCACATTTTCCACCGCCACAAACCATACTAATTCTCAATCTGCTTGGCTTGGGCAGCCACGATGTCTGCTAACGAAAGTTGCAGACATTTGAGTGACTGAAGCAAGGCAGAATGCTGTAGAAATTTCCCCTTGCGATTTGCGGCTAATCCCATGGAGAATAATATAGACAGAGAGGTATTCTCTCTTAAGACTTGCTGGCTTTATATGTAGAATTTGTAGCAAGGAGGTACCAAGCAATACAATTCTATTAAAACGATTCAAGTAGGCTGAGTTGCTTCTGTCTTAATTTCTGACTACGTAAGCTCTCAATGTGTTCGGATTTTCAGTCCGCTCTCAGCTCTCAATTGAGACTGGACTGGGTTTTTTTTCTCTGGGTGAGACTGGAATCTCTTTTTTTTCTCAGGGTGGGACTGGAATCTCTTTTTTTATAACTCTTCTTTTTTTCGTAGTGCATTTGCATTAAAGTATGCCTTTTTTTAACAAGTAGAGCAATTCTCTTCATTTTTGGATAAGTACACAAAAATGTTTCATATCATCGTTTTTTTTTTTTATACCCGGTACTTCTGCAGCAATGGCTTAAGCTTGCGCATGCTCTTGACGCTCAACTTGTGTGTCTCAAAGAGTGAGATTGTCGCCTGCGAATAATCGTTGCCATAGAGTTTGCCCATGGCCAGAGCCACATCGCGCTGGGTGAAGCCGAGCTCGATGCGACGCTGCTTGAAGGTCTTCGCAAACTGATCGAGCTCCATAACTATTCAACAAATTATTTAATTTCTTTTTTACAATAACTGAATTTTTTGAATTTTTGGTCTTGGTTTACTATATTGTTTGTTTCCTTGTTTGCTTTGTTTTCAATCTAAAGTAATGTTTGCTTTGTTTTCAATCTATAGTAATAATATATTTAATTTAATATCTTTTCTATAACGACTTTTAAATATATTTGGTAAAACTTTTAACTAAATTTTAAATATATATACAGTGGTGGTCTTTTATTTAGCACACTATTTAGCAGCACACTTCAACATGAATTTTTACCGATTGTATAGTGAATAGTTCACCAATTTTTTTTCTGGTTGTTGCCTTATTAGTTGATAAGATGTACCGTTACTTTCAGCCTATTCCCTTTCGTCGTTTTTTTTCTGCGTTAGTTTGAATGAATTAACTATGATTTTCAGCTGGACATGAGTTTAGTTTATTAAGTTTAGTTTATTAATTTATTAAGTAGAATGAGAAAACATAAGAAAGGGGACTAATATTTTGTTGGATATCCTTTGTTTTTGATAACTACATCCAATCTTCTGTGCTGACTCTCCTCTAAAGCAGCGCTTCTGTTCTGCGGAATACTGTACCACGCTTCTCGGATAACTATCCACAAATCATTCAAACTGCCCAGATTCTTGGTGCGAATGTGCAGCATTGTGCCGAATCGTGTGTGCGTGTACGGTGGTGAAATGGGTTAAGTTGTGGACTGAAAAACGAACAGTACTATTATGCATTTACGGGTTCGAGTCCCGCCCGCATCAAAAATTAAATGTGTGCAAAAATGTTTTTATTTTTATTTTATATTTTGACTTTGCATAAATATTATAAGTCCATAGTCTTTAACGGTCAAAATATGATTGTAGCCCATTTTTTGTTCTGCAAATAAATTATGTACAAGCAGCTGGGTAGCGGGTATATTACAGTCGAGCACACTCGACTGTAGCTTTCTTACTTGTTTATTTTATTTTAGAAGTTTGTCACCTTGTTGACAACTTCGATAGTACAGCGTCGTGATCCTAAATTCCTTGTCGCCTGGTTGACAACTTCTATAATTCCAGAGTCAGAAGTTACTAAGCCTTTGTAGCATTGTTGACAACTTCTTGTGGTCGTACTCAGGGGTCTCCAAATGTTTAGAAATGAAATGATATCGCTCAACGTCGGCGTAATATCAACTTTATTCTATTAAATTATATTTATTTTGCTTGCCCCAAGTGCATAGCCATGTGGGAGAGGTCGCCGCAATAAGTACAAAACAAATTGGCCTGCGGAGTAAGAATGAGTAGTCAAGTGAGAGTTACTTTTCATACTGATTAAATTTTCGATCTTATAGGGTTTATATAAGTAAAGTTGATCTTCCTTCTTTCAACGAGGCGTGGCACTATTTAGGAGGATTAGGCTGGAAAGCTTGACTTCACCTTCAGATACTATTGGCCTTTTGGCTCAGCAGTAATATCAATTAAGTACAATAAATTGCTTATGTGCGGCTAGCTGCCGGAGTAAAGTGAGTTTATTCTATTAAATCATACACACATAATCACTAACCTACAGAATTCGAGCTCGAGCAGCCAAGTCATAGCCGGCAAGCCGACTCAGCATAATCATAACTATGCTCTTGCAAGAATCATGTTACCATAGCTGACTTTGTTGCTCGGGCATTGGCTTAGCATATTGCATCAGCGCAACGCCCGCTACTCGGCCACTGACTTGCTGCCTTGCAGCGTCAGCGCTATATCCTGCGAGGGCTGGGCACTCTGAGTGCGTGGGTTACTTGATAACTGCTCCCCCTTTAAAGTTGCGCCGTCCCGGGGCACTCCATATAAGTCCATCAGTTTTTTTATCTCCCTCGACGCTCGTCTTCTTCTCAGAACCAGGCAGAGAAGGATGGAACCGCTGGAGACCAGACTGACTCCTACCCCGGCCGAAAACCAGACCTTGGGCGACCACCGGGCTTCTGCATGATCCTTAACTTCTCACTCGGATCACTCGGAGGTTATACTTGTTCATCCGGTTCAGTAGTTGTAGACTTAGTACTGGGTCGTGGCCGATGACGTTCAGCAATGGGAACGTAGCTACTCCTGGCGCCTTACTTAATGCCATCTTGCGGTTTACGTATTTGGTCCCGTTTATGATAGCTAGACACTGGAACGTTATTAAATTCGTGCCTCGTACCAATCTCTCTGGTCCGTCATCTGTACTGACTTGTGCCGGATGGTCGTTGATAATTATTGTTCCCTCATCCACCAATGTAATCGGCTTAAGGTGGCTGGCCTGAGTATGGCAGAGAGCTGAACCTCCCGAGTGCAAGTTGCTGGCGCAGGTTTCATGATCCGCTAATTTGCAGAAGGAGGTGTAGCTGGTGGTGCGCAGTCTGTGACAGCTATGATTCCGCTAGTGCATTCCGCCACTATGTCGTCTGTCAGCTGGAGCATGATGTTTTGGTGTGCCACGGAAAACATTGTTACTTTCTTACAAATGAATTTAATTTGGAGGTAGTCAATTAATATACGGACTATGCTATCGGACTGGAAGATCTTTATATAAGATACTTCCATTAGGTTGACTATGGGCACCTCTGTGGGATGTTCAATTAGAATGGACTTTAAGTCATCGTGGTCAGAAATACTAGGATTTATAATATTAGATTTAGCTTACGTGATAGACAACATTAAATTGTGAATTTCCGAGATTAGCATTCTATTTCTTGCCACTAATGACTCGTAGGGTGTGTCTGTAAGGTCTCCCTTTCTTTCTTCAAGTAATTTATTTACGATCTCCGTAAGCTCATTAATGCGTTTTTGTGCTATGGTGTTGATCACCACTTGTCTATTGTTGGAATTTATGAGTTGGGACTCAGTCATTCTAATTCTTTCGAAATCTGCGGCGTCTGGTTTTCCAGCTACTACCTTCAATATGATACCCAAAAAGTCTATACTTCTGGCTATACGGTGGTGAACTTTTAAAGCGGACAACAAGTTTCTGGCATGGTCAATATCTATATCTAAAAGTTTTCGCATATGCGATTGGGGGAATAAATTCGTCAATCTGTCAGTCTCGTCTAACATCGCATCTGTAAGGTTGGTCAAATGTCGTAAATAGCTGCGTTGCTCCCATACCTTTACTTCTCCGTCCATAACGGGAATGTAATTGAAATGGGAGTAGTCAGTGATTCGCGCATTTACAACTGCGAAAAGAGTAAGAACGATGCCCACGAGCCTGCAAGAGACAATTTAATCCTATGAGTTTTCCTCATTTTCTTAAATACTATTCTTAACTTGGTTATTATGATTTATGAAAGAAAAAGAAAATATGAGCAGCTACCTTAGGTTGTCCTTGTGGACCACCCTCCCTTTAATAAGAACAGACGTTCCTAGGTCTGCTTGAATCGTCTCCTCAGTACACAAGGGGGTCAGCTTGTTGCCCAATCTTTTATTACTGTTTACAAATACTTTTTCCCCTACTTCAAAAACCCTATTTTGCCTTGATGCATTATTTCGATCTAGCTGAGCCTGCTGAGCGTTAGTTATTTTGCTCCTAATGTTCTCCTTGAATTCTTCGGTTGACGCGTGAATTACCTCTATCGGCTTCTTCCCGGTAACCGAATGAATCGTACGGTTGTACCTAATGGTCGCTTGCATTATAAGCTCAATTGTGTCTTCAAATTTCTTTTCTAACTTAAGACATCTCGCTATTTCTGATAATGTACTGTGGAAGCGTTCCACCTGCCCGTGCGATGAGCTATGCATCGGGGACGCATTGACCACATCAATCCCGAATTGGTTTTTAATAGAGACGTGATAGTCTCTGAATTGAATCCTGCTTCATTGTCACAGTATATTGTCTTGGTTTTCGGAAAGGAATTTACCAGCTGGATAATTGGGATCTTTAGATCTGTTATTGTCCGAGATACTATCGGCTGCGTGATGGCAAACTTAGAAAATTTATCAATACATGTTAAGAACTGTTTTTTTATCTGTGGAAAATATATCGATGTGCAGCATGCATGCATGCAGCCGGCATTTGTTGATCCCAGTGTCACACCAAGCTGTTGTCTCTTTGGATGCCTATCATACTTAGCTTTAGTGCATATCTTACAGTTGGCTATTACCTTCGATACCAGCTTAGACATTTTTTGGAAATAATAGTCGCACAGAATTTGTTTAACATTTTCTTGTGCGGCGCGACAATGCTCAGTTAAAACGATTTCCCTTTGTTCGTTCTGGTCAGTAATGTCAGTTACAAGATTTTTGCAATGCCAAAATTTAGTTGCCGGAAAAACCCTTACCGTCTTGTATATAAGCCAAGGTGTGGAGATTCCAATGAATTGCATTTACCACGCCTGGTTGCACCACTTGTTTCAGCTCGCGGAGAGCTTCGTCATCCCGAGTGAAATATATGGTGTGCCTAATTTTCTCGCGGAAAAGCACAAATGTGCGTTTCAACGGAAACTGTGCTTCTTCCAGAATTATTTGGTTCTTGAAGCAAATAAGGGGCTTATCTGTGGCATCAATAGTGTAGGTCAACAATAGCTCACTGTGTTTAGTGGCAACATCGGACTCTATCTCGTTTTGCATAGCATTAATATTTTGGCGCGAAAGCGAGTCAGTTACCACTGCACCTTTCCTGCTCTAACAAAAACCGTCCAGATTCCGCTGAAAACAGCATCAACGGCCACAACAACAACAACATATTGTGAAATGCTTTCGAAAATTCTAGAAATAGATTTCATCAGAATGGTAATGTTGCATCAGCCTTTAAACGCGATGTGATTGGTCAGCTATGCATTTTGTAGCTTAGAAAGGACCGTTATAGCGAAGCGTTGTAGCTGACGCCGAGTGCAGAAAAACAGCGTGAAGCAAAAAGAAGTTGCGACGCACTTTTAGTCAGAATTTGGTCGTGCATAAAACCGCAGTCAATTGAAACGAACGTACGAATATTGTCAGAAGTAAATTACCGAATAAATTTGAATTAAGAACATAAAGATTTGTTGTGGAATTTAATCATTGACAAAATATTAAACCAATTGTTACATGGAGCTACGGCCCATTTATAACTGGCGCAGCCGGACCTAAAGAGCTATGCAGTGGACTCCCGTATATTGGATATTCATGTAAGACAGCAACGGTAGTAGTGAAAACTGAAATATCTGTACGAAAATCACAATGCATTGTCAGCGAAAACCCGGTGGTCGCACTTGACGGCCGCAGCCACGTATTAGATTGCATAAATTCAAGCAAGCGAGCACGTGGCAGCATAGTCCATCCATTCGCGCCCAACATTGCTTGTGAGCAATTTCTATGTTTTCAGAGCTAACTGTAAGCGTGCCTTTTGTTTTTATGTGCTCATTCTTTATGATAACGGTGCTTTTATGTGTCTACTCTAAATATGAAAAGAAAAAAACGCATTTGGAGATTAGTTGCAGAAAATATTTACAATAAACAGCACGCGCATCACAATAATTATTGTTTCGATATTCGGTGGAACTTTTGAAATTAGTAATTTACTTTTATAATACTTTAAAAAGAACCTAAAGTATAAACAAATAATTATTTAGCAAAGAGTTAACTAGACAGTGATATAGTCAAACTTAGTTAATAGTGAACAATAAGTAAGTAAATAATTTTCAAAGTTGCTAAGTTGCTTGTGAGCAACCTTGGGCATTCGTGGTAATAATTTTTGTTTGCATTTAGATATGAGACCGAAAGTGAAAGGTTTGTCTAACGAAGAAATTGAACGGGCTTTAAACTTCGATTGGGATGTTTCTACTGACGAAGAAAGTGGTGATGAGATGAAAGACATTTCTACGGTACTGGAGAAGAATTTAGAAGGAATTCTTGAAAGGGGAGAAAGTATCGAGATTGACCTTCTGGAAAATACAGTGATTGAAGGATGTGAACCTGACTCTTGCGTTGTTGTTGACAGTTGCTTGGAGAAAATTGATCCAAAGACGCTAAAGTGGAGAACAAGGCCGTTTGTAGCTTCAGAGAGTATTTGGGAAGATGACAAAACTTTTGATTTCGGGGAGATAAAGACGCCAGTGGAGTTCTTCTACACATTTTTTGATACTCAGCTAATTCATTTAATGGCAAAGCAAACTGATATATATAGTTTGCAGGAGCACGGTATTGAACTTAAATGTACTGATGAGGAAATCAAACGCTACATTGGCATTTTATTGTACTTGGGTGTTTTAAAACTACCGCAACTCAGAATGGCATGGTCAAAGGATTTAAAGCTTACCGCAATAACTGATTCAATGCCGCGTGGGAGATTTGAAAAAATAAAACAATGCTTACATTTCAACGACAACGCCAAACAATTAAAAAAAGGAGATTCCAACTATGATAAACTCTACAAGATCCGCCCTTTGCTCAGAATTCTCAAAGAAAATTTTGGAAAACTACCTCAGGAAGAGCATCAAAGTGTCGATGAGCAAATAATTGCATTCAAAGGTACGTTTTTAATTTTCTTTTAAATTGGCTTTACTTTTATTAATTGCTTTTTTTTGCAGGTCGATCCACGTTTAAGCAATATAATCCAGCTAAACCTCATAAATGGGATCTTAAAATGTTTACGCGGGCTGGAATATCTGGATTAGTTTATGATTTTACGCTATATGTTGGAGAAGGCACTTGTCCTTCTTATGGCTTGGGAATATCTTCTGATGTTGTCTTATATTTGGCAAAAAGTCTTCCCAAAGACAAAAATTTTAAACTATATTTTGATAATTGGTTTACGTCTGTAAGCCTTCTGATTTCCTTGAAGGAAATAGGAATCTTTGCAACAGGTACTGTACGTAAAAATCGCATAAGAAATTGCCAACTGCTCTCAGATGCGGAATTAAAAAAACGCGGAAGGGTCTTTTGATATAAAATGCGAAATGAACCATAATCTTGTGTGTGTAAAATGGTTTGACAATAAGCCTGTTCAACTAATATCTTCGTGTGAATGTGATCAGCCTGTTGGAATATGCAAACGTTAGAGCCCAAAAGAAAAAACTTACATTGATATTTCAAGGCCAGCTATTGTTACTTCATACAACAAAGGTATGGGTGGAGTAGATTTGGCAGATATGCTGATGGAGCTCTACAAAATTAACCACCGATCAAAAAAGTGGTACATAAGAATTTTTCATTGGTGCCTGGGAACATCCGTTACAAATGCTTGGCTACTGTATAGGAAACAATTGAACTTGGTAAACCCAAACCAAAAACATATTCCCCTTATAAAATTTCAATCGGAAATTGCCCATGAACTTTTACATTCCACTGACGCTACTTCATTTCAAAAAAGGAGAGGTCGCCCAACAAATGCAGAAAGAGAAAGCTGAGTGGTATTATTGGGATCCCCAAACAGGGTTTCTTCGCATCAATCAAAGAAGTACAAATTTCAGACAAATCCTTCAGTGTCACAACGTTATGATAAAGTTGAACATTGGGTAGTTTTTGGAGAAAGAGGACGTTGCAGACTGTGCAAAACTGCAACACCGATGACCAAATGCCTTAAATGCAAAGTCCATCTGTGCTGCAATAACAATAAAAACTGTTTTTTGTCATACCACACTTAAATTGTCACTATAAAGAAAAATATTTCATATTCTGTGAATTATAAAAAAAAACAATGCTTACACACCACTACTGCCCAATGTTGCTCACAAGCAACTTTCGCTACCGCCCAAACTAATGGGCGTGGCATACTAAAATTTGTTGCTAAATTTTTCTAAAAATAAATGTAAAAATAATAATGATAAAAAAAAATTTTAATTTCACGGGGAAAAAGTTTGGCACGAAAGGGTTAATGATGCATGCATGTGATGTACATACGAATACTCAGATTCATAAAAGCAAAAAGGCTTACGCAATAAGGCGACACGATAAGGTGTTCTGGAGTATACCAAGAGATAAAACAATAAGGATTACAAAAATAATGTGTATAAGATATATCAAAAAAAATACAAGCAATAAGGCTTCCGCAAATAAGTGCGAGATATATCAAGAAGAAAAAAAAAAGGCTTAATCTGAAGAGGCACCACCTGAATGACGAGGACGGGAAATAGTTCAATTACCATAATATTCAGAGTTGCAGGGCGCCAAGCTGTATGTTGTTTTTGAATATAGCCGAATTCGTTGTTTAAAGGGACGCAAGCTCATTATTAAGCCCACTTAAAACAATATGAGAATAAACAAATACAAACGAAAACAAATAAACTACCGATTGCACCAGATTCATTACTTTACACATGTACATCAAAACTAAAAAAAAATCTATCATTACAGAAAATTTTAGAAGACACCATTACATCAACACACACCACAACACAACGGTTAACAAGACACACAAAATAAAAAAAGTTAAATAAGAATAACATTAATACACACACACTATAAATTAAGATAACAACACACATTAGACACTAAGACAACAACACACATTAGAATCTAAGTTATCAACACACGCATAAAAATTAAGATAACAACACACATTGTTGCGAATGGCAATCAAATCACACACGAATTATATAGAAAGAGAAGAGTAAATAGGAATTCACAGGATTGAAATACTAAAATAGGCCCGATAGAATTTACAGTTGTATAGAGAGAGTTCATGTCGCATATCAAAAGGTTGTTTCCGAACACCAGAAGCAGAAGTAGAGCTGAAAGAGGAGAATTAGCATCAAGGTCTTTAGAGTCCATTGAAGAAGATTTTATCTTAGGTAGAGAAAGAGTTCCGACAATAATGATTTCAAACACTCCACCACTTAACCAACCATTGCCACCTCCGGCAACAACCACCCCGAACGAAATTTTTGACACATTACGCATACCCGACGCAATTCGTTTTCTCCCAACATACGATGGTAATTTTAAAACGTTAAACGATTTTATTACCAATGTGGAGGAGATCCTGATGATGATCAGAGGGGCAGATCAGACTCCGTACGGTCATTTGTTAATGAGGACAATCAGAAATAAGAACGAAGGGAAAGCAAACGAAGTACTGATAGCAGAAGGCGTTCCCCTCAATTGGGACGTCATGAAAGCTACACTTCGAATTCATTTTACAGATAAGAGGGAAGAATCTTCCCTTATACAGGAGCTTCACCTTATAAACTTAAAAAATTTGTCCTTGACTAGGTTATATGAAGAAATAACCGAAGTCAGACTCGCCCTTTTTAGCAGTATTGACACTAGAGAAGGGGAACAGTCTATAATTAAAGCTAAAAAGGAATCATACACTAAGTTGTGCCTTGATGCCTTTGTAACAGGTATAAGGGGACCCTTAGGTGCTTTTGTAAGAGCTCTTAGTCCCAAAACCCTATCTGAAGCGTATGAAAAAGCTCTCAAGGAAAGAGAGTTATACTTCAAGGATAGGAAGAGGAAAATGCTGGAAACTATCAACCCGAGACAGGGAAAGAGCGGTAGTAACGAAAGTCAGGGACAGAATGCAGGAACTTCTTATAGCAACAACGGAAATAACGGTTCTAATTACAACTCTAATAATAACCGATTCCGTAATAATCAAAACTCTAACAATAGTTCCAGATCCAACAGTTCGAATAGAAATAACCGAACTAACACCCCGGCTATAATGCCAAAACCAGAACAAGCCGATTACAATAGTGGACGAACTCAGGGTAATTCTTCAAACCGTTCGGGTCAATATTATAATACGAGGGTCGTTTGATAAGACCGTGACTTTTTGTATTTGCCGCGCACCTGCTCTAAATACAACATTGCTCCTGTCAGCAGTTATCGATTAACAGCTGACTGTAAAATTTTGAGAAAGCTGCGTTTTTTGGTTTGCGTTTTATAGGCATTGAAAGCAGACGATCTCGTGAATTTTAACGAAAATGGAAAAAAGTGAATTTCGTGTGCTAATTAAGCATTATTTTTTGCGTAAAAAATCCATCACCGAAACCAAGGAAAGACTTGATAAATATTATGGGGACTCTGCACCATCAATTTCAATGGTTAAGAAATGGTTTACTGAGTTCCGTTGTGGTCGTACCAGTACAAGTGATGCCGAACGTTCAGGTCGCCCAAAAGAGGTCGTCATGCCAGAAATCGTCGACAAAATCCATGGAATGATATTGGATGATCGGAGAATGAAAGTGCGTGAGGTAGCTGAGGCTGTAGGCATCTCAACTGAACGGGTACATCACATTTTACATGAATATTTGGACATGAAAAAGCTTTCCGCGCGATGGGTGCCGCGATTGCTCACACACGACCATAAGCGCAACCGTGTGACCATTTCAAAGGAGTGTTTGGCGATGTTCAACCGCAATCCAAACGAATTTTTGCGCCGTTTCGTTACCGTAGACGAAACATGGATCCACCACACCACACCAGAGACCAAAGAACAATCAAGACAGTGGGTTTCTCCGGGTGAACGTGCACCAAAGAAGGCCAAGGTGGGTCTGTCGGCCAACAAGGTCATGGCCACAGTTTTTTGGGATGCACAAGGTATCATTCACATCGATTACCTTGAAAAGGGTAAAACGATCACCGGCGAATATTATTCAGAGCTTTTGGACAGATTCGATATTGATTTGAAGCAGAAACGACCGCATTTGGCGAAAAAAAGTGCTGTTCCATCAGGACAATGCACGGGTGCACACGTGTAGTCAGCATGGCAAAATTTCATAAATTGGGCTACGAACTGCTACCCCATCCAGCATATTCTCCAGATTTAGCCCCCTGTGACTATTTTTTGTTTCCAAACATGAAGAAATGGCTCGGCGGTAAGAGATTCGGGTCAAATGAAGAGGTCATCACAGAAACAAACGACTATTTTGAGGGCCTTGAGAAAACCTATTATTTGGAAGGAATAAAAAAATTGGAAAAACGCTGGACTAAATGTATAGAGCTAAAAGGAGATTATGTTGAGAAATAAAACGCTTCTTTGACGAAAAAAATATATTTTATTCAAAAAGTCACGGACTTATCAAACGACCCTCGTATCAATGGGACCACCCAGAACACCGATAGCGAACAATCGGATGAACAAAATTTTCAAGCTATAGCCTCGGACAACAGACAGGATACATAGAAAAAGACAGGCACGGCTCGTCGTGCCCATTCGGTAGACGACTCAAGTTTCTCATTGATATGGCAGCCACTCATTCATTTTTAGACCCTAAATTTACAACAATACAAAACCGGACTAGACTAACTTCGGAGTTCAAGATTAAAACAGCTCTTAACGAACACTTACTTAAAGAAAAAGCCGAATTTAAAAGCTTCAAAGAGTTCAAGGTCAACACGACTTTTTCATTCTTATTATTTAAGTTTCACGATTACTTCGACGGCTTATTTGGAATTGACATTTTGTCTAGGTTAAAAGCAACTATCGATTTAGATAATCATTTGCTACGAACAGACACTGCCCAAATTACGATTAGATTAAAACAGAATAAGACTACCGAAGCGTATGTTATAGAACCCCAAACAAAAACAGTTCTTTTGTAAGGAAATTCAAGTTTTACGAAATGTGGTAATTACAGAGGGATTATATCAAGCAAGTGATAATGTTAGTTTCATGGAAGTTGTAAATTCGGGTGAGGAACAACAAATAATATATTTGGATTCGCCACTGGTAGTATACAAGTGGCCCAAGGAAATATTTTCGGAGATTAACGTAATTACAGACGTAAGCAATAATCGTCCAACCGATAAGATCGATTTTACTCAACTTCGTATAGAACATCTGAATAAAGAGGAATCGGAACTGAAAAGGCTATTTCTAAAATTCCCCATGGAGTGCAGCAGTTTGGCTGGTTCCAAAGAAAATGGACGCTTCAGGCGAGCCGAAATGGAGAATGGTTGTGGATTTCCGTAAACTTAACGAAAAAACAGTTAAGGATAAATATCCAATGCCAGCGATCAATGACGTATTAGATAAGATCGGCCGTGCGAAGTATTTCTCTGTACTGGATCTGGCAAGCGGTTATCACCAGATAGAGATGGCAAGAAAAGATAGACCAAAAACAGCGTTCACAGCTGTTGGAGGTCACTATGAGTTCACCAGAATGCCGTTCGGGCTAACTAACGCCCCGGCTACCTTTCAAAGGGTTATGGACAACGTATTAAAGGAGCTAATCGGAAAATGCTGTTTAGTCTACCTTGATGATATTGTCGTGTTCTCTAGTTCTCTTCAGGAGCATATGACACACTTAAAGTTGGTTTTTCAGAAATTAGCTCAAGCTAATTTAAAGCTCCAAATAGAAAAGTCAGAATTCTTAAAAAAAGAAATAAAGTACTTAGGTTATATAGTGACAGCAGAGGGGATTAAACCTAATCCTAAGAAAATTGAAGCAATTAAAAATTTCCTATTCCCCAGACTAAAAAGGAAATTAAATCGTTCCTCGGACTGCTAGGTTATTATAGAAAATTCATTAGGGATTTCGCAAGAATCACTAAGCTGTTGACGAGACAGCTAAATGGCAAATTAAAAACAATAAAGATAGACGAAGAATTTACTGACACTTTCGAGACGTGTAAAACGCTCCTATGCAACGATCCAGTGTTGCAATACCCTGACTTCGACAGAGAATTCATTCTGACAACAGATGCCAGCAATGTGGCAATTGGGTCAGTTTTGTCGCAGGGTACATTAGGGAAAGATAAACCAGTTTCTTTCGCAAGTAGGACTCTTACAGATACGGAATTAAATTATTCCACGGTCGAAAAGGAAATGATGGCCATAATCTGGGCCACGAAGTACTACAGACCATACTTATATGGACGAAAGTTCAAAATTATCACTGACCACAAACCATTAACTTGGCTAATGAGTTTTAAAGAACCTAACTCGAAACTTGTCCGGTGGAAATTACAACTACTGGAGTTCGATTTTGAAGTCATTTACAAAAAAGGTTCTCAAAACGTAGTGGCAGATGCGTTGAGTAGGGTACAAGTAGATGTGAATGTCAACGATCACGAATAGTGGCTTCAGCGGGGGACACCATACATTCCAGCCTAGAGGAGACTGATGAAAATCTGTTCATATCAGAAAAACCTATAAATGAATTTAAGATTCAACTTATGTTCGAAATAGGTCCGAATTCAAAAGTTAAGACGACGGCTCCCTTTAAGAACAAAATTGAGAAATCATATACGAATCACAATTCACGGACGAAAATACAACTAAACTATTAAAAAATCTATTAAGACCTAATAAAATATGTGCAATCTTTGCGCCTGATTCGGTATTCCGAAAAATTCAGGAAATTTACGCCAAATATTTTGCTCACAGTAAAATTTATAAGGCGGTAAGATGCACAGTATTTCTACAGGATATAGTTAACACAGATGAACAAGAAAGGAAAATATTAGAACAACATCAAAATTCCCACCATAGGGGAATAGATGAAGTAACCGCCCAGCTGAAAAGAAAATATTATTTCCCTAATATGAAACAAATAATAAGAAAGACAATAAATAATTGTAACATATGCAAATTATTAAAGTATGACCGATCACCACCAAGAATTAAGTACTTGGAGACAGAAACTCCCTCAGCCCCAATGCAAATATTACACACGGACTTGTATACTATTAACGGTAATTACGTAATGACTGTAATCGATAAGTTTTCTAAATTCGCTGCGGCATACACTATCCCCACCAGAAATAGTATAAATATTGTAAAATCAATGCAACAGTTCATACAATATTTCGGTATTCCTAAGAAGATCGTTTGCGATCAAGGAGCGGAATATAATTCGAACTTGTTCAAAGATTTTTGCGTACAGTATGGAATAGAGTTGCACATGACTTCTTTTCAACAGTCATCTAGCAATGCACCAGTAGAGAGGTTGCACTCAACATTAACGGAAATATACAGAATTATAATGGAAAAGAAAAAAGACAGAAAACTTAAACATAGAACATGACAGTATATTGACCGAAACTATAATAACCTATAACAATGCCATTCATTCGGCAACAAAACTCACACCGTTCGAACTGTTCTCAGGTAGCGACCAACGTGACTATCTCAAACAACTAAACGTCTTTAGGGAAAAACTCTACCCGGACGTAACTAAACAAATGAGTTTGATGAAGAGTCAGAATATAGAAAAGTTAAACGAAGGAAGAGAAGACCCACAACACTTAGAAACAGGAGCAATAATATTTAGAAAAGAAAATAGAAGGAATAAACTAACACAGAGGTTCACTAAACATAAAGTGCTAGAAGACGGTGGGCATACCTTAGTATCAGATAAAAAACAAAAGTTACATAAGTCTAAGTTAAGGAAATCTACTAGAAGTAACAACACAAATTAATTATAAAACAATATCATTTAAAATATCCCATGAAAATATTTACAGGTTTGCCCTAGCAGAGGGACAATTCGTTAACGTCCAATACTTGGAATCAGGAACACCGATGGTGAGATTAGAATTAGGGACAGCAAAAAATATTCACGATTATAGAATTATTGCGCATGTAATTTGCATCGCAGATTACAAGAAGAACATAGAACAGTTGCAAAGTGCACTACAGGAAATGAAGACAGTAGAATTTTCGGGAGAAGCTATTAGAACACTAGAAGAAAAATTGAAACAAGTTAAAGAAAAGATAAATATCCTATCTCCAAAAAAGAGACAGAAAAGAGGAGTAATAAATGGATTAGGAAGTATAATTAAATCAGTAACAGGAAACATGGTCTCAGATGACTCCATTAGAATAAAGGATGAATTTCAGAACATACACGAAAATTTAGGCGAATTAACTTTACAAATGAATAATGAAAACGAAATCATTGTAAGATTTGAAAATATAACTAAACATATAAACCAGGAACAAATTGTTATAAATAATTTTATAAAAAATTTTAAAAACGAAATTTTTAAGCACTTAACGGAAGAACACAATGAGATACATGCGTTACAGTACACTAACAGATTAGTCTACAATATTGATATATTATACAATCATATCTCTAACATATTAGAAAGCATTTTGCTAACTAAACTAAAAATAATACCTAAATTCATATTATCAATGGAAATAGATAGGATCATGGAAATTTTTTCTGAACAAAATGTAACAATAGAATCTCAAGAACACTTGTATAGGCTATTAGAAATGGATACATTTATAAATAAAACAAATGTCATTTTTTATATAAGAATACCTATATTTGAGCAACAAAATTATAAGCTCGCCCGTACTATTCCAATTCCATTAAACACAACAAAGTTCTTACAAATTCCGAATTATATTCTATTTAACAAAAACATTGTAAAATCCATAAAAGAAAGATGTGACCAAGTTCACGAAATATACATTTGTAAATCTAAGCTAGAGGTAACTCCCAATGGAGAAGAGAGGTGTATTCAAGCAACAGCCAATGCGGACCTGGCAGTATGCGACACAATCGAGGTTGACGAACAGGAATGAATTCTGGAACCGGAAAAGGGAAACATTTTAGTGCTAAATGGAGTCCGAACGCAATTACACTCAAATTGCGTGAGACCATTCCAAGTAACGGGGAATGCCATTATTACGTTTGAAGACTGCAATATTACGATTAATGGATTCACCTAAGGACACGAAGCAGTAAAGATGGATGACAAAATCAAATTCGTCATACCCTTGTTCAAAGGAGTGGAGATTAATAATACAATGGGGGATTTAAAACTGCAGAAGTTGCACTGGGAAAGTGTAAAAAGCCAAAATAATGGTTATTAGAAGGAGAGCTGCCGTATTCACACCGTCGCCATCACCGGTAGATTTCGTTCCGACACTTCATTCGATGTGACCGTCACTTTAATCCAGGGGGGGAGGAGTTACCACTGCACTTCTCCTGCTCTAACAAAAACCGTCCAGATTCCGCTGAAAACAGCATCAACGGCCACAACAACAACAACATATTGTGAAATGCTCTCGAAAATTCTAGAAATAGATTTCATCAGAATGGTAATGTTGCATCAGCCTTTAATCGCGATGTGATTGGTCAGCTATGCATTTTGTAGCTTAGAAAGGACCGTTATAGCGAAGCGTTGTAGCTGACGCCGAGTGCAGAAAAACAGCGTGAAGCAAAAAGAAGTTGCGACGCACTTTTAGTCAGAATTTGGTCGTGCATAAAACCGCAGTCAATTGAAACGAACGTACGAATATTGTCAGAAGTAAATTACCGAATAAATTTGAATTAAGAACATAAAGATTTGTTGTGGAATTTAATCATTGACAAAATATTAAACCAATTGTTACATGGAGCTACGGCCCATTTATAACTCGTCTGCCACAAAGTTTTTTTTACCGGGCTTGTAAAAAATTTTGGCATTATGTTCGTCAATAAAGGCCTTCCATTTTTTAATTTTGGCATTTGGATTCCTATCTGAGACCGCGAACGTTAGGGGCTGATGATCTGTATAGATATTGATGTCGCGTGTTCCATACAAATACTGCTGTAACTTTCCCAGTGCCCATACTATTGCGAGTAGCTCCCTCTCGTTGGTAGCATAATTCGTCTCGCATTCCTTTAGGGTTCTAGAAATCATGGTAATTGGCTTGCCTTCCTGCGAAAGCACAGCCCCGATTCCATGCGCGGAAGCATCTGTCGTTAAGTCAAAGGGCTTCTTAAAGTCCGGATATCTTAACATGACGTCTTCTGATGCCAGAATATTTCTTACCCTATCGAATGCCTCTCTTTCTGTGTCATTGAAAGTGATAGGAATTTTCCTCGAAATATGCTTACTAACGGAGCCATTCTCGCCCCTAAGTAAGTTTATCAAAGGTCTTTCAATCGCTGCAAAGTCCTTAATAAATCTTCTATAGTAACTGGCAAGACCCAAAAAAGACCTGAGTGCGTACAAACTTTTGGGTTCTTCGAACTCTCGAATAGCGCGCACTTTTTCAGGGTCCGTTTTAGCTCCGCCCTTTGTTACAATAAAGCCTAAGAGTTCTACGCTTTCTTTGAAAAAATGGGTCTTTTCTCTTGAGACTTTCATGTTGGCGTCCCAGAGGCATTTCAGGACTCAGTCAATATGCTTAACATGATCGGACTCATTTTCAGAGAAGATTATGACGTCATCTATGTATACATAGCACGTCTTACCTATCTGCTCCCGCAAAACGTCATCTATTGTTCTTTGAAAAATGCTTCCAGCATTTTTTAATCCGAAAGGCAGTCGACAAAACTCGTACTTGCCCCCGTTGACAGAAAATGATGTTTCTTCGCGGTCGTGCTCCGCAAGATAGATCTGATGGTAGTCAGACTTAAGGTCCAACGTGGTAAAGTATTTAGCTTTACCTAAATTGGCTAAGATCATGGCAATATTGGGCATAGGGTACCTATGTGGTATAGTCTGTTCATTTAGTTTTCTAAAATCGATTACCAGTCTCTTATTTCTATTCCCGTGTTCATCAAAACCCTTTTTGTCAACCACCCAAGTAGGTTTGATGTATGGCGACGAATTGTCGCAACGACTGATGTGTTGAAAGGCAGCGCCTCGTTAGGGGTCGAAAATACCTTAATTCTGCTCAACATCATCTTCTTAAATTCGCTTTTGATTGTTGACGGGACTACTATGTCGTCAACACGGGTGAAATTTACATTATCGCACTTATGGTACTGCAACATTTCTGTTGTGGTACCGTAATTGATCGTGCTATACTTTAAGTCCAATGTAGCCCCTACTTGTGTTAACAAATCTAGGCCTATGATGGCATCGAACGTATTTAAAGAGTCAAGCAGAAAGAATGGGGTCCTTTGCCCAAAAATGTACATGTAACATTTTTTATTTATTTTGTTAGAGCCGTGTATGGAACTAACAACAAATGGGGAGTCGACCGATACTACTCCTTTGAGCTCCTTTATGGGCTTAATGTAGTTTTTGGCCGCTCCAGTGTCGATAAGTATCTTTAGTTTTGTCCCAGCCAGCTGCTTTTCGACAATTGGCAACCGGGAGCATCCTCTAAAAAATTGAGCAGTCCGGCCTCATTGCCAGAGTCACTATCATCTTCTATGCTAGCTACGGCTGCCGCAGCTGCCTCCTAATACATTTGCGAGTCCTCAGGTTGAGTCTGTTGATTTATGTTGTTCACCCTCTGCCGTCTCTGTCCAGTCATACGTTCGGAGTTACTACTTCTTTTCTGATTTCTATTGTTATCTGAATTGGGATCGCTCTTTTGGGGGTTCCAATTAGTCTGCTGCCTGAACTTAGAAGATGAGTCCACTTCCATGGGCTCTTGTGGTGGCCTGTCGTTATTCTTTTGGGTATTTTCTGCCTGCTGAGGCCTACTCTGACCCTGTCTCTTCGTATAGTACGGATTCCTTTCGGAGGCCCGCTCATTACCACCACTCCTACCCTGCCTATCATACTGGCGGTTTGGCTGCCTACTGCCTTCAGAAGCATGATTTCTCTCTTCCATTGCCTTCGCATAGGAATTAGCGAACATACTTCGCTCAATACTTGCCTCGGCTTCAACGGCTAAGGCTAGTGCGGCCGGCAAATCTTTGGGTTGCGCGGGGAATACTATTGCTTTCAAAGAGCTCTTCAGACCTGAGATGAAGGCGTGAAGTGCATCATTTCTCACTTCAGCATTAAGTAACGCGGCACCGTTCGCATCGTGTGACATAACGATTTTATTAGTCACAAGTGTCAAAGTTCTTTGCACTTCGTCATAGTACTGCATCAAGCTTAGTTCCCCTTGCCTAATTATTTCCAATTTTTGGCGCAACACTCAAAGTGAAGTCTTATCTGCGTAAGTTACATCCAACCTAGCAATTACGGCGTCAAAATTCAATACCGTACTATGTGACACTAATAGCGCTCTTGCCGGGCCACGAATTTTATTTCTTAAAATCGTGACGGCTTGATAGTGCGCCTCACTCTTCTGGTATGGCCTAAAAATTTCATACGCGTCAACGGCTGACTGCCGCCAAGCCACGTAATCACTTTGTTCGCCGTCGAACTCTGGGATGGATTGTACGATATCAAGTTTTACCTCGCACTTAACAGTGCGGTCTATACTTATGCGGCTATAGACCTGTGGTTTATCTATCTGTAAACTGTTCACTCGCTGTTGTATAGCCTCAACCTCTGCTCGGATCTCTAGCTTTAAGCGGTTCTCCTGTTCGGCTAACGCGCTTTTAACGGCACCGTCTATAATGGCATTTAACTGATTCGCGTCGATATTCATAGCAAGTTCTTCTTGCTCAGCAATTTCACTTATATTTAGTACGTTCAAGCTGTCGTCACTATCGTATTCTTGCTTAATTTCCCTCGTACCCAACTCATCAGCTTTAGCAGACAAGATTGACACGCACAGTGTAGCAGCGAAAACAACAAATATTTCACAACAGGGGGAATAAATTGCGCGCAGATATTTTGTATTTTGTAATCAGAGTTTCGTGTTTTCTCACTGTTTCGTTTACGATTTTATATTACTTTATATATTTTAACACTTAACACGACTTAAAATTTTCAAACTAAACATTCCACTTACATTTTGTGAGCTGGCCTTCTAACGGGTGTGGCTTCTTAAAAAAAACGTTGGGCGTCAGTAAAGTTGATCTTCCTTCTTCCAACGAGGCGTGGCACTATTTAGGAGGATTAGGCTGGAAGGCTTGACTTCACCTTCAGATACTATTGACCTTGTGGCTCAGCAGTAATATCAATTAAGTACAATAAATTGCTTATGTGCGGCTAGCTGCCGGAGTAAAGTGAGTTTATTCTATTAAATCATACACACATAATCACTAACCTACAGAATTCGAGCTCGAGCAGCCAAGTCATAGCCGGCAAGCCGACTCAGCATAATCATAACTATGCTCTTGCAAGAATCATGTTACCATAGCTGACTTTGTTGCTCGGGCATTGGCTTAGCATATTGCATCAGCGCAACGCCCGCTACTCGGCCACTGACTTGCTGCCTTGCAGCGTCAGCGCTATACCCTGCGAGGGCTGGGCACTCTGAATGCGCGGGTTACTTGATAACTTATAAACGTTTCTAACAAGCTAGGTATTTACTTAGGTTTTACATGATAAGACAAATCTATGTCTAATAATATGATTTATGTTATGCAGATGGTGCGAAATCGTGCATCTGCATGCTTAGCGATAAAGGGTAATTTTTTACTAAGGCCGCCGCCGAACGGTCAGTATTTATTAGGTTTATATGCCTACCAGCAAGGGTCAGTGCATATCAGTTAAGGGTCACTATTAATTTAGGTACGTGTAAAACGTACCCTGTCGCCTATATGCGTAAGATAGCAATGAGTATCATCTGCAGTTATGTAAAATCGTACAATTTAGTTAACACCATTCATTCAAGGTTAATAGACCTTAAATTAATTATTATTATCTCTCATGTTTTCATATCTAGATTCTCGTTTGAAGCAAATTTTAAAAAATACATCTCCATTTGGTGGTGTTTCTGTCGTCGTACTTGGCGATCTTAGACAGTTACAGCCTGTATGAGATGCTCGGATTTTTGATACAAGACCCGTACCATGAAATATTTGGTGCTTATCTCTGGGGCCTTTTCCTGTATTTTAAGCTCACGGAGATATTGCATTAACGGCGACAATGATTTAACAAGTAAGAACGGCTACAGTCAAGTGTTGACTGTAAAAGATCATGGATTTTTCAAGGTTATGAAAAAAATCAGATTTAGAAAACTGTTATTGGTAAACGTGTTTTTCAAAGAAAAAGAATAAACGACACATATAATTTTCAGTTAGACGCGAAGCAGTCCAAGCAGTTGGAAAAAAAATACTGCTTGGAAAAAACACTGCTTGCTTGCTTGCAGTGGGCGCAGGGAAAATCTACATGAAACGTTGAATAACTTTTATGTTCATTATCCGATCAGAACCAAATTTTCAGCGATCGTTAAGGTGGTGATAGTTATCATTCGCACCGAAACAGAATACTCTAGCTTTATTATTGCGCCTGGTATATGGTTTATCGCTTTGCGGGGGCGGAAATAGGCGTGTCCCAAATTTTAATAAAACTTTTACAGCGTACGAGGGTCGTTTGATAAGACCGTGACTTTTTGTATTTGCCGCGCACCTGCTCTAAATACAACACTGCTCCTGTCAGCAGTTATCGATTAACAGCTGACTGTAAAATTTTGAGAAAGCTGCGTTTTTTGGTTTGCGTTTTATAGGCATTGAAAGCAGACGATCTCGTGAATTTTAACGAAAATGGAAAAAGTGAATTTCGTGTGCTAATTAAGCATTATTTTTTGCGTAAAAAATCCATCACCGAAACCAAGGAAAGACTTGATAAATATTATGGGGACTCTGCACCATCAATTTCAATGGTTAAGAAATGGTTTACTGAGTTCCGTTGTGGTCGTACCAGTACAAGTGATGCCGAACGTTCAGGTCGCCCAAAAGAGGTCGTCATGCCAGAAATCGTCGACAAAATCCATGGAATGATATTGGATGATCGGAGAATGAAAGTGCGTGAGGTAGCTGAGGCTGTAGGCATCTCAACTGAACGGGTACATCACATTTTACATGAATATTTGGACATGAAAAAGCTTTCCGCGCGATGGGTGCCGCGATTGCTCACACACGACCATAAGCGCAACCGTGTGACCATTTCAAAGGAGTGTTTGGCGATGTTCAACCGCAATCCAAACGAATTTTTGCGCCGTTTCGTTACCGTAGACGAAACATGGATCCACCACACCACACCAGAGACCAAAGAAGTGGGTTTCTCCGGGTGAACGTGCACCAAAGAAGGCCAAGGTGGGTCTGTCGGCCAACAAGGTCATGGCCACAGTTTTTTGGGATGCACAAGGTATCATTCACATCGATTACCTTGAAAAGGGTAAAACGATCACCGGCGAATATTATTCAGAGCTTTTGGACAGATTCGATATTGATTTGAAGCAGAAACGACCGCATTTGGCGAAAAAAAAAGTGCTGTTCCATCAGGACAATGCACGGGTGCACACGTGTGTAGTCAGCATGGCAAAATTTCATAAATTGGGCTACGAACTGCTACCCCATCCAGCATATTCTCCAGATTTAGCCCCCTGTGACTATTTTTTGTTTCCAAACATGAAGAAATGGCTCGGCGGTAAGAGATTCGGGTCAAATGAAGAGGTCATCACAGAAACAAACGACTATTTTGAGGGCCTTGAGAAAACCTATTATTTGGAAGGAATAAAAAAATTGGAAAAACGCTGGACTAAATGTATAGAGCTAAAAGGAGATTATGTTGAGAAATAAAACGCTTCTTTGACGAAAAAAATATATTTTATTCAAAAAGTCACGGACTTATCAAACGACCCTCGTATGATTCACATATGTGTTGTCACCAAATTTGGAGGCTCTAGCTTTTTTAGTTTCTAAGATGTAGGCGCTTGCAATACGGTTTTTCGATTTGCGGGGGAGGAAAAAGGCGTGGCCCAAATGTTAATAAAAATTGTACAGCGTATGATTCACATAAGTGTTGTCACCAAATTTGGTGGCTCTAGCTCTTTTAGTTTCTGAGATATAGGCGTTCATACAGACGGACGGACAGACATGGCCTAATCGATTCGGCTCGCGATCTGAGCAAGAATATATATATTTACGGGGTCGCAGATGCCTCCTTCTACCTGTTACGCACATTTCGACAAACACACTAGACCATTTATTTTTTTTTAAATCCATGATCTAAATATTTAGCGTCAAGGTACAGCGTATTCGAAATATCTTACCGTCGAGCGCTCTCGACTGTAGCCTTCCTTGCTTGTTTTGTTCATAAAATTAAGTAGTGTATGTATTCTTTAATTTATTTAAAACTTCGTTTTTTATCAAAATTACCGTAGTTCTTCCCGGTTTCAAAACTTATTTAAGAATCATATTAATCTTGTCTTGCTTTGTCTCTAACGTATTCGTTTTTAAAATCCTGTGCAATTTCGTTGGGCTGTCCTAACGTTCTTGGATTCTGAGCTTAAACCGTACATTTTAACGGGTATTTAAGTCCTGCTATAAATTTTTGTATGCATGTCTTTTCAAATGAACTCTCTTTTATTTAACGTATTTCGTTGTTTCGTTGTTTCTTTCTCTCTCTAAAATGAGTAGTATCGCCGCTCTGATTCCAGATATTTCTTGGTAGAGTAATTTTATTGAAAACCCTTTACATTTCACGAAGATCGTCCATTCGTCTTCGCTTCATGACTCCCCGCAATTATCTTGTAATGCTAATTTAAAATTAGTCCAATTGAGTTTTGCTCTCTCTCTCTAGTTAATGTGCTATCTGATTGTCCGAGTACTTTGTTTCTAATTATTCCTAATAGTCGTTCCCCATATTCTGTCTTCTTTGTGTTCGTGATCAGTTTCAATATTCGCTCTACGCTTGTATTAAACTTTGTTAGTAATTCTTTGTCTCCGTCATAACTGGGTAAAAGTTTAATTGCATCAGGTATTTGTATTTGGTTCTTTGCGTCATGGTGGTCTTGTTGATTCGTAGTAAAGTATTTTCTTCTTCTATTTCTATAAGTTGTAAATTACTAATTTCTCCCCTACCGCTGCTCTAGCTAGACTTCTTATCAAAGGTATGATTGTTTTTTGCTTTTCTAACATTATATTATGTGTATGGTTATTATATTATGGGTAAGCCGTGTTCCTATGATTAGTAATTTTGTATGTGGTGGATGTTGATAAAGTGTTTAATAATTTTGTTTTGTTTGTTCTTTGTGGTTGTGATAAGTGTTAAAATTATATGTGTGTAAGTATGTATGTGTGTGAATATTGTGTAAGAATGGTATATTAGTTTTTATACCATTCGACCATTGAAAATGATCAAAAATGGTATATTAAGTTTGTGCAAAAGTATGTAATAGGCAGAAGGAAACATGGCAGACCCCGTAAAGTATATATATTCTGGCTCAGGATCAACAGTCGAGTCGACTGACCCATGTCCGTCTGTCCATCTGACCGTCCGACTGCATGAATGTCGAGATATCAGCTATTACAAAAGCTAGAGACACCAAATTTGACATGATGGTTCCTGTATACCACACGCAGGTCGAGTTTATTTCAAATTTGGAGAGCCACGCCCACCGCCCACGCAAATCGATATTTTACGAATATTAAGGTAAGTATTATATACACCAAATTTGGCATGATGGTTCCTATAAATCATGCGCAGATGAAATTTATTTCAAATTTTAGGTGCCATGCCCACCGCCCACGCAAATCGATAATTTACGAATATTAAAGAAAGAATTACAGTTACGGACACCAAATTTGGCATGATGGTTCCTGTATACCATACGCAGATCATGTTTATTTCAAATTTGAGATGGCTTGCCCACCGCCCACGCAAATCGATAATTTACGAATATTAAGAAAAATATTACAGTTACAGACACTAAATTTGTCATGATGGTTCCTATAAATCAGATGAAATTTATTTCAAATTTGAGGTGCCACGCCCACCGCCCACGCAAATTGATAATTTTTAAATATTAAGAAAAGTATTTAGGATACAGATTTCTGCTTTGGAACACGTAAAGACGCTGATAATATGCACCCAATCCCATAATTACGATCGGACAATAAATACAGAACTTATTAGAGAAAACGTTTTTCAAAGTTCCGTTGCCCGCGTCATTGCAGCATATCAGGATGCATCGTTTAAACGTTTGTGTGTGTGTCGTTATGTGTGTGTGAGAGCGAGATAGTACTAGTTCGTGCAATTACTAAGTTGGTCGAATGGTATCTTACGGTCGGGCGAGCTTAATTGTAGCTTTCCTTACTTATTTTTTTTTTATTGTAGTGTCATTTGATGGTTGATTTGTATAGTGTTCATTAAGTTGTTTGTTGTGTTTAGTTGTGATAAGTGGCAGGAAACTTTGTTTTGGCTTTGCTACGTTACAGTGCCTGTTGTTGTTGTTGTATGTTTGTCACTATGTACATCACTTTGCTTCGTTTTTCACTTTTTCTTAGGACTACATACAGTGGGGAGCAAAAGTGATTCCAAGCTCAACGTTTTCATGCTTGAGCTTACATAAATATTAGACGAATAATGTAAATGACCAAAGCTTTTTTTTTATTGAACACCTTGTTTATTGTTTACAAGGCGTATATAGCAAAGTAGAAAAAAAAAGAAAAGAAATAGTAATAATGCAAAAAGAAAAACAAGCGGCATGTACTCAGTTCTGCACCATTTAAGAAAAAATATAAAATAAATTCATTATTAATATTTTGTCCAGAGACCCTTATTTTCTATTACCTTTTTTATACGTTTTGGCATACTTTGAACTAATTTTTCGAATATTCCTTTCGGAATAGTGATCCATTCTTGTTCAGCACGTCCCCAAAGATCGTCCAAGTTGGATGGGGCTGACTGATACTGTCCGAGCCGTCGCTTCACGATGGACCATAGGTTTTCAATCGGATTGAGATCTGGACTTTGCGCTGGCCACTCCATTATCTTAAAATTTTGGTTTCCGAGCCATCCTTTAACAATTTTTGCAGTGTACTTGGGATTCCCATCTTGCTGAAAAGTGATTTCCTGCTCTGGGTAGGCACACTGGTCAAGAAAATTGGATAGATGGGTCTGTGTGGGTCTATGATTATAGTCGCTCTTTATTGTTTCGCAAATAGTTTTGATGAACGAGCAGCTGTGCCTGTTTTTTTACTTGTTTTATGTAGTGTCAAAGTTAAAATTTTTCATAATTTTCCTATCAAAAAAAGCAAGAATTTAGCGATTTTAGATTTTTTATGGCTTGTTGCTACAATATTTGATGTGTTTTTATAGATTTTTAGCAAGTCAAAAGGCAAATACCATTGAATTTGCTCTTAAATCAAACTTGATGGCTGATTGTTTCCAAAAACTATGGGATATGGTTTTCTGATTTTTATAAATTTGACAAGTTATATATACGTTTATGTTCAACCTTCATTGGTAGAGATTTAGTGCAATACTCCAAATTTTTATTTGAATCAACACCTAAATACTTTATTGGCGCAGCCGGTACGATGTTAGTTATTAATGCGGAATAAAATTTATCCCTAATTATTATCCAAAAAATAATTTTAAATAATTTTGTCAGTCAGTTCATGAGTGACGTGACTCTGGTGTAATTAAAAACAAATAAATCCAATAAAAAAATTTATAAATAAAAACTATATATTTTATTTGGATGAACACCTAAATACTTTATTGGCGCAGCCGGTAGGATGTTAGTTATTGATCCGGTATAAAATTTATCCCTAATTATCATCCACAAAAGAACTCGAAAGAAACGCGACGGCAATTTCGGTTTTAATAACCGAGGTGATTGTAAAATAACTTAAAACAAGTAAGAAAGCTACATTCGAGTGTGCTCGACTGTAATATACCCGCTACCCAGCTGCTCGTACATCATTTATTTGCGGAATCAAAAAAACGGCTACAATCATATTTTGACCGTAAAAGGCTATGGACTTACAATATTTATGCAAAATCAAAATATAAAATAAAAAAAAAAAACATTTTTGCACACATTTAATTTTTGATGCGGGCGGGACTCGAACCCGTAAATGCATAATAGTACTGTTCGTTTTGCAGTCCACAACTTAACCCATTTCACCACCGTACACGCACACACGATTTGGCACAATGCTGCAAGCAGCGCTGCCGGCAGCAGCCAGAATATATATACTTTATGGGGTCGGAGGTGTCTCCTTCTGCCTGTTACATACATTTTCGGTTTGAACAAAGTTATAATACCCTTCTACTCTATGAGTAGCGGGCATAAAAAGCTTAAGCTGCATGAACTGGGAATCGAACCACGAGCCCGCTTACAGCTATGGAAAACGTTAAGCTGAATAACTTCTGTGTTTAGTTTCCGATTTTTACCAAATTTTTAAAGATCATCTGGCTAGCTTTAGTTATCATATAAACCGAAAATGAACAATATGGCATCAAAATTGCGCTTGTAATTAATTTTTTTCGATTTACAGGGGGGGAAGGGGGCGTGGCCAAAATCCAAAATTAACTTGATCAGCGTGCAATAATAACACATACTGTCAACAAATTTGGTAGTTCTAGCTCTTATAATAGCTGAGATCTCTGTTCACACGGACAGACAGACGGACTGACGGACAGACGGACATGGCTATATCAACTTGGCTGTTGATCCTGAGCCAGAATATATATACTTAATGGGGTCAGAGGTGTCTCCTTCTGCCTGTTACATACATTTTCGGCTTGAACAAAGTTAAAATACCCTTCTACTCTATGAGTAGCAGGTATAATAATTTTTTGCACACATTTAATTTTTGATGCGGGTGGGACTCGAACCTATAAATGCATAATAATTCTATTCGTTATGCAGTCCACAACATAACCCATTTCACCACCGGACACGCACAAACTATTCGGCACAATGCTGCAAGCAGCGCTGCCGGCAAAAGGAGTAAAAAGTATTGAAAAGGTATAATTTTTATTCAGGTACCACAAAAATCCAAGATTTATCACTTAAACAGTAAAAGTAATAATTCTACTAGTTGAAGACTATAAGTCGATTACGTGCATGTAAAAAACGATATGTGCCCTTTTAATTCGTCTTTACTTGAATGGAAAGTGTTCTAGAGCACTCTAACTTTCAATAAATTTTGTTAAAAAAAAAACGAACGATAGGTTCTATGGCATCTATACGATGTATCGGTCCGTACCGGCTCGTTCCGACTTAGTTACAGCGGGCAGCAATAAGAAACATGTATACAAAGTTTCATGAAGGTAGCTCAAAAACTTTTCTTTGCAAAAAATAAGAAAAGTTCGATCTCCACCACCATGACACGCATGCATGAGGAATCGAACCTTGGACCCATTACCTAAGAGGTCCACCACTTCTCCATTCGGCCATTAAGCCATTACGCAAATTTTGCCAAAGTTACATTATGAGACCATTCGGGAATTCTGCACGACAAAAACAAAGTCTGAATGCATGAAGCGTGTTGTTCTTCCTATTTACTCTCATAACATAAACATACAGTTAAATAAAAAATAAAAATAAAAAATATAAAAAAAGCTGCGCTCTAACAATCGCAAACAGCTGATTAAAGAGACTGTCACTTCTCCACTTGTGAGCCCTTAAAAAAATTTTAAATAAATTGCACGACCACCAATATTCAAAAATTAAAGTATAAGTTCTTAAAAAAATAAAAAGAAAAAGCTTAAGCGGCATGAATTGAGAATCGAACCACGGGCCTGTCGGTTCAGGAGATCATCACTTTTCCACTAAGCTACTGACGCTGTTATCCAACGACTGCAAAAATTTGCATTGTAAGGCATTCTTATTATTTCCTGTACAAATAAAGAATTTGCGCTGCCGGCAGTGCTGCTTACAGCTATTCAAAACGTTTAGCTGAATAACTAATGTGCTTATTATCCGATTGTTACAAAATTTTCAGAGATCATCTGGTTAGCTATAGTTATCATATAAACCGAAAATGAACCATATGGCATCAAAATTGCGCTTGAAACTAATTTTTTTCGAATTACAGGGGCGAAAGGGGGCGTGGCCAAAATCAAAAATAAACTTGATCCGCGTGCAATAATAACACATACTGTCACCAAATTTGGTAGTTCTAGCTCTTATAATAGCTGAGATCTCTGTTCACACGGACAGACAGACGGACTGACGGACAGACGGACATGGCTATATCGACTTGGCTGTTGATCCTGAGCCAGAATATATATACTTAATGGGGTCAGAGGTGTCTCCTTCTGCCTGTTACATACATTTTCGGCTTGAACAAAGTTAAAATACCCTTCTACTCTATGAGTAGCAGGTATAATAATTTTTTGCACACATTTAATTTTTGATGCGGGTGGGACTCGAACCTATAAATGCATAGTAATTCTATTCGTTATGCAGTCCACAACATAACCCATTTCACCACCGGACACGCACAAACTATTCGGCACAATGCTGCAAGCAGCGTTGCCGGCAAAAGGAGTAAAAAGTATTGAAAAGGTATAATTTTTATTCAGGTACCAAAAAAATCCAAGATTTATCACTTAAACAGTAAAAGTAATAATTCTACTAGTTGAAGACAATAAGTAGATTACGTGCATGTAAAAAACGATATGTGCCCTTTTAATTCGTCTTTACTTGAATGGAAAGTGTTCTAGAGCACTCTAACTTTCAATAAATTTTGTTAAAAAAAAACGAACGATAGGTTCTATGGCATCTATACGATGTATCGGTCCGTACCGGCTCGTTCCGACTTAGTTACAGCGGGCAGCAATAAGAAACATGTATACAAAGTTTCATGAAGGTAGCTCAAAAACTTTTCTTTGCAAAAAATAAGAAAAGTTCGATCTCCACCACCATGACACGCATGCATGAGGAATCGAACCTTGGACCCATTACCTAAGAGGTCCACCACTTCTCCATTCGGCCATTAAGCCATTACGCAAATTTTGCCAAAGTTACATTATGAGACCATTCGGGAATTCTGCACGACAAAAACAAAGTCTGAATGCATGAAGCGTGTTGTTCTTCCTATTTACTCTCATAACATAAACATACAGTTAAATAAAAAATAAAAATAAAAAATATAAAAAAAGCTGCGCTCTAACAATCGCAAACAGCTGATTAAAGAGACTGTCACTTCTCCACTTGTGAGCCCTTAAAAAAATTTTAAATAAATTGCACGACCACCAATATTCAAAAATTAAAGTATAAGTTCTTAAAAAATAAAAAAGAAAAAGCTTAAGCGGCATGAATTGAGAATCGAACCACGGGCCTGTCGGTTCAGGAGATCATCACTTTTCCACTAAGCTACTGACGCTGTTATCCAACGACTGCAAAAATTTGCATTGTAAGGCATTCTTATTATTTCCTGTACAAATAAAGAATTTGCGCTGCCGGCAGTGCTGCTTACAGCTATTCAAAACGTTTAGCTGAATAACTAATGTGCTTATTATCCGATTGTTACAAAATTTTCAGAGATCATCTGGTTAGCTATAGTTATCATATAAACCGAAAATGAACCATATGGCATCAAAATTGCGCTTGAAACTAATTTTTTCGAATTACAGGGGCGAAAGGGGGCGTGGCCAAAATCAAAAATAAACTTGATCCGCGTGCAATAATAACACATACTGTCACCAAATTTGGTAGTTCTAGCTCTTATAATAGCTGAGATCTCTGTTCACACGGACAGACAGACGGACTGACGGACAGACGGACATGGCTATATCGACTTGGCTGTTGATCCTGAGCCAGAATATATATACTTAATGGGGTCAGAGGTGTCTCCTTCTGCCTGTTACATACATTTTCGGCTTGAACAAAGTTAAAATACCCTTCTACTCTATGAGTAGCAGGTATAATAATTTTTGCACACATTTAATTTTTGATGCGGGTGGGACTCGAACCTATAAATGCATAGTAATTCTATTCGTTATGCAGTCCACAACATAACCCATTTCACCACCGGACACGCACAAACTATTCGGCACAATGCTGCAAGCAGCGTTGCCGGCAAAAGGAGTAAAAAGTATTGAAAAGGTATAATTTTTATTCAGGTACCAAAAAAATCCAAGATTTATCACTTAAACAGTAAAAGTAATAATTCTACTAGTTGAAGACAATAAGTAGATTACGTGCATGTAAAAAACGATATGTGCCCTTTTAATTCGTCTTTACTTGAATGGAAAGTGTTCTAGAGCACTCTAACTTTCAATAAATTTTGTTAAAAAAAACGAACGATAGGTTCTATGGCATCTATACGATGTATCGGTCCGTACCGGCTCGTTCCGACTTAGTTACAGCGGGCAGCAATAAGAAACATGTATACAAAGTTTCATGAAGGTAGCTCAAAAAGGGAGTCAAAAACTTTTCTTTGCAAAAAATAAGAAAAGTTCGATCTCCACCACCATGACACGCATGCATGAGGAATCGAACCTTGGACCCATTACCTAAGAGGTCCACCACTTCTCCATTCGGCCATTAAGCCATTACGCAAATTTTGCCAAAGTTACATTATGAGACCATTCGGGAATTCTGCACGACAAAAACAAAGTCTGAATGCATGAAGCGTGTTGTTCTTCCTATTTACTCTCATAACATAAACATACAGTTAAATAAAAAATAAAAATAAAAAATATAAAAAAGCTGCGCTCTAACAATCGCAAACAGCTGATTAAAGAGACTGTCACTTCTCCACTTGTGAGCCCTTAAAAAAATTTTAAATAAATTGCACGACCACCAATATTCAAAAATTAAAGTATAAGTTCTTAAAAAAAGAAAAAGAAAAAGCTTAAGCGGCATGAACTGAGAATCGAACCACGGGCCTGTCGGTTCAGGAGATCATCACTTTTCCACTAAGCTACTGACGCTGTTATCCAACGACTGCAAAAATTTGCATTGTAAGGCATTCTTATTATTTCCTGTACAAATGAAGAATTTGCGCTGCCGGCAGCGCTGCTTACAGCTATGGAGAACGTTAAGCTGAATAACTTCTGTGCTTTTTATCCGATTGTTACCAAATTTTCAGAGATCATCTGGCTAGCTATAGTTATCATATAAACCGAAAATGAACAATATGGCTTCAAAATTGGGCTCGAAACCAATTTTTTTTCGAATTACAGATGGAGGAAGAGGGCGTGGCCAAAATCCAAAATAAACTTGATCGGCGTGCAATGATAACACATACAAATTTGGTAGTTCTAGCTCTTATAATAGCTCAGATCAAGATTTTCTCACGGACAGACAGACGGACAGACGGACAGACACACAGACGGACATGGCTATATAGACTTGGCTGTTGATCCTGAGCCAGAATATATATACTTTATGGGGTCGGAGGTGTCTCCTTCTGCCTGTTACATACATTTTCGGTTTGAACAAAGTTATAATACCCGTCTACTCTATGAGTAGCGGGTATACAAGGAAGAAAGCTACATTCGAGTATGCGCGACTGTAATATACCCGCTACCCAGCTCCTCGTACATCAAAATTATTTGCGGAACAATAAAGAACGGCTACAATCATATTTTGACCGTAAAAGGCCATGGACTTACATTTTTAATGCAAAGTCAAAATCTAAAATAATAAATTAATTTTTTGCACACATTTAATTTTTGATGAGGGTGGGACTCGAACCCATAAATGCATAATAGTTCTGTTCGTTTTGCAGTCCACAACTTAACCCATTTCACCACCCTACACGCACACATTATTCGGCACAATGCTGTAAGCAGCGCTGCCGGGAAAAGGAGTAAAAAGTATTGAAAACGCATAACTTTTATTCAAGTACCAAAAAAATCCAAGATTTATCACTAAAACAGTAAAAATAATAATTCTACCTGTTGAAGACTATAAATCGAATACGTGCATGTAAAAAACGATATGTGCCCTTTGAATAATTCTTTATATACTTGAATGGAAAGTGTTCTAGAGCACTCTAACTTTTAATAAATTTTGTTAAAAAACGACCGATAGGTTCTATGGCATCTATACGATGTATCGGTCCGTACCGGCTCGTTCCGACTTATTTACAGCGGGCAGCAATAAGAAACATGTATACAACGTTTCATGAAGGTAGCTCAAAAAGGGAGGCAACAATTTTTCTTTGCAAAAAATAAGAAAAGCTCGATTCGGTTATTAAGCCATTACGCAAATTTTGCCAAAGTTACATTATGAGACCATTCGAAAATTCTTGCACGACAAAAACAAAGTCTATTTATTCTCAAAACTTAAACATACAATTAAATAAAAAATATAAGAAAAAGCTGCGCTCTAACAATCGCACACAGCTGACTTAAGAGACTGTCACTTTTCCACTTGTTAACTAAGTTCATTGCGAGCCATAAAAAAATTTTTAAATAAAATGCACGACCACCAATTAATGCATATTCAAAAATAAAGTATAAGTTCTTAAAAAAAAGAACAAGTAAGAAAGCTACAGTCGAGAGTGCTCGACTGTAATATACCCGCTACACAGCTGCTCGTACATCATTTATTTTCGGAACAAAAAAAAAACGGCTACAATCATATTTTGACCGTAAAAGGCTATGGACTTACAATATTTATGCAAAGTCAAAAGCTAAAATAAAAAAAAAAAACATTTTTGCACACATTTAATTTTTGATGCGGGCGGGAGTCGAACCCGTTAATGCATAATAGTACTGTTCGTTTTGCAGTCAACAACCTAACCTATTTCACCACCGTACACGCACACACGACTCGGCACAATGCTGCAAGCAGCCCTGCTGGCAGCGCTGCTTACAGCTATGGAAAACGTTAAGCTGAATAATTTCTGTGTTTATTAACTATTCAACCGAAAATGAACAATATGGCATCAAAATTGCGCTTGTAATCAATGTTTTTTCGATTTACGGGAGCGGAAGGGGGCGTGGCCAAAATCCAAAATAAACTTGATCAGCTTGCAATAATAACACATATTGTCACCAAATTTGGTAGTCCTAGCTCTTATAATAGGTGAGATCTAGATTTTTACACGGACAGACAGACGGACTGACGGACATGGCTATATCGACTCGGCTGTTGATCCTGAGCCAGAATATATATACTTTATGGGGTCGGAGTTGTCTCCTTCTGCCTGTTACCTACATTTTCGGTTTGAACAAAGTTATAATACCCTTCTACTCTATGAGTAGCGGGTATAAAAAGCTTAAGCTGCATGAACTGGGAATCGAACCACGAGCCTGCTTACAGCTATGGAAAACGTTAAGCTGAATAACTTCTGTGTTTAGTATCCGATTGTTATCAAATTTTCAGAGACAATCTGGCTAGCTATAGTTATTATATAAGCCGAAAATGAACAATATGGCATCAAAATTGCGCTTGTAATCAATTTTTTTCGATTTACAGGGGCAGAAGGGGGCGTGGCCAAAATCAGCGTGCAATAATAACACATACTGTCACCAAATTTGGTAGTTCGAGCTCTTATAATAGCTGAGATCTAGATTTTCACACGGACAGACAGACGGACAGACGGACATGGCTATATCGACTCGGCTGTTGATCCTGACCCAGAATATATATACTTTATGGGGTCGGAGGTGTCTCCTTCTGCCTGTTACATACATTTTCGGTTTAAACAAAGTTATAATACCCTTCTACTCTATAAGTAGCGGGTATAAAAAGACACCTTCGAATTCGCAAGAGTAATAATAAAATAGGTTACTCTCAATTAAACAAAACAGCTGACTGTACTTATAACAAACAGTAGCCCGCTTAAACAAATACAAGTGTGACCGCCACATTAGTTAAATCCAACAAACAGTAAAGTGAACAAGAACAGTAGCCCGCTTAAACAAAAACAAGTGTGACCGCTACATAAAAAACAAATCAGAAATCGCATTATCAGTTGATAATCTATCCCAACTGCTACGACAAATACGTCAAGTGCGGCAGTTCTCTGGACGGCCAAACTTTGCAGACCAACGTAATAACAACAACGAACAGTTCCACGAAGATCAATTACAGTATACATAAAACGAGATTTATACAAATCAGCAAATTCAACAAGCCGAAAATCTTCCAATACCAGCCTGGGAACACACCAATACATAGAGATCATGTTCAATAATCACAAATATCGATGCATAGTAGACATTGGTTCAACAATAAACATGTTGAACTTAAACTTTTTCAATCTTCAAGCTCATGAGAAAAAGAAACTTACTAACTGCCAGCAGTGCTGCTTACAGCGGTGGAAAACGTTAAGCTGAATAACTTCTGTGTTTATTATCCGATTGTTACCAAATTCAGAGATCATCTGGCTAGCTATAGTTATCATATAAACCGAAAATGAACAATATGACATCAAAATTGCGCTTGTAATCAATTTTTTTCGATTTACGGGGCGGAAGGGGGCGTGGCCAAACAAAGTTATAATACCCTTCGGGTTGAACAAAGTTATAATACCTTTCTACTCTATGAGTAGCGGGTATAGCAAACATTGCCTCGTATATTTAGATGATGTTATCATACTAATACTCAATATCGCTCATTGAGTACCTGAACTCACTGAGGAAAGATTTTCAGAAATTTAAAGAGGCAAATCTTAAGCAGTTAGACATGTGCGAATTTTTGAAAAAACAAAAAAACAAATTTCATAAGTCCAGATGGTATACGATCCAACAAAAACAAGTAAGAAAGCTACATTCAAGTGTGCTCGACTGTAATATAGCCGCTACCCAGCTGCTCGTACATCAAAATTTTTTGCGGAACAATAAAGAACGGCTACAATCATATTTTGACCGTAAACGGCTATGGACTTACAGTATTTATGCAAAGTCAAAATCTAAAATATAAAAAAAAAAACTTTTTATTTCATTTAATTTTTGATGCGGGCGGGACTCGAACCCGTAAATGCATAATACTACTGTTCGTTTTGCAGTCAACAACTTAACCCATTTCACCACCGTACACGCACACAAGATTCGGCACAATACTGCAAGCAGCGCTGCCGGCAGCGCTGCTTACAGCTATGGAAAACGTTAAGCTGAATAACTTCTGTGTTTATTATCCGATTGTTACCAAATTTTCAGAGATCATCTGGCTAGCTATAGTTATCATGTAAACCGAAAATGAAAAATATGGCATCAAAATTGCGCTTGTAATCAATCTTTTTCCGATTTACGGGGGGCGGGGGGAAGGGGGCGTGGCCAAAATCCAAAATAAACTTGATCAGCGTGCAAAAATAACACATATTGTCACCAAATTTAGTAGTCCTAGCTCTTATAATAGCTGAGATCTAGATTTTCACACGGACAGACAGACGGACAGACGGACATGGCTATATCGACTCGGCAGTTGATCCTGAGCCAGAATATATATACTTTATGGGGTCGGAGGTGTCTCCTTCTGCCTGTTACATACTTTTTCGGTTTGAACAAAGTTATAATATCCTTCTACTCTAGGAGTAGCGGGTATAAAAACGACCGATAGGTTCTATGGCATCTATACGATGTATAGGTGCGTACCGGCTCGTTCCGACTTATTTACAGCGGGCAGCAATAAGAAACATGTATACAAAGTTTCATGAAGGTAGCTTAAAAAGGGAGGCAAAAACTTTTATTTGCAAAAAATAAGAAAAGTTCGATCTCCCCCACCATGACACGTATGCATGCGGAATCGAACCTTAGACCCATTACCTAAGAGGTCCACCACTTCTCCATTCGGTCATTAAGCCATTACGCAAATTTTGACAAAGTTACATTATGAGACCATTCGGAAATTCTTGCACGACAAAAACAAAGTCTGAATGCATGATGCGTGTTTTTGTTGATATTTATTCTCATAACTAAAACATATAAATAAATAAAAAATAAAAATAAAAAAATATAAGAAAAAGGTGCGCTCTAACAATCGCACACAACTGATTTAAGAGACTGTCACTTCTCCACTTGTTAACTAAGTTCATTATGAGCCATTAAAAAAATTTTAAATAAAATGCACGACCACCAATTAATCCATATTCAAAAATTAAAGTATTAGTTCCTAAAAAAAAAAGAACAAGTAAGAAAGCTACAGTCGAGAGTGCTCGACTGTAATATACCCGCTACACACCTGCTCGAACATCATTTATTTGCGGAACAAAAAAAAACGGCTACAATCATATTTTGACCGTAAAAGGCTATGGACTTACAATATTTATGCAAAGTCAAAATCTAAAATAAAAAAAAAAACATTTTTGCACACATTTAATTTTTGATGCGGGGGGGACTTGAACCCGTTAATGCATAATAGTACTGTTCGTTTTGCAGTCAACAACCTAACCTATTTCACCACCGTACACGCACACACGATTCGGCACAATGCTGCAAGCAGCGCTGCTGGGATCTAGATCTCACACGGACAGACAGACGGACAGACGGACATGGCTATCGACTCGGCTGTTGATCCTGACCCAGAATATATATACTTTATGGGGTCGGGGGTGTCTCCTTCTGCCTGTTACCTACATTTTCGGTTTTAACAAAGTTATAATACCCTTCTACTCTATAAGTAGCGGGTATAAAAAGACACCTTCGAATTCGCAAGAGTAATAATAAAATAGGTTACTCTCAATTAAACAAAACAGCTGACTGTACTTATAACAAACAGTAGCCCGCTTAAATAAATACATGTGTGACCGCCACATTAGTTAAATCCAACAAGCAGTAAAGTGAACAAGAACAGTAGCCCGCTTAAACAAAAACAAGTGTGACCGCTACATAATAAACAAATCAAAAATCGCATTATCAGTTTATAATCTATCCCAACTGCTACGACAAATACGTCAAGTGCCGCAGTTCTCTGGCGGCCAAACTTTTCAGACCAACGTAATAACAACAACGAACAGTTCCACGAAGATCAATTACAGTATACACAAAACGAGATTTATACAAATCAGCAAATTCAACAAGCCAAAAATTTTCCAATACCAGCCTGGGAACACACCAATACATAGAGATCATGTTCAATAATCACAAATATCGATGCATAGTAGACATTGGATCATCAATAAACATGTTGAACTCAAACTTTTTCAATCTTCAAGTTCATGAGAAAAAAAAACTTACTAACTGCCAGCAGTGCTACTTACAGCGGTGGAAAA
Source organism: Zaprionus ghesquierei (assembly GCA_018904095.1). NCBI lineage: Eukaryota > Metazoa > Arthropoda > Insecta > Diptera > Drosophilidae > Zaprionus > Zaprionus ghesquierei. The sequence goes on along the minus strand of JAEIGP010000617.1, from coordinate 248,696 downwards.
CGTTAAGCTGAATAACTTCTGTGTTTATTATCCGATTGTTACCAAATTCAGAGATCATCTGGCTAGCTATAGTTATCATATAAACCGAAAATGAACAATATGACATCAAAATTGCGCTTGTAATCAATTTTTTTCGATTTACGGGGCGGAAGGGGGCGTGGTCAAACAAAGTTATAATACCCTTCGGGTTGAACAAAGTTATAATACCCTTCTACTCTATGAGTAGCGGGTATAGCAAACATTGCCTCGTATATTTAGATGATGTTATCATCTACTCAACATCCCTCATTGAGTACCTGAACTCAGATTTTCAGAAATTTAAAGAGGCAAATCTTAAGCAGTTAGACATGTGCGAATTTTTGAAAAAACAAAAAAACAAATTTCATAAGTCCAGATGGTATACGACCCAACAAAAACAAGTAAGAAAGCTACATTCAAGTGTGCTCGACTGTAATATACCCGCTACCCAGCTGCTCGTACATCAAAATTATTTGCGGAACAATAAAGAACGGCTACAATCATATATTGACCGTAAAAGGCTATGGACTTACAATATTTATGCAAAGTAAATCTAAAATAAAAAAAAAACATTTTATTTCATTTAATTTTTGATGCGGGCGGGACTCGAACCCGTAAATGCATAATAGTATTGCAGTCAAAAACTTAACCCATTTCACCACCGTACACGCACACAAGATTCGGCACAATGCTGCAAGCAGCGCTGCCGGCAGCGCTGCTTACAGCTATGGAAAACGTTAAGCTGAATAACTTCTGTGTTTATTATCCGATTGTTACCAAATTTTCAGAGATCATCTGGCTAGCTATAGTTATCATGTAAACCGAAAATGAACAATATGGCATCAAAATTGTAATCAATCTTTTTTCGATTTACGGGGGCGGAAGGGGGCGTGGCCAAAATCCAAAATAAACTTGATCAGCGTGCAATAGTAACACATTTTGTCACCAAATTTGGTAGTTCTAGCTCTTATAATAGCTGAGATCTAGATTTTCATACGGACAGACAGACGGACAGACAGACAGACGGACAGACGGACATGACTATATTGAGTCGGCTGTTGATCCTGAGCCAGAATATATATACTTTATGGGGTCGGAGGTGTCTCCTTCTGTCTGTTACATACATTTTCGGTTTGAACAAAGTTATAATACCCTTCTACTCTATGAGTAGCGGGTATAATTAATATAATTTATTTATATTATTTGCCAAGTGTCCAAATTAATGAAATGATATTTGTGGAGCACTCTGGTACCCAGTAAACAGATAATTCCCAAATACTCATGCTATACCGTATCCAGGACACTCACCTAAATTTCAATCACCAGTCAACAAACAAGTCAACACTTTAACTCGTGTACCCATTAGAGCTGGCAACTCAACACTATGGTGATGACTGGAATACCGCATTTTACACCATGAATGCTGTTTTCTAGTTGGAATCCACCAACCGATCTATGACGCCTCGTTCGCCACCAATATATTTCCAGCGTCACTTTCAACGTTTTTTGCCATATTTTTATTCGCCATTTTCTTACAAAATTAATATCAACTTTACTATTTTTTTCAACAGTAGGTAACATATTAAGAGGCCTTGCCTTTTTACCAATTAACAATTCCAAGGGTTAATGATACGTGCCTAACACCAAAAATTGATATTGCTGACTTTACAGCATCTATACAACGTTCGGTATTAATATTTAGTGAACGCGTCCACTTGAACTATGAGATATTCTTTTTGGTCCTTTTTGCCACTCAGTTTACCGGTAATATCAATATGTATCGTATGCCATGGAATGTCTACCTTAGGTATGGGGTGAAGCTCAATTGGTAACTTTCCAGATGGAAGTTATACAATTATCGACGAATTTATGAACATTCGTACATTTTATCCAACGTTTTTTCCCAACCAAGATGTACAATTGCCTCATGGACTACAGACCACCTAAAGGATCTAGGAACAACCGGGAGACACCAAGTTTTACCATTTCTTTGAATTTATCGAAAAAACATTTTTGAGCGAATTTCATAAGTGTTGGCTACACTTTCCCCAAGCTCATTGATTTGGATTTTCAAAATGATTGATGATGTCTCTGAATTTCTTTGTTGTTCTGCAAGGAGCTAGTGGTCTGTTATTTCAGCCAAGAGAACACACTTATTTTCTAGACTTACATGAATTTCAGGAATTTCAGTTAGTGACGGATTACGTGAGAGAAAATCAACATGAGCCTCTTAAGATCCCGATCTATACTGAATATCGAAATCAAATGACTGCATGTAGGCCCACCAACGATTACAATACAATCGGTAAAAACTATAAAATGTCTGCAATGCAGATAATTTTGGAAATGCTTCATCGAGTTAAATACGGCCAACGTTTCGAGCTCGTAGGAATGGTACCGAGACTATGTAGGTGGTGTTTGTTTACTAAAATACTCAATGACACGGGGATTGTTATCAATTTTGTGAAGGAGAATAGCTCCATAACCATTCATACTGGCAAGATTATTACGTTTGAATACTGAGGTTCAAATATCACTATCACTCATCTGTTAATGTTTTGATAACCGATTGACGTATTTGCTCATGTTCAGATCCCCACTGGAATACTGTATTTTCATACCCGCTACTCATAGAGTAGAAGGGTATTATAACTTTGTTCAAACCGGCAGAAGGAGACACCTCCGACCCCATAAAGTATATATATTCTGGCTCAGGATCAACAGCCGAGTCGATATAGCCATGTCTGTCTGTCCGTCTGTCTGTCCGTGTGAAAATCTAGATCTCAGCTATTATAAGAGCTCGAACTACCAAATTTGGTGACAATATGTGTTATTATTGCACGCTGGTCAAGTTTATTTTGGATTTTGGCCACGCCCCCTTCCGCCCCTGTAAATCGAAAAAAATTGTCTACAAGTGCAATTTTGATGCCATATTATTCATTTTCGGTTTATATGATAACTATATCTAGGCAGATGATCTCTATGTAACAGGCAGAAGGAGACACGTCCGACCCCATGAAGTATATATAATCTGGCTCAGGATCAACAGCCGAGTCGATACAGCCATGTCCGTCTGTCCGTCTGCCTGACTGTCCATCTGTCCTTCCGTGTGAAAATCTAGATCTCAGCTAATATAAGAGCTAAAACTGCCAAAGTTGGTGACAAAATGTGCTATTATTGCACGCTGCTCAAGTTTAATTTGGATTTTGGCCACGCCCCCTTCCGCCCCTGTAAATCGAAAAAAACATTGTGTTCAAGCGCAATTTTGATGCCATATTGTTCATTTTCGGTTTACATGATAACTATAGCTAGCCAGATGATCTCTGAAAATTTGGTAACAATCGGCTAATAACACAGAAGTTATTCAGCTTAACGTTTTCCATAGATGTAAGCAGCGCAGCCGGCAGCGCAAATTCTTTATTTGTACAGGAAATAATAAGAATGCCTTACAATGCAAATTTTTGCAGTTGTTGGAAAACAGCGTCAGTAGCTTAGTGGAAAAGCCATGAACTCCTGAACCGACAGGCCCGTGGTTCGATTCCCAGTTCATGCCGCTTAAGCTTTTTCTTTTTTATACCCGCTACTTATAGAGTAGAAGGGTATTATAACTTTGTTCAAACCGAAAATGTATGTAACAGGCAGAAGGAGACACCTCCGACCCCATAAAGTATATATATTCTGGCTCAGGATCAACAGCCGAGTCGATATAGCCATGTCCGTCTGTCCGTCTGTCTGTCCGTGTGAAAATCTAGATCTCAGCTATTATAAGAGCTAGAACTACCAAATTTGGTGACAAAATGTGTTATTATTACACGCTGATCAAGTTTATTTTGGATTTTAGCCACGCCCCCTTCCGCCCCTGTAAATCGAAAAAAATTTATTACAAGCGCAATTTTGATGCCATATTGTTCATTTTCGGTTTACATGATAATTATAGCTAGCCTGATGATCTCTGAAAATTTGGTAACAATCGGATAATAAACAAAGAAGCTATTCAGTTTAACGTTTTCCCTAGCTGTAAACCGCGCTTCCGGCAGCGCAAATTCTTTATTTGTACAGGAAATAATAAGAATGCAATACAATGCAAATTTTTGCTGTTGTTGGATAACAGCGTTAGTAGCTTAGTGAAAAAGCGATGAACTCCTGAACCGACAGGCCCGTGATTCGATTCCCAATTCATGCCGCTTAAGCGTTTTCATTTTTTTTTGTTTAAGAACTTATAGTTGAATTTTTTAATATGCATTAATTGCTGGTCGTGCATTTTATTTAAAAATTTACTAATGGCTCACAATGAACTTAGTTAACAAGTGGAGAAGTGACAGTCTCTTAAATCAGCTCTGTGCGATTGTCAGAGCGCAGCTTTTTCTTATAGTTTTTTATTTTTATTTTTTATTTAATTATATGTTTATGATTGTTATTTATGAATAAATAGCAACAACAACACGCATCATGCATTCAGACTTTGTTTTTGTCGTGCAAGAATTTCCGAATGGTCTCATAATGTAACTTTGTCAAAATTTGCGTAATGGCTTAATGGTCGAATGGAGAAGTGGTGGACCTCTTAGGTAATGGGTCCAAGGTTCGATTCCGCATGCATACGTGTCATGGTGGGGGAGATCGAGCTTTTCTTATTTTTTGCAAAGAAAAGTTTTTGCCTCCCTTTTTGAGCTACCTTCATGAAACTTCGTATACATGTTTCTCATTGCTGCCCGCTGTAAGTAAGTCGGAACGAGCCGGTACGCACCGATACATCGTATAGATGCCATAGAACATATCGGTCGTTTTTTTAACAAAATTTATTAAAAGTTAGAGTGCTCCAGAACACTTTCCATTCAAGTATATAAAGAGGTATTAAAAGGGCACATAACGTTTTTTACATGCACGTATTCAATTTATAGTCTTCAACAAATAGAATTATTATTTTTACTGTTTAAGTGATAAATCTTGGATTTTTGTGGTACCTGAATAAAAGTTATACGTTTTCAATACTTTTTACTCCTTTTCCCGGCAGCGCTGGTTGCAACATTGTGCCGAATAGTGTGTGCGTGTGCGGTGGTGAAATGGGTTATGTTGTGGACTGCATAACGAACGAAACTATTATGCATTTATGGGTTTGAGTCCCACCCGCATCAAAAGTTAAATGTGTGCAAAAAATAATTTTTTTTTATTTTAGATTTTGACTTTGCATAAATATTGTAAGTCTATGCCCTTTTACGGTCAAAATATGATTGTAGCCGTTCTTTATTGTTCCGTAAATAATTTTGATGTACGAGCAACTGGGTAGCGGGTATATTGCAGTCGAGCAAACTCGAATGTAGCTTTCTTACTTGTTTAACGTATTTCGTTGTTTCGTTGTTTCTTTCTCTCTCTAAAATGAGTAGTATCGCCGTTCTGATTCCAGATATTTCTTGGTAGAGTAATTTTATTGAAAACCCTTTACATTTCACGAAGATCGTCCATTCGTCTTCGCTTCATGACTCCCCGCAATTATCTAGTAATGCTAATTTAAAATTAGTCCAATTGAGTTTTGCTCTCTCTCTCTCTAGTTAATGTGCTATCTGATTGTCCGACTATTTTGTTTCTAATTATTCCTAATAGTCGTTCCCCATATTCTGTCTTCTTTGTGTTCGTGATCAGTTTCAATATTCGCTCTACGCTTGTATTAAACTTTGTTAGTAATTCTTTGTCTCCGTCATAACTGGGTAAAAGTTTAATTGCATCAGGTATTTGTATTTGGTTCTTTGCGTCATGGTGGTCTTGTTGATTCGTGGTAAAGTATTTTCTTCTTCTATTTCTATAAGTTGAAAATTACGAATTTCTCCCCTTCCGCTGCTCTAGCTAGACTTCTTATCAAAGGTATGATTGTTTTTTGCTTTTCTGACATTATATTATGTGAATGGTTATTATTATTCCTATGATTAGTAATTTTGTATGTGGTGGATGTTGATAAAGTGTTTAATAATTTTGTTTTGTTTGTTCTTTGCGGTTGTGATAAGTGTTAAAATTATATGTGTTTAAGTATGTATGTGTGTGAATATTGTGTAAGAATGGAATATTAGTTTTTATACCATTCGACCATTGAAAATGATCAAAAATGGTATACTAAGTTTGTGCAAAAGTATGTAATAGGCAGAAGGAGACATGGCAGACCCCGTAAAGTATATATATTCTGGCTCAGGATCAACAGCCGAGTCGACTGACCCATGTCCGTCTGTCCATCTGACCGTCTGTCCGTCTGACCGTCTGTCCGTCTGTCTGTCTGTCTGTCTGTCTGTCTGTCTGTCTGTCTGTATCAGCTATCAGCTATTACAAAAGCTAGAGACACCAAATTTGACATGATGGTTCCTGTATACCATACGCAGGTCAAATTTATTTCAAATTTAGAGAGCCACGCCCACCACCCACGCAAATCGATATTTTACGAATATTAAGGTAAGTATTATTGACACCAAATTTGGCATGATGGTTCCTATAAATCATGCGCAGATGAAATTTATTTCAAATTTGAGGTGCCACGCCCACCGCCCACGCAAATCGATAATTTACGAATATTAAAGAAAGAATTACAGTTACAGACACCAAATTTGGCATGATGGTTCCTGTATACCATACGCAAATCATGTTTTTTCAAATTTGGAGTACCACGTCCACCGCCCACGCAAATCATGTTTTTTTTCAAATTTGGAGTAGCCCGCCCACCGCCCACGCAAATCGATAATTTACGAATATTAAGGAAACTATTACAGTTAAAGACACCAAATTTGTCATGATGGTTCCTATAAATCATGCGCAGTTGAAATTTATTTCAAATTTAGGTGCCACGCCCACCGCCCTCGCAAATCGATGATTTTTAAATATCAAGGAAAATATTTAGGTTACAGATTTCTGCTTTGGAACACGTAAAGACGCTGATAATATGCACCGAATCCCATAATTACGAGCGGAAAATAAATACAGAACTTATTAGAGAAAACGTTTCCTTACTTGTTTTTTTTTTTTTGATTTGTATAGTGTTCATTAAGTTGTTTGTTGTGTTTAGTTGTGATAAGTGGCAGGGAACTTTGTTTTGGCTTTGCTACGTTACAGTGCCTGTTGTTGTTGTTATATGATTGTCACTATGTACATCATTTCACTTTGTTTTTTACTTTTTCTTAGACTTTATATGTATACAAATGTTTAGGATTGTGTCACAATTATTGCTCAAATTTAATTTCTTGTATTCATCACTTTAGGTCTTTTGCAAACTATAATAATTATAACATAAAATAATTAAAAGTATTTAAAAGTTTGTTTCGCTATAGTTTTTTGTAAGTCTCTTATCGTTATTATACCCGCTACTCATAGAGTAGAATGTTATTATAACTTTGTTCAAACCGAAAATGTATTTAACAGGCAGAAGGAGACATCTTCGACCCCATAAAGTATATATATTCTGGCTAAGGTCAACCGCCGAGATTGAGTTCAAGTTTATTTTGGATTTTAGCCACGCCTCCTATTACAATGCAAATTTTTGCAGTTGTTGGATAAGAGCGTCAGTAGCTTAGTGGAAAAGCGATGAACTCCTGAACCGACAGGCCCATGGTTCGATTACCAGATCATGCCGCTTAAACTTTTTCTTTTTTTTTAAGAACTTATACTTTAATTTTTGAATATGCATTAATTGGTGGTCGTGCATTTTATTTAAAAATTTTTTAATTTTGGATTTTGGCAGTAGAAGGCGTGGCAGACCCCACAAAGTATATATATTCTTACTCAGAATCACTAGCTGAGTCGATTGAGCCATGTTCGTCTGTCTGTCCGTCTGTCGGTTTGAACGTCTGGATCTCAGCTATTACAAAAGCTAGAGACACCATATTTCATATGAATGTTCCTGTATACCATAGGTAGATCGAGTTTATTTTCAATTTTTGATGCCAGCCCCACCGCCCATGCAAACCGATAATTTTTATTTGGATTATTAGGATATGTATTAAAGTTACAGCTACAATCCAATCGGACGATAAATTGGCGCAGCCGGTAGGATGTTAGTTATTGATGCGTTATAAAATTTATCCCTAATTACGAGAGTCGTTTGATAAGTCCGTGACTTTTTGAATAAAATATATTTTTTTCGTCAAAGAAGCGTTTTATTTCTCAACATAATCTCCTTTTAGCTCTATACATTTAGTCCAGCGTTTTTCCAATTTTTTTATTCCTTCCAAATAATAGGTTTTCTCAAGGCCCTCAAAATAGTCGTTTGTTTCTGTGATGACCTCTTCATTTGACCCGAATCTCTTACCGCCGAGCCATTTCTTCATGTTTGGAAACAAAAAATAGTCACAGGGGGCTAAATCTGGAGAATATGCTGGATGGGGTAGCAGTTCGTAGCCCAATTTATGAAATTTTGCCATGCTGACTACACATGTGTGCACCCGTGCATTGTCCTGATGGAACAGCACTTTTTTTTCGCCAAATGCGGTCGTTTCTGCTTCAAATCAATATCGAATCTGTCCAAAAGCTCTGAATAATATTCGCCGGTGATCGTTTTACCCTTTTCAAGGTAATCGATGTGAATGATACCTTGTGCATCCCAAAAAACTGTGGCCATGACCTTGTTGGCCGACAGACCCACCTTGGCCTTCTTTGGTGCACGTTCACCCGGAGAAACCCACTGTCTTGATTGTTCTTTGGTCTCTGGTGTGGTGAGGTGGATCCATGTTTCGTCTACGGTAACGAAACGGCGCAAAAATTCGTTTGGATTGCGGTTGAACATCGCCAAACACTCCTTTGAAATGGTCACACGGTTGCGCTTATGGTCGTGTGTGAGCAATCGCGGCACCCATCGCGCGGAAAGCTTTTTCATGTCCAAATATTCATGTAAAATGTGATGTACCCGTTCAGTTGAGATGCCTACAGCCTCAGCTACCTCACGCACTTTCATTCTCCGATCATCCAATATCATTCCATGGATTTTGTCGACGATTTCTGGCATGACGACCTCTTTTGGGCGACCTGAACGTTCGGCATCACTTGTACTGGTACGACCACAACGGAACTCAGTAAACCATTTCTTAACCATTGAAATTGATGGTGCAGAGTCCCCATAATATTTATCAAGTCTTTCCTTGGTTTCGGTGATGGATTTTTTACGCAAAAAATAATGCTTAATTAGCACACGAAATTCACTTTTTTCCATTTTCGTTAAAATTCACGAGATCGTCTGCTTTCAATGCCTATAAAACGCAAACCAAAAAACGCAGCTTTCTCAAAATTTTACAGTCAGCTGTTAATCGATAACTGCTGACAGGAGCAGTGTTGTATTTAGAGCAGGTGCGCGGCAAATACAAAAAGTCACGGTCTTATCAAACGACCCTCGTATCATCCACAAAAGAACTCAAAAGAAACGCGACGGCAATTTCGGTTTAAGTAACCGAGTTGATTGTAAAATAACTTAAAACAAGTACGAAAGCTACAGTCGAGTGTGCTTGACTGTAATATACCCGCTACCTAGCTGCTTGTACATAATTTATTTGCGGAACAAAAAAACGGCTACAATCATATTTTGACCGTAAAAGGCTATGGACTTATAATATTTATGCAGCAGGGTAGCGGGTCGAGTGCCTCGACTGTAGCTTTCTTACTTGTTTTATATAGTGTCAAACTTAAAATTTGTTTAGCGGGCTAATACAATCATAATTTTCCTATCAAAAAAAGCAAGAATTTAGCGATTTTAGATTTTTTATGGCTTGTTGCTACAATATTTGATGTGTTTGTATAGATTTTTAGCAAGTCAAAAGGCAAAAACCATTGAATTTGTTTTTAAATCATACTTGATGACTGATTGATTCCAAAAATTATGGGATATGGTTTCCTGATTTTTATAAATTTGACAAGTTATATATAGGTTTATGTTCAACCTTCATTGGTAGAGATTTAGTGCAATACTCCAAAAATAACACATTTTTTAGGCCATGGATTTTAAAAAAGTTGTCGAAATCGTGTTTGTCGAAATGTGGCTAACAGGTAAAAAAAAAAGCATCTTCGACCCCAAAAAATATATATATAGTGACATATTCATTCTCCATATGAAATACTTAAACCGATCTTTTGAAAAGCTTCACTCTTTAAAACCTTCACAATATAAGATCTCTCAAGACACCAACCGTCAAGCCATAAGAAGCTTATGTTACTGATAAACAAAGATGTAATAAGAATAATTCGGTCAGTCAGTTTATGAGTGACTCTAACAACAAATAAAAATTATAAATAAAAACTATATTTTTTATTTAAATGAACACCTAAATACTTTATTGGCGCAGCCGGTACGATGTTAGTTATTGATGCGGTATAAAATTTATCCCTAATAATCATCCACAAAAGAACTCAAAAGAAACGCGACGGCAATTTCGGTTCACGTAAAGTGCCGCAGTTCTCTAGACAGCCAAACTTTGCAGACCAACGTAATAACAACAACGAACAGTTCCACGAAGATCAATTACAGTATACACAAAACGAGATTTATACAAATCAGCAAATTCAACAAGCCGAAAATTTTCCAATACCAGCCTGGGAACACACCAATACATAGAGATCATGTTCAATAATCACAAATATCGATGCACAGTAGACATTGGTTCATCAATAAACATGTTGAACTCAAACTTTTTCAATCTTCAAGTTCATGAGAAAAAAAAACTTACTAACTCCCAGCAGTGCTACTGCTGTGGAAAACGTTAAGCTGAATAACTTCTGTGTTTATTATCCGATTGTTACCAAATTCAAAGATCATCTGGCTAGCTATAGTTATTATATAAACCGAAAATGAACAATATGACATTAAAATTGCGCTTGCAGTAAATTTTTTTCGATTTACGAGGGCGGAAGGGGGGGTGGCCAAAATCCAAAATAAACTTGATCAGCGTGCAATAATAACACATTTTGTCACCAAATTTGGTAGTTCTAGCTCTTATTGTTTAAATTAGATATATTTTTGAATAGCGCCATCTACATGTGAAAACGGCATACCTTTACACACGCTACGGCTGAAACGAAGCATCGTGACGATTACGTCAGGACGCGAGCACAGGCGCAAGCAGTGGAAGTACGGAAAACGGAAACATGGATAACTTCTGTGTTTATCATCCGATTGGATTGTCATTTGGGAAATAGATTTATATTGCAATTATTTATGTTCATACCAAAGCAGAAAGCTGTAACTTCAATACTTCCTGATAATCGAAAATGATCGATTTGCGTGGGCGGTGAGCGTGGCATCAAAAATTGAAAATAAAGTCGATCTACCTATGGTATACAGGAACCTTCATGTCAAATATGGTGTCTCTAGCTTTTGTAATAGCTGAGATCTAGACGTTCAAACGGACAGACGGATAGACAGATGGACATGGCTCAATCGACTCAGCTAGTGATCCTGAGTCAGAATATATATACTTTGTGGGGTCTGCCACGCCTCCTTCTGCCTGTTACATACATTTGCACAAACTTAGTATACCATTTTTGACCATTTTCAATGGTCGAATGGTATAACAAATAGATGAAAAATATTATAATGAAAATAATAGAGGCAAAAATTAAACACAGTATAAAAGTAAATTTATTTGGAAAAAAAATGTTAATAACAGCAAATACTTACAGCCGACCGACATTCCATCATCGGACTCGTAATTATTATAATGACTCTTATGATGACAGAAACTACAGCAGGAACAATCGAAATAAACCCTATTGAAAGGAATTAGGGATTCATTCTTTTTGAATCAGAAACTATACAACTCCTTATAACATTCATTAGTTAACATAACACAAATTGAAGATATATATATATATATATATATATATATATATATATATATATATATATATAACTTTCTCATTAAAGAAAGCCAGCAATTTAATAACGTAACACAAATAAATTACCTAACTGAAAAAATGTAAAGCGAAATGAAGGGAATACGTATAATAAAACGCAATACACGTGGACTGTTGAACTTTGTAGGCTCATCTTCCAATTACCTTTTCGGTACACTAGGTAAGACGACAGAATTTTCAATATCAAACACTATGCACTATACAAATCTAATATTCACCGTCCATAACGTGACAAAAGTTGAACCTATGTCTCATATAGAAATAAGAGAAATGATTATAATTATACTAAACAATAAGAATTATACAATCTATAAAAATATATTAATAATCCTTATGTGTGTATTAGCTATAATATCTATATTTAAAATGTAAAACAACACCCCAAAAAATTATAATAACCTATCTAAGACCTATAGCAAACAAATTAGTTGACAAAAATATTAAAACAGTTAAAGAAAATGGTACTGAAATATTGGGTTGCCTAAAAAGTAATTGCGGATTTTTTAAATTTGGTGACAACACTTATGTGAATCATACGCTGTACAATTTTTATTAAAATTTGGGCCACGCCTACTTCCGCACCCGCAAATCGAAAAACTGTATTGAAAGCGCCTATATCTTAGAAACTAAGAAAGCTAGTGCCACCAATTTTGGTGGCAACACTTATGTGAATCATAAGCTGTAAAATTTTTATTAAAATTTGGTACACTCCTACTTCCGCTAATAAAGCTAGAGTATTTAGTTTTGGTGCGAATGATAACTATCACCACCTAAACGATCGCTGAAATTTGGTTCCGATCGGATAATGAACAAAAAAGTTATTCAACGTTTCATATATTGGGTTGCCCAAAAAGTAATTGCGGATTTTTCATATAGTCGGCGTTGACAAATTTTTTCAACGGCTTGTGACTCTGTAATTGCACTCTTTCTTCTGTCAGTTATCAGCTGTTACTTTTAGCTTGCTTTAGAAGAAGAGAGCGAAATTTTGTTTACATTTGTTTGTTTGGGGTCAATTTTAATATGGAGCCCACAAAGGAGCATTTTCGTCATATTTTACTTTATTATTTCCGTAAAGGAAAAAACGCGGAGCAGGTTGCTAAAAAGTTACGAGATGTATATGGTGATGAAGCCTTAAAAAGAAATTGGATTCGCAAATTCCGTTCTGGAGATTTTTCACTTAAAGATGAGCCACGTTCAGGTCGGCAAAATGAAGTTGATGATGACCAAATCAAAGCATTAATCGAATTGGATCATCATGTAACTGAGCGTGAGATAGGAAAGAAGTTAAATATACCAAAATCAACCGTTCATTATCACATAAAAAGTCTTGGACTGGTAAGAAATTCATTTAACACACCGAATCAACGCTTGTGATATGCACCTTAAACGCAATGAGTTCGATCCGTTTTTAAAACGAATCATGGAGATGAAAAATGGATTGTTTACAACAACGTTAGTCGAAAACGATCATGGTCCAAGCATGGTGAACCAGCTCAAACCACTTCAAAGGCTGATATTCACCAAAAGAAGGTTATGCTGTCTGTTCGGTGGGATTGGAAGGGTGTCGTATATTTTGAGCTGCTTCTAAGGAACCAAACGATTAATTCGGATGTTTACTGTCAACAATTGGACAAATTGAATACAGCCATCAAGGAGAAGCGACCAGAATTGGTCAATCGTAAAGGTGTCATATTCAGGACAACGCTAGACCGCACACATCTTTGGTCACTCGCCAAAAACTGAATGAGCTTGGCTGGGAACTTTTGATGCATTCACCATACAGACCTAAACTTACACCATCAGACTACCATTTATTTCGATCTTTGCAGAACTCCTTAAATGGTAAAACTTTAGGCAATGATGAGGCTATAAAATTACACTTCGTTCAGTTTTTTGCAGATAAAGGCCAGAAGTTCTATGAGCGTGGAATACTAAATTTGCCAGGAAGATGGCAAAAGGTTATCGAACAAAATGGCAATTATATATTTGATTAAAGTTTATTCTAAGTTTTATTAAAAATGCATTTACTTTCTTTTAAAAAATCCGCAATTACTTTTTGGACAACTGATTTGCACTGCGCCCACTGCAAGCAAGCAAGCAGTGTTTTTTTCAAGCAGTTTTTTTTCCACCTGCTTGGACTGCTTGACGTCTAACGGAAAATTATATGTGTTGTTTATTATTTTTCTTTGAAAAACACGTTTACCAATAACAGTTTTCTAAATCAGATTTTTTTCATAATTGAACGATTTTACATAACTGCAGAAAATCGTACGCGCGGTTTATCGATTTACGGTGGCGAAAGTAGGTGTGGCCCAAACTGCAGCCTTTTTACTTGTTTTTTTGTTTCTTTTCCATTTTTAGACCACGAATTTTAAATAAATACATGGTCTATTGTGTTTTTCGAAATGTGCGTAACAGGCAGAAGGAGGCATCTGCGACCCCATAAAGTATATATCATCTTGCTCAGGATCAAAAACCGAGTCGATTGAGCAATGTTCCTCTGTCCGTCTGTTCGTCTGTCCATCTATTTGTCTGTCTGTTTGTTCAACTGTCTATATGAACGTCGACATCTCAGCTATAACAAAAGCTAGAGACACCAAATATGACATGATGGTTCCTGTATACCATACGCAGATCATGTTTATTTCAAATTTGGATTGCCATGCCCACCGCCCACGCAACGCGATAGTTTACGTATGTTAATGAAAGTATTTAGGATACAGATTTCTGCTTAAGAACACGTAAAGATGCTGATAATATGCACCCACTCCCAAAATTACAATCCAATCGGGCAATAAAGACAGAAGTTATTAAAGAAAACGTTTTTCATAGTTCCGCTGCCCGCGTCATTACAGCATATCGTCTGCATCGCTTTAGCGTTTGTGTGTGTGTCTGCATGTGTATGTGAGAGCTAGTTAGAACTAGTTAGTGCAACTACGAAGTTGGTCGAATGGTATCTTACGGTCGGGCGCCCTCGACTGTAGCTTAATTTACTTGTTTTACCATTCGGCCATTGAAAATGGTCAAAAATGGTATACTAAGTTTATGCAAAAGTATGTAACAGGCAGATGGAGAGACCTTCGACCCCATGAAGTATATATATTCTGGCTCAGGATCAACTGCCGAGTCGATATAGCCATGTCCGTCTGTCCGTCTGATATCAGCTAATTTAAGAGCTAGAACTAGCAATTTTGGTGACAAAATGTGTTATTATTGCACGCTGATCAAGTTTATTTTGGATTTTGGCCACGCCCCCATCCGCCCCAGTAAATCAAAAAAACATTGATTACAAGCGAAAATTTGATGCCATATTGTTCATTTTCGATTCACATGATAACTATATCTGGCCAGATGATCTCTCAAAATTTGGTAACAATCGGATAATAAACACAGAAGTTATTCAGCTTAACGTTTTCCGTAGCTGTTAGCAGCGCTGCCGGCAGCGCAAATTCTTTATTCGTACAGGAAATAATAAGAATGCCTTAAAATACAAATTTTTGCAGTTGTTGGATAACAGCGTCAGTAGCATAGTGGAAAAGCGATGAACTCCTGAACCGACAGGTCCGTGGTTCGATTTCCAGTTCATGCCGCTTAAGCTTTTTCTTTTTTTTTAAGAACTTTTACTTTACTTTTTGAATATGTATTAATTGGTGGTCGTGCATTTTATTTAAAATTTTTTTAATGACTCACAATGAATTTAGTTAACAAGTGGAGAAGTGACAGTCTCTTAAATCAGCTGTGTGCGATTGTTAGAGCGCAGCTTTTACTTATATTTTTTTATTTTTATTTTTTATTTAATTGTATGTTTAAGTTATGACAATAAATATCAACAACACGCATTCAGACTTTGGCAAATTTTTCGTAATGGCTTAAAGGCCGAATGGAGAAGTGGTGGACCTCTTAGGTAATGAGTCCAAGGTGGTGGGGGAGATCGACCTTTCTTAATTTTTCCAAAAAAAAGTTTCTGCCTCCCTTTTTGAGCTACTTTCATGAAACTTTGTATTCTTGTTTCTTATTGCTGCCCGCTGTAAATAAGTTGGAACGAGCCGGTACGGACCGATACATCGTATAGATGCCATGGAACCTATCTGTCGTTTTTTTTTTGATTTTATTAGAACACTTTCCATTCAAGTAAATAAATAGGTATTAAAAGGACACATCATTTTTTACATGCACGTATTCGATTTATAGTCCTCAACAGGTAGAATTATTATTTTTACTCTTTAAGTGATAAATCTTGGATTTTTTTGGTACCTAAATAAAAGTTATACGTTTTCAGTACTTTTTACTCCTTTTCCCGGCAGCTCTGCTTGCAGCATTGTGCCGAATAGTGTGTGCGTGTACGGTGGTGAAATAAGTTAAGTTGTGGACTGCAAAATGAACAGTACTATTATGCGGGTTATTACGGCTGCGAGTCCCACCCGCATCAAAAATTAAATGTGTGCAAAAAATAATTTTGTTTTTTTTAGATTTTGACTTTGCATAAATATTGTAAGTCCATGGCCTTTTACGGTCAAAATGTGACTGTAGCCGTTCTTTATTGTTCCGTTAATAATTTTGATGTACGAGCAGCTGGGTAGCGGGTATATTACAGTCCAGCACTCTTTTTTTAAGAACTTTAACTTTAATTTTTGAATATGCATTAATTGGTGGTCGTGCATTTTATTTAAAATTGTTTTAATGGCTAACAATGAACTTAGTTAACAAGTAGAAAAGTGACAGTCTCTTAAATCAGTTGTGTGAGATTGTTAGAGCGCAGCTTTTTCTTATATTTTTTATTTTTATTTTTTATTTAATTGTATGTTTAAGTTTTGAGAATAAATAGCAAGAACAACACGCATCGTGCATTCAGACTTTGTTTTTGTCGTGCTGAATTCCCGAATGGTCTCATAATGTAACTTTGGTAAAATTTGCGTAATGGCTTAATGGCCAAATGGAGAAGTGGTGGACCTCTTAGGTAATGGGTCCAAGGTTTGATTCCACACGCATGCGTGTCATGGTGGGGGAGATCGAACTTTTCTTATTTTTTCCAAAAAAAAGTTTTTGCCTCCCTTTTTGAGCTACCTTCATGAAAATTTGTATACATGTTTTTTATTGCTGCCCGCTGTAAATAAGTCGGAACGAGCCGGTACGGACAGATACATCGTACAGATG
Organism: Zaprionus ghesquierei; assembly: GCA_018904095.1. Lineage (NCBI taxonomy): Eukaryota > Metazoa > Arthropoda > Insecta > Diptera > Drosophilidae > Zaprionus > Zaprionus ghesquierei. The sequence goes on along the minus strand of JAEIGP010000617.1, from coordinate 231,659 downwards.
CCATAAAACCTATCGGTCGTTTTTGTACCCGCTACTCATAGAGTAGAAGGGTATTATAACTTTGTTCACACCGAAAATGTATGTAACAGGTAGAAGGAGACACCTCCGACCCCATAAAGTATATATATTCTGGCACAGATGAGCTAGCCAGATGATCCGTGAAAATTTGGAAACAATCGGATAATAAACACAGAAGTTATTAGACCATGGATTTTAAAAAAATACATGTTCTATTGTGTTTGTCGAAATGTAACAGGTAGAAGGAGGCTTCTGCGATCCCATAAAGTACAAGGAGAGTTCCAAAGTAAACAGGACTTTTTGAATCTAGTGGCGTTATCCTTATGTCGACTAGTGCGTTAGAATCTTTTATCCTTCATTGACTTCCAGTAAAAATTTCATAACATTCTATCTATTAGAAGTGAAGTTATTGCGTTTTAAGTGTCAGTACTTTTTTGTCATCGGTGCGAAAATGAGCTTCGAGCAAAGTGCCAACAAAAAATTGGTAAAACTTTCACCGAAACGTTTCAATTGATGAAACAAGTTTATGGCGATGATTGATTATCCCGTAGCAAAGTGCACGAGTGGTTTCAACGTTTTCAAAGTGGTCGTGAGAAAATAAATGACGATGGACATGTGGGCCAACCAAAATCCGTGATCACCGAAAATTCCATCGAAACTGTGCGTGAATTCATAAAAAATCAGCCGAAATCATCATTGAAATTTATGGAAATAGAATTGAACATCTCCAAAACATCGATTTATCATTTGGGCTTACAAAAGGTGTGTGCACGGTTTGTTCCGCACAAATAGACTGACGACCAAAAATTGCTCAGAATTCAACATTCGAAGGACATCATTAAAGAGGTAAAAAAAGACCCAAACTTCCTTTACAAGATTGTGACTGGTGACGAAACGTGGTGTTTTCAATATGATCCCGAAACGCAACGCCAGAGTGCTGAATGGAAAGCGCCGGACGAGCCGAAACCCAAAAAATCGCGCCTGGAGAAGTCAAAAGTGAAGACAATGCTGATTTGTTTTTATGATTCCAAGGGTATTGTCCACAAAGAATTTGTTCCACCCGGACAAAACATTAATGCGGTATTCTACCTTGGAGTTTTGAAGCGTTTGGTGCGCCGTATTCGACGTGTTCGGCCCGAATATCGCGAAGATGGAAGTTGGCGTTTGTTGCACGATAATGCGCCGTCTCATCGATCGACGCTTGTGACCGATTATTTGACCAAAAATCACATTTTAACCATCAACTACTCCCCGTATTCACCTGATTGGGCACAGTGCGACATCTACCTTTTCGGAAAAATGGATTTGCCGATGATAGAAAAGCGATATGCAGACGTGGAGGCCATTCAAAAAGCTTGCATCGGCATACTGGCGGCCATACCGGGCAACGAGCTAAAACACTCGTTCGACAAACTTTTGAACCGTGCAAATTGTATTGAAGCAGAAGGAGACTATTTTGAATAAAATTAATTGATTTTGCCAAAAAACGATTTGTTCTGTCTATTTTTTCAAAGTCCTGTTTATTTTGGAACGCACGTTGTATATATATTCTTGCTCAAGATCACTAGCCGAATCGATTAAGCCTATATCTCAGAATCTAAAAAAGCTAGAGGCACCAAATTTGGTGACAGCACTTATGTGAATCATAGGCTGTAAAATTTTTATTACAATTTGCGACACGTTTACAAATAACAGTTTTTTAAATCTGATTTTTTTCACAATCTTGAAAGATCCATGGTTTTATACAGTCAACACTTGACTGTGGCCGTTCTTACTTGTTCAGCTTAACGTTTTCCATAGCTGTAAGCAGCGCTGCCGGCAGCGCAATTTCTTTATTTGTACAGGAAATGATAAGAATGCCTTACAATGGAATTTTTTGCAGTTTTTGGAAAACAGCGTCAGTAGTGGAAAAGCGATGAACTCCTGAACTGACAGGCCCGTTGTTCGATTCTCAGTTCATGCCGATTAAGCTTTTTCTTTTTTTTTTAAGAACTTTTACATTAATTTTTGAATATGCATTAATTGGTGGTGCATTTTATTCAAAATTTTGTTAATGGCTCACAATGAACTTAGTTGGTAACAGTCTCTTAAATTAGCTGTGTGCGATTGTTATATTTTTTTTCTTATATTTTTTTATTTTCATTTTTTATTTAATTGTATGTTTAAGTTATGAGAATAAATAGCATCAACAACACGCTTCATCCATTCAGACTTTGTTTTTGTCGTGCAGAATTCCCGAATGGTCTCATAATGCAACTTTGGTAAAATTTGCGTAATGGCTTAATGGCCGAATGGAGATGTGGTGGACCTCTAAGGTAATGGGTCCGCATGCAAGCGTGTCATGGTGGGGGAGATCGACCTTTTCTTATTTTTTCCAAAAAAATGTTTTTGCCTCCCATTTTGAGCTACCTTCATGAAACTTTGTATACATGTTTCTTATTGCTGCCCGCTGTAAATAAGTCGTAACGAGCCGGTACGGACATCGTATAGATGCCATAGAACCTATCGGTCGTTTTTTTAACAAAATTTATCATATAGATTTGCACTGCGCTCACTGCAAGCAAGCAGCAGTAATTTTTCAAAGCAGGATTTTTTCAAAAACCCATGGTCTTACAAAGCTTATGAAACAAGTAGAAAGCTACTGTGGAGTGTTCTCGACCCAACAGCTCGTACATCATAATTATTAGCAAATTTTTAGATATCACCTGGATAGCAATAGTTATGATATAAATCGAAAATGAACAATATGGCATCAAAATTGCGCTGGTAATCAATGAATCAATGATTGGTTGATCCAAAATCCAAAATAAAATTGAACAGCGTGCAATAATAACATATTTTGTCACCAAATTTGGAAGTCCTAGCTCTTATAATAGCTGAGATCTAGATTTTCACACGGACAGACAGACGCACAGACGAACATATAGCTATGTCTCGACTCGGCTGTTGATTCTGAGCCAGAATATGGGGTCGGAGATGTCTCCTTCTGTCTAATACATACATTTTCGGTTTGAAAGTTATAATACCCTTCTACTCTATGAGTAGCGCGAATAACAACACTATGGTAAACGTTACACTCTCGAAATGCTACACATAATAAACCCAGAAAATTGCGCTGTTAGATATAACAAGTAAGAAATCTACATTCGAGAAGGCTCGACTGTAATATACCCGCTACCCAGCTGCTCGTACATCAAAATTATTTGCGGAACAAAAAAGAACGGCTACAATCATATTTTGACCTACAAAGGCAAAAAAAAGCTGCGCTCTAACAATCGCACGCAGCTGATCTAAGAGACTGTCACCTCTCCACTTGTTAACTAAGTTCATTGTAAGCCACTTTAAAAATTTTAAATAAATTGCACGACCACCAATTAATGAATATTCAAAAATTAAAGTAAGAGTTCTTAAAAAAAAAAAGAAAAAGCTTAAGCGGCATGAACTGGGAATCGAACCACGGGGCCTGGCGGTTCAGGAGTTCACCGCTTTTCCACTAAGCTACTGACGCTGTTAACCAACAACTGCAAAAATTTGCATTGTAAGGCAATCTTATTATTTGTTGTACAAATAAAGAATTTGCGCTGCCGGCAGCGGTGCTTGCAGCTACGGAAAACGTTAAGCTGAATAACTTTTGTGTTTATTATCCGATTGTTACCATATTATCAGAGATCATCTGGCTAGCTATAATTATCATATAAACCAAAAGTGAACAATATGGCATCAAAATTGTGCTTGTTATCAATTTTTTTGCGATTTACAGGGGCGGAAGGGGGCGTGGCCAAAATCCAAAATAAACTTGATCGGCGTGCAATAATAACACATTTTGTCACCAAATTTGGTTAGTTCTAGCTCTTATAATAGCTGAGATCTAGATTTTCACACGGACAGATAGACGCACAGACGGACATGGCTATATCGACTCGGCTGTTGATTCTGAGCCAGAATCTTTTTGGGGTCGATGGTCTCTTTTGCCATTGTCAATGGTCGAATGGTATAATAAAGTCTGTAACAGATTTCTCTGGTACTGGTGGCTTGGAGACAGTCGGCCATATACACCTCCGACATTTTCAAGCCCTATAAGGGCAGCAGTGCTCATTTCCAAGCAGTTGCGATTTTGAGAAACAAAATTCGAGGCGCAGCATGAGCTCTACTTGTGTCTCACAACACGATATTGAACTTCGATGCCATTTTGGCCAGACTACGTGTAGATTGTACCTACCTAGGTTGTATCTACCGCCGAAAAATTAAATAAGGCCCATTAAGGAACTAAAAGCAGTAATGCAGGTCGCCAAATCAATTTCGGCGAGTTCAATACAAAGTTCCACCGAAATTCAAAAAAATGCTTAATGATAGTTTTCAAGCACACCTCTCCATTTTTTCTATTAAAGTCTCTTAGCTCGTTTGACGCTATTATAGGCTTTGACCTGTTAACTCATGGCGAGGTTAAGTTAAACCCAGCGAAGAACCTTTAAGAATATCTGGGCTCCTCTGAAAAACTTTCCCCGACCTGGGTTATGAACAAAAAGGGCACTGACGCCTTCGGGACCCTAACAAGGGGTTGGTCATAGACTTTTGGAATCTTAACGAGCGAACCATTACAGACCGTTACCCCATGCCTGGTATTCCCATGATTTTAACGAATCATGGCAATTAATATTTTATTACCACCATTGATTTGAAGTCAGGGTACCATCAGATTTGCCTTGCGGAGGTTTCTGAGGGAACAAATTGGGAGGATATATACGTCTACGTAGATGCCGTCATAATGTTCTCAGAGAAAGAGACCGAACACGTCCGCCACATCGATACTATGCTAAATTGCCTAATCGATGCAAACATGGGAGTAAGTAACGAAATGATTAGGTTTTTTAAAGAAAGGGTAGAATATCTAGGTAGTAAGCGAGGACGGAAATAAGTCCGATCCGAATAAAGTAAAGCCCATTTAGGAATACCCTGAACCGAAAAATGTTTTCAACTTTAGATACTTCCTGGGACTAGTTAGTTACTACAGGGTTTTTTCAAAGATTTTGCAGCCCTAGCGCGTCCGATGACGGACATTTTAAAAGGCGAAAACGGCTCGGTGTAAAGGCATATGTCATAAAAAATTGGTGTTTAGTTTAATAAGGCTCAACGCAACGCATTTCAAAAGCTACGCAACATTCTGGTGTCAGAATATGTCATACTCAAGAACCCTGATTTCATAAAGCCCTTTGACCTCACCACAGATGCTTCGGCAAGTGGCATCGGTGCAGTCCTATCTCAAGTGGGTAGGCCAATCACCATCTCGTACCCTAAAACAGGCTGAGCAAAACTATGCCACAAATTAAGGGGCACTGCTAGCCATTGTATGCACCCTAGGTAAATTACAGACCTTTCTGTACGGCTCCAGGGAAATCAATATGTTTGCCGACCACTAACCGCTCACTTTCGCTGTTGCCGATAGGCATACGAACGCCAAGATAAAGAGGGGAAAATATAGACCACCATAATGCCAAAGTTTTCTACAAACCTGGCAAAGAAAATTCGTTGCAAATTCCTTACAAAACGAATCCCAATCAGACGCTGTGACTATTCATGGCGAGCTCTCCCTGACCTACACAGTCGAAGCCACAAATAAGTCTTTAAATTGCTTCAGGAACCAGATCATTCTGAGTGCAGTACGGTTTCCGCTCAAGTTAACCTAGTGCTGTTCAGAAGTAAAACTCGCAACTTGTTATTCTGACAAGAGTTACTTGTTAAAAGCCCTGAAAGAAGTCGTTAATCCTGATGTCGTGAGCGCTATTCATTGCGACTTGCCCACTCCAGCAAGTTTCCAACACGACCTTTCTACGCACTTTCCAGCCACCCAATTCCGTCACTGCAAGAATATCGTGTTAGATATAATCGCTAAGGACGAGCAGTTAGAAATCGTCACAGCAGAGCACAAAAAAATATTAATATTAAAATATTAAACAAGTCCTTCGTGATTACTATTTTCCTAAAATGGGCAGTTTAGCAAAGGAAGTGGTAGCTAATTTTAGGGTCTGCTCCCAAGCAAAGTATGACAGGCACCCGAAGAAGCAAGAACTCGAGGAAACGTCTATACCAAGTTATACTGGTGAAATGGTGCACATTGACATATTCTCAACTGACAGGAAGCTACTACTGACAGGCTTTGACAAATTCTCTAAGTTTGCAATAGTGCAACCGGTGATATCCAGAACAATAGTGGACATCACAGTACCGCTGCTGTAGATTACTAGCTTTTTTCCCAATATCAAAACGGTCTATTGCGACAATGGGCCCGCATTCAACTCAGAAACTGTCATCTCAATATCAAGATCAACTTCGGCACTCCTCCGCTCCATAGCTTGTCCAATGGCGAAGTTGAACGTTACACAGCATCTTGACAGAAATCACCAGATGCCTGAAGTTGGACAAAAAGACAAATGACACAGTAGAGCTAATCTTGAGAGACTAATCGAGGGTGTTTATTCAGGGGCCCACGAGGGTTGCCTAACATCAAGGCTAGATTGGTAACAGCCAAGGAAGACAACATCGGAAGATGCAACCCAACCAGACAAAACACGGTCTCCGGATGCTCAAACACCACGCAACACACATTCTGCGAGCGGTCTCGGCGCGAAACTTGTGTGCGCCCGTTTAATGCGGGAAGCTCTGCACAGTGCCACACTTAACCCAGCCGCATGCGAGGAATAACACTCGTGGATGAAGGCGTTGTGATAATCAACGAAGCGACAGCTCGCGTTAGCACCGATGTCAACCCGGAAAGACTGGTCGACTGAATAATATAGCAGTCTACCAGTGTATATTATATAGTATTTTAAATTTTAGATGATATATTATATTTAATATTATATATTTACTTAATTAATTGTATTTTATATTTATATAAATAATTATATAATAAGTATATATTATAATAATTGGTTAGTAAAATAAAAATTTATTGATTTATTTTATTTGTAATTTAAATAAACAAGTAAGAAAGTTACAGAGTGTTAGCCCATTTCACCACCGTACACGCACACACTATTCGGTACAATGCTGCCAGCAGAGCTGCCGGAAATAGGAGTAAAATGTACTGATAACGTATTACTTTTATTCGGGTACCAAAAAAATCCAAGATTTATCACTTAAACAGTTAAAATAATAATTCTACCTGTTGAGGACTATAAATCGAATACGTGCATGTAAAAAACGATATGTGCCCTTTTAATACTTCTTTATATACTTGAATGGAAAGTGTTCTAGAGCACTCTAACTTTTAATAAATGCATCGATGTATCGGTCCGTACCGGCTCGTTCCAACTTATTTACAGCGGGCAGCAATAAGAAACATGTATACAAAGCTTCATGAAGGTAGCTCAAAAAGGGAGGCAAAAACTTTTTTTTGGAAAAAACAAGTAAGAACGGTTACAGTCAAGTGTTGACTAAGACTTGTATAAGACCATGGATTTTTCAAGGTTATGAAAAGAATCAGATTTAGAAAACTGTTATTGGTAAACGTGGTGGCTCTAGCTTTTTTAGTTTCTGAGATATAGGCATTCATACAGACGGACAGACGGACGGACGGACGGACTTATAGACGGACAGACAGACATGGCTTAATCGACTCGGCTAGTGATCCTGAGCAAGAATATATATAATTTATGGGGTCACAGATGCCTCCTTCTACCTGTTACGTACATTTCGACAAACACAATAGACCATGTATTTTTTTAAAATCCATGGTCTAAATAAGAAAATATCGATCTCCCCCACCATGACACGCATGCATGCGGAATCGAACCTTGGACCCATTACCTAAGAGGTCCACCACTTCTCCATTCGGCCATTGAGCTACTACGCAAATTTTGCCAAAGTTACATTATGAGACCATTCGGAAATTCTGCACGACAAAAACAAAGTCTGAATGCATGATGCGTGTTGTTGTTGCTATTTATTCTCATAACATAAACATACAATTAAATAAAAAATGAAAATAAAACAAGTAAGAAAGCTACAGTCGAGAGTGCTCGACTGTAATATACCCGCTACCCAGCTGCTTGTACATAATTTATTTGCGGAACAAAAAAAGGCTACAATCATATTTTGACCGTAAAAGGCTATGGACTTATAATATTTATGCAAAGTCAAAATATAAAGTAAAGAAAAAAAAAACATTTTTGCACACATTTAATTTTTGATGCGGGCGGGACTCGAACCCGTAAATGCATAATAGTACTGTTCGTTTTGCAGTCCACAACTTAACCCATTTCACCACCGTACACGCACACACGATTCGGCACAAAGCTGCAAGCGGCAGCGCTGCTTACAGCTATGGAAAACGTTAAGCTGAATAACTTCTGTGTTTATTTTTCGATTGTTATCAAATTTTCAGAGATCATTTGGCTAGCTATAGTTATCATGTAAACCGCAAATAAACAATATGGCATTAAAATTGCACTTGTTATCAATGTTTTTTCGATTTGCGGGGGCGGAAGGGGGCGTGGCCAAAATCCAAAATAAACTTGATCAGCGTGCAATAATAACACATATTGTCACCAAATTTGGTAGTCCTAGCTCTTATAATAGCTGAGATCTAGATTTTCACACGGAAGGACAGACGAACAGACGGACATGGCTATATCGACTCGGCTGTTGATCCTGAGCCAGAATATATATACTTTATGGGGTCGGAGGTGTCTCCTTCTGCCTGTTACATACATTTTCGGTTTGAACAAAATTATAATACCCTTCTGCTCTATGAGTAGCGGGTATAAAAATTAAAGTATAAGTTCTTAAAAAAAAAAAGAAAAAGCTTAAGCGGCATGAATTGGGAATCGAATTACGGGCCTGTCGGCTCAGGAGTTCATCGCGTTTTCACTAAGCTACTGACGCTGTTATCCAACAACAGCAAAAATATGCATTGTAGGGCATTCATATTATTTCCTGTACAAATAAAGAATTTGCGCTGCCGGAAGCGCGGTTTACAGCTAGGGAAAACGTTAAACTGAATAGCTCTTTGTTTATTATCCGATTGTTACCAAATTTTCAGAGATCATCAGGCTAGCTATAATTATCATATGGAACAATATGGCATCAAAATTGCGCTTGTAATCAATTTTTTTCGATTTACAGGGCGGAAGGGGGCGTGGCCAAAATCCAAAATAAACTTGATCTTCTACTCTATGAGTAGCGGGTATAAAAAAAAACATTTTTGCACACATTTAATTTTTGATGCGGGCGGGACTCGAACCCATAAATGCATAATAGTTCTGTTGGTTTTGCAGTCCACAACTTAACCCATTTCACCACCGTACACGCACACACGATTCGGCACAATGCTACAAGCAGCGCTGCCGGCACCGCTGCTTACAGCTATGGAAAACTTTAAGCTGAATAACTTCTGTGTTTATTATCCGATTGTTACCAAACTTTTAGAGATCATCTCCCTAGATATAGTTATCATATAAACCGAAAATGAATAGTATGGCATCAAAATTACACTTGTAATCAATTTTTTTCGATTTAAGGGGGCGGAAGGGGGCGTGGCCAAAATCCAAAATAAACTTGACCAGCGTGCAATAATAACACTTACTGTCACCAAATTTGGTAGTTCTAGCTCTTATTGTTTAAATTAGATATATTTTTGAATAGCGCCATCTACATGTGAAAACGGCATAGCTTTACACACGCTACGGCTGAAACGAAGCATCGTGACGATGACGTCACGACGCGCAGCACAGGCGCAAGCAGTGGAAGTACGGAAAACGGAACCATGGATAACTTCTGTGTTTATCATTCGATTGGATTGTCATTTGGGGAGTAGATTTATATTGCAATTATTTGTTTTCATACTAAAGCAGTTGTAACTTTAATACTTCTCCTTATAATCGAAAATTATCGATTTGCGTGGGCGGTGGGCGTGGCATCAAAATTGAAAATAAACTCGATCTACCTATGGTATACAGGAACCTTCATGTCAAATATGGTGTCTCTAGCTTTTGTAATAGCTGAGATCTAGACGTTCAAACGGACAGACGGACAGACAGACGGACATGGCTCAATCGACTCAGCTAGTGATCCTGAGTCAGAATATATATACTTTGTGGGGTCTGCCACGCCTCCTTTTGCCTGTTACATACATTTGCACAAACTTAGTATACCATTTTTGACCATTTTCAATGGTCGAATGGTATAATAATAAACAACACATATAATTTTTAGTTAGACGTCAAGCAGTCCAAGCAGCTGGAGAAAAACACTGCATGGAAAAAAACACTGATTGCTTGCTTGCAGCGGGCGCAGTGCAAATCTACAATATATGAAATGTTGAATAACTTTTATGTTCATTATCCGATGGAAATTTTCAGCGATCGTTTAGGTGGTAATAGTTATCATTCACACCAAAACTGAATACTCTAGCTTTATTATTGCGCCTGCTATACGGTTTATCGATTTGAGGGGCGGAAGTAGGCGTCTCCCAAATTTTAATAAAAATTTTACAGCGTATGAATTACATAAGTGTTGTCACCAAATTTGGTGGCTCTAGCTCTTTTAGTTTCTGAGATATGGGCGTTCATACAGACGGACAGACGGACAGACAAACATGGCTTAATCGACTCGGCTCGAGATCCTGAGCAAGAATATATATAATTTATGGGGTCGCAGATGCCTCCTTCTACCTTTACGCACATTTTGACAAACACAATAGACCATGTATTTTTTTAAAATCCATGGTCAAAAAACCCTGTAGTAACTAAGTAGTCCCAGGAAAGATCTGACATTGAAAACATTTTTCTGTTCAGGGTATTCCTGAATGGCCTTTAGTTTATTCGGAAAGGACTTATTTCCGTACTTGCTTACTATGAAGCCGAGATATTCTACGCTTTCTTTAAAAAAACCTAATCTTTTCTTTACTTACTCCCATGTTTGCATCGATTAGGCAATTTAGCATAGTATCGATGTGGCGGACGTGTTCGATCTCATTCTCTGAGAACATTATGACGTCATTTACGTAGACGTATATATCTTCCCAATTTGTTCCCTCAGAAACCTCCGAAAGGTAAAACTGATGGTACCCTGACTGCAAATCAATGGTGGTAACAAAATTTTAATTGCCATGATACGCTAAAATCATGAGAATACTAGGCATGGGGTAACGGTCTGTAATGGGTCGCTCGTTAAGATTCTAAAAGTCTATGACCAATCTCTTGTTACATTTATCTCTGAATAGCGCCATCTACATGAGCTATACACACGCTACGGCTGATACGAAGCAACGTGACGATGACGTCACGACGCGCAGCTCAGGCGCAAGCAGCGGAAGTACGGAAAACGGAAACATGGATAACTTCTGTGTTTATGGTCCGATTGGATTGTAATTTAAGGAATAGATTTATATTGCAATTATTTATGTTCATACCAAAGCAGAAAGCTGTAATTTCAATACTTCTGATAATCGAAAATTATCGATTTGCGTGGACAGTGGGCGTGGCACCTCAAATTTCAAATAAATTTCATCTGCGCATGATTCAAAGGAACCATTGTGCCAAATTTGGTGTCTGTAACTGTAATACTTTCTTTAATATTCGTAAGTTATCGATTTGCGTGGGCGGTGGGCGTGGCACCTCAAATTTCAAATAAATTTCACCTGCGCATGATTTATAGGAACCATCATGCCAAATTTGGTGTCTGTAACTATAATACTGTCCTTAATATTCAAAAATTATCTACGATAACACACGATAACACTACGATAACGGACGATAAACACAGAAGTTATATATGTTTTCGTTTTCCGTACTTTCACTGCATGCGCCTGTGCTGCGCGTCGTGACGTCATCGTCACGATGCTTCGTTTCAGCCGTAGCGTGTGTAAAGCTATGCCGTTTTCACATGTAGATGGCGCTATTCAAAAATAGATCTAACTTAAACAATAGGTGGCGGATAAACTTGTGCAGCGTTTATTTGATGGAATTAAATGTGTGATAATTTGTTTCGAAACTGGGTGAATGGTATCTTACTGTCGGGCACGCTCGACTGTAGGTTTTTTTATTTGTTTTTCTTTAAAAAACACGTTTACCAATAACAGTTTTCTAAATCTGATTTTTTTCATAACCTTGAAGAATCCATGGTCTTATACATTCAACACTTGACTGTAGCCGTTCTTACTTGTTATCAAAGATTTTGCAGCCATAGCGCGTCCCATAACGGACATTTTAAAAGGCGAAAACGGCTCGGTGTGTATTCATATGTAAAAAAAAATTGGGGTTGAGTTTAATAAGGCTCAACGCAATGCATTTGAAAAGCTACACAAAATTCTGGTATCAGAATATGTCATACTCAAGAACCCTGATTTCATAAAGCCCTTTGACCTCACCACAGATGCTTCGGCAAGTGGCATCGGTGCAGTCCTATCTCAAGAGGGTAGGCCCATCACCATGATATCTCGTACCCTTCAACAGGCTGAGCAAAACTATGCCACAAATTAAAGGGCATTGCTAGCTATTGTATGCGCCCTAGGTAAATTACAGAACTCTCTGTACGGCTCCAGGGAAATCAATATCTTTACCGTGCACCAACCTCTCTCGTTCGCTGTTGCCGATAGGCATACGAACGCCAAGATAAAGAGGGGAAAATATAGACCACCATAATGCCAACGTTTTCTACAAACCTGGCAAAGTAAATTCGTTGCAAATTCCCTACAAAACTAATCCCAATCAGACGCTGCGACTATTCATGGCGAGCTCTCCCCGACCTACACGGTCAAAGCCACAGATAAGCCTTTAAATTGCTTCAGGAACCAGATCATTCTGAGTGCAGTACGGTTTCCGCTCAAGTGAAACCAAGTGCTGTTCAGAAGTAAAACTTGCCACTTGTTATTCTGACAAGAGTTACTTGTTAAAAGCCCTGAAAGAAGTCGTTAATCCTGATGTCGTGAGCGCTATTCATTGCGACTTGCCCACTCCAGCAAGTTTCCAACACGACCTTTCTACGCACTTCCCAGCCACCCAATTCCGTCACTGCAAGAATATCGTGTTAGATATAATCGCTAAGGACGAGCAGTTAGAAATCGTCACAGCAGAGCACAAACGTGCGCACAGAGCCGCTCAGGAAAATATTAAACAAGTCCTTCGTGATTACTATTTTCCTAAAATGGGCAGTTTAGCAAAGGAAGTGGTAGCTAATTTTAGGGTCTGCTCCCAAGCAAAGTATGACAGGCACCCGAAGAAGCAAGAACTCGAGGAAACGTCTATACCAAGTTATACTGGTGAAATGGTGCACATTGACATATTCTCAACTGACAGGAAGCTACTACTGACAGGCTTTGACAAATTCTCTAAGTTTGCAATAGTGCAACCGGTGATATCCAGAACAATAGTGGACATAACAGTACCGCTGCTGTAGATTACTAGCTTTTTCCCAATATCAAAACGGTCTATTGCGACAATGGGCCCGCATTCAACTCAGAAACTGTCATCTCAATATCAAGATCAACTTCGGCACTCCTCCGCTCCATAGCTTGTCCAATGGCGAAGTTGAACGTTACACAGCATCTTGACAGAAATCACCAGATGCCTGAAGTTGGACAAAAAGACAAATGACACAGTAGAGCTAATCTTGAGAGACTAATCGAGGGTGTTTATTCAGGGGCCCACGAGAGTTGCCTAACATCAAGGCTAGATTGGTAACAGCCCAGGAAGACAACATCGGAAGATGCAACCCAACCAGACAAAACAGTGAATTCGAGGTAGGAGAACAGGTCTTTGTAAGGAACAACAAGACGTTAGGAAACAAACTGACCCCGTTATGCACGGAACAAAGGTTACAAGCAGGACTGGGAACGTCAGTTCTCATTAAGGGAATTAATTGCTCGCCATTACTTTGGCAAAATTGAATACAATAAATCCCACAATTCTTGATCATGCCGATTTGAAATCTACTGTCTAGCAAGACACTACAATAGTTAGCAATCAGTTAGTTAAAAGCCCCTAAAATTAGGGTCCTCCGGTCCGAAAATACCATTGATATACTAATAGTATAGCCAAGAGTCAAGTTCAGATGCAAGAAAGTCGCCGCCTACCCTGTATCTCACCAACTTTTCATCTTACGCCTCAACGAGGACACGCTGGCCGAATGCAAGGATGACACCTTCACGGTCTCCGGATGCTCAAACACCACGCAACACACATTCTGCGAGCGGTCTCGGCGCGAAACTTGTGTGCGCCCGTTTAATGCGGGAAGCTCTGCACAGTGCCACACTTAACCCAGCCGCTTGCGAGGAATAACACTCGTGGATGAAGGCGTTGTGATAATCAACGAAGCTCGCGTTAGCACCGATGTCAACCCGGAAAGACTGGTCGACTGAATAATATAGCAGTTTACCAGTGTATATTATATAGTATTTTAAATTTTAGATGATATATTATATTTAATATTATATATTTACTTAATTAATTGTATTTTATATTTATATAAATAATTATATAATAAGTATATATTATAATAATTGGTTAGTAAAATAAAAATTTATTGATTTATTTTATTTGTAATTTAAATAAACAAGTAAGAAAGCTACATTCGAGTGTTAGCCCATTTCACCACCGTACACGCACACACTATTCGGTACAATGCTGCCAGCAGAGCTGCCGGCAAAAGGAGTAAAATGTACTGAAAACCTATAACTTTTATTCGGGTACCAAAAAAATCCAAGATTTATCACTTAAACAGTTATAATAATAATTCTACCTGTTGAGGACTATAAATCGAATACGTGCATGTAAAAAACGATATGTGCCCTTTTAATACTTCTTTATATACTTGAATGGAAAGTGTTCTAGAGCACTCTAACTTTTAATAAATGCATCGATGTATCGGTCCGTACCGGCTCGTTCCAACTTATTTACAGCGGGCAGCAATAGGAAACATGTATACAAAGCTTCATGAAGGTAGCTCAAAAAGGGAGGCAAAAACTTTTTTTTGGAAAAAACGAGTAAGAACGGCTACAGTCAAGTGTTGACTAAGACTTGTATAAGACCATGGATTTTTCAAGGTTATGAAAAGAATCAGATTTAGAAAACTGTTATTGGTAAACGTGGTGGCTCTAGCTTTTTTAGTTTCTGAGATATAGGCATTTATACAGACGGACAGACGGACGGACGGACGGACGGATAGACGGACAGACAGACACGGCTTAATCGACTCGGCTAGTGATCCTGAGCAAGAATATATATAATTTATGGGGTCACAGATGCCTCCTTCTACCTGTTACGTACATTTCGACAAACTCAATAGACCATGTATTTTTTTAAAATCCATGGTCTAAATAAGAAAAGTTCGATCTCCCCCACCATGACACGCATGCATGCGGAATCGAACCTTGGACCCATTACCTAAGAGGTCCACCACTTCTCCATTCGGCCATTGAGCTACTACGCAAATTTTGCCAAAGTTACATTATGAGACCATTCGGAAATTCTGCACGACAAAAACAAAGTCTGAATAGATGATGCGTGTTGTTGTTGCTATTTATTCTCATAACATAAACATACAATTAAATAAAAAATGAAAATAAAACAAGTAAGAAAGCTACAGTCGAGAGTGCTCGACTGTAATATACCCGCTACCCAGCTGCTTGTACATAATTTATTTGCGGAACAAAAAAAGGCTACAATCATATTTTGACCGTAAAAGGCTATGGACTTATAATATTTATGCAAAGTCAAAATATAAAGTAAAAAAAAAAAACATTTTTGCACACATTTAATTTTTGATGCGGGCGGGACTCGAACCCGTAAATGCATAATAGTACTGTTCGTTTTGCAGTCCACGACTTAACCCATTTCACCACCGTACACGCACACACGATTCGGCACAAAGCTGCAAGCGGCAGCGCTGCTTACAGCTATGGAAAACGTTAAGCTGAATAACTTCTGTGTTTATTTTTCGATTGTTATCAAATTTTCAGAGATCATTTGGCTAGCTATAGTTATCATGTAAACCGAAAATGAACAATATGGCATCAAAATTGCACTTGTTATCAATGTTTTTTCGATTTGCGGGGGCGGAAGGGGGCGTGGCCAAAATCCAAAATAAACTTGATCAGCGTGCAATAATATTAAATAATAATATTAAACAAGTCCTTTGTGATTACTATTTTCCTAAAATGGGCAGTGTAACAAAGGAAGTGGTAGCTAATTTTAGGGTCTGTACCCAAGCAAAGTATGACAGGCATCCGAAGAAGCAAGAGCTCGAGGAAATGCCTGTACCCAGTTATACTGGTCAA
This sequence comes from Zaprionus ghesquierei, assembly GCA_018904095.1. NCBI lineage: Eukaryota > Metazoa > Arthropoda > Insecta > Diptera > Drosophilidae > Zaprionus > Zaprionus ghesquierei. The sequence continues at coordinate 215,368 of JAEIGP010000617.1, read as the reverse complement.
ATGGTGCACATTGACATATTTTCAACTGACAGGAAGCTACTCCTGACAGGCTTTGACAAATTCTCTAAGTTTGCAATTGCAAAACGTTCCACAGCACCTTGACAGAAATCGCCAGATGCCTGAAGTTGGAGAAAAAGACAAATGACATAGTAGAGCTAATCTTAAGAGACTAATCGAGGGTGTTTATTCAGGGGCCCACGAGGGTTGCCTAACATCTAGGCTAGATTGGTAACAGCCCAGGAAGACAACATCGGAAGATGCAACCCAACCAGACAAAACCGTGAACTCGAGGTAGGAGAACAGGTCTTTGTAAGGAATAACAAGAGGTTAGGAAACAAACTGACCCCGTTATGCACGAAACAAAGGCTACAAGCAGAACTGGAAACGTCTGTTCTCGCTAAGGGAAGCGTGGTCCATAAGGATAACCTTAAGTAGACTAGTACAGTTAGGTAAGTTACAGTTAGCAAGTAAGTTAAGGAGATCAATGTCCCAAAAACGAGTTGGTTGGCACTCCAAATTTATACGACGTCTTACTGGCAAGAAATTGAATGTTGTTTACAGAAATTTAAAATTAATTAGTTGCCATTACTTTAGCAAAATTTAATATAATAAATCCCACAATTCTTGATAATGCCGATTTGAAATCTCCTGTCGAGTAAGACACTCCAATAGTTAGCAATCAGTTAGTTAGAAGCCCCTAAAATCAGGGTTCTCCAGTCCGAAAATAGCATTGATATACTAATAGTGTAGCCAAGAGTCAAGTTCAGATGCAAGAAAGTCGCCGCCTACCCTGTATCTCACCAACTTATCATCTTACGCCTCAACGAGGACACGCTGGCCGAATGCAAGGATGACACCTTCATGGTCTCCGGATGCTCAAACAACACGTAACACACATTCTGCGAGCGGTCTCGGCGCGAAACTTGTGTGCGCCCGTTTAATGCGGGAAGCTCCGCACAGTGCCACACTTAACCCAGCCGCATGCGAGGAATAACACTCGTAGATGAAGGCCTTGTGATAATCAACGAAGCGACAGCTCGCGTTAGCACCGATGTCAACCCGGAAAGACTGGTCGACTGGTATATTATAGTATTTTAAATTTCAGGTGATATATTGTATTAAATATTATATATTTACTTAATTAATTGTATTTTATATTTATATAAATATATATATAATAAGTATAATATAATAATAAGTAATAATTGGTTAGTAAAATAAAAATTTTTTGATTAATTTTATTTGTAATTTAAATGAATATACTTCAAAGTGCTAATATGTTATTAAAACAAGTAAGAAAGCTACATTCGAGTGTGCTCGAATGTAATATACCCGCTACCCAGCTGCTCGTACATCAAAATGATTTGCGGAAAAATAAAGAACGGTACAATCATATTTTAACCGTAAAAGGCCATAGACTTACAATATTTATGCAAAGTCAAAATCTAAGATAAAACAAAATAATTTTTTGCACATATTTAATTTTTGATGCGGGTGGGACTCGAACCCGTAAATGCATAATAGTTCTGTTCGTTACGCAGTCCACAACTTAACCCATTTCACCACCGTACACGCAGACACTATTCGATACAATGCTGCAAGCAGAGCTGCCGTCAAAAGGAGTAAAAAGTACTGAAAACTTATAACTTTTATTCAGGTACCAAAAAAATCCAAGATTTATCACTTAATGAGTAAAAATAATAATTCTACCTGTTGAGGACTATAAATCGAATACGTGCATGTAAAAAACGATATGTGCCCTTTTAATACCTCTTTATATACTTGAATGGAAAGTGTTCTAGAGCACTCTTACGTTTAATAAATTTTTTTTAAAAAACGACCGATAGGTTCTATGGCATCTATACGATGTATCGGTCCATACCGGCTCGTTCCGACCTATTTACAGCGGGCAGCAGTAAGAAACATGTATACAAAGTTTCATGAAGGTAGCTCAAAAAGGGAGCCAAAAACTTTTCTTTGCAAAAAATAAGTAAAAATTCGATCTCCCCCACCATGAAACGAATGCATGCGAAATCGAACCTTGGACCCATTACCTAAGAGGTCCCTACTTCTCCATTCGGCCACTAAGCCATTACGCAAATTTCGCCAAAGTTACATTATGAGACCATTCGAAAACTCTTGCACGACAAAAACAAAGTTTAGTGCATGATGCTTGTTGTTGTTGCTATTTATTCTCATAACTTAAACATACAATTAAATAAAAAATAAAAATAAAAAAATATAAGAAAAAGCTTCGCTCTAACAATCGCACACAGCTGATTTAAGAGACTGTAACTTCTCCACTTGTTAACTAAGTTCATTGGGAGCCATTAAAAAAATTTTAAATAAAATGCACGACCACTAATTAATTAGTTATTCAGCATAACGTTTTCCATAGCTGTAAGCAGCGCTGCCGGCAGCGCAAATTCTTTATTTGTGCAGGAAATAATAGGAATGCCTTACAATGCAAATTTTTGCTGTTGTTGGATAACAGCGTCAGTAGCTTAGTAGAAAAGCGATGAACTCCTGAACCGGCAGGCCCCCGTGGTTCGATTCCCTCCCAGTTCATGCCGCTTAAGCTTTTTCTTTTTTTTTTAAGATCTTTTACTTTAATTTTTGAATATGTAATAATTGGTGGTCGTGCATTTTATTTAAAAATTTTTTAATGGCTTACAATGAACTTAGTTAATAAGTGGAGTAGTTACAGTTTCTTAAATCAGCTGTGTGCGATTGTTAGAGCGCAGCTTTTTCTTATATTTTTATACCATTCGACCATTGAAAATGGTCAAAAATGGTATACTAAGTTTGTGCAAATGTATGTAACAGGCAAAAGGAGGCGTGGCAGACCCCACAAAGTATATATATTCTGACTCAGGATCACTAGCTGAGTCGATTGAGCCATGTCCGTCTGTCTGTCCGTCTGTCCGTTTGAACGTCTAGATCTCAGCTATTACAAAAGCTAGAGACATCATATTTGACATGAAGCTTCCTGTATACCATAGGTAGATCGAGTTTATTTTCAATTTTTGATGCCCCGCCCACCGCCCACGCAAATCGATAATTTTCGATTATAAGGAGAAGTATTAAAGTTACAACTGCTTTGGTATGAACACAAATAATTGCAATATAAATCTACTCCCCAAATTACAATCCAATCGGACGATAAACACAGAAGTTATCCATGGTTCCGTTTTCCGTACTTCCACTGCTTGCGCCTGTGCTGCGCGTCGTGACGTCATCGTCACGATGCTTTGTTTCAGCCGTAGCGTGTGTAAAGCTATGCCGTTTTTACATGTAGATGGCGCTATTCAAAAATAGATCTAGCTTAAACAATAGGTGGCGGATAAACTTGTGCAGGTAACGGTAGGTTTCTTTACTTGTTTTATTTTTATTTTTTATATAGTTGTATGTTTAAGTTATGAGAATAAATAGGAACAACAACACGCATATTGCATTCAGACTTTGTTTTTGTCGTACAAGAATTTTCGAATGGTCTCATAATGTAACTTTGGCAAAATTTGCGTAATGGCTTAATGGCCGAACGGTGAAGTGGTGGACCTCTTAGGTAATGGGTCCAAAGTTTGATTCCACATGCATGCGTGTCATGGTGGGGGAGATCGAACTTTTCTTATTTTTTGCAAAGAAAAGTTTTTGGCTCCCTTTTTGAGCTACCTTCATGAAACTTTGTATACATGTTTCTTACTGCTGCCCGCTGTAAATAAGTCGGAACGAGCCGGTATGGACCGATACATCGTATAGATGCCATAGAACCTATCGGTCGTTTTTTAAACAAAATTTATTAAACGTTAGAGTGCTCTAGAACACTTTCCATTCAAGTATATAAAGAAGTATTAAAAGGGCACATAACGTTTTTTACATGCACGTATTCGATTTATAATCCTCAACAGGTAGAATTATTATTTTTACTCTTTAAGTGATAAATCTTGGATTTTTTTGGTACCTGAATAAAAGTTATACTTTTTCAGTACTTTTTACTCCTTTTGACGGCAGCTCTGCTTGCAGCATTGTGCCGAATAGTGTGTGCGTGTACGGTGGTAAAATGGGTTAAGTTGTGGACTGCGTAACGAACAGAACTATTATGCATTTACGGGTTCGAGTCCCACCCGCATCAAAAATTAAATATGTGCAAAAAATTATTTTGTTTTATTTTAGATTTTGACTTTGCATAAATATTGTAAGCCTTTTACGGTTGAAATATGATTGTACCGTTCTTTATTTTTCCGCAAATCATTTTGATGTACAAGCAGCTGGGTAGCGGGTATATTACATTCGAGCACACTCGAATGTAGCTTTCTTACTTGTTTTAATAACATATTAGCACTTTGAAGTATATTCATTTAAATTACAAATAAAATTAATCAATAAATCTTTATTTTACTAACCAATTATTACTTACAATACATAATATACCAGTCGACCAGTCTATCCGGGTTGACATCGGTGCTAACGCGGTGCTACGAGTGTTATTCCTCGCATGCGGCTGGGTTAAGTGTGGCACTGTGCAGAGCTTCCCGCATTAAACGGGCGCACACAAGTTTCGCGCCGAGACCGCTTGCAGAATGTGTGTTGCGTGGTGTTTGAGCATCCGGAGACCATGAAGGTGTCATCCTTGCATTCGGCCAGCGTGTCCTCGTTGAGGCGTAAGATGATAAGTTGGTGAGATACAGGGTAGGCGGCGACTTTCTTGCATCTGAACTTGACTCTTGGCTACACTATTAGTATATTAATGCTATTTTCGGACTGGAGAACCCTGATTTTAGGGGCTTCTAACTAACTGATTGCTAACTATTGGAGTGTCTTACTCGACAGAAGATTTCAAATCGGCATGATCAAGAATTGTGGGATTTATTATATTAAATTTTGCCAAAGTAATGGGAAGCAATTAATTTTAAATTTCTGTAAACAACATTCAATTTCTTGCCAGTAAGACGTCGTATAAATTTGGAGTGCCAACCAACTTGTTTTTGGGACATTGATCTCCTTAACTTACTTGCTAACTGTATCTTACCTAACTGTACTAGTCTACTTAAGGTTATCCTTATGAAACACGCTTCCTTTAATGAGAACGGACGTTCCCAGTTCTGCTTGTAACCTTTGTTCCGTGCATAACGGGGTCAGTTTGTTTCCTAACCTCTTGTTGTTCCTTATAAAGACCTGTTCTCCTACCTCGAATTCAAGGTTTTGTTTGGTTGGGTTGCATCTTCCGATGTTGTCTTCCTGGGCTGTTACCAATCTAGCCTTGATGTTAGGCAACCCTCGTGGGCCCTTGAATAAACACCCTCGATTAGTCTCTCAAGATTAGCTCTACTGTGTCATTTGTCTTTTTGTCCAACTTCAGGCATCTGGCGATTTCTGTCAATGTGCTGTGAAACGTTCAACTTCGCCATTGGACGAGCTGTGGAGCGGAGGAGTGCCGAAGTTGATCTTGAGATTGAGATGACAGTTTCTGAGTTGAATGCGTTCTCATTGTCGCAATAGACCGTTTTGATATTGGGAAAAAAGGTTATAATCTGGAGAAGGGGTACTGTGATGTCCACTATTGTTCTGGATATCACCGGTTGCACTATTGCAAACTTAGAGAATTTGTCAAAGCCTGTCAGTAGTAGCTTCCTGTCAGATGAGAATATGTTAATGTGCACCATTTCACCAGTATAACTGGGTATAGGCGTTTCCCCGAGCTCTTTCTTCTTCGCGTGTCATACTTTGCTTGGGTGCAGACCCTAAAATTAGCTACCTTTTCCTTTTTTAAACTGCCCATTTTAGGAAAATAGTAATCACGTTTAATCTGTTTAATATTCTCCTGAGCGGCTCTGTGCGCACGTTTGTGCTCTGAAGTGACGATTTCTAACTGCTCGTCCTTAGCGATTATATCTAACACGATATTCTTGCAGTGACGGAATTGGGTGGCTGGGAAGTGTGTAGAAAGATCGTGTTGGAAACTTGCTGGAGTGGGCAAGTCGCAATAAATAGCGCTCAGAATAACAAGTTGCGAGTTTTACTTCTGAGCAGCACTAGGTTTCACTTGAGCGGAAATTGTACTGCACTCAGAATGATCTGGTTCCTGAAGCAATTTAAAGGCTTATCTGTGGCTCCGACCGTGTAGGTCAGGGAGAGCTTGCTATGAATAGTCGCAGCGTCTGATTGGGATTCGTTTTGTAAGGAATTTGCGACGAATTTTCTTTGCCAGGTTTGTAGAAAACTTTGGCATTATGGTGGTCTATATTTTCCAATCTTTATCTTGGCGTTCGTATGCCTATCGGCAACAGCGAACGAGAGAGGTTGGTGGTCGGTAAAGATAAACCCTGTAGTAACTTACTAGTCCCAGGAAGGATCTGGCATTGAAAACATTTTTCGGTTCAGGGTATTCCTAAATGGCCTTTACTTTATTCGGATCGGACTTATTTCCGTCCTCGCTTACTACCTAGATATTCTACCCTTTCTTTAAAAAAACCTAATCATTTCGTTACTTACTCCCATGTTTGCATCGATTAGGCAGTTTAGCATTATATCGATGTGGCGGCATGTTCGGTCTAATTCTCTGAGAACATTATGATGTCATCTACGTAGACGTCTGTGGTGAGGTCAAAGGGCTCTATGAAATCAGGGTTCTTGAGTATGACATATTCTGATACCAGAATGTTGCGTTGCTTTTGAAATGCGTTGCGTTGAGCCTTATTAAACTCAACAACAATTTTTTGGACATATCCCTACACACCGAGCCGTTTTCACCTTTTAAAATGTCCATCATTGGACGCGCTATGGCTGCAAAATCTTTGAAAAAACCCTGTAGTAACTAACTAGTCCCAGAAAGTATCTGACGTTGAAAACATTTTTCGGTTCAGGGTATTCCTAAATGGCCTTTACTTTATTCGGATCGGACTTATTTCCGTCCTCGCTTACTACCTAGATATTCTACCCTTTCTTTAAAAAAACCTAATCATTTCATTACTTACTCTCATGTTTGCATCGATTAGGCAATTTAGCATAGTATCGATGTGGCGGACGTGTTCGGTCTCATTCTCTGAGAACATTATGACGACATCTTAGTAGACGTATATATCCTCCCAATTTGTTCCCTCAGAAACCTCCGCAAGGTAAATCTGATGGTACCCTGACTTCAAATCAATGGTGGTAACAATTTTAATTGCAATGATTCGCTAAAATAATGGGAATACCAGGCATAGGGTAACGGTCTGTAATGGTTCGCTCGTTAAGATTCCAAAAGTCGATGACCAACCCCTTGTTAGGTCGGGGAAAGTTTTTCAGAGGAGCCCAAATATTCTAAAAGGTTCTTCGCCGGGTTTAACTTTACCTCGGCGTGAGTTAACAGGTCAAAGCCTATAATAGCGTCAAACGAGCTAAGAGACTTCAATAGAAACAAGTAAAGAAAGCTACAGTCGAGCGCGCCCGATCATAAGATTCCATTCGACCAACTTTGTAGTTGCACTAACTAGTACTAACTCGCTCTCACACACACATACAGACACACACACAAAGGTTAAAACGATGCAGACGATATGCTGTAATGACGCGGGCAACGGAACTATGAAAAACGTTTTCTTTAATAACTTCTGTATTTATTGCCCGATCAGATTATAATTTTGGGAATGGGTGCATAATATCTTTACGTATTCTAAAGCAAAATTTGTAACCTAAATACTCTTCTTAATATTCGTAAACTATCGCGTTGCGTGGGCGGTGGGCGTAGTACCTCAAATTTGAAATAAATTTCATCTGCACATGATTTATAAGAACAATCATGCCAAATTTCGTGTCCGTAACTGTAATACTTTCATAAATATTCGTAAATTATCGATTTGCGTGGGCGGTGGGCGTGGAACCTCAAATTTGAAATAAATTTCATCTGCGTATGGTATACAGGAACCATCATGTCAAATTTAATGTCTCTAGATTTTGTAATAGCTGAGATCTCGACGTTCATACAGACAGACGGATAGACGGACGGACGGACAGACGGACAGACGGACATGGCTCATTCGACTCGGCTGTTGATCCTGAGCCAGAATATATATACTTTATGGGGTCGGAGACGTCTCCTTCCTGTTACATACATTTTCGGTTTGAACAAAGTTATAATACCCTTCTACCTTATAAGTAAGTGGGTATCACAAGTAGTAAAGCTACAGTCGAGTGTGCTCAAAAATACCGGCTACCCAGTTGCTCGTTCATCAAAACTATTTGCGGAACAAAAAAGAACGGTTACAATCATATTTTGACCGTGAAAATCCATGGACTTACAATATTTAAGCAAAGTCAAAATCTAAAAAAAAAAAATTAATTTTTGCACACATTTAATTTTTGAAGCGGGCGGGACTCGAACCTGTAAATGCATAATAGTTGTTTTGCAGTCCACAACTTAACCGACTTCACCACAGTACAGGCACACATTATTTGGCACAATGCTGCAGGTAGCGCTGCCGGCAGCGCTCCTTAAAGCTATGAAAAACGTTAAGCTGAATAACTTCTGAGTTTATTATCCGATTGTTACCAAAATTTCAGAAATCTTCTGGCTAGCTATAGTTATCATATAACCCGAAAACAATATATGACAATAATTGCGCTTGTAATCAGTTTTTTTCGATTTACGGGGGCGGAAGGGGGCGTGGCCTTCTGACTATTCTCGTTATATCGTTATTAGAGCTAACTTCTTTGCTCTAAATACACGCTGCTACAATGATTACTTGAATCGTTGTCGTCTACAGTTTGTCCAGGACCCTAAGCAATTTTATAACTTTGTTAATTTGACACTTAAAACTAATAGATTTCCATCGTATCTTTATTTTGAAAATAACAAACCAACTAATGATGAGGCTGCTGCCGATTTGTTTGCGGACTTTTTTCAATCTAGTTACTCCACAGAAGCCTATACTCCTTCTATGCAATCCTATCCGTATTCTTTAAATAATTCTAACTCCTTTTTTTGCCCTTCTATTAACGAAATCTCTTTACTAAGCTATATTAAATCCTCTAAGCCTTTATTTTCTCCCGGTCCTGATGGTGTTCCAGCATGTATACTTCGATTCTGTGCTGATACCATTTGTAAGCCTATATTTAAGTTGCTTTATTTATCCGTAGCTATGAGTTACTTTCCGCCTCTATACCGGATTCCTTCTCTATACCTTTTCACAAATGTGGCTCTAACCCAGATGTGAAGAATTATAGGTGTATCTCTAAATTGTCCGCTATTCCTAAAATTTTTGAAAAAATGTTGACTGCACAATTAACATATATGTGTAAGTCCGTTATTTCCCTTTAACAGCATGGATTTGTTAAATTTAGATCCACAACTACAAATCTTCTTGAGTTTTTCTCAATGATAACTAAAAAATTTCGAAAGAAAATGCAAACAGATGTGGTCTACACTGATTTCAGTAAAGTATTTGACTCGGTTAATCATAACTTATTGCTTCATAAGATTTTATTGGTTTTCCTCAAAAACTTATTTTGTAGATATCTGATTACTTAACTAAGAGGATGCAAAGAGTCCTTTTTAATTCTTGCCAATCTAAGTGATTGGGTTTTTCTGGGTTTTCCCCAATCCATTGCAACAAATGTTGGATCGGCTATAAATTTTTTTCCCGGAATTAAATTAAATTAAATTATAGTAAATTAAATTTTATAATTAAAATAAATTATACTCCATTTTAAAATTTTGAACTTAATTAATATTAAAATTTAATCATTAATCAAAACCTCTTATGTTAAAGCGTTTTTCTTTATATATACATTTTTATACCCACGACTCATAGAGTAGAAGGGTATTATAACTTTGTTCAAACCGAAAATGTATGTAACAGGCAGAAGGAGACATCTCCGACCCCATAAAGTATATATATTCTAGCTCAGGATCAACAGCCGAGTCGATTTAGCAATGTCCGTCTGTCCGTCTGTCTGTCTGTGTGAACCTCTAGATCTCAGCTATTATAAGAGTTAGGACTACCAAATTTGGATTTTGGCCACGCCCCCTTCTGCCCCCCGTAAATCGAAAAAAATTCATTACAAGAAAAATTTTGATAGCTGCCCAAATGATCTGTGAAATTTTGGTAACAGTCGCTGCCGGCAGCGCTGCTCGCAGCATTGTGGCCAATAGTATGTGCGTGAACGGTGGTGAAATAGGTTAAGTTGTGGACTGCAAAACGAACAGTACTATTATGCATTTACGGGTCCGAGTCCCGGCCGCATCAAAAATTAAATGTGTGTTACCAAAATTTCAGAGATCTTCTGGCTAGCTATAGTTATCATATAACCCGAAAATTAACAATATATGACAATAATTGCGCTTGTAATCAATTTTTTTCGATTTACGGGGCGGAACGGGGCGTGACCTTCTGACTATTTTCGTTATATCGTTATTAGAGCTAACTTCTTTGCTCTAAATACACGCTGCTACAATGATTACTTGAATCGTTGTCATCTACAGTTTGTCCAGGACCCTAAGCAATTTTATAACTTTGTTAATTTGACACTTAAAACTAATAGATTTCCATCGTATCTTTATTTTGAAAATAACAAACCAACTAATGATGAGGCTGCTGCCGATTTGTTTGCGGACTTTTTTCAATCTAGTTACTCCACAGAAGCCTATACTCCTTCTATGCAATCCTATCCGTATTCTTTAAATAATTCTAACTCCTTTTTTTGCCCTTCTATTAACGAAATCTCTTTACTAAGCTATATTAAATCCTCTAAGCCTTTATTTTCTCTCGGTCCTGATGGTGTTACAGCATGTATACTTCGATTCTGTGCTGATACCATTTGTAAGCCTATATTTAAGTTGCTTTATTTATCCGTAGCTATGAGTTACTTTTCGCCTCTATACCGGATTCCTTCTCTATACCTTTTCACAAATGTGGCTTTAACCCAGATGTGAAGAATTATAGGTGTATCTCTAAATTGTCCGCTATTCCTAAAATTTTTGAAAAAATGTTGACTGCACAATTAACATATATGTGTAAGTCCGTTATTTCCCTTTAACAGCATGGATTTGTTAAATTTAGATCCACAACTACAAATCTTCTTGAGTTTTTCTCAATGATAACTAAAAAATTTCGAAAGAAAATGCAAACAGATGTGGTCTACACTGATTTCAGTAAAGTATTTGACTCGGTTAATCATAACTTATTGCTTCATAAGATTTTATTGGTTTTCCTCAAAAACTTATTTTGTAGATATCTGATTACTTAACTAAGAGGATGCAAAGAGTCCTTTTTAATTCTTGCCAATCTAAGTGATTGGGTTTTTCTGGGTTTTCCCCAATCCATTGCAACAAATGTTGGATCGGCTATAAATTTTTTTTCCCGGAATTAAATTAAATTAAATTATAGTAAATTAAATTTTATAATTAAAATAAATTATACTCCATTTTAAAATTTTGAACTTAATTAATATTAAAATTTAATCATTAATCAAAACCTCTTATGTTAAAGCGTTTTTCTTTATATATACATTTTTATACCCACGACTCATAGAGTAGAAGGGTATTATAACTTTGTTCAAACCGAAAATGTATGTAACAGGCAGAAGGAGACATCTCCGACCCCATAAAGTATATATATTCTAGCTCAGGATCAACAGCCGAGTCGATTTAGCAATGTCCGTCTGTCCGTCTGTCTGTCTGTGTGAACCTCTAGATCTCAGCTATTATAAGAGTTAGGACTACCAAATTTGGATTTTGGCCACGCCCCCTTCTGCCCCCGTAAATCGAAAAAAATTCATTACAAGAAAAATTTTGATAGCTGCCCAAATGATCTGTGAAATTTTGGTAACAGTCGCTGCCGGCAGCGCTGCTCGCAGCATTGTGGCCAATAGTATGTGCGTGAACGGTGGTGAAATAGGTTAAGTTGTGGACTGCAAAACGAACAGTACTATTATGCATTTACGGGTCCGAGTCCCGGCCGCATCAAAAATTAAATGTGTGTTACCAAAATTTCAGAGATCTTCTGGCTAGCTATAGTTATCATATAACCCGAAAACAATATATGACAATAATTGCGCTTGTAATCAATTTTTTTCGATTTACGGGGCGGAACGGGGCGTGACCTTCTGACTATTCTCGTTATATCGTTATTAGAGCTAACTTCTTTGCTCTAAATACACGCTGCTACAATGATTACTTGAATCGTTGTCATCTACAGTTTGTCCAGGACCCTAAGCAATTTTATAGCTTTGTTAATTTGAAACGTAAAACTAATAGATTTCCATCGTATCTTTATTTTGAAAATAACAAACCAACTAATGATGAGGCTGCTGCCGATTTGTTTGCGGACTTTTTTCAATCTGCCGCATCAAAAATTAAATGTGTTTAAAAATTCTTTTTTTTTTTTATTTTAGATTTTGACTATGCATAAATATTGTAAGTCCATGGCCTTTTACGGTCAAAATATGAAAAATAGCCGTTCCTTATTGTTCCGCAAATAATTTTGATGTATGATTCGAGCACACTATGTATGTATGTAGAATGTAGCTTTCTTACTCGTTTCCATCCGCTTAGACTGCTTGGTCTCTAACTGAAAATTATATGTGCTGTTTATTATTAGGCTATACACTTTAAAAAAATACATGGTCTATTGTGTTTGTCGAATTATGCGTAACAGGTAGAAGGACTAGACTCGGCTGGTGATCCTGAGCAAGAATATATATACTTTATGGTCTCCTTCTGCCTGTTACATACATTTTCGATTAAGCCATGTCTGTCTGTACGTCTGTATGAATACCTATATCTCAGAAACTAAAAAGGGTACAGCCAACAAATTTGGTGACAACACTCTTGGGCGTCATACGCTGTAAAATTCTTATTAAAATTTGGGCCACGCCTTCTTCCTCCCCCGCAAATCGAAAAACCGTATTGCAAGCGCCTATATCTTAGAAACTAAAAAAGCTAGAGCCACCAAAATTTGGGACACGCCTACTTTCGCCCCCGCAAATCGATAAACCGTATAGCAGGCGGAATAATAAAGCTAGAGTATTCAGTTTTGATGTGAATGATAACTATCACCACCTAAACGATCGCTGAAAATTTGGTTTCGATCGGATAATGAACATAAAAGTTATTCAACGTTTCATACAGATTTGCACTGCGCCCACTGCAAGCAAGCAAGCAGTGTTTTTCCAACTGCTTGGACTGCTTGGCGTCTAACTGAAAATTATCTGTGTTGTTTATTATTTTTCTTTGAAAAACACGTTTACCAATAACAGTTTTCTAAATCTGATTTTGTTCATAACCTTAAAAAATACATGGTCTTATACAGTCAACACTTGACTGTAGGCGTTCTTACTTGTTATACCTTTCGACCATTGAAAATGGTCAAAAATGGTATACTTAGTTTGTGCAAAAGTATGTAACAGGCAGAAGGAGACATGGCAGACCCCATAAAATATATGTATTCTGGCTCAGGATCAAAAGCCGAGTCGATATAGCAATGTCCGTCTGTCCGTCTGTCCATCTGTCAGTCTGTCCATCTGTCCGTCTGTCTGTCCGTGTGAAAATCTAGATCTCAGCTATTATAAGAGCTAGAACTACCAAATTTGGTAACAGTATGTGTTATTATTGCACGCTAATCAAGTTTATTTTGGATTTTGGCCACGCCCCCTTCCGCCCCTGTAAATCGAAAAAAATTAATTACAAGCGCAATTTTGATGCCATATTGTTCATTTTCGGTTTGCATGATAACTGTAGCTAGCCAGATGATCTCTGAAATTTGGTAACAATCGGATAATAAACACTGAAGTTATTCAGCTTAACGTTTTCCATAGCTGTAAGCAGCGCTTAAGTTATTCAGCTTAACGTTTTCCATAGCTGTAAGCAGCGCTGCCGGCAGCGCTGCTTGCAGCATTGTGCCGAATCGTGTGTGCGTGTACGGTTGTGAAATGGGTTAAGTTGTTGACTGCGAAACGAACAGTACTATTATGCATATACGGGTTCGAGTCCCGCCCGCATCAAAAATTAAATGTGTGCAAAAATGTGTTTTTTTTTATTTTAGATTTTGACTTTGCATAAATATTGTAAGTCCATAGCCTTTTACGGTCAAAATATGATTGTAGCCGTTTTTTTTTTTGTTTCGCAAATAAATGATGTACAAGCAGCTGGGTAGCGGGTATATTACAGTCGAGCACACTCGAATGTAGCTTTCTTACTTGTTAATCATGTGTTGTCTGGAACATCCTATCACCATTAAGTTATCCATATAAAAAAATGCCTGAGAAGGTTCTAAACCAGAGAATGATATAGTCATCATTCTCTGAAATGAATTTGGTGCTATTTTAAGACCAAATGGTGATCGCGTGAAGCGATACGAGCCCCAACCACTATTAATTCGAACAGCATGTGTTTTTGGCAGTGTGCAATGTTCAACACACGATATTTTCAATACTACTACAGATAGCGTATGCCAGTGAATTTTGTCTAAAAGAGAATTTTATTCTCTTTACGATGACAAAAAAAAATTTCTTGTATTTCCAACAACAACAAAAATATGATTTATTTATTCAAAAGGTAGACTTAAGAGATAAGACAAAAATGACCACTATTAATTCGAACGCTGCGTAATATAACAAATTAATTAATATTAGAATTGTGTAACGTCGCCTCTGGCCTGTATTACACATTTAACACGTTTTGGCATAGAATTTAGTAAATTTTCGCAATGTTCGCGAGAAATCGAGTCCCACATCTCTTGCAACTTAACTTTAAGGTCAGAAATGCTCCTTTGTGGCTCATTTCGAAGCTTTCTTTTCATTAGCCACCAAATATTTTCTATGGGGCTTAGATCTGGACTATTTGATGGCCAATCTAAAACCTCCATTTGTTTATATTGCAGCCAATTTTTGGTTGTTTTGGCTGTGTGCGATGATGCTCCGTCCTGCTGGAAAGTGAATTCACCACAATCTGCCAGTTTTGGTATTGATGGCAGCAAACTTTCTTCTAAAATTTTAATATATTTTTCAGCATTAACCGTCCCATCAATAAAATGCAGCTTTCCCAATCCTTTGGCAGACATACATCCCCATACCATAGTGCTGGCAGGAAACTTTACTGTCCTTTTGAGGCAGTCTTTATGATATGTTTCTGTCTTTGTACGGATGACGCGTTTTCTCGTATCGCCGACAATAACATCAAATTTAGCTTCATCGCTAAATATGATGGTGTCCCATTGCCTTTGAGTCCAAGTCATCCTTTCCCGAGCCCATTGCAAACGCTTTTTTTTGACGAAGCGTAAGCAAGGGTTTTTCCTTGGCCTACGAGTTAGATAAGTTATTGGGTATGATACATAAATAATAACAAAACATACTTTATAGAAACCATATCCAATATTTTTTAACTGCTGTCGCGTCCATTCTCGCTTGACAGTTTTGCCAATTTTCTGCGACCACTCGAAGCCAAATTTCTTAACGATTGGCGACGATCAGCCTTTACAATTTTAGCCAGCTCCCTTTTGTCACGGGGTGTTATTGCTGATGTTCGGCCTCTATTTGCAATATTATTTTCTATATTCCCCGTTTTTTTGAATAATTGGATCACTCCATGCACCGACGACTTAGACAAGTTTAATTGTTTGCTTATATCAGTAATTGTCTTCCCAGATTTATAATAATCTCTGATCAATTCTCTGATTTCGGTGCAAATAGGCTTACCACGTGCCATCGTTGCTAAACTTTGACTGTACTGCAGTAATTCTAAATTTTTTGCATTCTGCATTGTGTTATTATTTGCAGATTACAGTTAGATAGTGATTCCGTTACATTTGCTGCTTTTGCTTTGTTCTTCTTTTGAGATAACTGTAAACTTGCACAGCGTTCGAATTAATAGTGGTCATTTTTGTCTTATCTCTTAAGTCTACCTTTTGAATAAATAAATCATATTTTTGTTGTTGTTGGAAATACAAGAAATTTTTTTTTGTCATCGTAAAGAGAATAAAATTCTCTTTTAGACAAAATTCACTGGCATACGCTATCTGTAGTAGTATTGAAAATATCGTGTGTTGAACATTGCACACTGCCAAAAACACATGCTGTTCGAATTAATAGTGGTTGGGGCTCGTATAAGCCATTGCTCGTTGAAAAATATGTTATATTTCTTGAGTTTTCTTTAAGTTATATTTGATGAAAACCTGACATCAAGTCAAGGCATGAAAAGTATTTAGCTCGACCAAGTTGATCCAAAATGTCATCAATTCTTGGGAGTGGAAATTGATCAGAAAGTAGTTTTTTATTAATTTGACGATAGTCAATTACTAATCGCCATTTCTTTTGTTCTGAATTCGGTAATGATGTTTTCGGAACTAACAAGAGTGGGCTATTGTATTCAGATACAGACGGTTCTACGATTTTGTCGTTAATTAATTTCCCTACTTGTTTTTGAATTTCGTCAATATGGCTATGCGGGCTCCTGTAGTTTTTTATATAAATTGGTTCATCATCTTTAAGTCTTAATGTTTGTTTATAAAAATTGTTTGTTGATATTGGTTCGGTTTCCAGTCCGAACACATAACTATACTTTGTGCATAATTCAGTTAATTGACTTTTAAATTGCTCTGGAAAATTTTTCGTTAGTTTTGAAAGTACTTGTTCGCTTCTATTTTTTGGATTGGTGTTATGAATGTCATATTCTTTTAGGTTTGCAAATTGGATTTTGTTTACTTTGACCAATTGGTCGAAATTACTTGTATTTAGAAGTCGAATGTATACATGTTTGGATGCTGCTATTGTATTTGCAACATAAATTCCATTCTGTATTTCCTGATTTGGAACAATATGTAATCATTTACGGTATTAATGTCTATTTTCCGAATAACTTGTGGTCTGGCTGGCAGAAGAACTGTTGCCAGCGCTATATATATTATCGGAACATATATTGGATAATTTAAATTTTGGGGCCTAATTATAAACCAGTCATCACTTGGTTTGAATTTTTTTATAAAATCAATGCCTATTATTCTATCACATGGTATTGAAAAATTTGAGTCTACCAAATGAAATTCATGTGGAATAATATATTTTGTTGATTCAAGTTCTATTGAGGTTGTTCCTTGAGACTTTAGTACACCTTGGCCAATGCCTAGGATGTTTATTATTTTTTCATCCTGAACTTTGAAGTTATTAGAATTTACTTTTAAAAGTGAGATATCTGCACCAGTAGCTATAAGGAATGTTAGCTTATTTCCAGTTGAATGATTATAGAAAGTTACGAATATATTAATTAATGGAATGAACTTTTGCATTCATTAATTGTTTCCTAAAGGGTTCTGTGAGTTTTCTGACGTATTTTGCGCCATTCTCACATTGTTGTTATTGTTGCCCTGGTTGGAGTTACCTCGGCCTCTTCCTTGGTTTTGGCCTCGTCTTCCACGGTTATTATAGTTATAATTGTTGTTATTGTTGTAATTGCTGCGTCGGTTGTAATTGTTGTGGCAGCTATTTCTACCACGATTATAACCTCGGCCTCCTCTATTATTGTTATTTGCACCTCGACGATAATAGAGTACCGTGTTATTTTGACCTGTTGTATCCGTGAAACTGTTTACAAATTTAGAGATGGCTTTATTCATGTTTATGAATGTGCTTGCCTACATGATAAGTTTTACCTTATCAATGGAGCAATTTTGTGTCATGGCTTTTACAGCTGTTGTAGTAGTGTATTTATTTGCAAGGGATTGGTTGATACCTTCACTGATATAGGCGCCTTCAAGGGCCTTTGTTTCTTCACCTCTTGGGTGTATTGGTTAGCCGTTTTATTTTTCTGTTGCAAATTGAGAAGCTTGGCAGATATAACTTCTACCGATTTCCCTTTTACTGCACTTGACAGTTGGGTAATGATTGCAGCAATTGTCTGCTCATTACTTATAAGATTCCGTGCATGGCCTTTAAGTTTAGTTTTTATAAGGCTTATCGCTGTCGTCTCATGCGTGCCTTTTAAGGTGTCTAATAGACCTAGAGCATCTAAAAAACTTTGTAAATTTTCGTGCCTACCGTCAAACTCTGGTATCAGAGATGTGGCTAGCCTGATATATTCTGTCAATGTCTGTGACATTTCGGAAATTGTTATTGCTTCTGGCTTATAATCAATTCGATCGCTTCCTTCTAGTGTTTCAATGTCACTATCGGATTCAGCGTCGCTAGATTGAATAGATTCGTCTAGTTCTTTGAACTGGTCGGGATGGAATTCCACCAATTCACTTAGACTTTCTGGCACGTTAATTAGAATGTCTTCTTTTTCTGATATTAGTTAATCTTGTGTTTAAGGATTTTATTACCCTTAAACATTTGTTACAGTGCTCAGGTGAGAATCTATTTTTATAGCTATTTACGAAGGTAACTATATTATTGTATTCTCCTACTACTATCTCTGTATGGTTTTTCAACGTTTCTGCTTTTATTACTGCATCTTTATTTATGCATTTATATGATCTGTCAAACTTGTAACGAAATTTGTCTTCGTTTCGCTATTTCACTCCATTCCATTCTTGTATTGGAATGAAACTTTCTTCTTATTCATTGCTTTTTTTCTTTTAAATATGGTCTAAATGGTTTGCTCTACCCATATAACGCTTCTTAATAATTTTATTGCGCTTAACATAAATTGTAAGCAAAAATTGTAAAACTGACACTATTGCTATGATCAATAATGAAACCCACAATGAATTTATATCGTCCCTGTGATCTATTATTTTGACATTATTTACTAAGTCGGCAGTATTATCTTTTGACTCGCTAGAATCGCTAAACCATCCCAATGTGGTTTTATATATATTCAATGAAACGTATCGTTAAAAGAAAAGTGATATAAGTTAACAACAAAAATATTATAATCTAGAGTAATGAACTTAAGTACGCAAGTTACAATCTGCAAGCTCAGCGTCTGCATAATTTCCTGCACGCGCCGAGCTACCAAGCAGAATTCTAAGAATCTGTTTGGGTACCGCTTCCGCTCCCACCAATGCATGTGATTCCAAGAAGACTGCATTCGACATTCGACCAACATGACATCAGTCGATGTCGTCGCCTATTGGAAACAGCAAAGCCGACGTCTATCCTCTGCCACCAAGGGCAGCGCAGCTCACGCCCAAGACTCACAGCTTGTTAGGGCCAGCTTAGGGCAATTAGTTGCAAACTGGATTTAGACCAATAAAGTCGTGTTCATATCTGAAGTCAAAAATCTTTTATTTTTTTTACTGTGCACCTTGCAAGTAAATTAACTGGCGCCCGAGCAGGGACCGGTACGCGTACGATACAGCAAAACGTCTTGTAAGTTCGTGGCTAGCAATTACATTTGCTGCAACCGGTCTAAACGCGAGTGATAGTGAACGTGCAACTCTGAAAAACTGACATTTTTCGTTCGTTCAAATTGACTCCGGCAAATTGAACTTAACTTGTTAATTTGCCCATCGGTGGACTCCAAGGACTGAAGGCAGGGCCACAGACCACCCCTCAACCCTGTACGCATCGCAGGATCCCTAGTAGTCGTGGCCCAAAAAGGATGAAATCCGGATCGTCGGAGGAAGGAGCCACATCATCGAAACTATCTATAGTACTGTAAGATTTCACAAACCAATATAAGAAACTAACAAAAACTAAAAGAAATACAAATAGACTTAAGCAAATACGGATATTGATATAAAAAAACGTAAAACAATACATCAAACAAAAAGATCACCAAAGTGATATAACTATCACAACCCTAACTGTCGCTTAAAATTCGGTTCTGTTCGGATAATGAACAAAAAAGTAATTCAACGTTCCATATAGATTATTATACCATTGCAAATGGTATATTAATTTTGGCCAGAAGTTTGCAACGCACCTTAGGAGACATCTCCGACCCTATATATTCTTAATCAGCATCAATAGGGGAGTCGAACTAGCCATGTCCGTCTGTCTGTCTGTCCGTCCGTCCGTCTGTTGCAACGCAAACTAGTCTCTAAGTTTTAGAGCTATCTTGATGAAACTTGGTATACATGCTTCTCATTGCTGCAGGCTGTAAATAAGTCGAAACGAGCCGGAGCGGACCGATATATCGTATAGCTGTCATTGAACCTATCGGCCGATTATTGTAATTTTTTAAGATATCGCTGTGAAAACTATGTCCATTAAGTGCTATGCGAGTTTTGTCAAAATCGAACCGATATATCGTAAAGCTGCCATAGAACCTAATATGTGAAGTAACTGCAATGGTATTTAACCTTCGGTGAGCCGAAGGTAGCCTTTCTTTCTTATTATATTTATATGTAATCTATTTATTTATGTGTTAGGTGCTAGTCAGGTTTTGTGTAGGCGTCGTAATAATGTTAAGTAAATAAATATTTTGTTTGTAACGTGGAATCAGAGAAGTGTTATTTGTTAGGAAGATGGGGCGATCGTAGCAAGCCAGGCACGGGCAGATCGGCTAGGGTGATGCTCCGAAACCGCGAACAGGAGAATTACTTTTTGAGTGGGTGCGCGGTAATCAATTTCGGTTGTTGCTGTTGTTTAACGTAGTATGTATTTATTGTAAATGTTGTTTGTGAGGCGTAATACTTAAGTATCGAAACTCATCGGTATTTTGGTGCAGACTGCAGGGCAGCGGGAAAAAACCCATCCCCCTAGTGCAGCTGAGCTAGCCGGCACAGCACTGACAAAGCTGTCCGTAACATAATGGCGACCAATTTAAAAAAAAACAAGTAAGAAAGCTACATTCGAGTGTGCTCGACTGTAATATACCCGCTACCCAGCTGCTCGTACATCATTTATTTGCGGAATAAAAAAAAACGGCTACAATCATATTTTGACCATAAAAGTCTATGGACTTACAATATTTATGCAAAGTCAAAATCTAAAAAAAAACAAAACATTTTTGCACACATTTAATTTTTGATGCGGGCGGGACTCGAACCCGTAAATGCATAATAGTACTGTTCATTTTGCAGTCCATAACTTAACCCATTTCACTACCGTACACGCACACACGACTCGGCACAATGCTGCAAGCAGCGCTGCCGGCAGCGTCTGTCTGTCCGTGTGAAAATCTAGATATCGGCTATTATAAGAGCTAGAACTACCAAATTAGGTGAGAAAATGTGTTATTATTGCACGCTGATCAAGTTTATTTTAGATTTTGGCCACGCCCCCTTCCGCCCCTGTAAATCGAAAAAAATTGATTACAAGCGCAATTTTGATGCCATATTGTTCATTTTCGGTTTACATGATAACTATAGCTAGCCAGATGATATTTGAAAATTTGGTATCAATCGGATAATAAACACAGAAGTTATAAAGCTTAACGTTTTTCATAGCTGTAAGCAGCGCTGCCGGCAGCGCAAATTCTCTACTTGTACAGGAAATAATAAGCATGCCTTACAATGCACATTTTTGCAGTTGTTGGATCACAGCGTCAGGAGCTTAGTGGAAAAGCGATGAACTCTTAAACCGACAGGCCCGTGGTTTGACTTTCACTTCATGCCGCTTAAGCTTTTTCCTTTTCTTTTTTTTAAGAACTTTTATTTTAATTTTTGAATATGCATTAATTGGTGGTCGTGCATTTTATTTAAAATTTTTTTAATGACTCACAATGAACTTAGTTAACAAGTGGAGAAGTGACAGTCTCTTAAATCAGCTGTGTGCGATTGTTAGAGCGCAGCTTTTTCTTATATTTTTTTATTTTTATTATACCCGCTACTCACAGAGTAGAAGGGTATTATAACTTTGTTCAAACCGAAAATGTATGTAACAGGCAGAAGGAGACACCTCCGACCCCATAAAGTATATATAATCTGGCTCCGGATCAACAGCCGAGTCGATACAGCCATGCCCGTCAGTCCGTCTGTCTGTCTGTCCGCCTGTTCGTCTGTCCGTCTGTCTGTCCGGGTGAAAATTTAGATCTCAGCTATTATAAGAGCTAGAACTACCAAATTTGGTGAGAAATTGTGTTATTGATGCACGCTGATCAAGTTTATTTTAGATTTTTGCCACGCCCCCTTCCGCCCCTGTAAATCGAAAAAATTTATTACAAGCGCAATTCTGATGCCATATTGTTCATTTTCGCTTTATATGATAAATATAGCTAGCCAGATGATCTCTAAAAGTTTGGTAACAATCGGATAATAAACACAGAAGTTATTCAGCTTAACGTTTATCATAGCTGTAAGCAGCGCTGCAGGCAGCGCAAATTCTTTATTTGTACAAAAAATAATAAGAATGTCTTACAATACAAATTTTTGCAGTTGTTGGAAAACAGCGTCAGTAGCTTAGTGGAAAAGCGATGAACTCCTGAACCGACAGGCCCGTGGTTCGATTCCCAGCTTATGCCGCTTAAGCTTTTTCTTTTTATACCCGCTACTCATAGAGTAGAAGGGTATTATTACTTTGTTCAAACCGAAAATGTATGCAACAGGCAGAAAGAGACACCTGCGACCCCATAAAGTATATATATTCTGGCTCAGAATCAACAGCCGAGTCGACATAGCCATGTCCGTCTGTCCGACTGTCTGTCTGTCCGTCTGTCTGTCCGTGTGAAAATCTAGATCTCAGCTATTATAAGAGCTAGAACTACCAAATTTGGTGACAGTATGTGTTATTCTTGCACGCTGATCAAGTTTATTTTGGTTTTTGGCCACGCCCCCTTCCGCCCCTGTAAATCGAAAAAAATTGATTACAATCGCAATTTTAATGCCATATTGTTAATTTTCGGTTTATATGATAACTATAGCTAGCCAGATGATGTCTGAAAATTTGGTAACAATCGGATAATAAACAGCTGAAAGCAGCGCTGCCGGCAGCGCAAATTCGTTATATGTATAGGAAGTAATAAGAATGCATTACAATGCTAATTTTTGCAGTTGTTGGATAACAGCGTCAGTAGCTTATTGGAAAAGCGATGAACTCCTGAACCGACAGGCCCGTGGTTCGATTCCCAGTTCATGCCGTTTAAGCTTTTTTTTTTTATAAACTTATACTATAATATTTGAATAGGCATTAATTGGTGGTCGTGCATTTTATTTAACATTTTTTTAATGGCTCACAATGAACTTAGTTAACAAGTGGAGAAGTGACAGTCGATTAAATCAGCTGTGTGCGATTATTAGAGCGCAGCTTTTTCTTATATTTTTTTTTTATTTTTTATTTAATTGTATGTTTAAGTTATGAGAATAAATAGCAACAACAACACGCATCATACATTCATACTTTGTTTTTGTCGTGCAAGAATTTCCGAATGGTCTCATAATATAACTTTGTCAAAATTTGCGCAATGGCTTAATGACCGAATGGAGAAGTGTTGGACCTCTTAGGTAATGGGTTCAAAGGTTTAATTCCGCATGCATGCGTGTCATGGTGGGGGAGATCGAACTTTTCTTATTTTTTGCAAAGAAAAGTTTTTGCCTCCCTATCTTCAGGAAACTTTGTATACATGTTTCTTATTGCTGCTCGCTGTAAATAAGTCGGAACGAGCCGGTACGGACCGATACATCGTATAGGTGCAATAGAACGTATCGGTCGTTTTTATACCCGCTACGCATATAGTAGAAGGGTATTATAACTTTGTTCAAACCGAAAATGTATGTAACAGGCAGACGGAGACACCTCCGACCCCATAAAGTATATAATTTCTGGCTTAGGATCATACGCCGAGTCGATACAAGCATGTCCGTCTGTCTGTCTGTCCGTCTGTTACCAAATTTGGTGACAGTATATGTTATTATTGGACGCTGATCAAGTTTATTTTGGATTTTGGCCACGCCCCCTTCCGCCCCTGTAAATCGAAAAAAATTGATTACAAGCGCAATTTTTATGCCATATTGTTCATTTTCGGTTACCAAATTTTCAGAGATCATCTGGTTAGCTATATATATATCATGTAAACCGAAAATAAACAATATGGCATTATTATTCCGCTTGTAATCAATGTTTTTTCGATTTATAGGGGCGGAAGGAGGCGTGGCCAAAATCAAAAATAAACTTGATCAGCGTGCAGTAATAACACATTTTGTCACCAAATTTTGTAGTTCTAGCTCTTATAATAGCTGAGATCTACATTTATGGACCGACGGACATGGCTATATCGACTCGGCTGTTGATCCTGAGCCAGAATATATAAACTTTATGGGGTCAGAGGTGTCGCCTTCTGCCTGTTACATACAATTTCGGTTTAAACAAAGTTATAATACCCTTCTACTCTATTAGTAGCGGGTATAAACATCGAATTT
Organism: Zaprionus ghesquierei; assembly: GCA_018904095.1. Classification (NCBI taxonomy): domain Eukaryota; kingdom Metazoa; phylum Arthropoda; class Insecta; order Diptera; family Drosophilidae; genus Zaprionus; species Zaprionus ghesquierei. Next base: position 191,156 of record JAEIGP010000617.1, on the reverse strand, counting down.
AGTACCGAACATGACTACCTAGAAAAACTACATACTTTCCAACTTTGAGGAAAGAAAACAGGAGGAATAAAGTAACACCCACGTTCTCCCTACACCAGGTTGCAAACGACCATGGAACTACACTCATCACCAGTAGGAAACAGAACGTACACAAATCAAAGATTAGGAAAGTAATATTAAGAAGGAAAAAATAAAATACTGACAACCTTTAACTACAGAACGAGTTCAAACGAAATACTAGTTCTTTGAAAATATCACCAAACACATAAATTATGATCTATGTTTAATAAACAACTTACTTACGAACTTTCAATATAACATTTTCAAGGAATTAAACAATGAAACAAAACTTATTGAGAAAATTATATAATGCCATATTGTTCATTTTCGGTTTACATGATAACTATAGCTAGCCAGATGATCTCTGAAAATTTGGTAACAATCGGATAATAAACACAGAAGTTATTTAGCTTAACATTTTCCATAGCTGTAAGCAGCACTGCCGGCATCGCAAATTCTTTATTTGTACAGGAAATAATAAGAATGTCTTACAATGCAAATTTTTGCAGTTGTTGGAAAACAGCGTCAGTAGCTTAGTGGAAAAGCGATGAGCTCCTGAACCGACAGGCCCTTCGTTCGAGTCCCAGTTTATGCCGCTTAAGCATTTTCTTTTTGTTTTTATACCCGCTACTCATAGAGTAGAAGGGTATTATAACTTTGTTCAAACCGAAAATGTATGTAACAGGCATAAGGTGACATCTCAGACCCCATAAAGTATATATTATCTGGCTCAGGAACAACAGCCGAGTCGATATAGACATGTCCTTCTGTCCGTCGGTTTGAAAATCTAGATCTCAGCTATTATAAGAGCTAGAACTAGGAAATTTGGTGACAAAATGTGTTATTGCACGATGATGAACTTTATTTTGGATTTTTGCCACGCCCCCTTCCGCTCAATTTTGATGCCATATTGTTCATTTTCGGTTTATATAATAACTATAGCTAGCCAGATGATCTCGAAAATTTGGTAACAATCGGATAATAAACACAGAAGTTATTTAGCTTAACATTTTCCATAGCTGTAAGCAGCACTGCCGGCATCGCAAATTCTTTATTTGTACAGGAAATAATAAGAATGTCTTACAATGCAAATTTTTGCAGTTGTTGGAAAACAGCGTCAGTAGCTTAGTGGAAAAGCGATGAGCTCCTGAACCGACAGGCCCTTCGTTCGAGTCCCAGTTTATGCCGCTTAAGCATTTTCTTTTTGTTTTTATACCCGCTACTCATAGAGTAGAAGGGTATTATAACTTTGTTCAAACCGAAAATGTATGTAACAGGCATAAGGTGACATCTCAGACCCCATAAAGTATATATTATCTGGCTCAGGAACAACAGCCGAGTCGATATAGACATGTCCTTCTGTCCGTCGGTTTGAAAATCTAGATCTCAGCTATTATAAGAGCTAGAACTAGGAAATTTGGTGACAAAATGTGTTATTGCACGATGATGAAGTTTATTTTGGATTTTTGCCACGCCCCCTTCCGCTCAATTTTGATGCCATATTGTTCATTTTCGGTTTATATAATAACTATAGCTAGCCAGATGATCTCGAAAATTTGGTAACAATCGGATAATAAGCGCAGAAGTTATTCAGCTTAACGTTTCCGGCAGCGAAAATTTTTTATTTGTACAGGAAATAATAAGAATGTCTTACAATGCTAATTTCTGCAGTTGTTGGATAACAGCGTCAGTAGCTTAGTGGAGAAGCGATGAACTCCTGAACCGACAGCCCCGTGGTTCGATTCCCAGCTCATGCCGCTTTTTCTTTTTTTTTTAAGAACTTATACTTTAATTTTTTAATATGCATTAATTGGTGGTCGTGCATTTTATTTAAAATTATTTAATGGCTCACAATGAATTTAGTTAACAAGTGGAGAAGTGACAGTCTCTTAAATCAGCTCTTTCTTATATTTTTTTATTTTTATTTTTTATTTAATTGTATGTTTAAGTTATGAGAATAAATAGCAACAACAACATGCATCATGCATTCAGACTTTGATTTTGTCGTGCAAGAAATTCCGAATGGTCTCATAATGTAACTTTGGCAAAATTTGCGTAATGGCTTAATGGCCGAATGGAGAAGTGGTGGACCTCTTAGGTAATGGGTCCAAGGTTTGATTTCGCATAAGTCATGGTGGGGGAGATCGAACATTTCTTATTTTTTGAAAAGAAAAGTTTTTGCCTCCCTTTTTGAGCTACCTTCATGAAACTTTGTATACATGTTTTTTATTGCTGCCCGCTGTAACTAAGTCGGAACGAGCCGGTACAGACCGATACATCGTATAGAAGCCATAAAACCTATCGGTCGTTTTTTTAACAAAATTTATTAAAAGTTAGAGTGCTCTAGAAGTGGAAAGTGTTCCATTCAAGTATATATAGAGGTATTAAAAGGGCACAATCGTTTTTTTATATTATTAGATATTTTGTCAAATCACATATTAGTGTTATTGCATATTCATTACCATTTTCAGACCTGGGTAGTGGGCCAATTGTATCCACTATTACTCTGTCGAAAGCATGTATTGGTGTATCAGTTATTGTTATAGGGGTCTTTGTGTGGATTGTCGTTTTCGACATCTGACATTTTGGACATCTACGAACATACTCTTTTATTTCACGAGTCATGTTTTTCCAATAGTAGTGTCTTCTTACTTTGGCCAAAGTTTTAGTTATGCCAGAATGACCTCCTTGCATAGGATTATCATGTAATGTAGACATTATAGCTTCTTTCTCTTTTACATTTTTAATTATGGTCACCGGCTTGAGTAGCGCTACTCTTAAATTCTTTAGTAATTTATTGCCCATTATTATGAAATTCTCTATTGAAGCATGTTCAAAGATTCTTTCATGCGGTGCCAATTTCAGTTGAGTGATATTTTGCATACCGGCCTGCAATTCGAGCCTTTGGAAAAACTGACCTAAGTCTAGAATTCCATTAGTGTACAAATCACCAACATTTATTCTTGCAATGATTTTATTGCCTTTTTTGAATTATCATAGGCTTTCTTTCATACGCAAGGCCACTACTTTTCGTACATCGTCATTTTTAATGACTTCATATACGTTGGGCTTAGAAGCTTTTTAAAGATTTTGCCTAAGCAAGATTTCTTGATTTTTATTTTTATCTGCGCAGATATTTTCTTATCTACTTTGTTGCCTGGTAGTGACTTTCAGGACTTGGTATTGTAATTCTTTTAATTCCTTTATTGTAATTCGTGACAGAGCGTCTGCCACGAAGTTATCCTTGCCCTTTAGATACTCGACAGTAAAGTCGTATTCTTCGAGTTCTAATCGCATTCTTTTCAGTTTCGAGCTTGGATTGACCATAGAAAATAAATAAGTTAAAGGCCTGTGGTCTGTTTTCACTGTAAAGTGCTTGCCATAAATATATGGTCGAAAATGTACTATTGCCCAATGAATTGCTGTAAGCTCTTGTTCCGTAGTGCTTTTATTACTTTCTCCCTTAGTGAACAATCTTGACGCATAGGCTATGGGGAGTTGAACTCCATTGTGGTTTTGTGTTAATACAGCACCACAAGCCAGTTTACTTGCATCAGTTATTATGCAAAATTCTTTGCTGAAATCTGTGTATTGCAACAATGTTGGTTGCATGAGATTTTCTTTCAGGTATTGGAATGCGTTTTCGCATTCACTTGTCCATACAAAAGGAACATTCTTTTTACATAATCTAGTTATGTGCCGTGAATAGTCGGCGAAATTTTTTATAAAACGTCTGTAATAATTGCAAAATGCAACGAATCTTCTAGCGCTGTCCGCGTCGTGCGGGACTGGATAATTTTTAATGACATCATATTTTTTGTCATCGGGCAAAATTTCTTTATCTGTACACCTATGACCGAGAAAAGTCACTTCGTGCATGAAAAATGAGCACTTTTGTGGATGTAATTTTAGGTTATGGGTTCTGCATATGTTGAAGACATCTGTCAAATTCTTGAACATATGCTTCTCAGAACAACCAATAACTATCAAATCATCCATGTACAAGAATGCCTGTGGAGGTTGAAGCCTTGAGAATGCTACTGTCATCATTCTCTGGAAAGAACTAGGCGCTATTTCTGATCCGAATGGTAATCGCGTGAAGCGATACGAACCATTGTCCGTGGAGAAAGACGTTATGTTTCTTGATTCCTCAACAAGTTCTATTTGGTGAAATCCGGACATTAAGTCAAGACACGAAAAATATTTAGCTCTACCCAGTTGGTCTAGAATATCATCTATTCTAGGAAGGGGAAATTTATCTGAAAGCAATTTTTTATTTATCTGGCGATAGTCGATTACTAGTCGCCATTTTTTATTCTCTGAGCCTGGTAAGGCTTTTTTGGGGACAAGTAAAAGTGGGCTATTATATTCAGAAACTGAAGGCTCAACTATCTGGTCATTTATTAACTTCTCGACCTGTTTATATACCCGCTACTCATAGAGTAGAAGGGTATTATAACTTTGTTCAAACCGAAAATGTATGTAACAGGCAGAAGGAGACACCTCCGACCCCATAAAGTATATATATTCTGGCTCAGGATCAACAGCCGAGTCGATATAGCCATGTCCGTCTGTCTGTCCGTGTGAAAATCTAGATCTCAGCTATTATAAGAGCTAGGACAACCAAATTTGGTGACAATATGTGTTATTATTGCACGCTGATCAAGTTTATTTTGGATTTTGGCCACGCCCCCTTCCGCCCCCGCAAATCGAAAAAAAATTGATAACAAGTGCAATGATAACAAAATGATAACTACAGCTAGCCAGATGATCTCTGAAAATTTGGTAACAATCGGATAATAAACACAGAAGTTATTCAGCTTAACGTTTTCCATAGCTGTAAGCAGCGCTGCCGGCAGCGCTGCATGCAGCATTGTGCCGAATCGTGTGTGCGTGTACGGTGGTGAAATGGGTTAAGTTGTGGACTGCAAAACGAACAGTACTATTATGCATTTACGGGTTCGAGTCCCGCCCGCATCAAAAATTAAATGTGTGCAAAAATGTTTTTTTTTATACCCGCTACTCATAGAGTAGAAGGGTATTATAACTTTGTTCAAACCGAAAATGTATGTAACAGGCAGAAGGAGACACCTCCGACCCCATAAAGTATATATATTCTGGCTCAGGATCAACAGCCGACTCGATATAGCCATGTCCGTCTGTCTGTCTGTCCGTCTGTCCGTGTGAAAATCTAGATCTCAGCTATTAAAAGAGCTAGAACTACCAAATTTGGTGACAGTACTTGTTATTATTGCACGCTGATCAAATTTATTTTGGATTTTGGCCACGCCCCCGTAAATCGAAAAAACATTAATTACAAGCGCAATTTTGAAGCCATATTGTTCATTTTCGGTTTACATGATAACTGTAGCTAGCTAGATGATCTCTGAAAATTTGGTAACAATCGGATAATAAACACAGAAGTTATTCAGCTTAACGTTTTCCATAGCTGTAAGCAGCGTTGCCGGCAGCGCTGCTTGCAGTATTGTGCCGAATAGTGTGTCCGTGTACGGTGGTGAAATGGGTTAAGTTGTGGACTGCAAAACGATCAGTACTATTATGCATTTACGGGTTCGAGTCCCGCCCGCATCAAAAATTAAATGTGTGCAAAAATATTTTTTTTTTATTTTAGATTTTGACTTTGCATAAATATTGTAAGCCGTTTTTTTTGTTCCGCAAATAAATGATGTACGAGCAGCTGGTTAGCGGGTATATTACAGTCGAGCACTCTCGACTGTAGCTTTCTTACTTGTTTTATTTTATATTTTGACTTTGCATAAATATTATAAGTCCATAGCCTTTTACGGTCAAAATATGATTGTAGCCGTTTTTTTGTTCCGCAAAGAAATTATGTACAAGCAGCTGGGTAGCGGGTATATTACAGTCGAGCACACTCGACTGTAGCTTTTTTACTTGTTGTATTTCATTTCTCTGACTATGCGGACTTCTATAGTTTTTAATATAGACGGGTTCATCGTATTTCAGCCTCAATTTTTGTTTGTAAAAATTATTTGTAGTAACGGGCTCGGTATCTAAACCGAACACGTCGCTATATTCTGTGCATAACTCAATCAATTCTTTTTTAAATTGCTTTGGAAAATTCTCTGACAATTGCGTTAATACTGCTTTTTCTCTATTCTCTTGAGTGCCTTTTACTATCTCGTAATTTGATAGAGACTCGAATTTTAAATCTTTAACGTCCACTGTCCGATCTGCATTGGACGTATTTAATACTCAGACTTAATACTGTGACTAAATTTTTCGGACAACTTGGGATCTGGCTGGGAGAAATGTAGCATTACTGCCCGAAGAACTTGTTATGTTCATGTATATTGGGAATTTTAGGTTATTTGGTCTAATCATGAACTTATCTCCATCCTGCTTGTATTCAAGTATGCAGTTATATTTTTTTATGAAATCTAGGCCTATAATCCCATCACACTGCAGTGCATATTTAGAGTCAACCAAATGAAAGCTGTGTGGGATTATATATCCTCCAGTTTGCAGTTCTACAAAGGCTAAGCCTTTGGAGTTAATTACTCCTTCTCCTATGCCTTGTATATTTATAACATTGTCTTCTTCGATGTCATTGAAGATGTCAGAATTTTTCTTTATGAGCGAAATGTCCGCTCCTGTATCTAATAAGAATGTTAAATTTTTCTTTGAAATTGAACTAAGAAATGCAATGAATCTATTGAGGCCGAAATTTATGACGTTGAACCCTTATGCTCTGTTTTGAGCATCTAAGGGCTGATTGGAGTTTTCCGAGTCACTCTGTGTTGCTCGAACATTATTATTTCTATTATTTGTGTTGTTATAGTTTCTACCTCTATTGGAATTGTTATTACCGCGGTTACCGCCTCCTCGGTATCCTCGGTTACTATATCTGTTCCTGTTGTAATTGTTTTGATTTCCCTCATTGTTTCTGCCTCTATTTGAGTTACCATTACGGTAGCATCTATTTTGACGACAGAACAAGACTGCGTCGCTCCTCCCAGTTGCGTCGGTACAACTACCAATGAACTTTGAGATAGCTTCGTTCATATTGTTGAAAGTACCGGCTTGCATTATAAGCTTTATTTTCTCTATGGAACAGTTTGTAGTCATAGCCTTGATAGCATGCTGTGTGCTATATTTATTGGCTAGATCAAGTGAAACTCCATCATTTATATATGCACTTTCCAGAGCTTTTGTCATATGCTCAACCTCTTTTGTATATTTGTTGGCAGTTTTATTCTTTTGTTGAAGGTTCATCAGCTTTGCTGTTATCACTTCAACTGACTCGCCCTTTACATTTCCTCTAAGACTCGAAATTACCTGTGTTATGGTAGTTTCACTGCTTATCAGATTTCTTACTGTTCCTTTTAGTTTGGTTTTTATAACCGAAACTGCTAGAGACTCATGTTCTCCTTTGATTGAGTTTACTATATTTAGAGCATCTATAAAACTTGTTAAGTTTTCAGCCTTACCGTCAAAGTCAGGTATAAGCTTTGATGCTGTATTTAGGAAATCAATATTGGACTGTGCCATTGTATTTTCTATTTTTAATATAGCTGGGATTGTTAGGTTTAATAGGTCTTTATCTACGATGTCGGTATATTTTTCTTCTTCTCTTTCCGACTCGGTGACCTCTAAATCAATTTCTTCTGGTTCTATTGATTCAGATTGTTCGTCTGCATCAATCGTTAAAGGAGTATTTAGTATTGTTGGAATTGATATTTCCAAACTAAATTTCCTTTTAACTGCTATCAAGTTTAATCGAAGTTTGATTAATAGTCTTGATAACTTAGACCAGTGTTCTGAATTAATTGTTTCCCTATGCTCGTATATTAGTTCTCTTGCTTCATTAAAGCAGGCGAATAATGTTGATGCATGTCTTTGAATGGTTTCTGCCTGTATAGGCCTATTCTGTGATAAGCATTTATATGACTTATCGAATTTAGTTTTTATACCCTCTTCTCATAGAGTAGAAGGGTATTATAACTTTGTTCAAACCGAAAATGTATGTAACAGGCAGAAGGAGACACCTCCGACCCCATAAAGTATATATATTCTGGCTCAGGATCAACAGCCGAGTCAAAATAGCCATGTCCGTCTATCCGTCTGTCTGTTTGTCCGTCTGTCTGTCCGTGTGAAAATCTTGATCTCAGCTATTATAAGAGCTAGAACTACCAAATTTGGTGACAGTATGTGTTATTATTGCACGCTGATCAAGTTTATTTTGGATTTTGGCCACGCCCCCTTCCGCCCCCGCAAATCGAAAAAACATTGATAACAAGTGCAATTTTGATGCCATGTTGTTCATTTTCGGTTAACATGATAACTACAGCTAGCCAGATGATCTCTGAAAATTTGGTAACAATCGGATAATAAACACAGAAGTTATTCAGCTTAACGTTTGCCATAGCTGTAAGCAGCGGTACCGGCAGCGCTGCTTGCAGCATTGTGCCGAATCGTGTGTGCGTGTACGGTGGTGAAATGGGTTAAGTTGTGGTCTGCAAAACGAACAGTACTATTATGCATTTACGGGTTCGAGTCCCGCCCGCATCAAAAATTAAATGTGTGCAAAAATGTTTTTTTTTTTTATACCCGCTACTCATAGAGTAGAAGATCAAGTTTATTTTTGATTTTGGCCACCCCCCCTTCCGCCCCTGTAAATCGAAAAAAATTGATTACAAGCGCAATTTTGATGCCATATTGTTCCATATGATAATTATAGCTAGCCTGATGATCTCTGAAAATTTGGTAACAATCGGATAATAAACAAAGAAGCTATTCAGTTTAACGTTTTCCCTAGCTGTAAACCGCGCTTCCGGCAGCGCAAATTCTTTATTTGTACAGGAAATAATAAGAATGCCCTACAATGCAAATTTTTGCTGTTGTTGGATAACAGCGTCAGTAGCTTAGTGAAAAAGCGATGAACTCCTGAGCCGACAGGCCCGTGATTCGATTCCCAATTCATGCCGCTTAAGCTTTTTGTTTTTTTTTTAAGAACTTATACTTTAATTATTTTATATGCATTAATTGGTGGTGCATTTTATTTAAAATTTTTTTAATGGCTCACAATGAACTTAGTTAACAAGTGGAGAAGTGACAGTCTCTTAAATCAGCTCTGTGCGATTGTCAGAGCGCAGCTTTTTCTTACATTTTTTTATTTTTATTTTTTATTTAATTATATGTTTATGATTGTTATTTATGAATAAATAGCAACAACAACACGCATCATGCATTCAGACTTTGTTTTTGTCGTGCAAGAATTTCCGAATGGTCTCATAATGTAACTTTGGCAAAATTTGCGTAATGGCTTAATGACCGAATGGAGAAGTGATAAGTGGGGAGATCGAGCTTATCTAATTTTTTGCAAAGAAAAGTTTTTGCCTCCCTTTTTTGAGCTACCTTCATGAAACTTTGTATACATGTTTGTCATTGCTGCCTGCTGTAAGTAAGTCGGAACGAGCCGGTACGCACCGATACATCGTATAGATACATCGTATAGTTTTTTTAACAAAATTTATTAAAAGTTAGAGTGGTCTAGAACACTTTCCATTCAAGTATATAAAGAGGTATTAAAAGGGCACATATCGTTTTTTACATGCACGTATTCGATTTATAGTCTTCAACAGGTAGAATTATTATTTTTACTGTTTAAGTGATAAATCTTGGATTTTTGTGGTACTTGAATAAAAGTTATACGTTTTCAATACTTTTTACTCCTTTTCCCGTCAGCGCTGCTTGCAGCTTTGTGCCGAATAGTATGTGCGTGTACGGTGGTGAAATGGGTTAAGTTGTGGACTGCATAACGAACGAAACTATTATGCATTTATGGGTTCGAGTCCCACCCGCATCAAAAGTTAAATGTGTGCAAAAAATAATTTTTTTATTTTAGATTTTGACTTTGCATAAATATTGTAAGTCCATGCCCTTTTACGGTCAAAATATGATTTATTGTTCCGCACATAATTTTGATGTACGAGCAGCTGGGTAGCGGGTATATTACAGTCGAGCATTCTCGACTGTAGCTTTCTTACTTGTTTTATTTTATATTTTGACTTTGCATAAATATTATAAGTCCATAGCCTTTTACGGTCAAAATATGATTGTAGCCGTTTTTTTGTTCCGCAAATAAATTATGTACAAGCAGCTGGGTAGCGGGTATATTACAGTCGAGCACACTCGACTGTAGCTTTTTTACTTGTTGTATTTCATTTCTCTGACTATGCGGACTTCTATAGTTTTTAATTCATCGTCTTTCAGCCTCAATTTTTGTTTGTAAAAATTATTTGTAGTAACGGGCTCGGTATCTAAACCGAACACGTCGCTATATTCTGTGCATAACTCAATCAATTCTTTTTTAAATTGCTTTGGAAAATTCTCTGACAATTGCGTTAATACTGCTTTTTCTCTATTCTCTTGAGTGCCTTTTACTATCTCGTAATTTGATAGAGACTCGAATTTTAAATCTTTAACGTCCACTGTCCGATCTGCATTGGACGTATTTAATACTCAGACTTAATACTGTGACTAAATTTTTCGGACAACTTGGGATCTGGCTGGGAGAAATGTAGCATTACTGCCCGAAGAACTTGTTATGTTCATGTATATTGGGAATTTTAGGTTATTTGGTCTAATCATGAACTTATCTCCATCCTGCTTGTATTCAAGTGAACTGTATTAATTACGTTTGCGGTGGAGTCCGCTACATTTGAATTATGGTCTAGCATAGTAGACGATTTCGTAGTTATTGTTTTTAAGCTATCAATATTCGATATATCGCTTATGCCCATTCGATTAAGCTTTATATAATTTATTAAATTTATCTAAACTTTTACTATTATCTCGTAAGTCTATTCGGCTTCCTCGTCGAAGCGAGCTATTTCCTCTAACTCATCTGCATTTACAGTAAGTCAACAATAGGCAGTAAATCGGACGGACACACAAATGCGTGCGTAAAAACGCTGTAAAATTGTGACACCAATTAAGATATGCCCATATATGTCTACAGGCATCGCTAAATTAATGACGTTTTTGATATATCTACTCAATGAAACGTTAATTTAAATTGGTAAAATACCATGTAATATAATTTTATAGACAATGTGTCTTCTTCCCAGGACGGGATAAAAGTAAAGATCTAAAAAAAATTTTTTTTTTATACCCGCTACTCATAGAGTAGAAGGGTATTATAACTTTGTTCAAACCGAAAATGTATGTAACAGGCAGAAGGAGACACCTCCGACCCCCTAAAGTACATATATATTCTGGCTCAGAATCAACAGCCGAGTCGATATAGCCATGTCCGTCTGTCCGTCTGTCTGTCCGTGTGAAAATCTAGATCTCAGCTATTATAAGAGCTAGGACAACCAAATTTGGTGACAATATGTGTTATTATTGCACGCTGATCAAGTTTATTTTGGATTTTGGCCACGCCCCCTTCCGCCCCCGCAAATCGAAAAAACATTGATAACAAGTGCAATTTTGATGCCATGTTGTTCATTTTCGGTTTACATGATAACTTCAGCTAGCCAGATGATCTCTGAAAATTTGGTAACAATCGGATAATAAACACAGAAGTTATTCAGCTTAACGTTTTCCATAGCTGTAAGCAGCGCTGCCGGCAGCGCTGCTTGCAGCATTGTGCCGAATCGTGTGTGCGTGTACGGTGGTGAAATGGGTTAAGTTGCGGACTGCAAAACGAACAGTACTATTATGCATTTACGGGTTCGAGTCCCGCCCGCATCAAAAATTAAATGTGTGCAAAAATTTTTTTTTTTTTTATTTTATATTTTGACTTTGCATAAATATTATAAGTCCATACCCTTTTACGGTCAAAATATGATTGTAGCCGTTTTTTTGTTCCGCAAATAAATTATGTACAAGCAGCTGGGTAGCGGGTATATTACAGTCGAGCACACTCGACTGTAGCTTTCTTACTTGTTTTTTTTATATCTGCTATATTGTCATTATTAACACCTACCGCAGCTGAGTATATATACTCAGTGCCAGAGACGTGAAAATATTAGGTTTGAATGTGGTTGGCTCACAATTCTGTTTTACATTTCAATAAGGAGAAAAAAAAATTCTCCAACCACATTTGTTAGTAAAAGCCTATCTCTATCGTTGTTAGTTGTTTTCAAGCAGCGGTTTCCTGCCTCGGCTTGAGATTATGAACTTAAAAATAAGGCAAATTGGGGCATTTGCATTTAAGCAGCCCGTTTGCGTTTCTTCGCACTTTGGCGAAGCTCGTTTTCGATTTCTTCAAGACGCTCTATGTAGCGTTGTCGGGCCGTCTCTTCTTTTGCCAACTGGGTCATTTCCTTGACCAGTCGGCGTTGCTGAAGAAATTTGATCCTCCTTCCAGAGCGTTTCTGTTTTCTTACCTCCTGTCTTTCCTGTCTTGCCCGGTACTCAGCTATTGTGAGTGGGCGTGGTCCATCGGCGGGGTTCTGCTGGAGTGCTTCCTCCAGCGTTGGCAGGTCCCTTTGTACTATGGGCTGCGCATTAGAAAATTGTGGCTCATCTGCCATCAATTGCCGCTTTGTTTTGCTGTGTGGGTTAATAATTTATGCTGTTGTCCGGCCATTTATTTATTCCACCGCTGGTGCAAAAGGCGGTCCTATGCCATTCGCACTGTAAGTTGATGTCCTGGCCTATGAGCTCAGGCGGGTATAATTGCATGCGACACTCTCCAGTGGCCTAGGGCAGTCGTTTGGGCACTTTTCAACTTTCTTCGGCTATGGTGAGGCTTTTGCTCCCGTTATGTTAGATGTGTTGGATGTGCCGATATTGCCGATGTGTTGGGACATTTGATGTTGCCATGAAGTTTTGTATGCAGTGCCTGGACTGATGCTGATCTTCTGATGATCCGTTGTTGTTGATCCGAAGATTAAAGTTGCGTGACCAATGTCACGGTCGCCATGTAATAGGTTTTTGCATGAAACCCTTCCTGTCAGTTTGAGGTTCTTTATTCGAATCAATCTATCATGCTGTCTTTGGGCGCAGCTAACCCGCACATGGTATGCTTAAGACTATGTATTCTTAAAAACATATATACGTATACATATGTATGCAGAATATAATGCCATATGTTACGTATAGCTTGACCACTTGAGCTGCAAAGTGCATGCTCAGCATTCTCACGCTCCGCGATCGGCTTATGTATAAGCGTTAGATCGTATTTCAAGAGCTAGAGTACTCGTGTATTGGTTGATGGTCTTTTGGTTTAGCTTATGTTTATTAAACATTATGACAAAGTGTCACAATGTATTTATCGTACATATGCGAAGGGTAGATACACTACAAAAACAAAAATACTTACTGACAACGACTTTCCAAAAACACGAATTAATAAGCTTATAAATAAATTTAAAGAAACACCAAAAGAAAATACAACAAGACAGCCAAAAACATATAAATCTCAGGTCTATTTACCAACATTATCAGAAAGATTAATGAGATCCGACTGTTACAATAATACAGAAATACAGATAGCACATAGACCCTTCCACACACTAAAGCATTTTTACAATAATACGAAGTCAAAAATAAATTTACTCGACAAAAATAATGTTATTTATAAAATTTCTTGTAGTGGCAGCAATACAGAAACATGCAATGGTGTTTACGTAGCAACAACAAAACTAAATTAAAAACAAGTAAGAAAGCTACAGTCGAGTGTGCTCGACTGTAATATACCCGCTACCCAGCTGCTCGTATATAATTTATTTGCGGAACAAAAAAAAAACGGCTACAATCATATTTTGACCGTAAAAGGCTATGGACTTACAATAGTTGTGCAAAGTCAAAATCGAAAATAAAAAAAAAATGTTTGCACCTATTTAATTTTTGATGCGGGCGGGACTCGAACCCGTAAATGCATAATAGTTCCGTTCGTTTTGCAGTCCACAACTTAACCCATTTCACCACCGTACACGCACACACGATTCGGCACAACTGCCGGCAGCGCTGCTTACAGCTATGGAAAACGTTAAGCTGAATAACTTCTGGCTTTATTATCCGATTGTTACCAATTTTTCAGAGATCATCTGGCTAGCTATAGTTATCATGTAAACCGAAAATGATCAATATGGCAGCAAATTTGCGCTTGTAATCAATGTTTTTTCGATTTACGGGGGCGGAAGGGGGCGTGGCCAAAATCCAAAATAAACTTGATCAGCGTGCAATAATAACACATATTGTCACCAAATTTGGTAGTCCTAGCTCTTATAATAGCTGAGATCTAGATTTTCACAAGGACAGACAGACGGACATGGCTATATCGACTCAGCTGTTGATCCTGAGCCAGAATATAAATAGTTTATGGGGTCGGAGGTGTGTCCTTCTCCCTGTTACATACATTTTCGGTTTAAACAAAGTTATAATACCTTTCTACTCTATGAGTAGTGGGTATAACAAGATTAACACAACACAAAACTGATTTCAAATTACGACACCAAAGTACAACACAAAAAACAGCTCTCATTACCCACTGTGCAAACAAACACCACTCTCCGAATTTTGATGCAACAACACTACTACAACAAGAACAACACTATGCTAAACGTTACACTCTCGAAATGCTACACATAATAAACACACCTACAGAAAACAGATTGAACTACAAAAGGGACACAGAAAATTGCGCTCCTATTTATAGACATTTACTAAACAAGCCAGTTAAGTACTCCACGCCTGCAAGAGCAGACGTGTAACAATCAATGTATGTAATCAATTTAATTAACTATTGTTCAGTGCTAGTTTTTTAACGTTATAAATATTTGTAAGTAATTTCCATTTTGTGATTTTGTTTTTTTAGCCCTGTTTTTTATATATTTTTTCTACATCAAAATTTTGACCTCGAGCCAGCAACCATGAGTATAAACAAGAAAGGTCGCCAAAACCCTTCACTAATGTTAAGTAAATAAATATTTTTTTTGTAACGTGGAATCAAAGAAGTGTGAATTGATAGGGAGATGGGGGCGATTGTAGCAAGTCAGGAACGGGCAGATCGGCTAGGATGATTCTCCGAAACCGTGAGCAGGAGCATCACATGGTTTGGTTGGTGCTCGGTGACCAATTTCGGTCACCAAAAATTGTTGCTGTTGTTTAACGTAGAATGTATTTGTTGTAGTTGTTGTGTATGAGGCGTAATACGTAAGTATCGAAATTCATCGCCATTTAGGTGCGGACCGCAGGGCAGTAAGGAAAAAACCCCTCCCCCTAGTGCAGCTGAGCTAGCCGGCACAGCCCTGACAAAGCAGTCCGTATCATAACGGCGCCCAATTTGAAGAAAAAACGGTAGAAATAAAGCGTCCATATTGAGAGTCAATACGGCGATTAATTTCTACCAACCGGTGAATGG
The DNA here is from genome assembly GCA_018904095.1 of Zaprionus ghesquierei. Classification (NCBI taxonomy): domain Eukaryota; kingdom Metazoa; phylum Arthropoda; class Insecta; order Diptera; family Drosophilidae; genus Zaprionus; species Zaprionus ghesquierei. The sequence continues at coordinate 175,738 of JAEIGP010000617.1, read as the reverse complement.
AGTTAGTCAAATCCCTCGCGGTAGATTCGCTCTTGTGGCTCAGCCCGCTACAAACTGCTGCACGTTGAAAGTATGGACTTCACGTTTGCGCAGGGAGTAGGGGAAGGCGAAACAAAAGTAAATGGAGGTATTCGAATGTTGAGGCATGTTGCCAGACAAGGCGCGATTCATGTTCAACCGCGAAGGTGAGAACATTGTGCAGCGTTCATGCACTGGGCCATGTCCAACATCCAAATGTGTTGCATGTATTATATGTGTATATATATGTATGTATGTATTATATGTGTGCTTGGACTGGTTGGCCTCTAACTGAAAATTATAATTGTTGTTTATTATATTTCTTTAAAAAACACGTTTAATAACAGTTTGCTCAATCAGAATTTTTTCATAATCTTAAAAAATCCATGGTCTTATACAGTCAACACTTGACTGTAGCCGTTCTTACTTGTTTTTATTAGTATTAATAATTATGTTTGTGTCTTAGCGTCCAGGAGCGGAGAAAAAGAAGTCTACAAAGAAGCTGTTTAGAAATGCATTGATATCACTCAACATCGGAGTAATATCAACTGTATTTTATTGAATTATATTCATTTTGCTTGCCCCAGGTGCATAACCATGTGGCAGAGGTCGCCGCAGTAAGTACAAAACAAATTGGACTGCGGAGTAAGAATGAGTAGTCAAGTGAGAGTTACTTTTCATACTGGTTTAATTTTCGTTCTTGTAGGGTTATATACACATTTCTTACAAGCTAGGTATTTACTTATGTTTTACATGATAAGACAAATCTAAGTCTAATAATATGATTTATGTTATGCAGATGGTGCGAAATCGTGCATGCTTAGCGATAAAGGGTCAGTGTATATCAGTTATGGGTCACTATTGATTTAGGTACGTGTGAAACGTACCCTGTCGCCTATCTGCATAAGATAGCAGTGTGCCTGCGTATCATCTGCAGCGTACGAATTTCTGCAGTTATGTAAAAGCGTACATCCTTCCGGCCGTTGAATCGTCGATATTGATTCTAAACTGATGTAGGTTTTCTTCGGTTGGTGGAGCTGATTTGGCGGGTGATCTTCCTTTGTAGTATTTGTTTCTAATATAGAGTATGGACATGATCATCATGAACAGGAGTCCACCGTATAATGCGATGTGATAATGTTTAATTGGTTCAATTTCTTGAGGTAATTGAAATGAGTTGCTTGGGAAGAGTTTCTTTCGTAGTTGTTGTAAGTCGATGTAATGTTGCATCAACCTTTCCTTGGTTAGTGTGGTGCCAGGTTGTGCGAGCGAACGATGTAGGTATGACTGTCCTGATGGTGTCTCGACTGGTGAGAGTCATCAATGAGTTTCGTAGTGTACATCCAGCAGTTACACTTAGTACTCCAGCGTTTTGTAGCGTGATGTCTGATGCTCCATCCGGATACACTGCTGATAATTGTACTTAGAATTTTAGCAAATATCCAGGGATTTCTTGCATGCATGTTTAGTAGTATAAAGGTTTTGTTTGACTGTGTCAAATGACATGATGCATCTGTTCTGTTGTGAACCAATTTCATTTCGCAACTAGTTTCAGTTGTGAATTTCGTTTGTATGTTTCTGCATATAAAATTGTCAGTGTCTCTTGGATAACAATTTTGAAAATCCATTTCTGTCAATTCTACAAATTCATCTCGATGATTGCCATGTACGGAATTTTGATGTCATAGTTGACTATTCCATTCTCGGAATTGGACTGAGCTTAAATATTTCAAGCATTTGTGTGAATACTAGCGGTACTGTAATTTTGACAATCACATAATTAGTTATTATAGTTTCTTTAGCCCTCATCATTTTGTAGGGCATTAGCATGTTGTCCGGCGTGACAGGTAGTATTTGTTCACTCGTCAGATGTTCTCGTATCTGATTCACTTATTGCTTCAATTGTTTTGGTGAAATCAGTGCTGGACTTATCGTACTATGACGAATGTCTATTAACACATTAATAATTTCACTCTGCATTCGTTGTAAGTTTGTTGCTAAGACTGTTAGCTGAGTTGTGAGTGAAATTTACCATTGAAATGACTGGAAATGGTCCTTTTATTTCTTTGCAGCTGTCATGAATCCTTCTATGATTGTGAGTATTTTGGAGTTGGACACTTCATCTCGACGTATCACATTAATTGTTGTAATTCGATTAACGTGGTTTGGTTTTCAATCAGCTTTAATAAGTGATTTTCATTGTCTTTTACCTTAATGATAGTATTCGAAATTTAAGTGCATAATTCGAGTCTAATACTCCAGGCAGACTACTGGCAATATATGAATATGAATTCCAGACACATTTCTTCAATCTTCTTTGTTCCCAATGAAAATGTCATCATATCTATCTATATGCCAATAAGGTTGTAGGTCGTAATACGCAACAATATTTCAATCGGTCGTCGTGAATTGCGTTGTGCCAATCCTTTTAAAGAAGATTCATGGTTTTCGTCCAAACTGGGTTATTTTTATTGATTGAGCCATTGCGAGTAGCAATAGCAACATCATAACTAATAACGTCGTTGTCAGTGATGGCATATTTAATTGGCGTCGTTTGGATTTCGTTTCCACTTCGCATTGTTCCTCGGCTTCTAACGGGTGTTTGAGATCTGGTTCTTTTTCCGGAAATAATGAGACAATATGTTAGAAGTCCCTTTTAAAGATGCCTCTTGCTGTTTTCAATTCCACAACTCGAACGAAGCCATTCTTTCCAGGGATTGCATTAATTACACGTCCCATTGGCCAATGCAGAGCTGGTGTGTTGTCCTTTCTTATTAGCACCAGCATGCCTTCTTTAACATTAGCATATGATTTTTTCCATTTATGTCGTTCTTGGAGTTGCAGTAGGTAGTCCGTTGACCACTGTGACCAGAACTGATGTTTGACCTTGGATACTGATGTCCATCTCTGTCCTAATGAAATGGGTTGTTGCGATGGTTCATGGTCCACATGATGTCAATGCAGTCATATCGTTTGAATCACTTGACATCGGCACAAGTGGTCGAGAATTCAATATTGCTTCAATCTCGACTACTACTGTTTCTAATTCCTCATATGTTAGTTTAACAGAGAGGATATTCTTTAAAAGTAGTTGCTTGGCTAATTTAACGGCTGCTTCCCGTAGTCCGCCGAAGTAAGGTGCTCTGGGAGGTATAAATTTAAAATTTACTCCCTTCTGATTGCAGCTCTCAATAATGGCCTTTTTAGCCTTGTCTGACTGAATTGCTTTTTCCAGTTTTTGGAGCTTGTTGCTCGCTCCCGCGAAGTTTGTTGCATTGTGACAATGCAGAGTCTGACACTTCCCACGTCGACTGATAAATCTTCGAAGAGCCGCTAGAAACGCATCGGTCGTAAGGTCCCTTACGAGTTTCAAATGCACTGCCTTTGTTGCAAAACAGCAGAATATTGTAATATATGCCACATGTGGTTGCTTTTCACGGAGCTTATAGTGAATCTTCACCGGTCCACAATAGTCTACCCCAGCATTAAGGAATGGTCTTGCTTGAGTGACTCTCATTGGTGGTAGATTTCCCATGATTTGTTGGATTAATCTAGGTTTGGCTCTTATGCATCTTACACAATTTTGCACGATATTCCGGGCTACTGTTTTTCCTTCAATGGCCCAGTACCTTTACCGCATTGTTGCTAAAAGAGCTTGAGGTCCACAATGCATGTTATCCATATGACCTTGCTCAAATATCAACATTGTTATCAAATCATTGTTTGGCAGCAGCATAGGATGTTTTGCGTCAAATGTGATCTCTGCTGCTTCTAGTCTTTCACCCACTCGAATAATATTATCCTTATCGAGGAATGGTGCTAGAGCATTTAATCTGGTGTGTGTCTCCACTTAATGATTTTCCTGGAGATCCTTAAATTCTGCCATAAAGCCATTTTGTTGAATGTTTCGAATGACTATCTCCGGGCTTCATTTATTTCTTCCAATTGTAGTATTGGTTCGTTGGCTTGCCGTTTTCGAAGACGCATCATATATGCAACTATTCTCAGCAATTTATTGTGTGAGTTACCAAAATTGATTGTAAAAATCAATTTTTATATGCTACTCATAGAGTGGAAGGGTATTATAACTTTGTTCAAACCGAAAATTTATGTAACAGGCAGAAGGAGACACCTCCGACCGCATAAAGTATATATATTCTGGCTCAGGATCAACAGACGCTGCCGGCAGCGCTGCTTGCAGCATTGTGCCGAATAGTGTGTGCACGGTGGTGAAATGGGTTACGGGTTCAAGTCCCACCCGCATCAAAAATTAAATGTGTGCAAACAAATTTTTTTATTTTAAATTTTGACTATGCCTAAATATTGTAAGTCGATGGCGTTTTACGGTAAAATATGATTGTGGCCGTTCTTTATTGTTTCTCAAATAATTTTGACGTACGAGCAGCTGGGTAGCGGGTATATTACAGTCGAGCAGACTCGAATGTAGCTTTCTTACTTCTTTAATTTGGTTGCTGCTAATACGACTTAAGGGACGACCTTGGATGATTCAGTTTCCTTTGGTACAAACGGCGATGGCCATGTCGATGGAGGTCCATGCAGAAATAGTGGACCATAGAACCACAAGCTGTGATCCTTAAGCTTTGAGGCAGTTATTCGTTTTGATGCGACATCAACAGCATTATGCGCGCTTGGGATACGTCTCCATTCCTTTTGTGTGGACGTATCTTGAATGGTTGTTATCCTGGTGCCTACGAATTTGTCTTTGATCGTTTTCTGATTGTTGATCCAGGATAGTACTATTTCCGAATCAGACCAATAATAAGTCGGAATGGTGTCTTTGTGAATGGAGCGAATGTACACTGCCGCCGCATATGCCTTTTCTGATGCTAGACGCATGTGTGAAATGTGTGAATTTCCCGTTGGACAGGAACTTGCTTTTTATAGACATGTCTGTCAATTTTAATTTCGTTGAGAACCTTCAGATCCTCTCTATATTGCTTCCACGCCTTCTGCAGTGGTTGTGGTAATTCTTCATCATACTGATACCCTTGTCTAGTCAGTTCCTGCATGAATTTCTTTGCTTTAATTACCACTAGCGTAAATAATCCCAGTGGGTCAAATATTTTAAAGATTTCCGAGACAACATCTCGCCTTGTTATTGTTTGCTTCTTGGTAGTTTGTGTTGTGCAGCATAATTCGTCCGAACTTGGGTTCCATGTAATTCCCAATATTTTAATGCTGCACTCCTCATATGCTGCATCTTCCAGATGAACGTTGGGCGTAATGTCTTCTTTAGGCAAACCAAGTAGTAGTTGATTATGGTTTGTTTCTGGAGGGCTTCAGGGATTGTTTTTGCGCCTGTGATACAATCCACATAGAGGTCGTTCTTTAGTGTTTCGGGTCCTAAAGGATACTCTCGCATCGCCCTTGTTGCTAAATACTGCAAACATTTTGTGACCAGATATGAAGCTGCCTTTGTGTTCCATATGTCAGTAGTATTTTATTTCTTCCGGTGGTTCACTTCTCCATACAATCATCCGTAGGTGTTGATCCTCTGGGTTCATCCATATTTGGCGATACATTTTTTTGATATCTGCTGGGAACACGTATTTGTGTGTTCTGAATCTTAGCAGTATAGAGAACAGCGTGTTCTGAACTGTAGGTCCTTTATGCAAATATCTTTTAATGATTTCCCAGATGATGTTACTGCTGATGCGTCAAATACTACCCTTAGCTTTGTAGTTTGACTATCTGGTTTGAGTATACAATGATGGGGGGTATTAAATAACGTCGTTTGAGTATATGTTCTGGTGGCACTTGTTTCATATGTCCAAGATCTTCATACTCCTTCATGAATTGAATGTACCCTTGCCTTAGCGTTGAATCCTTTTGTAATCGTTTTTCTAATGATAGGAATCTTCTTGACGCTATGTCATGAGACTCCCCAACGCTGATGCATTCTCCAATTGTGGTAGGCAAACAATCAACCTTTTATTTTTGGCAATTTGTAGGGTTTGCTCAAATTGCCACTCACATTCCTTGTCCATCGGCGAAAGACAAGACCCTTTGTCTGGAGATTGTCCAATTCCCAGAATTTAGCTAGTTGTTCGTCCATCTTCTCCTGTTCGGTAAGCATCGCACAAGTTGATGATGTAGAGGCCTTATTTTGAATTTTTCCTGCGACGATCCATCCAAGTTTGGTGTCTTGAAGCATGGGTAGTCCTTTTTTTTAACGATTTTTGTCCTTTATTCAGGATTTCAAGAGTTCAGCTCCTAGGAGAACGTCTATTTTTCCAGGATTTCCGAAGTGTGGATCCGCTAATGTAATATTTTGTGGCAATTTCCAACTATTCTTCGGCAAAACCATTGCTTCCAACCTAGAACTGAAATCTCCATAACTTGATTTCAGTATGACATTGATGCGAGCATTGGAAGTGTGAACCTTTTCTCCAATGCCATTGATTTTTATTGTCGAGTGTGTTGATTTTAGACCCAATGTCTTCACAGCTCGCTCTGATATGGCGTTTATTTGAGATCCTAAGTCTAGGAGAGCACGAAATTCGGCATTTTGTCCATTGTTGCCCTGAATCGTACCTCGGGCAGTGGCTAACAGATATTGCTTGATTGTTGTCCACTTGCGGTAACAGCTGTTGTGCTTTCAGGTTTTGATTCTAAGTGTAATAATGTGTTATGTTTTTTGTTACACTTAAAACAGTCCTTCTTCGAGCATGAACTTGTTGAATGCTCTGAACGGAAGCGTTTTGCACAGTTTCTGTCTCTGTACCCAATTTAAACTTTCTGCTGCTGTTCGTTTTATGAAATCATTACATTAAAAAATGCTATTATTCGGTTTTTTACAGAAGTAGCATATAAAGTTGTGTTCAGCTCCTACTAAAGTACACGTGTTGTGTTTAACTTTATATTTATCTATATTAATAGCTTCCAATGTTAGGAACCTTTCCTCCAAAAATGCGAAGAATTCATTAATTGACTGATTTTGTCGTGTATTTTGTATGGATTGTTCATACCAAACATGATTCTGTCTATCCATCTTTTTTGTAAAAATGCAAAGCAGATGTGGATCCCATACCATTTTGAGGTAGTCTCCATCAAACTTTGGTAATTGAAATGGTGGTGCTGAGGATAATGTAATCTGTGGAACATTTACATCGCATGCTGTTTGGATTTTAATCACAGCAGTCTCGGCCGATATGTACTGTTGTAAATTGTAGCCGAGAGAGACTGGGTCGGCAAACCTTTGGTACATTTGAACATGGATATTCTTGATATCCTTCCAATATTATTCATTTATGGGTTTGAATCCAGCTTGAGTTTCGTCTGACATCATTTTCATTACGCGATCCAGACTTTCAAGCAAAACCCGCTGTTCCCGAATCATGGGCTGGATCTCGCTTTTGTTCGTTGATGTCAGGGATTCAGCATCCATTTCCTATATATCTATATATCCATTCGTCGCGTTTTTTATTACTTCAAAGTACTTCCCACTGAAGTACTCATGTTCCACCGTTGTTCCTTGCAAAATCATGCGAATCTTTTCATCATTTCACTCGAATACTTGTTGGTGGGACTCCACCGCTGTGATTCTTTCGCTGAAGTATTTGTGATGTGTTTTTCTTTCGGCGGGATCCTTTTTAAAGTTACGTATAACTTTCTTCGCTGATTTTTTAATTACTATTGCTTGATGTGGCCATTTTTAGACCATGGATTTTAAAAAAATACATGGTCTATTGTGTTTGTCGAACTGTGCGTAACAGCAAAAGGAGGCATCTGCGACCCCATAAAGTATATATATTCTTGCTCAAGATCACTAGCCGAGTCGATTAAGCCATCTCTGTCTGTCCGCATGTCCGTCTGTATGAACGCCTATATCTCAGAAACTAAAAAAGCTAGAACCACCAAATTTGGTGACAACACTTATGTGAATCATACGCTGTAAAATTTTTATTAAAATTTGGTAGACGCTTACTTCCGCCCCCGCAAATCGATAAACCGTATAGCAAGCGCAACAATTAAGCTAGAGTATTCAGTTTTGGTGTGAATGAAAACTATCACCACCTAAACGATCGCTGAAAATTTTTCCGATCGGATAATGAACAAAAAAGTTATTCAACGTTTCATATAGATTGCACTGCGCCCACTGCAAGCAAGCAAGCAGTGTTTTTTCCATGCAGTGTTTTTTTCCAACTGCTTGGACTGCTTGACGTCTAACTGAAAATTATATGTGTTGTTTATTATTTTTCTTTGAAAAACACGTTTACCAATAACAGTTTTCTAAATCTGATTTTTTTCATAATTGTACGATTTTAGACAACTGCAGAAAATCGTACGCGCGGTTTATCGATTTATTTATTTATTTATTTAACGTCAACTAATGGCAGTCAACACAAAATTTTAAAAGATTTAATATTAAATTAAAAAAATTTGCATATAATTAAGTTAAAATTATCTTTAAGATTAAAAAAATTTAAATTAAAAGTGAAGTAAATAGTTACAATTTAAAACAAAAATTTAACGACTAGTCTGGGTGAACAAAAGAATAATTAAAAATTTTATTTATTTAAAATGATCCAACATTTGATGCAAAAGGATTGGGGAAAACACAGAAAAACCCAAACAGATCAGAAAAGATTGTTAGGTGTTAGTTGTTAGTACGCTACATCGACCGGAGGAAGCGTAAAAGAAAATCCAACATTAGATAGTGAGTAAAGATATATAGTTCATGGATAGAAAAAAGATAAACGAGGAAAAGAGGAAAATACACTAGTAAGGACTAATTTCTACACAGATGAGAAAGAATTAAAGATTTTAAGTCTACAGAATTTGAATTAGCTATGATAAAATATAAGTTGTTATAGTTCGAACATAATGCCCTAAAGGGTTCATGCAAGGCATACAGTGAGAAAGTGTTAGAGGTAGGAAGTTACGAGAGTTTCTAAAGGGGACAGAGAAGTATAACTGGCTAACCAAGTCATCACTATCAATATCACCTTGAATAAGGTTATTTATAAACAGTACACCAAGCATGGTTCTACAATTTGCTAAAGACAGAAGATTTAATAAGAGAAGTCTACTAGAGTAAGACGGTAATCTTAAGTTTGCATCCCAATTAAGGCCTTGTAGGACAAAAATTAAAAAATTCTTTTGCACAGATTCAATGCGGTCCTTGTAAAATGAATACATGAACCACACTCAAGAATAGGACGCACAAAAGAGATATAAAGAGTTTTTGTGGCATAAGGGTCGTTGAATTCCTTAGACCACCACTTTATTAAGCCCAGAACACCCATGGCCTTATTGACCATAGAAATAATGTGTTTAGTAAATTTAAGTTTGCGATCCAATCGGACGCCCAGATCATCAGCCAAGGTAATTCTATCCAGGGGCCAACCACAAAGAGTGTATGAGGCGTACTTGGGACTGGCCCGAGAGAAAATCAATAGTTTGCATTTAGCCATGTTCAAGTTTAATTGGTTTGCACTACACCAACTATGGAAACGGTCAAGGTCGTCTTGAAGAAAAGAGTGACAAGAGACATATTTAAATTGATAGCATAGCTTAACATCGTCTGCATACATAAGAGTACGCGAGTTACGTATGACCAAAGGTAGATCATTAATAAGAAGAGTGAAAAGAAGGGGACGCAGATGGCTTCCTTGAGGAACACCAGAGGTGACATAAAGTGGGCTACAAAGAGCATTTTTGAATGACACTTTTTAAATTCGGTCGGTCAGATAACTAACGATCCAACTAAGGAATTTGAGTGTAAAGCCCAGAAGGTTAAGTTACGGGGGCGGAAGTAGGCGTGGCCTAATCTGTAGCCCTTTTACATGTTTTTTTTTTAATTATTTTCCATTTTTAGACCACGGATTTAAAAAAAATACATGGTCTATTGTGTTTGTCTAAACGTGCGTAACAGGCAGAAGGAGGCATCTGCGACCCCATAAAGTATATGTATTCTTGCTCAGGATCTCTAGCCGAGTCGATTAAGCCAAGTCTGTCTGTCCGCATTAAGTAAGTATCGAAATTCATCGGCATTTTGGTGCGGACTGCAGGGCAGCGGGGAAACACCCCTCCCCCTAGTGCAGCTGAGCTAGCCGGCACAGCCCTGACAAAGCAGTCCGTATCATAATGGCGCCCAATTTGAAGAAAAAATGGTAGAAATGAAGCGTCCATATTGAGAGTCAATACGGCGATTAATTTCTACCAGCCAGTGAATGGAGATACTCAAATACCTCGCGGTAGATTCGCTCTTGTGGCTCAGCCCGCTACAAAGTGCGGCACGTTGGAAGTATGGACTTCACGTTTGCGCAGGGAGAAGGGGAAGGCGAAACAAACGTTAATGGGGGTATTTGCATGTTGAGGCATGTTGCCAGACAAGGCGCGAGTCATGTTCAACCGCGTAGGTGGCCATATCCAACATCCAAATGTGTTGCATTTATTATGTGTGTATATATGTAACTTTGTTATTTTTTTATACCCGCTACTCACAGAGTAGAAGGGTATAATATCTTGTTCAATCCGAAAATGTATGTAACGGGCAGAAGGAGACACCTGCGACTCCATAAAGTATATATATTCTGGCTCAAGATCAACAGCCGAGTCGATATAGCCATGTCCGTCTGTCTGTCCGTGTGAAAATTTAGATCTGAACTATTATAAGAGCTAGAACTAACAAACTTGGTGACAAAATGTGTTATTATTGCACGCTGATCAAGTTTATTTTGGATTTTGGCCCCGACCCCTTCCGCCCCTGTAAATCAAAACAAGTAAGAAAGCTACATTCGAGTGTGCTCGACTGTAATATACCCGCTACCCAGCTGCTCGTACATCAAAATTATTTGCGGAACAATAAATCATATTTTGACCGTAAAAGGGCATGGACTTACAATATTTATGCAAAGTCAAAATCTAAAATAAAAAAATTATTTTTTGCACACATTTAACTTTTGATGACGGGAAAAGGAGTAAAAAGTATTGAAAACGTATAACTTTTATTCAAGTACCACAAAAATCCAAGATTTATCACTTAAACAGTAAAAATAATAATTCTACCTGTTGAAGACTATAAATCGAATAAGTGCATGTAAAAAACGATATGTGCCCTTTTAATACCTCTTTATATACTTGAATGGAAAGTGTTAGAGTGGTCTTAACTTTTAATAAATTTTGTTAAAAGAACTATACGATGTATCTATACGATGTATCGGTGCGTACCGGCTCGTTCCGACTTACTTACAGCGGGCAGCAATGTCAAACATGTATACAAAGTTTCATGAAGGTAGCTCAAAAAAGGGGGGCAAAAACTTTTCTTTGCAAAAAATAAAAAAAGCTCGATCTCCCCCACCATGACACGTATGCATGCGGAATCGAACCTTGGACCCATTACCTAAGAGGTCCACCACTTCTCCATTCGGCCATTAAGCCATTACGCAAATTTTGCCAAAGTTACATTATGAGACCATTCGGAAATTCTTGCACGACAAAAACAAAGTCTGAATGCATGATGCGTGTTGATGTTGCTATTTATTCATAAATAACAATCATAAACATATAATTAAATAAAAAATAAAAATAAAAAAATATAAGAAAAAGCTGCGCTCTGACAATCGCACAGAGCTGATTTAAGAGACTGTCACTTCTCAACTTGTTAACTAAGTTCATTGTGAGCCATTAAAGAAATTTTAAATAAAATGCACCGCCAATTAATGCATATAAAAAAATTAAAGTATAAGTTCTTAAAAAAAAAAAAAAAAAAAGCTTAAGCGGCATGAATTGGGAATCGAATCACGGGCCTGTCGGCTCAGGAGTTCATCGCTTTTTCACTAAGCTACTGACGCTGTTATCCAACAACAGCAAAAATTTGCATTGTAGGGCATTCTTATTATTTCCTGTACAAATAAAGAATTTGCGCTGCCGGAAGCGCGGTTTACAGCTAGGGAAAACGTTAAACTGAATAGCTTCTTTGTTTATTATCCGATTGTTACCAAATTTTCAGAGATCATCAGGCTAGCTATAATTATCATATGGAACAATATGGCATCAAAATTGCGCTTGTAATCAATTTTTTTCGATTTACAGGGGCGGAAGGGGGGGTGGCCAAAATCCAAAATAAACTTGATCTTCTACTCTATGAGTAGCGGGTATAAAAAAAAAACATTTTTGCACACATTTAATTTTTGATGCGGGCGGGACTCGAACCCGTAAATGCATAATAGTACTGTTCGTTTTGCAGACCACAACTTAATCCATTTCACCACCGTACACGCACACACGATTCGGCACAATGCTGCAAGCAGCGCTGCCGGCAGAGCTGCTTACAGCTATGGAAGACGTTAAGCTGAATAACTTCTGTGTTTAGTATCCGATTGTTATCAAATTTTCAGAGATCATCTGGCTAGCTATAGTTATTATATAAACCGAAAATGAACAATATGGCATCAAAATTGCGCTTGTAATCAATTTTTTTCGATTTACAGGGGCAGAAGGGGGAGTGGCCAAAATCCAAAATAAACTTGATCAGCGTGCAATAATAACACATACTGTCACCAAATTTGGTAGTTCGAGCTCTTATAATAGCTGAGATCTAGATTTTCACACGGACAGACAGACGGACAGACAGACAGACGGACATGGCTATATTGACTCGGCTGTTGATCCTGAGCCAGACCTTATGGGGTCGGAGGTGTCTCCTTCTGCCTGTTACATACATTTTCGGTTTGAACAAAGTTATAATACCCTTCTACTCTATGAGAAGAGGGTATAAAAACTAAATTCGATAAGTCATATAAATGCTTATCACAGAATAGGCCTATACAGGCAGAAACCATTCAAAGACATGCATCAACATTATTCGCCTGCTTTAATGAAGCAAGAGAACTAATATACGAGCATAGGGAAACAATTAATTCAGAACACTGGTCTAAGGTATCAAGACTATTAATCAAACTTCGATTAAACTTGATAGCAGTTAAAAGGAAATTTAGTTTGGAAATATCAATTCCAACAATACTAAATACTCCTTTAACGATTGATGCAGACGAACAATCTGAATCAATAGAACCAGAAGAAATTGATTTAGAGGTCACCGAGTCGGAAAGAGAAGAAGAAAAATATACCGACATCGAAGATAAAGACCTATTAATCCTAACCATCCCAGCTATATTAAAAATAGAAAATACAATGGCACAGTCCAATATTGATTTCCTAAATACAGCATCAAAGTTTATACCTGACTTTGACGGTAAGGCTGAAAACTTAACAAGTTTTATAGATGCTCTAAATATAGTAAACTCAATCAAAGGAGAACATGAGTCTCTAGCAGTTTCGGTTATAAAAACCAAACTAAAAGGAACAGTAAGAAATCTGATAAGCAGTGAAACTACCATAACACAGGTAATTTCGAGTCTTAGAGGAAATGTAAAGGGCGAGTCAGTTGAAGTGATAACAGCAAAGCTGATGAACCTTCAACAAAAGAATAAAACTGCCAACAAATATACAAAAGAGGTTGAGCATATGACAAAAGCTCTGGAAAGTGCATATATAAATGATGGAGTTTCACTTGATCTAGCCAATAAATATAGCACACAGCATGCTATCAAGGCTATGACTACAAACTGTTCCATAGAGAAAATAAAGCTTATAATGCAAGCCGGTACTTTCAACAATATGAACGAAGCTATCTCAAAGTTCATTGGTAGTTGTACCGACGCAACTGGGAGGAGCGACGCAGTCTTGTTCTGTCGTCAAAATAGATGCTACCGTAATGGTAACTCAAATAGAGGCAGAAACAATGAGGGAAATCAAAACAATTACAACAGGAACAGATATAGTAACCGAGGATACCGAGGAGGCGGTAACCGAGGATACCGAGGAGGCGGTAACCGCGGTAATAACAATTCCAATAGAGGTAGAAACTATAACAACAAAAATAATAGAAATAATAATGTTCGAGCAACACAGAGTGACTCGGAAAACTCCAATCAGCCCTTAGATGCTCAAAACAGAGCATAAGGGTTCAACGTCATAAATTTCGGCCTCAATAGATTCATTGCATTTCTTAGTTCAGTTTCAAAGAAAAATTTAACATTCTTATTAGATACAGGAGCGGACATTTCGCTCATAAAGAAAAATTCTGACATCTTCAATGACATCGAAGAAGACAATGTTATAAATATACAAGGCATAGGAGAAGGAGTAATTAACTCCAAAGGCTTAGCCTTTGTAGAACTGCAAACTGGAGGATATATAATCCCACACAGCTTTCATTTGGTTGACTCTAAATATGCACTGCAGTGTGATGGGATTATAGGCCTAGATTTCATAAAAAACAAGTAAGAAAGCTACAGTCGAGTGTGCTCGACTGTAACATACCCGCTACCCAGCTGCTTGTACAAAATTTATTTGCGGAACAAAAAAACGGCTACAATCATATTTTGACCGTAAAAGGCTATGGACTTATAATATTTATGCAAAGTCAAAATATAAAATAAGAAAAAAAAAACATTTTTGCACACATTTAATTTTTGATGCGGGCGGGACTCAAACCCGTAAATGCATAATAGTACTGTTCGTTTTGCAGTCCACAACTTAACCCATTTCACCACCGTACACGCACACACGATTCGGCACAATACTGCAAGCAGCGCTGCCGGCAGAGCTGCTAACAGCTGTGGAAAACGTTAAGCTGAATAACTTCTGTGTTTATTATCCGATTGTTACCAAATTTTCAGAGATCATCTGGCTAGCTATAGTTATCATGTAAACCGAAAATGAACAATATGGCATCAAAATTGCACTAGTTATCAATGTTTTTTTCGATTTGCGGGGGCGGAAGGGGGCGTGCAATAATAACACATATTGTCACCAAATTTGGTTGTCCTAGCTCTTATAATAGCTGAGATCTAGATTTTCACACGGACAGACAGACGGACAGACGGACATGGCTATATTGACTCGGCTGTTGATCCTGAGCCAGAATATATATACTTTATGCGGTCGGAGGTGTCTCCTTCTGCCTGTTACATACATTTTCGGTTTGAACAAAGTTATAATACCCTTCTACTCTATGAGTAGCGGGTATAAAAATTAAAGTATAAGTTCTTCAAAAATAAAAAAAACAAAAAGCTTAAGCGGCATGAATTGGGAATCGAATCACGGGCCTGTCGGCTCAGGAGTTCATCGCTTTTTCACTAAGCTACTGACGCTGTTATCCAACAACAGCAAAAATTTGCATTGTAGGGCATTCTTATTATTTCCTGTACAAATAAAGAATTTGCGCTGCCGGAAGCGCGGTTTACAGCTAGGGAGAACGTAAAACTGAATAACTTCTTTGTTTATTATCCGATTGTTACCAAATTTTCAGAGATCATCAGGCTAGCTATAATTATCATATGGAACAATATGGCATCAAAATTGCACTTGTAATCAATTTTTTTCGATTAACAGGGGCGGAAGGGGGCGTGGCCAAAATCCAAAATAAACTTGACCAGCGTGCAATAATAACACATACTGTCACCAAATTTGGTAGTTCTAGCTCTTATAATAGCTGAGATCTAGATTTTCACACGGACAGACAGACGGACAGACAGACAGACGGACAGACAGACAGACGGACAGACGGACAGACGGACATGGCTATATTGACTCGGCTGTTGATCCTGAGCCAGAATATATATGCTTTTTAGGGTCGGAGGTGTCTCCTTCTGCCTGTTACACACATTTTCGGTTTGAACAAAGTTATAATAGCCTTCTACTCTATGAGTAGCGCGTATAAAAATGTTCACCACAAAAGCAACAGCCGTAATCAGGATGGAAACTGCCAAACGTAAGGATAGCAGAGAGACACCTAAAAAAAATCATGAAAAAGAGTCTCAGAGAAGATACAGCTCGCCATGGAAATATTTACAGTGGACGAGCTACTAGACGAAGCGTCGGACTTCGAGCGAAGCCTTGGACATTGAAGGGCAGGGTGCTGGAACTGCGGAACAGCAGGACACACTTTCCGCGACTGCGACTCTGCGCCCAGAAAATTATTCTGTTATCAGTGCGGCAGACCGGACACAGCTTCCCCTAAGTGCCCGGATTGTGATGTGGACGGGAAACACACGCCCGTAAGTGAGTCCCGCCAGGAGGAAAATCCATTAGCCAGTTAAGAAAAGATAGAATATAAGATATCATAGAAATAAACAAATAAGAAAGCTACAGTCAAGTGTGCTCGACTGTAATATACCGCTACCCAGCTGCTCGTACATCAAAATTATTTGCGGAACAAAAAAGAACGGCTACAATTATACTTTGACCGTAAAAGGCCATGGACTTACAAAATTTATGCAATGTCAAAATCCAAAATAAAAAAAAAACCTTTTTGCACACTCGTAAATGCAAAATAGTACTGTTCGTTTTGCAGTCCACAACTTCCAACTTACAACAACTGCTTACATGGAAAACGTTAGACTGAATAACTTCTGTGCTTTTTATCCGATTGTTACCAAAAGAGATCATTTGGCTAGCTATAGTTATCGTATAAACCGATAATGGACAATATGGCATCAAAATTACACTTGTAATCAATTTTTTCGGTTTACGGGGACGGAAGGGGGCGTAGCCAATATCCAAAACAAACTTGATCAGCGTGCAATAATGACAAATATTATCACCAAATTTGGTAGTCCTAGCTCTCTTATAGTAGCTGAGATCTAGGTTTTCACACGGACAGACAGACGGACAGACAGATATGGCTATATCGACTCGGCAGTTGATCCTGAGCCAGAATATATACACTTTATGGGGTCGGAGATGTCTCCTTCTCCCTGTTACATACATTTTCGGTTCAAAGTTTGAAGAAAGGATGCGCCGTTATCTAGATGCCAGAAGACGAATGGCATGCATGCAGCTCATATCCCGAAAGATCCAAAAGGTGAGGCTGCTGTTCAAGCGGCGACGATGTAGGCGTAGAGAGGTAGCAGTGGCCGTGATGCGTAGCCATGACAACGACTCAGGCCATACGCCAAGATCATTGTTAATGGCGAGACAGTGAGGGTACTGCTGGACACCGTCCGTGAGCCTGCTTGGTCGTGGCAGTTGCGAGCTGATGGACCGGTTCCAGGTACCAATGATCCGCTATTTCTCGAAAGTACGCACTGCCGCAGGAGAGGATTGATCGATCATTGGACGCGTGGAGCTGCCTGTGCAGTATGGACAAAAGATGAAAACCGTGAATTTTTTTGTATATCCATCTGGAGCAGACTGCCTACCTCGGAGTCGACTTCTGGCAGACGTTTCAGCTACCTCCAGAAGTCATTGGCGAAGGTGCCACGCCGAACCAGGATCGCCAGGTGGCGGAACTGCAGGTGCACCGAAAGGCTCACTACACCGATGATAGCATCGACGAGGAGAACACAGATCCTGAAAAATGGAAATTGAGCAAGTACAGCGTGAGTTCCTCACTTTTGAGCAGAATGGCCTCGGCAGGACTAGTGTCGATTTCCACACTATCGAGCTCGTCGAAGGAGCAAAAGTCTTCAAAGACCGACCGTATCCGATGTCATCAGCAAGGCAAGCGGTGATTGAGGAGGAAGTGGATAAGATACTAGCGCTCGGAGTTATCGAGGAAAGCAAGAGCCCTTGGAGCAATCGGATAACAGTCGTGGCGAAGCCTGGAAAGAATCGATTTTGCTTAGATGCACGGAAGCTAAATGCCCTAACAATTAAAGACGCTTACCCGCTACCTAGCGTCGAGGGGATCCTTTCCAGGCTGGACCAGACTGCGTATATCTTCAGGGTCGACCTCAAATTTGCCTTCTGGCAAATCCAGGGATACACGGCTTTCACTGTCCCAGGCCGGCCTCTATACCAGTTCCGCGTCATGCCCTTCGGACTCTGCAATGCGGCGCAACGACTGGTGAAGCTGATGGATAAGGTGATTCCCGCGAAGATCAGGACCAACGTCTTCGTTACCTCGATGACTTGCTTATCCTCACCGGACTTCGAAACGCACCTCAAGTACTTGAGCCGAGTAGCACAGTGCCTTTGGAAGCAGGGTTGACGATTGGTTTAAAAAAATCGAATTTCTGCTTCAAGAAGTTAAAATACCTGGGATTCATTGTGGGCGGAGGTCTCCTCCAGATGGACTTAAGCAGAGTCGCACCAATTAAACTGGTCCCAGATCCAAATTCCATGAAGAAGGTCAGGGCGTTCCTGGGGATGGCTGGCTGGTACCGCCGGTGCATACTAGACTGCCACATTGGCGACACCGTTGACGGAAGCGCTGAAAAAGACGAACAAGAAATGTGTGTTAAGTTCGGAAGCAGAAAGGGCTATAATGCGCCAGCTTGAAGTGGCAGGTACTTTGTCGCGTAACGTGGAGGACATCTTCATGGATCCCACCGATCTACTGGGTTTCGAGACCACGGCTTTTGATGAGGAAGAGTATATGGAGTGAGTACGTGAGGCGTTGAAAAATAAGCAACACTAACCGACCTGAAGGTGGAGAATGGCCTGCTCTACAAGCGGACCAACAGCATGTAAGCGATGCAGTGGAAGACTCAGAGTGGAAACTATGGATTCCAGGTGTTCTGACTGGCGCGCTTATCGCGCGAGCACACGCCAAGCCACATGCAGCTTATGGAGGACAGGCGACCTTGGAAGTCCTACGCCGCCAATATTATTGGCCCGGAATGGTCATGCACGTTCGCGATTTTGTGCGTAACTGCGACGTCTGCAAGGAGACGAATGCGCCGAATCACTGCATGCAAGTGGGCATTGGCGAAAGGGTGGACACCGAGAGGCCGTTCCAGAAGTTACACATTGACTTCCTCGGCAAATACCCGCGGTCAAGGAGAAGACACGCATATATTTTCAAAATATACCTTTTTGAAGGCGATGCGAGCGGCCGCGGTCATTGAGCTCCTTGTGCATGTAGTCTTCTTCAAGTTCGGAGTGCCAGAGGTGATACACTCCGACAATGGCAAACAGTTTACCTCTAAAATGTTTGAGGAAGTGATGAAGAACTTCGGTATCAACCACGTCAGAACACCGATATACTTACTATCCAGCAACGCGGACGAACGGGTGAATCGCAGCGTATTGTCGGCGATACACAGCTACCTCAAAGGAGACCAGAGGAAGTGGGACGCGCAACGGGGCGTGCTACAAGTTGGCCCAAAAACTAGGTTCTTTGTGTGACGATCATCAATGCGAAGGTGCGCGATAAACTCGACCAGTCGTACGAGGTGAGCCGACAGCCTACGACCAAAAGGCCAGAAACTTCCGCGCAGTGCCCGGCCAGGAAGTTAACTGTTGCCGAAGTCGAAGCAGCACATAAAATGAACACGAACACACCAACAACAACATAACACACACATGGAAGAGAAAGGAGAAAGTTTTTGTAATACGGACGTATTATTATACGCTGCGCGAAATTTTGATTATCCTGGCGTCACCCTGGCCAGAACAATTAGTGCTCGTGCAGTGTTCCATAGCGTTGGTGCGCGGGTGTTCGCCGCACTATCGAGTCGCTAAGGAACGCGTAAACAATATAAAATAAAAAGAGAAATTATTGCAATCGGACTGACTTGGGAATTTTGCAACTTTTTGTTGTAGGCCAGCTGTTAAATCAGCTGTTGGTGCTGCCAATCTATCGCAGCGGGCTATCTGGTCCGAGCGGCGTTGCCAGACCTGCATTGGACATCGGTTAGGGCGCGCAACCAGTTATATTTAAATTCGAATTTGTTTTTAGAGCGGACCCATTCTGAAAAGGGAGTCGGCACAAAGGTCGCGGACAGACCGATAATCAACCTCTCACCTTTGCGGTGCCTAAGTAGAGGCTCTGGTGTCCGATAAGAGGCGGAAAAACCTCCAGCAGTCAACGCCTAGGGGAAATCTGTGCCCTACGTGGGAGCTCACTTTTCAAAAAGCTGATCCGCGTGTTACTTTATAAAAAACTGGTGCTGTTGGTCCGCAAATGGACAATACAACAGGGGGCACTGCCCCCAACGGTGATGACCCATTCAGGAGGAGCACTCGAATGTCGAGGTCTGCAACCAAAATAGGTATCACGGTGCAAGAAGCTGAAACCGTGCAGGCGGCGGCGTCAGGCGGGCAAGTTGGCGGAGCTGTTGTGGAGGACACTTTGGCCTCTCCAAAACCATGCCAAAAGAAAATTGCTGACCTAATCAGCGTACCGACGCAAAAAATAGCGGTAAAATCCCCGGCTGGCTCGCCAATCCGTCCTGCAGACCAATCGGATTTTAAAAGCGAAGACCTGCGGAGCTTACTGGGCTTGATGAACGTCAGGATAAGCACGCTCCTGACCGCATTTAAAACACATCGCCACGTAACTAAAGAGTCTAAAGGTGTAATCGCGGAGCTGGCTGCAATTAACATTAGAGCGATCAAGCTTCAGGAGGGTGCTGGAAAGGAGGAGGCCTCCTTCCGAAACACCGCCACCCAGACAGAGGCGCGGCAGACAAAAGACCGCAAAGCGGCGGCGCTAAATAATGCCATATGCCATACCATCCGAGCCCACCAATACGAATGAGCCAAAGCGAGGTGTGGACTAAGGTGATGCCAAAGCGTTTGCGCAAGAGGCCATTATACTAAAAAAAAACCGGCGTAGCTTCGTACGCTGACATGCTTCGCACGCTAGAAGCCGATCCCAACCTAAGTGACTTTGGAAAACAGGTTAAAAAAATCCGAAGGACCCAAAAGGGCGAGCTACTGCTCGAGGTAGAGGGCAAAGCCTCTGCCAGCGTCCCGGCTTTCAGAGGAATTATTGAGGAGACCCTCAAAGAAATAGCTGCGGCACACACGGGGGCGCAGAGAATGCCGCTAATATGCAGTGGAATGGATGAGGCAACAACAGCGGAGCAACTCCAAAGTAGTCTCGCCTCCCAATAACAAGGCATACTTGTAAAGCCAGAGAATGTCAGCGGGTGGCGCAAAATGAGGGATGGAACTCAGTCAACAACAGTGACGTTATGCACGAACGATGTAATAACGGTTCTTAAACGGAGTTCGGTAACCGTAGGATGGTCACAGTGTCGCATCGCCCAGGACGTTCGCCCAGTAAGATGCTTCAGGTGCCTAGAATTTGGCCATCGGTCTTACAACTGCAACTCAGTCGATCGCTCGGACTGCTGCCTTCGGTGCGGCGAGCATGGTCATAAGGCAAAGAGCTGCGCAGCGCAACCAAGATGCCTTATCTGCAGCAACGACGTAGATAAGAACCATGCGACAGGTAGTTTCGCATGCCCTACCTACAAAGCCAGCACCAAAAAAAGAAGCCATTAGCCGCCAAAATGATGTTAGACCTTATTAACAACATTCAGCTCCACGTCAACCATTGCGCAGCTGCGCAGAACCTTTTGGCTCAGACAGCGAGGGAGCGCAATGCAGACGTACTGCTATTGAGTGAAGCATACCTTCCGGGTGTAGGTAACTCCGTGGTGCTCGATGAACTAGGTAAGACGGCTATCAAGTGTCACACTAGCCTACCTGTGAAAGAGTGCGAAAACATTGCGCGACATCGCATACGCTAAGATAAAAGGAGTGCACTTCTGCAGCTGCTATGCTCCACCTAGCGACAGCCCGGAGCAATGCGAGGACACGCTTGTTGATCATGCAAGAGGGCGCAGACCAGCAGTCATAGGAGGTGATACCGGAGCTCCAGGACAACAGTAATGTGGCGATCAGGGCGATCACGGCACAAAAGACGGAATTAGTTCTGTTGAGCAGCAGAAAGAGAATTGAAAGAATGCAGGTCGAAGTGAAGGGAGAGATAATCACTTCAGCGTATTGCGTAACGCGTGTTTTATGTTTTGCGCACAGTTGGAGTAATAAACAGATAAGCAAAATTCTTCATTTATAATTCAACCAATTATATTTAAATTCCAATAATAAAGAATATATTTATTATTTATTTATAATTCTTTAACACTTTGGAGTTTGAAATTATAATTGATTGAATAACCATTTTGCTGCCTATAGCACTAGTAATAAATAAAGAAAAAAATTCTAAAAATATTCAATATAATATTAATAATTTGCCCTAATATTTAACATAAATATATATTTTTAAATAATTTTAGTTGTATATTTTTATTTATTTATATGTTTCAATAATTACTAAATATTTTTTTGTGTTTATCAAATAATAAATATTTATTATTTTCTTTACATTATTATATTATTTAAAATTGTTTGTTTTATATATTTATACCCGCTACTCATAGAGTAGAAGGGTATTATAACTTTGTTCAAACCGAAAATGTATGTAACAGGCAGAAGGAGACACCTCCGATCCCATAAAGTATATATATTCTGGCTCAGGATCAACAGCCGAGTCGATATAGGCATGTCCGTCTGTCCGTCTGTCTGTCCGTGTGAAAATCTAGATCTCAGCTATTATAAGAGCTAGGACAACCAAATTTGGTGACAATATGTGTTATTATTGCACGCTAATCAAGTTTATTTTGGATTTTGGCAACGCCCCCTTCCGCCCCCGCAAATCGAAAAAACATTGATAACAAGTGCAATTTTGATGCCATATTGTTCATTTTTGGTTTGCATGATAACTATAGCTAGCCAGATGATCTCTGAAAATTGGTAACAATCGGATAATAAACACAGAAGTTATTCAGCTTAACGTTTTCCGAATCGTGTGTGCGTGTACGGTGGTGAAATGGGTTAAGTTGTGGACTGCAAAACGAACAGTACTATTATGCATTTACGGGTTCCAGTCCCGCCCGCATCAAAAATTAAATGTGTGCAAAAATGTTTTTTTTTTTTATTTTATATTTTGATTTTGCATAAATATTATAAGTCCATAGCCTTTTACGGTCAAAATATGATTGTAGCCGTTTTTTTGTTCCGCAAATAAATTATGTACAAGCAGCTGGGTAGCGGGTATATTACAGTCGAGCACACTCGACTGTAGCTTTCTTACTTGTTTTGAATTTAATTATACCATTCGACCATTGAAAATGGTCAAAAATGGTAAACTAAGTTTGTGCAAATGTATGTAACAAGCAGAAGGAGCCGTGGCAAACCCCACAAAGTATATATATTCTGACTCAGGATCACTAGCTGAGTTGATTGAGCCATGCCCGTCTGTCTGTCCGTCTGTCCTTTTGAACGTCTAGATCTCAGCTATTACAAAAGCTAGAAACACCTTATTTCACATGAAGGTTTCTGTATACTATAGGTAGATCGAGTTTATTTTCAATTTTTGATGCCACGCCCACCGCCCACGCAAATCGATTATTTTCGATTATCAGGAGAAGTAGTGAAGTTACTGCTTTATGCTTTGGAATGAACATTAATAATTGCAATATAAATCTATTTCCTAATTTACAATCAAATCGATAAACACAGAAGTTATCCATGTTACCGTTTTCTGTAATTCCACTGCTTGCGCCTGTGCTGCGCGTCGTGACGTCATCGTCACGATGCTTCGTTTCAGCCGTAGCATGTGTAAAGCTATGCAGTTTTCACATGTAGATGGCGCTATTCAAAAATAGATCTAATTTAAACAATAGGTGGCGGATAAACTTGTGCAGCGTTTTTTGATGGAATTAAATCTGGGATAATCTGTTTCGAAACTGGGCGAATGGTATCTTAATCATTGGGCGCGCTTGACTGTAGCTTTCTTTACTTGTTTTCAATTGGAATTTAAATAGTACTTCTTATTAAACCTTTTTGCAAAAGTTAGTTGGCTATGCCTCGTAAAGAAAAATCTGCTGCTCTACGAGCGGCAAATCAGTGGCGAAGAAATAGATCGCATAGGGACCAAATGGATTATTTGCAAGCAGAAAACGATAGAGCCCAGAGAGATCGCAGAGGAAATGAAGAGAATAATGAATCTCACCAGATTGGGAATATTAGTCAAAGCTCATTTAGGGGACCAAATTTTGACAAGAATTTTGATAAGAAATCATGAAACTATAGAGAACCCAGAAAATAGAAGACTTACACGTACTAATGAAGTAGAAGGGGAAAGGGGTGTCAGGAATCTACGTAGAATATTGATCAACTGACAACGGAACAGCATAAGGGTATTTAAAATGTAGGACAGAGGCGTACTATAGGATGAGGGAGAGAGTAGATGCATTCGCAGACAAAATGCTAACATACGGACAACTGAGCAGCAGGCTAACAATCTAAATGGACGCCAGCGACTCACAGATGCAGGTTATCGGCAAGGGGAGAGAGCAGTCGATAGATTACGTAGGTCAGCGCGACGACGAAATTTTGTGTATAGGACTAATGAACAGAGAAGGAATAGTCACCTTAGATCTGTAATACGCTCAGATGTTGAGCGTCGTATATTAGAACGTGAGGGAGACACGATACAAAGGTCTCAAGCTAGGGACAATCTTGCATGGAGGGTTATTGATCAGTCTCTTGACACTGCACGTCGTCCAACTGCGAGACTGTTGTCAAGTAGTTACTGACTCTTTCAGGCGTTTAAGCTTAAGAATAAGTCAAACAAGTGAGAAAGCTGCAGTCGAGTGTGCTCGACTGTAATATACGCGCTACCCAGCTGCTTGTACATAATTTATTTGCGGAACAAAAAAACGGCTACAATCATATTTTGACCGTAAAAGGCTATGGACTTATAATATTTATGCAAAGTCAAAATATAAAATAAAAAAAAAAAACATTTTTGCACACATTTAATTTTTGATGCGGGCGGGACTCGAACCCGTAAATGCATAATAGTACTGTTCGTTTTGCAGTCCACAACTTAACCCATTTCACCACCGTACACGCACACACGATTCGGCACAATGCTGTAAGCAGCGCTGCCGGCAGCGCTGCTTACAGCTATGGAAAACGTTAAGCTGAATAACTTCCGTGTTTATTATCCGATTGTTACCAAATTTTCAGAGATCATCTGGCTAGCTATAGTTATCATGTAAACCAAAAATGAACAATATGGCATCAAAATTGCACATGTTATCAATGTTTTTTCGATTTTCGGGGGCGGAAGGGGGCGTGGCCAAAATCCAAAATAAACTTGATCAGCGTGCAATAATAACACATATTGTCACCAAATTTGGTTGTCCTAGCTCTTATAATAGCTGAGATCTAGATTTTCACACGGACAGACAGACGGACAGACGGACATGGCTATATCGACTCGGCTGTTGATCCTGAGCCAGAATATATATACTTTATGGGGTCGGAGGTATCTCCTTCTGCCTGTTACATACATTTTCGGTTTGAACAAAGTTATAATACCCTTCTACTCTATGACTAGCGGGTATAAAAAGGAGCAATAGTCGGAACAGGGAAGCAGAAAACCGACGAAATTCTGAGCGTATAAGAGAGGAGCGTTCAAATAACTTTGAAGATTTTTCCCCCAGCCTTACAACATTGTAGACTCAATTAGGTATTTACAATACGAAACGACCGCATTTGGCGAAAAAAAAAGTGCTGTTCCATCAGGACAATGCACGGGTGCACACGTGTGTAGTCAGCATGGCAAAATTTCATAAATTGGGCTACGAACTGCTACCCCATCCAGCATATTCTCCAGATTTAGCCCCCTGTGACTATTTTTTGTTTCCAAACATGAAGAAATGGCTCGGCGGTAAGAGATTCGGGTCAAATGAAGAGGTCATCACAGAAACAAACGACTATTTTGAGGGCCATGAGAAAACCTATTATTTGGAAGGAATAAAAAAATTGGAAAAACGCTGGACTAAATGTATAGAGCTAAAAGGAGATTATGTTGAGAAATAAAACGCTTCTTTGACGAAAAAAATATATTTTATTCAAAAAGTCACGGACTTATCAAACGACCCTCGTAGAATGGTTAAGCTGGGTCCTGTTCAAGTTTTGCCTTTGTTGCAAAGGCCTTTGGTTCCCCTTTCAGATTACCAAAATGACTAGGTCTTTTATTGAGAATAGAAATGAATACAGTGCGGATATTTTAAGTCTTTCCAGTCAGTATCCATCTCCTGACAACACTTTTAAATTTTGCAATACATGCAGCCGCAATTTTAAAGCTGGTAGAAACCTAAAATTTTCCATTACAAATGGCTTAGATTTACCAAAATTGCCCTAATGTCTACACTATTAGAGGAACGACTAGTTTCTCCTTGCCTTCATTTATGGTGATTAAAATTTAGGTATTGGCCAACAAAATGCCATTAAAGGAGCTGTGGTTAATGTCCCCATTCCAATTGCCAATATTATAACATCGTCACCACGAGCTTTCCACGAAGCAGAGGTTGTGCAGCTCCACCTTGGGCGTAGGCTGGAATATAACCATGATTTCATGGCGGAAGCCATCAGGCCATTGAAAATTGCAGAGGCTATTGCATTATTCTTTGATAGTGAGCTATATAAAAACAAGTAAGAAAATTATATTATACCCGCTACCCAGCTGCTCGTACATCAAAATTATTTGCGGAACAATAAAGGACGGATACAATCCGTAGCCGTAAAAGGCCATAGACTTACAATATTTATCAAAGTCAAAAACTAAAACAAAAAAAATTTTTGCACACATTTAATTTTTGATGCGGGCGGGACTCGAACCCGTAAATGCATAATGGTACTGTTCGTTTTGCAGACCACAATTTAACCAATTTTACTATCGTACACGCTAGAGCTGGAGAAACATCGATGTTTCTCAATATCGTGTTTCGATGTTTTTGGCAAAAACCCTTTGTCGTCAACGACACTAAATGGGCGCAAGTCAGACGTAAAATAATCGCATACAGCAATACCAAGCATTCGTTTGCGGTTTGATAAAAAATTCATTTTGCATTTTGCGGACTTGCCGTCAGACGATTTTGTGAAATAAGATTTCCATATTTAATCCGCTTATTTGAATGAATCGTATCACTGCCAACACCGGAATTATTTTCCGTATCGGCAACTAATTTGAAGAAATAAAATTGTTAAATACAACAATGTGACTGTAATATAATATTGTAATTACCTTTGCTGTTCCGCTCTTTCAAAGATTCTTTGTCCATTCCTTTGCCTTTGTTGCAAAGGCCTTTGGTTCCCCTTTCAGATTACCAAAATGACTAGGTCTTTTATTGAGAATAGAAATGAATACAGTGCGGATATTTTAAGTCTTTCCAGTCAGTATCCATCTCCTGACAACACTTTTAAATTTTGCAATACATGCAGCCGCAATTTTAAAGCTGGTAGAAACCTAAAATTTTCCATTACAAATGGCTTAGATTTACCAAAATTGCCCTAATGTCTACACTATTAGAGGAACGACTAGTTTCTCCTTGCCTTCATTTATGGTGATTAAAATTTAGGTATTGGCCAACAAAATGCCATTAAAGGAGCTGTGGTTAATGTCCCCATTCCAATTGCCAATATTATAACATCGTCACCACGAGCTTTCCACGAAGCAGAGGTTGTGCAGCTCCACCTTGGGCGTAGGCTGGAATATAACCATGATTTCATGGCGGAAGCCATCAGGCCATTGAAAATTGCAGAGGCTATTGCATTATTCTTTGATAGTGAGCTATATAAAAACAAGTAAGAAAATTATATTATACCCGCTACCCAGCTGCTCGTACATCAAAATTATTTGCGGAACAATAAAGGACGGATACAATCCGTAGCCGTAAAAGGCCATAGACTTACAATATTTATCAAAGTCAAAAACTAAAACAAAAAAAAATTTTTGCACACATTTAATTTTTGATGCGGGCGGGACTCGAACCCGTAAATGCATAATGGTACTGTTCGTTTTGCAGACCACAATTTAACCAATTTTACTATCGTACACGCTAGAGCTGGAGAAACATCGATGTTTCTCAATATCGTGTTTCGATGTTTTTGGCAAAAAACCCTTTGTCGTCAACGACACTAAATGGGCGCAAGTCAGACGTAAAATAATCGCATACAGCAATACCAAGCATTCGTTTGCGGTTTGATAAAAAAATTCATTTTGCATTTTTGCGGACTTGCCGTCAGACGATTTTGTGAAATAAGATTTCCATATTTAATCCGCTTATTTGAATGAATCGTATCACTGCCAACACCGGAATTATTTTCCGTATCGGCAACTAATTTGAAGAAATAAAATTGTTAAATACAACAATGTGACTGTAATATAATATTGTAATTACCTTTGCTGTTCCGCTCTTTCAAAGATTCTTTGTCCATTCCTTTGCCTTTGTTGCAAAGGCCTTTGGTTCCCCTTTCAGATTACCAAAATGACTAGGTCTTTTATTGAGAATAGAAATGAATACAGTGCGGATATTTTAAGTCTTTCCAGTCAGTATCCATCTCCTGACAACACTTTTTAAATTTTGCAATACATGCAGCCGCAATTTTAAAGCTGGTAGAAACCTAAAATTTTCCATTACAAATGGCTTAGATTTACCAAAATTGCCCTAATGTCTACACTATTAGAGGAACGACTAGTTTCTCCTTGCCTTCATTTATGGTGATTAAAATTTAGGTATTGGCCAACAAAATGCCATTAAAGGAGCTGTGGTTAATGTCCCCATTCCAATTGCCAATATTATAACATCGTCACCACGAGCTTTCCACGAAGCAGAGGTTGTGCAGCTCCACCTTGGGCGTAGGCTGGAATATAACCATGATTTCATGGCGGAAGCCATCAGGCCATTGAAAATTGCAGAGGCTATTGCATTATTCTTTGATAGTGAGCTATATAAAAACAAGTAAGAAAATTATATTATACCCGCTACCCAGCTGCTCGTACATCAAAATTATTTGCGGAACAATAAAGGACGGATACAATCCGTAGCCGTAAAAGGCCATAGACTTACAATATTTATCAAAGTCAAAAACTAAAACAAAAAAAAATTTTTTGCACACATTTAATTTTTGATGCGGGCGGGACTCGAACCCGTAAATGCATAATGGTACTGTTCGTTTTGCAGACCACAATTTAACCAATTTTACTATCGTACACGCTAGAGCTGGAGAAACATCGATGTTTCTCAATATCGTGTTTCGATGTTTTTGGCAAAAAACCCTTTGTCGTCAACGACACTAAATGGGCGCAAGTCAGACGTAAAATAATCGCATACAGCAATACCAAGCATTCGTTTGCGGTTTGATAAAAAATTCATTTTGCATTTTGCGGACTTGCCGTCAGACGATTTTGTGAAATAAGATTTCCATATTTAATCCGCTTATTTGAATGAATCGTATCACTGCCAACACCGGAATTATTTTCCGTATCGGCAACTAATTTGAAGAAATAAAATTGTTAAATACAACAATGTGACTGTAATATAATATTGTAATTACCTTTGCTGTTCCGCTCTTTCAAAGATTCTTTGTCCATTCCTTTGCCTTTGTTGCAAAGGCCTTTGGTTCCCCTTTCAGATTACCAAAATGACTAGGTCTTTTATTGAGAATAGAAATGAATACAGTGCGGATATTTTAAGTCTTTCCAGTCAGTATCCATCTCCTGACAACACTTTTAAATTTTGCAATACATGCAGCCGCAATTTTAAAGCTGGTAGAAACCTAAAATTTTCCATTACAAATGGCTTAGATTTACCAAAATTGCCCTAATGTCTACACTATTAGAGGAACGACTAGTTTCTCCTTGCCTTCATTTATGGTGATTAAAATTTAGGTATTGGCCAACAAAATGCCATTAAAGGAGCTGTGGTTAATGTCCCCATTCCAATTGCCAATATTATAACATCGTCACCACGAGCTTTCCACGAAGCAGAGGTTGTGCAGCTCCACCTTGGGCGTAGGCTGGAATATAACCATGATTTCATGGCGGAAGCCATCAGGCCATTGAAAATTGCAGAGGCTATTGCATTATTCTTTGATAGTGAGCTATATAAAAACAAGTAAGAAAATTATATTATACCCGCTACCCAGCTGCTCGTACATCAAAATTATTTGCGGAACAATAAAGGACGGATACAATCCGTAGCCGTAAAAGGCCATAGACTTACAATATTTATCAAAGTCAAAAACTAAAACAAAAAAAATTTTTGCACACATTTAATTTTTGATGCGGGCGGGACTCGAACCCGTAAATGCATAATGGTACTGTTCGTTTTGCAGACCACAATTTAACCAATTTTACTATCGTACACGCTAGAGCTGGAGAAACATCGATGTTTCTCAATATCGTGTTTCGATGTTTTTGGCAAAAAACCCTTTGTCGTCAACGACACTAAATGGGCGCAAGTCAGACGTAAAATAATCGCATACAGCAATACCAAGCATTCGTTTGCGGTTTGATAAAAAATTCATTTTGCATTTTGCGGACTTCCCGTCAGACGATTTTGTGAAATAAGATTTCCATATTTAATCCGCTTATTTGAATGAATCGTATCACTGCCAACACCGGAATTATTTTCCGTATCGGCAACTAATTTGAAGAAATAAAATTGTTAAATACAACAATGTGACTGTAATATAATATTGTAATTACCTTTGCTGTTCCGCTCTTTCAAAGATTCTTTGTCCATTCCTTTGCCTTTGTTGCAAAGGCCTTTGGTTCCCCTTTCAGATTACCAAAATGACTAGGTCTTTTATTGAGAATAGAAATGAATACAGTGCGGATATTTTAAGTCTTTCCAGTCAGTATCCATCTCCTGACAACACTTTTAAATTTTGCAATACATGCAGCCGCAATTTTAAAGCTGGTAGAAACCTAAAATTTTCCATTACAAATGGCTTAGATTTACCAAAATTGCCCTAATGTCTACACTATTAGAGGAACGACTAGTTTCTCCTTGCCTTCATTTATGGTGATTAAAATTTAGGTATTGGCCAACAAAATGCCATTAAAGGAGCTGTGGTTAATGTCCCCATTCCAATTGCCAATATTATAACATCGTCACCACGAGCTTTCCACGAAGCAGAGGTTGTGCAGCTCCACCTTGGGCGTAGGCTGGAATATAACCATGATTTCATGGCGGAAGCCATCAGGCCATTGAAAATTGCAGAGGCTATTGCATTATTCTTTGATAGTGAGCTATATAAAAACAAGTAAGAAAATTATATTATACCCGCTACCCAGCTGCTCGTACATCAAAATTATTTGCGGAACAATAAAGGACGGATACAATCCGTAGCCGTAAAAGGCCATAGACTTACAATATTTATCGAAGTCAAAAACTAAAACAAAAAAAAATTTTTGCACACATTTAATTTTTGATGCGGGCGGGACTCGAACCCGTAAATGCATAATGGTACTGTTCGTTTTGCAGACCACAATTTAACCAATTTTACTATCGTACACGCTAGAGCTGGAGAAACATCGATGTTTCTCAATATCGTGTTTCGATGTTTTTGGCAAAAAACCCTTTGTCGTCAACGACACTAAATGGGCGCAAGTCAGACGTAAAATAATCGCATACAGCAATACCAAGCATTCGTTTGCGGTTTGATAAAAAATTCATTTTGCATTTTGCGGACTTGCCGTCAGACGATTTTGTGAAATAAGATTTCCATATTTAATCCGCTTATTTGAATGAATCGTATCACTGCCAACACCGGAATTATTTTCCGTATCGGCAACTAATTTGAAGAAATAAAATTGTTAAATACAACAATGTGACTGTAATATAATATTGTAATTACCTTTGCTGTTCCGCTCTTTCAAAGATTCTTTGTCCATTCCTTTGCCTTTGTTGCAAAGGCCTTTGGTTCCCCTTTCAGATTACCAAAATGACTAGGTCTTTTATTGAGAATAGAAATGAATACAGTGCGGATATTTTAAGTCTTTCCAGTCAGTATCCATCTCCTGACAACACTTTTAAATTTTGCAATACATGCAGCCGCAATTTTAAAGCTGGTAGAAACCTAAAATTTTCCATTACAAATGCCTTAGATTTACCAAAATTGCCCTAATGTCTACACTATTAGAGGAACGACTAGTTTCTCCTTGCCTTCATTTATGGTGATTAAAATTTAGGTATTGGCCAACAAAATGCCATTAAAGGAGCTGTGGTTAATGTCCCCATTCCAATTGCCAATATTATAACATCGTCACCACGAGCTTTCCACGAAGCAGAGGTTGTGCAGCTCCACCTTGGGCGTAGGCTGGAATATAACCATGATTTCATGGCGGAAGCCATCAGGCCATTGAAAATTGCAGAGGCTATTGCATTATTCTTTGATAGTGAGCTATATAAAAACAAGTAAGAAAATTATATTATACCCGCTACCCAGCTGCTCGTACATCAAAATCATTTGCGGAACAATAAAGGACGGATACAATCCGTAGCCGTAAAAGGCCATAGACTTACAATATTTATCAAAGTCAAAAACTAAAACAAAAAAAAATTTTTGCACACATTTAATTTTTGATGCGGGCGGGACTCGAACCCGTAAATGCATAATGGTACTGTTCGTTTTGCAGACCACAATTTAACCAATTTTACTATCGTACACGCTAGAGCTGGAGAAACATCGATGTTTCTCAATATCGTGTTTCGATGTTTTTGGCAAAAAACCCTTTGTCGTCAACGACACTAAATGGGCGCAAGTCAGACGTAAAATAATCGCATACAGCAATACCAAGCATTCGTTTGCGGTTTGATAAAAAATTCATTTTGCATTTTGCGGACTTCCCGTCAGACGATTTTGTGAAATAAGATTTCCATATTTAATCCGCTTATTTGAATGAATCGTATCACTGCCAACACCGGAATTATTTTCCGTATCGGCAACTAATTTGAAGAAATAAAATTGTTAAATACAACAATGTGACTGTAATATAATATTGTAATTACCTTTGCTGTTCCGCTCTTTCAAAGATTCTTTGTCCATTCCTTTGCCTTTGTTGCAAAGGCCTTTGGTTCCCCTTTCAGATTACCAAAATGACTAGGTCTTTTATTGAGAATAGAAATGAATACAGTGCGGATATTTTAAGTCTTTCCAGTCAGTATCCATCTCCTGACAACACTTTTAAATTTTGCAATACATGCAGCCGCAATTTTAAAGCTGGTAGAAACCTAAAATTTTCCATTACAAATGGCTTAGATTTACCAAAATTGCCCTAATGTCTACACTATTAGAGGAACGACTAGTTTCTCCTTGCCTTCATTTATGGTGATTAAAATTTAGGTATTGGCCAACAAAATGCCATTAAAGGAGCTGTGGTTAATGTCCCCATTCCAATTGCCAATATTATAACATCGTCACCACGAGCTTTCCACGAAGCAGAGGTTGTGCAGCTCCACCTTGGGCGTAGGCTGGAATATAACCATGATTTCATGGCGGAAGCCATCAGGCCATTGAAAATTGCAGAGGCTATTGCATTATTCTTTGATAGTGAGCTATATAAAAACAAGTAAGAAAATTATATTATACCCGCTACCCAGCTGCTCGTACATCAAAATTATTTGCGGAACAATAAAGGACGGATACAATCCGTAGCCGTAAAAGGCCATAGACTTACAATATTTATCGAAGTCAAAAACTAAAACAAAAAAATTTTTGCACACATTTAATTTTTGATGCGGGCGGGACTCGAACCCGTAAATGCATAATGGTACTGTTCGTTTTGCAGACCACAATTTAACCAATTTTACTATCGTACACGCTAGAGCTGGAGAAACATCGATGTTTCTCAATATCGTGTTTCGATGTTTTTGGCAAAAAACCCTTTGTCGTCAACGACACTAAATGGGCGCAAGTCAGACGTAAAATAATCGCATACAGCAATACCAAGCATTCGTTTGCGGTTTGATAAAAAATTCATTTTGCATTTTGCGGACTTGCCGTCAGACGATTTTGTGAAATAAGATTTCCATATTTAATCCGCTTATTTGAATGAATCGTATCACTGCCAACACCGGAATTATTTTCCGTATCGGCAACTAATTTGAAGAAATAAAATTGTTAAATACAACAATGTGACTGTAATATAATATTGTAATTACCTTTGCTGTTCCGCTCTTTCAAAGATTCTTTGTCCATTCCTTTGCCTTTGTTGCAAAGGCCTTTGGTTCCCCTTTCAGATTACCAAAATGACTAGGTCTTTTATTGAGAATAGAAATGAATACAGTGCGGATATTTTAAGTCTTTCCAGTCAGTATCCATCTCCTGACAACACTTTTAAATTTTGCAATACATGCAGCCGCAATTTTAAAGCTGGTAGAAACCCTAAAATTTTCCATTACAAATGCCTTAGATTTACCAAAATTGCCCTAATGTCTACACTATTAGAGGAACGACTAGTTTCTCCTTGCCTTCATTTATGGTGATTAAAATTTAGGTATTGGCCAACAAAATGCCATTAAAGGAGCTGTGGTTAATGTCCCCATTCCAATTGCCAATATTATAACATCGTCACCACGAGCTTTCCACGAAGCAGAGGTTGTGCAGCTCCACCTTGGGCGTAGGCTGGAATATAACCATGATTTCATGGCGGAAGCCATCAGGCCATTGAAAATTGCAGAGGCTATTGCATTATTCTTTGATAGTGAGCTATATAAAAACAAGTAAGAAAATTATATTATACCCGCTACCCAGCTGCTCGTACATCAAAATCATTTGCGGAACAATAAAGGACGGATACAATCCGTAGCCGTAAAAGGCCATAGACTTACAATATTTATCAAAGTCAAAAACTAAAACAAAAAAATTTTTGCACACATTTAATTTTTGATGCGGGCGGGACTCGAACCCGTAAATGCATAATGGTACTGTTCGTTTTGCAGACCACAATTTAACCAATTTTACTATCGTACACGCTAGAGCTGGAGAAACATCGATGTTTCTCAATATCGTGTTTCGATGTTTTTGGCAAAAAACCCTTTGTCGTCAACGACACTAAATGGGCGCAAGTCAGACGTAAAATAATCGCATACAGCAATACCAAGCATTCGTTTGCGGTTTGATAAAAAATTCATTTTGCATTTTGCGGACTTGCCGTCAGACGATTTTGTGAAATAAGATTTCCATATTTAATCCGCTTATTTGAATGAATCGTATCACTGCCAACACCGGAATTATTTTCCGTATCGGCAACTAATTTGAAGAAATAAAATTGTTAAATACAACAATGTGACTGTAATATAATATTGTAATTACCTTTGCTGTTCCGCTCTTTCAAAGATTCTTTGTCCATTCCTTTGCCTTTGTTGCAAAGGCCTTTGGTTCCCCTTTCAGATTACCAAAATGACTAGGTCTTTTATTGAGAATAGAAATGAATACAGTGCGGATATTTTAAGTCTTTCCAGTCAGTATCCATCTCCTGACAACACTTTTAAATTTTGCAATACATGCAGCCGCAATTTTAAAGCTGGTAGAAACCTAAAATTTTCCATTACAAATGGCTTAGATTTACCAAAATTGCCCTAATGTCTACACTATTAGAGGAACGACTAGTTTCTCCCTTGCCTTCATTTATGGTGATTAAAATTTAGGTATTGGCCAACAAAATGCCATTAAAGGAGCTGTGGTTAATGTCCCCATTCCAATTGCCAATATTATAGCATCGTCACCACGAGCTTTCCACGAAGCAGAGGTTGTGCAGCTCCACCTTGGGCGTAGGCTGGAATATAACCATGATTTCATGGCGGAAGCCATCAGGCCATTGAAAATTGCAGAGGCTATTGCATTATTCTTTGATAGTGAGCTATATAAAAACAAGTAAGAAAATTATATTATACCCGCTACCCAGCTGCTCGTACATCAAAATTATTTGCGGAACAATAAAGGACGGATACAATCCGTAGCCGTAAAAGGCCATAGACTTACAATATTTATCAAAGTCAAAAACTAAAACAAAAAAAATTTTTGCACACATTTAATTTTTGATGCGGGCGGGACTCGAACCCGTAAATGCATAATGGTACTGTTCGTTTTGCAGACCACAATTTAACCAATTTTACTATCGTACACGCTAGAGCTGGAGAAACATCGATGTTTCTCAATATCGTGTTTCGATGTTTTTGGCAAAAACCCTTTGTCGTCAACGACACTAAATGGGCGCAAGTCAGACGTAAAATAATCGCATACAGCAATACCAAGCATTCGTTTGCGGTTTGATAAAAAATTCATTTTGCATTTTGCGGACTTCCCGTCAGACGATTTTGTGAAATAAGATTTCCATATTTAATCCGCTTATTTGAATGAATCGTATCACTGCCAACACCGGAATTATTTTCCGTATCGGCAACTAATTTGAAGAAATAAAATTGTTAAATACAACAATGTGACTGTAATATAATATTGTAATTACCTTTGCTGTTCCGCTCTTTCAAAGATTCTTTGTCCATTCCTTTGCCTTTGTTGCAAAGGCCTTTGGTTCCCCTTTCAGATTACCAAAATGACTAGGTCTTTTATTGAGAATAGAAATGAATACAGTGCGGATATTTTAAGTCTTTCCAGTCAGTATCCATCTCCTGACAACACTTTTAAATTTTGCAATACATGCAGCCGCAATTTTAAAGCTGGTAGAAACCTAAAATTTTCCATTACAAATGGCTTGGATTTACCAAAATTGCCCTAATGTCTACACTATTAGAGGAACGACTAGTTTCTCCTTGCCTTCATTTATGGTGATTAAAATTTAGGTATTGGCCAACAAAATGCCATTAAAGGAGCTGTGGTTAATGTCCCCATTCCAATTGCCAATATTATAACATCGTCACCACGAGCTTTCCACGAAGCAGAGGTTGTGCAGCTCCACCTTGGGCGTAGGCTGGAATATAACCATGATTTCATGGCGGAAGCCATCAGGCCATTGAAAATTGCAGAGGCTATTGCATTATTCTTTGATAGTGAGCTATATAAAAACAAGTAAGAAAATTATATTATACCCGCTACCCAGCTGCTCGTACATCAAAATTATTTGCGGAACAATAAAGGACGGATACAATCCGTAGCCGTAAAAGGCCATAGACTTACAATATTTATCAAAGTCAAAAACTAAAACAAAAAAAAATTTTTGCACACATTTAATTTTTTGATGCGGGCGGGACTCGAACCCGTAAATGCATAATGGTACTGTTCGTTTTGCAGACCACAATTTAACCAATTTTACTATCGTACACGCTAGAGCTGGAGAAACATCGATGTTTCTCAATATCGTGTTTCGATGTTTTTGGCAAAAAACCCTTTGTCGTCAACGACACTAAATGGGCGCAAGTCAGACGTAAAATAATCGCATACAGCAATACCAAGTATTCGTTTGCGGTTTGATAAAAAATTCATTTTGCATTTTGCGGACTTGCCGTCAGACGATTTTGTGAAATAAGATTTCCATATTTAATCCGCTTATTTGAATGAATCGTATCACTGCCAACACCGGAATTATTTTCCGTATCGGCAACTAATTTGAAGAAATAAAATTGTTAAATACAACAATGTGACTGTAATATAATATTGTAATTACCTTTGCTGTTCCGCTCTTTTAAAGATTCTTTGTCCATTCCTTTGCCTTTGTTGCAAAGGCCTTTGGTTCCCCTTTCAGATTACCAAAATGACTAGGTCTTTTATTGAGAATAGAAATGAATACAGTGCGGATATTTTAAGTCTTTCCAGTCAGTATCCATCTCCTGACAACACTTTTAAATTTTGCAATACATGCAGCCGCAATTTTAAAGCTGGTAGAAACCTAAAATTTTCCATTACAAATGGCTTAGATTTACCAAAATTGCCCTAATGTCTACACTATTAGAGGAACGACTAGTTTCTCCTTGCCTTCATTTATGGTGATTAAAATTTAGGTATTGGCCAACAAAATGCCATTAAAGGAGCTGTGGTTAATGTCCCCATTCCAATTGCCAATATTATAACATCGTCACCACGAGCTTTCCACGAAGCAGAGGTTGTGCAGCTCCACCTTGGGCGTAGGCTGGAATATAACCATGATTTCATGGCGGAAGCCATCAGGCCATTGAAAATTGCAGAGGCTATTGCATTATTCTTTGATAGTGAGCTATATAAAAACAAGTAAGAAAATTATATTATACCCGCTACCCAGCTGCTCGTACATCAAAATTATTTGCGGAACAATAAAGGACGGATACAATCCGTAGCCGTAAAAGGCCATAGACTTACAATATTTATCAAAGTCAAAAACTAAAACAAAAAAAATTTTTGCACACATTTAATTTTTGATGCGGGCGGGACTCGAACCCGTAAATGCATAATGGTACTGTTCGTTTTGCAGACCACAATTTAACCAATTTTACTATCGTACACGCTAGAGCTGGAGAAACATCGATGTTTCTCAATATCGTGTTTCGATGTTTTTGGCAAAAAACCCTTTGTCGTCAACGACACTAAATGGGCGCAAGTCAGACGTAAAATAATCGCATACAGCAATACCAAGCATTCGTTTGCGGTTTGATAAAAAATTCATTTTGCATTTTGCGGACTTGCCGTCAGACGATTTTGTGAAATAAGATTTCCATATTTAATCCGCTTATTTGAATGAATCGTATCACTGCCAACACCGGAATTATTTTCCGTATCGGCAACTAATTTGAAGAAATAAAATTGTTAAATACAACAATGTGACTGTAATATAATATTGTAATTACCTTTGCTGTTCCGCTCTTTCAAAGATTCTTTGTCCATTCCTTTGCCTTTGTTGCAAAGGCCTTTGGTTCCCCTTTCAGATTACCAAAATGACTAGGTCTTTTATTGAGAATAGAAATGAATACAGTGCGGATATTTTAAGTCTTTCCAGTCAGTATCCATCTCCTGACAACACTTTTAAATTTTGCAATACATGCAGCCGCAATTTTAAAGCTGGTAGAAACCTAAAATTTTCCATTACAAATGGCTTAGATTTACCAAAATTGCCCTAATGTCTACACTATTAGAGGAACGACTAGTTTCTCCTTGCCTTCATTTATGGTGATTAAAATTTAGGTATTGGCCAACAAAATGCCATTAAAGGAGCTGTGGTTAATGTCCCCATTCCAATTGCCAATATTATAACATCGTCACCACGAGCTTTCCACGAAGCAGAGGTTGTGCAGCTCCACCTTGGGCGTAGGCTGGAATATAACCATGATTTCATGGCGGAAGCCATCAGGCCATTGAAAATTGCAGAGGCTATTGCATTATTCTTTGATAGTGAGCTATATAAAAACAAGTAAGAAAATTATATTATACCCGCTACCCAGCTGCTCGTACATCAAAATTATTTGCGGAACAATAAAGGACGGATACAATCCGTAGCCGTAAAAGGCCATAGACTTACAATATTTATCAAAGTCAAAAACTAAAACAAAAAAAAATTTTTGCACACATTTAATTTTTGATGCGGGCGGGACTCGAACCCGTAAATGCATAATGGTACTGTTCGTTTTGCAGACCACAATTTAACCAATTTTACTATCGTACACGCTAGAGCTGGAGAAACATCGATGTTTCTCAATATCGTGTTTCGATGTTTTTGGCAAAAAACCCTTTGTCGTCAACGACACTAAATGGGCGCAAGTCAGACGTAAAATAATCGCATACAGCAATACCAAGCATTCGTTTGCGGTTTGATAAAAAATTCATTTTGCATTTTGCGGACTTGCCGTCAGACGATTTTGTGAAATAAGATTTCCATATTTAATCCGCTTATTTGAATGAATCGTATCACTGCCAACACCGGAATTATTTTCCGTATCGGCAACTAATTTGAAGAAATAAAATTGTTAAATACAACAATGTGACTGTAATATAATATTGTAATTACCTTTGCTGTTCCGCTCTTTCAAAGATTCTTTGTCCATTCCTTTGCCTTTGTTGCAAAGGCCTTTGGTTCCCCTTTCAGATTACCAAAATGACTAGGTCTTTTATTGAGAATAGAAATGAATACAGTGCGGATATTTTAAGTCTTTCCAGTCAGTATCCATCTCCTGACAACACTTTTAAATTTTGCAATACATGCAGCCGCAATTTTAAAGCTGGTAGAAACCTAAAATTTTCCATTACAAATGGCTTAGATTTACCAAAATTGCCTAATGTCTACACTATTAGAGGAACGACTAGTTTCTCCTTGCCTTCATTTATGGTGATTAAAATTTAGGTATTGGCCAACAAAATGCCATTAAAGGAGCTGTGGTTAATGTCCCCATTCCAATTGCCAATATTATAACATCGTCACCACGAGCTTTCCACGAAGCAGAGGTTGTGCAGCTCCACCTTGGGCGTAGGCTGGAATATAACCATGATTTCATGGCGGAAGCCATCAGGCCATTGAAAATTGCAGAGGCTATTGCATTATTCTTTGATAGTGAGCTATATAAAAACAAGTAAGAAAATTATATTATACCCGCTACCCAGCTGCTCGTACATCAAAATTATTTGCGGAACAATAAAGGACGGATACAATCCGTAGCCGTAAAAGGCCATAGACTTACAATATTTATCAAAGTCAAAAACTAAAACAAAAAAATTTTTGCACACATTTAATTTTTGATGCGGGCGGGACTCGAACCCGTAAATGCATAATGGTACTGTTCGTTTTGCAGACCACAATTTAACCAATTTTACTATCGTACACGCTAGAGCTGGAGAAACATCGATGTTTCTCAATATCGTGTTTCGATGTTTTTGGCAAAAAACCCTTTGTCGTCAACGACACTAAATGGGCGCAAGTCAGACGTAAAATAATCGCATACAGCAATACCAAGCATTCGTTTGCGGTTTGATAAAAAATTCATTTTGCATTTTGCGGACTTGCCGTCAGACGATTTTGTGAAATAAGATTTCCATATTTAATCCGCTTATTTGAATGAATCGTATCACTGCCAACACCGGAATTATTTTCCGTATCGGCAACTAATTTGAAGAAATAAAATTGTTAAATACAACAATGTGACTGTAATATAATATTGTAATTACCTTTGCTGTTCCGCTCTTTCAAAGATTCTTTGTCCATTCCTTTGCCTTTGTTGCAAAGGCCTTTGGTTCCCCTTTCAGATTACCAAAATGACTAGGTCTTTTATTGAGAATAGAAATGAATACAGTGCGGATATTTTAAGTCTTTCCAGTCAGTATCCATCTCCTGACAACACTTTTAAATTTTGCAATACATGCAGCCGCAATTTTAAAGCTGGTAGAAACCTAAAATTTTCCATTACAAATGGCTTAGATTTACCAAAATTGCCCTAATGTCTACACTATTAGAGGAACGACTAGTTTCTCCTTGCCTTCATTTATGGTGATTAAAATTTAGGTATTGGCCAACAAAATGCCATTAAAGGAGCTGTGGTTAATGTCCCCATTCCAATTGCCAATATTATAACATCGTCACCACGAGCTTTCCACGAAGCAGAGGTTGTGCAGCTCCACCTTGGGCGTAGGCTGGAATATAACCATGATTTCATGGCGGAAGCCATCAGGCCATTGAAAATTGCAGAGGCTATTGCATTATTCTTTGATAGTGAGCTATATAAAAACAAGTAAGAAAATTATATTATACCCGCTACCCAGCTGCTCGTACATCAAAATTATTTGCGGAACAATAAAGGACGGATACAATCCGTAGCCGTAAAAGGCCATAGACTTACAATATTTATCAAAGTCAAAAACTAAAACAAAAAAAATTTTTGCACACATTTAATTTTTGATGCGGGCGGGACTCGAACCCGTAAATGCATAATGGTACTGTTCGTTTTGCAGACCACAATTTAACCAATTTTACTATCGTACACGCTAGAGCTGGAGAAACATCGATGTTTCTCAATATCGTGTTTCGATGTTTTTGGCAAAAAACCCTTTGTCGTCAACGACACTAAATGGGCGCAAGTCAGACGTAAAATAATCGCATACAGCAATACCAAGCATTCGTTTGCGGTTTGATAAAAAATTCATTTTGCATTTTGCGGACTTGCCGTCAGACGATTTTGTGAAATAAGATTTCCATATTTAATCCGCTTATTTGAATGAATCGTATCACTGCCAACACCGGAATTATTTTCCGTATCGGCAACTAATTTGAAGAAATAAAATTGTTAAATACAACAATGTGACTGTAATATAATATTGTAATTACCTTTGCTGTTCCGCTCTTTCAAAGATTCTTTGTCCATTCCTTTGCCTTTGTTGCAAAGGCCTTTGGTTCCCCTTTCAGATTACCAAAATGACTAGGTCTTTTATTGAGAATAGAAATGAATACAGTGCGGATATTTTAAGTCTTTCCAGTCAGTATCCATCTCCTGACAACACTTTTAAATTTTGCAATACATGCAGCCGCAATTTTAAAGCTGGTAGAAACCTAAAATTTTCCATTACAAATGGCTTAGATTTACCAAAATTGCCCTAATGTCTACACTATTAGAGGAACGACTAGTTTCTCCTTGCCAATAACCAATTTTACTATCGTACACGCTAGAGCTGGAGAAACATCGATGTTTCTCAATATCGTGTTTCGATGTTTTTGGCAAAAAACCCTTTGTCGTCAACGACACTAAATGGGCGCAAGTCAGACGTAAAATAATCGCATACAGCAATACCAAGCATTCGTTTGCGGTTTGATAAAAAATTCATTTTGCATTTTGCGGACTTGCCGTCAGACGATTTTGTGAAATAAGATTTCCATATTTAATCCGCTTATTTGAATGAATCGTATCACTGCCAACACCGGAATTATTTTCCGTATCGGCAACTAATTTGAAGAAATAAAATTGTTAAATACAACAATGTGACTGTAATATAATATTGTAATTACCTTTGCTGTTCCGCTCTTTCAAAGATTCTTTGTCCATTCCAAACCGCTACAAACACCAATATTCGTTTAAAATCTACAATATTTATATTATTGAGTATATTTAATGTAATTAAACAATTATGTACCTTATATTTACCTTACCGCGCAATGTGCTTTTTCTTAGTGGTGGTAAAAAGTTTTTTCTTAGGAATGGTACATTTCAAAACACATCAATGTATCGTCGATGTTTCTTCCATCTCTAGTACACGCACACACTATTCGGTACAATGCTGCTAGCACCGCTGCTGTGTTTTTTACCCGATTGTTACCAAATTTTCGGAGATTACCTGGCTAGCTATAGTTCTCATATATATATATACCAAAAATTAACAATATGACATCAAAATTGCGCTTGTAATAAATTTTAATTTTTCGATCTACGGGGGCGTGGCCAAAATTCAAAATAAACTTGATCAGCGTGCAATAAAAACACATTTTGTCACCAAATTTGGTAGTTCTAGCTCTTATAATAGCTGAGATCAAGATTTTCACACGGACGGACAGACGGACATGGCTATATCGACTCGGCTGTTGATTCTGACCCAGAATATATATACTTTATGGGGTCGGAGATGTCTCCTTCTGCCTGTTACATACATTTTCGGTTTGAACAAAGTTACAATACCCTTCTACTCTATGAATAGCGGGTAAAGACATAGTGTAGTTTTTTATGAACAGTGGATGTCAAATTTCGTTTCCAATATTGTTCCCTTCATAGCTTCTCAAGAAGACACAGAGTTGGTAAACAATTTAATTCAAAAATTTCAAAGACCACTTCGTTCCGATGAGGACATTGAAATGGAGAAGCTCAACCCGTGGGTCAAGAAACCCTGCTTGAAAATAATCATGTTGACATGCAAAGAATCATAATTGCCCCTAGCAAAGGTCATCCTTGATATGATTCTGGATGCTGATTCGGAGGAATTAGCATTCCCAACATTGTATGCCGGAATTAAGCGAAAAACTTCTCAAACTTTTACAACCATAGTTAGATCAGAACTTAGGAATTATAAAAGCAGAGGTTGTAGAATTGTTGTTGAAGTTGTTCTTCAATTATAAGGAATAAGCGCTGATTCAAATTAGGAATAATACTTCAATATGCTTACGAAAGCATTGCTCATCTCGAGCAATTACTGCCTCTAATGCCCTTAATGAGGAAGAAATCGAAAATCTTATTAGACATGTTGATGGAAACAGGGTTCTCAAAGGCATAGGAACGTCTCCTGCTCATTGGGAAGCAGAAAAAAAGAAGTTGATGGCAATGATCAGGCAATTTGATCTGCCAAATTCTTTATAACTTTGTCGGCTGCTGAAAGTAAGTGAAAAGAGCTTCTTGTCCTGGTGAAAAGGGTAGTAGACACGCAAGAAGTTACGGAAGAGGAGGCACTTGCGTTGACTTCAAACGAAAATGTTAGGCTAATTCGTTCGTTGACAATCGTTG
Source organism: Zaprionus ghesquierei (assembly GCA_018904095.1). Taxonomy (NCBI): domain Eukaryota; kingdom Metazoa; phylum Arthropoda; class Insecta; order Diptera; family Drosophilidae; genus Zaprionus; species Zaprionus ghesquierei. The sequence continues at coordinate 131,636 of JAEIGP010000617.1, read as the reverse complement.
GAGGCTATTTTTTAAGGTAATGAGCAATCATCATCAGCAAAGAGGTTCACCTCATATCCACGGAATGATTTGGCTATAAAACGCACGAAAGTGGATTTTGAAGATGAATCTTCTCTTCCCCCTGTTATCGAAATTATAGATCTGTTTATTACCACAAATGTAACCAATGAAGAACTCGCTCCGTACATAGAGAACCAGAATAACAAACATGGGAATTCATGTCAACTTGAATTGAGGTGAACCTCATTTTGTCGCTTTGGCTTTCCTTATTTCCCAATACCGCAAACGGAAATTCTAAGGCCTCTTCCCGAAGTGACTGATAATTATCCCCTTTATTAAGAAAATTTAAAACAAGTAAGAAAGCTACAGTCGAGTGTGCTCGAATGTAATATACCCGCTACCCAGCTGCTTGTACATAATTTATTTGCGGAACAAAAAAACGGCTACAATCATATTTTGACCGTAAAAGGCTATGGACTTATAATATTTATGCAAAGTCAAAATATAAAATAAATAAAAAAAACATTTTTGCACACATTTAATTTTTGATGCGGGCGGGACTCGAACCCGTAAATGCATAATAGTACTGTTCGTTTTGCAGTCCACAACTTAACCCATTTCACCACCGTACACGCACACACGATTCGGCACAATGCTGCAAGCAGCGCTGCCGGTAGCGCTGCTTACAGCTATGGAAAACGTTAAGCAGAATAACTTCTGTGTTTATTATCCGATTGTTACCAAATTTTCAGAGATCATCTGGCTTGCTGTAGTTATCATGTAAACCGAAAACGAACAACATGGCATCAAAATTGCACTTGTTATCAATGTTTTTTCGATTTGCGGGGGCGGAAGGGGGCGTAGCCGAAATCCAAAATAAACTTGATCAGCGTGCAATAATAACACATATTGTCAAAAATTTGGTTGTCCTAGCTCTTATAATAGCTGAGATCTAGATTTTCTCACAGACAGACAGACAGACAGACAGACAGACGGACATGGCTATATCGACTCGGCTGTTGATCCTGAGCCAGAATATATATACTTTATGAGGTCGGAGGTGTCTCCTTCTGCCTGTTACATACATTTTCGGTTTGAACAAAGTTATAATACCCTTCTACTCTATGAGTAGCGGGTATAATAATATGGCATCAAAATTGCACTTGTAATCAACTTTTTTCGATTTACAGGGGCGGAAGGGGACGTGGCCAAAATCCAAAATAAACTTGAGCAGCGTGCAATAATAACACATACTGTCACCAAATTTGGTGGTTCTAGCTCTTATAATAGCTGAGATCTAGATTTTCACACGGACAGACAGACGGACAGACGGACATGGCTATATCGACTCGGCTGTTGATCCTGAGCCAGAATATATATACTTTATGGGGTCGGCGGTGTCTCCTTCTGCCTGTTACACACATTTTCGTTTATTTTTTCATTTATGAGTAGCGGATATAAAAAATAATTTTTTGCACACATTTAATTTTTGATGCGGGTGGGACTCGAACCCATAAATGCATAATAGTTATGTTCGTTTTGCAGTCCACAACTTAACCCATTTCACCACCGCACAAGCACACACTATTCGGCACAATGCTGCAAGGAGCGCTGCCGCAAAAGGAGTAAAAAGTATCGAAAACGTTTAACTTTTATTCAGGTACCAAATAAATCCAAGATTTAAGCTGAGATCTAGATTTTCTCACGGACAGACAGACGGACATGGCTATATCGACTGGGCTGTTGATCCTGAGCCAGAGTATATATACTTTATGGGGTCGGAGGTGTCTCCTTCTGCCTGTTACATACATTTTCGGTTTGAACAATGTTATAATACCCTTCTACTCTATGAGTAGCGGGTATAAAAATACATAATGTATTAAACTTTCCATTCGATTCTGAAACTATCAGTCACTTGAGCATTTTCGAAAACTTTTTATCTGACAATCAAGTGAACCTCAGTTACGAGGAATATAAATATGCTCTTAGATCTGGCTTAAAAAAGCCACAAATATTTCTGAAGAGAAGTTTTGATGCTATTAATATAAATGCATATAATAAACATATTCTCGAAATGCAAAGGGCCAATATTGATATTCAATTCATGTTGGACCCTTATGCCTGCTGCAGCTATATAATCAATTATATAAATAAGTCCCAAAGGAGGATTTCAAAATTGTTGCGGGATGCCGTGGACGAGATCCGCCATAACAATCTCACAATCAGGCAGAAATTGCAATATATTGGACATACATTTGTATCCGGCACTGAGATTTCTGCTCAAGAAGCCGCCTATTGCTGTCTAGGAATCCGATTGTCTGAGGCCAGCAACGGAGAAGTCTATATTAATATTGTCTATATTAATACTTCATTACCGCAGCATAGGGTTAAAATGCTCAAGCCTCAGAAACTACTTCAAAATATGCCCCCCGATTCAACCGACATATTTGTAGTTGGCTTAGCCGATTTTGCAGCAAATTTTAGTTTTTCTAAGTCGACTAGAGCAACTCGTCAGGATTCTGATAATAAGGATGGTAATGTAAATGAAGTCATAGATGGTATGCCTGTTCCTCTTCTTGATGGCAGTGGTTTTGTTAGGGAAAGAACAAAACACAGAATTTTCGGTTTAGGAGTTTTAATATAAATAAAAATAGACCAAATTCCTTTAGGGAATCAATTATGCTTTACTTGCCTTGGAGGGATGAACAGGATGAACTAAGAGATAGAAATTGCGAGGAGATATATAGGGTTAATTAATTAATTAATAATTAGGGTTAACTTTAAAAAGTATAATGTATTAGAAGACTGAGAAGACGCGCTTAGGAGGACCATAGAATTGGAAACAATTGAATATCGCTGAAGAATAATTAGCAGGTAGGTAATGAGTTTAGAGTGCTAGGTTTACCTGATATAAGTTCTTAAATTAATGTTTTGAATGTTAATGCAAACCAGGAAGCCCGTCTTATAAAACTACCGCCCCTTATTTCCGCCATTAATTTATCCATAATGGTAAATTCGCTTAATCTTAGGCAAACAAGTAAGAACGGTCAAGTGCTGACTGTATAAGACCATGGATTTTTCAAGGTTATGAAAAAAATCAGATTTAGAAAACTGTTATTGGTAAACGTGTTTTTCAAAGAAAAATAATAAACAACACACATAATTTTCAGATATACGCCAAGCAGTCCAAGCAGTTGAAAAAAACACTGCTTGGAAAAAACACAGTTTGCTTGCTTGCAGTGGGCGCAGTGCAAATCTATATGAAACGTTGAATAACTTTTATGTTCATTATCCGATCGGAACCAAATTTTCAGCGATCGTTAAGGTGGTGATAGTTATCATTCACACCTAATCTGAATACTGTAGCTTTATTATTGCGCTTGCTATACGGTTTATCGATTTGGGGAGGCGGAAGTTGGCGTGTCCCAAATCTTAATAAAAATTTTACAGCGATTCACATAAGTGTTGTCACAAAATATGGTGACTCTAGCTTTTTTAGTTCCTGAGATATAGGCGCTTGCAATACGGTTTTTCGATTTGCGGGGGAGGAAGAAGGCGTGGCCCAAATTTTAATAAAAATTTTACAGCGTATGATTCACATAAGTGTTGTCACCAAATGGAGGCCCTAGCTTTTTTAGTTTCTGAGATATAGGCGTTAATACAGACGGACGGATGGACAGACGGGCAGACAGACATGGCGACTCGGCTAGTGATCCTGAGCAAGAATGTATATACTTTACGCTCATTTCGACAAACACAATAGACCATGTATTTTTTTAAAATCCATGGTCTAATGAACAAACTTAACATATAAATTTTGACGCAGGCGGGAATCGTACGTGTACGGGAACGTATAATGCTACTTTTCGTTGTGCAGTCCACCATTTAACCCATTTGACATCGTACGCGTACGCACTATTCGGCCCAATTCTGCACTGCTTACAGCTATGGAAAACGGTGAGTGAGTACCTCAAATTCGAAATAATCTTTATCTGCGCATGATTTGAAGAAATTATCATGCCAAATTTGGTGTCTGTAACTGTAATACTTTCCATAATATTCAAAAATTATCGATTTGCGTGGGCGGTGGGTGTGGCATTCCAAATTTGAAATAAATTTCATCTGCGTATGGTGTACAGGAACCATCATGTCAAATTTAATGTCTCTAGCTTTTGTAATAGCTGAGATCTCGACGTTCATACAGACAGACGGACAGACGGACATGGCTCAATCGACTCGGCTGTTGATCCTGAGCCAGAATATATATACTTTATGGGGTCTGTCATGTCTCCTTCTGCCTGTTACACAAACTTAGTATACCATTTTTGACCATTTTTAATGGTCGAGTTGTATAAAAATGTTCTCCCATTTAGATAGCTAGATTAAACAAATTGTAGTTAACAGAGAGACACCGTTCGGTGGAATCTCTGTTATCGTTTTTGGCGATCTCAGGCAGCTTAGTCCTGTTGGAGATCGTGGGATTTTCAAATCCACCGCTGATTCGTATGATCCCTATAGTGTAATATACGGGACTTCTCTGTGGGACTCATTCAAGTTTTTTGAACTCACAGGGATTATGCGCTAGCGAGATGATCTAGCTTTTACTGTAGCTTTAAACAATATGGCATCTGGACATATGTTATCTGACAACATATCTTTACTTCGTTCCAGAGTTTCTCCAGCCAGCGAGTTGCCGATGATGCTATTTACTTGTTTTATTGAAATGAGGATACCGACATATTTAACACGACTAAATTAAATTTAATTACGACTGCTCAATATATAAGTTATGAACTCTCTTCTTGCGCCCTTCGTCTCACCTCCTCCGCCTGTCTCACACGCGCTTCCTCCACTTGCGCCACTTGACGGTCACTCAACCCTCGGATAACCCGAAACGCACGCATTCTTAGAGCGAATTCACTCAAATTGCGGGGCTTATCCGAGTGGAATATGTGCAGCGCGTTAGCCGAGGCGATTTACCGTTAGAACGGTAAATGGTCGGACGTTTCTAGAAAAGGCTGCAAGAAACGGACGTTAGCCGAGGCGATTTACCGTAGGAACGGTAAATGGTCGGACATTTCTAGAAAAGGCTGCAAGAAACGCGCGATGTGTGGAAGGCTTGCATATTTTTCAGTCAGTCGGAGTTTACCTTGCAAACGAGACACAAGCAAAACTCCTATTAAATAAAGCGAAGCTGAAACTAACAAGTAAGAAAGCTACATTCGAGTGTGCTCGACTGTAATATACCCGCTACCCAGCTGCTCGTACATCATTTATTTGCGGAACAAAAAAAACGGCTACAATCATATTTTGACCGTAAAAGGCTATGGACTTACAATATTTATGCAAAGTCAAAATCTAAAATAAAAAAAAAACATTTTTGCACACATTTAATTTTTGATGCGGGCGGGACTCGAACCCGTAAATGCATAACTGTTCGTTTTGCAGTCAACAACTTAACCCATTTCACCACCGTACACGCACACACAATTCGGCACAAAACGTTAAGCTGAATAACTTCTGTGTTTATTATCCGATTGTTACCAAATTTTCAGAGATCATCTGGCTAGCTATAGTTATCATGTGAACCGAAAATGAATAATATGGCAACAAAATTGCGCTTGTTATCAATGTTTTTTCGATTAACGGGGGCGAAAGGGGGCGTGGTCAAAATCCAAAATAAACTTGATCAGCGTGCAATAATAACACATATTGTCACCAAATTTGGTAGTCCTAGCTCTTATAATAGCTGAGATCTAGATTTTCACACGGACAGACAGACGGACATGGCTATATCGACTCGGCTGTTGATCCTGAGCCAGAATATATATACTTTATGGGGTCGGAGGTGTCTCCTTCTGCCTGTTACATACATTTTCGGTTTAAACAAAGTTATAATACCCTTCTACTCTATGAGTAGCGGGTATAAAAACTACTTACTTGGCGATCTTCTCCTGCAAAACCCGCAACATCCCAGGACTTATATCGAGGTGAGGTATTCGGTAATAAGAGCCGAACATCCCCAATGCAAGTTCGACTTGCATTAACTGGCGCCCGAGCAGTCAGAATTCTGACTTCGGGCAATGGTATAAAACACAAAGAATTTTTTTTTTAAGAAAAAAAAAAAGAAAAAATGGAAAGTGAAAATGTTGAAAAATGAAAGTGACAGTGATGTGCAGTGACAGTGAACAATCAAACACTAAAAACGACCACCCGCCGCGGTGAGAATGCCCCTATAGTTTGTAGCGGGAGCAACATTCTGCACGGGCGCAAAAAAGTCGTACATAACGAAGTGAAAAGACCACCCGCCGCAGGGTTAATACTGTCTCCGTACAGGAACAGTATACGCGGGCGCAAAAGCGTCTTCGTAAAAAAATAATAATAAAGGCCTATGTAACGACCCACTGCGGCGATTTGCCTCGCTGTAGCCTGTTCGCGAGTGCAATGAACATAGTGCTGAAGAAAAAGAATAAATAATATGAATGAATGAAATAATAACCAAGTAAACTCCGATTAAAGTGTGTGGTAATCTGCTGGATAGGCTGAGTGGCGTGGAGGCACCCGAGAAAGCTGCCCAGTGGGTTGTGTGGCAACCGTACCATTAGTAAGCCAAGGCCAAAAAGGAACAATACGGACCACCGCGCCCAGTTCGACTGTTCGCTAAATTCACTCGTCACTGTCGTCCCAAACCTAACTTATTGAAACCAAAAACCACATAAACGAACATGAAACATAAACGAATATAGAAAACAATAAACCATTGCCCGCAATTACTACTAGAATTTTCTAAAAAACAAGTAAGAAAGTCGAGCACACTCGACTGTAATATACCCGCTACCCAGCTGCTCGTACATCATTTATTTGCAGAACAAAAAAACGGCTACAATCAAATTTTGACCGTAAAAGGCTATGGACTTATAATATCTATGCAAAGTCAAACTATAAAATAAAAAAAAAAAAAAAACATTTGTGCACACATTTAATTTTTGATGCGGGCGGAACTCGAACCCGTAGATGCATAATAGTACTGTTCGTTTTCCAGTCCACAACTTAACCCATTTCACCACCGTACACGCACACACGATTCGGCACAATGCTGCAAGCAGCGCTGCCGGCAGCGCTGCTTACAGCTATAGAAAACGTTAAGCTGAATAAGGGAGGGGGCGTGGCCAAAGTCCAAAATAAACTTGATCAGCGTGCAATAATAACACATATTGTCACCAAATTTGGTGGTCCTAGCTCTCATAATAGCTGAGATCTAGATTTTCACACGGACAGACAGACGGACAGACGGACATGGCTATATCGACTCGGCTGTTGATCCTGAGCCAGAATATATATACTTTATGGGGTCGGAGGTGTCTCCTTCTGCCTGTTACATACATTTTCGGTTTGAACAAAGTTATAATACCCTTCTACTCTATGAGTAGCGGGTATAAACATCTTTATCTTTCCTCAGATTTTAAGAAGAATACGACACGCACACCTCTACACGCATACAACAATTGCCAAGGGTGAGTGAAACCTCATTTACATCCAGTTTGCGCTATTTGAAAATAAAGAATTGATTCCGTTACGTTTAAGTATTAAGTGAACAAACTCTTGGTTGACCGCCTGCCTGTCCGATTTAGTCTGCTTCTGATAACCCCACGCTAGTAATAATGGAAGAAATTAAAGAATCCCTTAATGTGCTCCTTGCCCAGTTGACCGGGCTCAAGGATGACATGAAAAACATGAATGGTAGGCTCAGTACGCTAGAATCCGAAAACAAAGGCCGTACTCCGGCGGTCACGCCTCCGGTGCCATTGGCACGTGCACGCAATGAGTTCGAATTGAAGGAAGTCTTTACGCTTCCAGATTGCGTTAGGGAACTTCAAACGTTCGATGGTGAAATCGAGAGGTTTCATTCCACCTTCCACGAGATTTACCTGTGTTTGAAAGGCAAACACCCTGACTTCAAGTTCAACGAATTAGTCGCTATAGCAGTGGACAGATACAACAATTCTGTTTACTCAGTGACTGGCCGGCGGACCTGTTCTTCGACCGCTCGGCAAGAATCAACTATCAGGGTCTGACTAACTTCAGAACCAAGGTCCTGGAGGATGTTAAAGGCCTGATAGAGCATAGGCAGAGGCTCGCAAACACGGCCCACAATAAGACCCGATCTGAACCCGTGTCTTACGATCAGGGTGACAAAGTATTTGTCGCCAATAAACAGATTAAGACCAAAGAAAAGCCACGTTTCAGGGCCGAAGAGGTTGCTGAGGATAGGAACGTGACGATTAAAACCAAGACAGGGAAAATTTTGCATAAGTCGGATCTGCGGAACTAAAAAAGGCGTTGGATAGTACATGTGTGTTTCACAAACTTTCTTTAAACTCACACATTTTGTACCCTTTTTTTCTTCACTTAACACATAACATCAAACCAACACAACTTTTTCAACATTACACAACTAACTACCTACCCTTAAGCAAATTAAGTTAATACTGCAAGCTACATTTTTTAATTGCAAGCATCGTCGTGGCCCAAATGGTGTGAGCTGCGGACATTTTCAAATATGAGGCTCCGCTTGTCCCACTGCAGGAGGGCAAAATCTGGCGAGTCAACGGCCAATTCAAGCTGGCGCATGTAATTGACTTGGCAAGGCTCGAGTCGCTGGTTCAGGAGGTTCAACGCGAGGCGGCGCTTCTCACGGATCCCAGGATTAAGGCGCTGGTAACGCACTACCTGGAAGAGTCGCGGGAGGGCCTGTCAAGACTGATGGGTACGCAGCGCGGACGTCGTTCGCTGGACTGGATTGGGTCCGCATGGAAGTGGATCGCGGGTTCTCCGGACGCATCGGATTGGGACGCCATACTTCGTGCGCAGAAAAACGTCGTCAAAATGGTCGACCAGCAAGTAAGGATAAATGCTGGTCTGTTCGACGCATCGCGTGAGTCCCTGAGGCAATTGAACGAAGTAGCTGCGAGGGTCAATGCCCTCAATGGAGATGTACATACAGCAAGGACGTTACTGCACAAGGCCTTGATCATCGATAGTCAGGTAGGCGAGCTGACCTAAGCTTGCCAATTAGCTAAGACAGAAATCGTGAACTTCCGCTTACTTGACCACGGAGAGGTACAAACGATTTTGACCGAGGTCAGGAACTTGCCGTACCAGAATGCAGTAGAAGCACTGGAATTTTCCCGCCTAACTGTGCTAACAAATGGAACGGCGCTACTATACATTTTGGCTATGCCCAAAGTCACCCCCAAGGACAACCGTCTTCTTCTTCTTCTTCCGGCAACCCATGGAGGAAAACAAGTCATGGTCAAGCATGACAAGGTCGCCGTAACCCCCGAGGAAACCTACGCCGTAGTAGACGACTGCCTCTCCATTGGGAACACGACTGTTTGCCCGGAGAAAAGTCTCCTGAAGTTAGACGAGAACGGATGCATCCCCAAGCTGTTGAAGGGCGGTCAGGCCCAATGCAAACTTCTCAGGAACAATGAGGCGCGCATAGAACTGGTCGAAGACGGGACAATGTTCCTGTCGAACTTCAACGGGACGATGGAAGCCGGATCCAGGACCCACAACTTAGCCGGAACTTACATAGTCCAGTTCGTAAACGAGACGATCAGTGTGGCCGGGAAAACTTACACGAGTTACTCCTCGACGCACGCTCCGGTATGTCTAAGAAGGTCTCCTTCTCCTTTCTGGTGGAAGCATTGGTCGCCTTGGTTGTCGGTGTGGCCCTATACACCGTATGGAGGAAGCTAACATCGACCAAGGGGATCTCCATCATGAGAGACGGCACACTGGACCTGGAGACACAAGAAGCTGACAGGGCACCCAAAGCCCAATAATCTGCGGGACGCAGATCTTGGAGGAGTTATGAACTCTCTTCTTGCGCCCTTCGTCTCACCCCCTCTCACCGGCCTGTCTCACACGCGCTTCCTCCACTTGCGCCACTTGACGGTCACTCAACCCTCGGATAACCCGAAACGCACGCATTCTTAGAGCGAATTCACTCAAATTGCAGGGCTTATCCGAATGGAATATGTGCAGCGCGTTAGCCGAGGCGATTTACCGTTAGAACGGTAAATGGTCGGACGTTTCTAGAAAAGGCTGCAAGAAACGCGCTTTAGCCAAGGCGATTTACCGTTAGAACGGTAAATGGTTGGACGTTTCTAGAAAAGGCTGCAAGAAACGCAGGTTAGCCGAGGCGATTTACCGTTAGAACGGTAAATGGTTGGACGTTTCTAGAAAAGGCTTCAAAAAACGCGCGATGTGTGGAAGGCTTGCACATTTTTCATACAGTCGGAGTTTACCTTGCAAACGAGACACAAGCAAAACTCCTATTAAATAAAGCGAAGCTGAATTAATTAATTAATGCTCGAGCCAAGGGCCGACATCCTTAGAGCCTTCATGGACCCCAATTTTCAAAACAACAAAAAGTTTTCAGTTTCATTCCAATCAGAAAGTTTCTATCAGTTTTCAGTTGTACCTGCAGAAGGTTTAACTATTCACAAAAGTCAAGGAGCAACTTACAGTAAAGTGGTTCACACAACTTCTAGTATGAGCCGTGAAGCGTTGTATGTAGCTAGCAGTAGAGCTACAAACGCGGCAAGCCTTTTTATGAGCGGCGACTATTAAAATACTTTACTTACTTACTTACACTTACCTTTTTTTTACGTTATAAATTTAATTGCAATAAATGACAAATCCATGGCCTCATACAGTCAAAACTTGACTGTAGCCGTTCTTACTTGTTCTCTATTAAGTAGCCCATTTCGGCGCCCCGGCTAATCATGATATAATTACCACCCGTACTTCCAGTTTGGTGCTATAATCTGTTTGTAAATTGTCAGCTTGTTGGACAGTGGCAATTTACTGCGCGAACAGAGTAGCCAGTAGTGCTTCGCCATCTTAGCACGTAAGCGCGTGCTGATGGCAGTTACATGCTTGGCAAATGTGAGTCTGCGATCCAGCAGCACTCCAAGGTACTTTGGTGCTTTCGGCTGTGGTACGGAAGCTTTCTCGATATAGACGGTCTGTGGCGTTCTCCGCTTTAGTGTATAGCAGGCGTTGGTGAATTTACTGCTATTGATGCTGATGTTCCAACGCCTTCGCCATACCGAGAACCGATCTGCAAAGTTCTGGATACCATCGGCTGCATCGTGCTCGCATCGGGACCTATAGGTGACGCACATGTTATAGGCAAATGTAGTCAACATAGATTTCCTGTCGTCTGTTTGATTTTAAGTTGGAGTCCAATGTGCCACACTCTATGTCTTCTCGAATGTCTAAGAAGAGGCGGTTGCAATATTCCTTATTATCGTAAGCAGTCAGAATTTGCTCGACGACCGGATGGAGCTGCTCGACAGTACAGTGGCCAGCACGAAAACCGAACTGGTGTTCAGGGGTAATTTCCTGGGCTTCCATGATCCTTACAATCTGGTCAGCAATCAGTCTCTCAAACACCTTCGAAATTGAAGGGAGAAGACTGATCGGCCGGTAGGAGGCGGGCTTTCTTTCCGGCTTGCCAGGTTTGAGGATCATTGAGATTATTCCGAGCTTCCACTGATGAGGGAAGTATTGCAACCTCACAATAGCATTAAAAACCAACGCTATGTAGAGGATCACATGACTGGGCAGGGCCTTCAATATGGCGTTGCAGATAACCTGGTGCCCTGGTGCTCTGTTGTTACTCTGGCGCGCAATGACATCGGCTATCTCGCAAGGTTCAAACGTCGTGATTAGTAGATCCATTTGAAGCGCTTGGGTGCTGGTGCTGAATTTCTTCAACCTGTTGCAGGCTGGCAAGATTGAATGGTTGAAATCGCTCGGCGAGGTGTGCAGCGAATACCTCCGCTTATCCCAAGTTGGTCCGATACTATGTCCCGTTACTATAGATGTTTTAATACCCGCTACTCATAGAAGGGAATTATAACTTTGTTCAAACCGAAAATGTATGTAACAGGCAAAAGGAGACATATCCGACCCTATAAAGTATATATATTCTGGCTCAGGATCAACAGCCGAGTCGATATAGCCATGTCCGTCCGTCCGTTTATCCTTTTGTCCGTCCGTGTGAAAATCTAAATTTGGTAACAATATGTGTTATTATTGCGTGTTGATCAAGTTTATTTTGAATTTTGGCCACGCCCCCTTCCGCTCCCCAAAAAAAAACAAGTAACAAAGCTACAGTCGAGTGTGCTCGACTGTAATATACCCGCTACCCAGCTGCTCGTACATCATTTATTTGCGGAAAAAAAAAAAGGCTACAATCATATTTTGTCCGTAAAAGGTTATGGACTTACAATATTTATGCAAAGTCAAAATCTAAAATAAAAAGAAAATATTTTTGCACACATTTAATTTTTGATGCGGGCGGGACTCGAGCCCGTAAATGCATAATAGTACTGTTCGTTTTGCAGTCCACAACTTAACCCATTTCACCACCGTACACGCCCACACTATTCCGCACAATGCTGCAAGCAGCGCTGCCGGCAACGCTGCTTACAGCTATGGAAAACGTTAAGCTGAATAACTTCTGTGTTTATTATCCGATTGTTACCAAATTTTCAGAGATCATCTGGCTAGCTATAGTTATCATGTAAACCGAATATGAACAATATGGCATCAAAATTGCGCTTGTAATCAATTTTTTTCGATTTACGGGGGCGAAAGGGCGCGTGGCCAAAATCCAAAATACACTTGATCAGCGTGCAATAATAACACATACTGTCACCAAATTTGGTAGTTCTACCTCTTATAATAGCTGAGATCTAGATTTTCACACGGACAGACAAACGGACGGACAGACAGAGCTATATCGACTCGGCGGTTGATCCTGAGCCAGAATATATATACTTTATGGGGTCGGAGGTGTCTCCTTCTGCCTGTTACATACATTTTCGGTTTGAACAAAGTTATAATACCCTTTTACTCTGTGGCATAATGCTGCATGCAGCGCTGCTGATAGCGCTGCGTATAGCTATGGAAAACGTTAAGCTGCATAACTTCTGTGTTTATTATCCGATTGTTACCATATTTTCAGAGATCATCTGGCTAGCTATAGTAATCATGTAAACCGAATATGAACAATGTGGCATCAAAATTGCGCTTGTAATCAATTTTTTTCGATTTACGGGGCCGGAAGGGGGCGTGGCCAAAATCCAAAATAAACTTGATCAGCGTGCATTAATAACACATACTGTCACCAAATTTGGTAGTTCTAGCTCTTTTAATAGCTGAGATCTAGATTTTCACACGGACAGACAGACGGACAGACAGACAGACGGACAGACGGACATGGCTATATCGACTCGGCTGTTGATCCTGAGCCAGAATATATATACTTTATGGGGTCGGAGGTGTCTCCTTCTGCCTGTTACATACATTTTCGGTTTGAACAAAGTTATAATACCCTTCTACTCTATGAGTAGCGGGTATAAAAATTGATAACAAGCGCAAGTCTGATGCCATATTGTTCATTTTTGATTTATACCGAAATGATCTCTGAAAATTTGGTAACGGTCGGAAAATAAACATAGAAGTTATTCAACTCACCGTTTTCCATTGATGTAAGCAGTGCAGCCAGCAGCATTGGGCCGAATAGTGCGTACGCGTACGATGTCAAATGGGTTAAATGCTGGACTGCACAACGAAAAGTAGCATTATTCGTTCCCGTATACGTACGATTCCCGCCTGCGTCAAAATTTATATGTTAAGTTTGTTTATTAGACCATGGATTTTAAAAATATACATGGTCTATTGTGTTTGTCGAAATGTGCGTAACAGGCAGAATGAAGCATTTGCGACCCTATAAAGTATATATTCTTGCTCAGGATCACTAGCCGTGTCGATTAAGCCATGTCTGTCTGTCCGTCTGTATGAACGTCTATATTTCAGAAACTAACAAGTAAGGAAAGCTACAGCGCGCCCGACCATAAGATACCATTCGACCAACTTCGTAGTTGCACTAACTAGTACTAACTGTCTCTCACACACACATACAGACACATACACAAAGGCTAAAACGATGCAGACGATATGGTGTAATGACACAGGCAACGGAACTATGCAAAACGTTTACTTTAATAACTTCTGTATTTATTGCCCGATCAGATTGTAATTTTGGGATTGGGTGTATATTATCAGCATCTTTATGTGTTCTAAAGCAAAAATCTGTAACCTATATACTGTCATGAATATTCGTGACTTATCGATTGCGAGGGCGGCGGGCGTGGCACCTCAAATTTGCAATAATCTTTATCTGCGCATGATTTGAAGGAATTATCATGCCAAATTTGGTGTCTGTAGCTGTAATTCTTTCCATAATATTAAAAAATGATCGATTTGCGTGGGCGGTGGGCGTGGCACTCCAAATTTGAAATAAACTTGATCTGCGTATGGTATACAGGAACCATCATGTCAATTTGGTGTCTTTAGCCTTTATTATAGCTGAAATCTTGACGTTCATACAGACAAACGGACAGACGGTCTGACGGACAGACGGGCATGGCTTAGTCGACTCGGCTGTTGATCCTGAGCCAGAATATATATACTCTATGGGGTCTGCCATATCTTCTTCTGGCTGTTACATACATTTTCGTTTTGAACAAAGAACTGGTAGTAGGCGTTGCCCAACTTTTATTAAAAATTTTACAGCGTATGATTTACACCAAATTTGGTGGATCTAGCTTTTTTAGATTCTGAGATATAGGCGTTTGCTATACGTTTTATCGATTTTCGAGGGCCTAAATTTAAATAAAAATTTTACAAAGTATGATTCACATAAGTGTTGTCACTAAATTTGGTGGCTCTAGCTTTTTTATACCATACGCCCCCATAAATCGAAAAAAATTGATTACAAGCGCAATTTTGATGCCATATTGTTTATCGGTTTATATGATAACTATAGCTTGCCAAATAATCTCTAGAAACTTAACTTTGCATAAATATTGTAAGTCCATGGCCTTTTACGGTCAAAATATGATTGTAGCCGTTCTTTATTGTTCCGCAAATAATTTTGATGTATTGTATAAGCATTTGGGTAGCGGGTGTTTTACAGTCGATCATTCTCGACTGTAGCTTTCTTACTTGTTTTCTTCTTAAAATTAACTGGTGTTTGTTTCCTTTAAGTAATTTCCTTGAATTAATTTTAAATTTCATTATTTCAAATCAAATTGCCGTAGTTCTTCCGTTCTTTGAAAATCATGATAAACTTGTCTTGCTTGTTTGTGTAGTGTTCACAAAATTGTTTGTTGTGTCACTTATCAATAGTGGCAGAAAATTTTGTTTTGGCTTTGCTACGTGATTGTGCTTGTTGTTCTTGTTGTATGTTTGTAACTATGTACATCACATTGCATCGTATTTCACTTTTAGTTAGGATTACATATGTATGTGTCGTATCGATATTATTTTTATACCCGCTACTCATAGAGTAGAAGGGTATTATATGTATGTAACAGGCAGAATGAGACACCTCCGACCCCATAAAGTATATATATTCTGGGTCAGGATTAACAACCGAGTCGATATAGCCATGTCCGTCTGTACGTCTGTATGTCTGTCCGTGTGAAAATCTAGATCTCAGCTATTATAAGAGCTAGAACTACCAAATTTGGTAACAGTATGTGTTATTATTGCACGCTGATCAGGTTTTTTTGTATTTTGGCCACGCCGTCTTCCGCCCCTGTAAATCAAAACAACATTGATTACAAGCGCAATTTTGATGCCATATTGTTCATTTTCGGTTTACATGATAATTATAGCTAGCCAGATGATCTCTGAAAATAATCGGATATTAAACACAGAAGTTATTTAGCTTAACGTTTTCCATAGCTGTAAGCAGCGCTGCCGGCAGCATTCATTATTTGTACAGGAAATAATTAGAATGCCTTACAATGCAAATTTTTGCAGTTGTTGGATAACAGCGTCAGAAGCTTAGTGGAAAAGCGATGCACTCCTGAACCGACAGGCCCGTGCTTCGATTCCCAGTTCATGCCGCTTAAGCATTTTCTTTTTTTTTTTTAAGAACTTATACTTTAATTTTTGAATATGCATTAATTGGTGGTCGTGCATTTTTTTAAAAATTTTTTTTATGGCTCACAATGAACTTTGTTAACAAGTGGAGAAGTGACAGTCTCTTAAATCAGCTGTGTGCGATTGTTAGAGCGCAGTTTTTTCTTATATTTTTTTATTTTTATTTCTTATTTAATTGTTTGTTTAAGTTATGAGAATAAATAGCAACAACAACACGCATCATGAATTCAGACTTTGTTTTTGTCGTGCAAGAATTTCCGAATGGTCTCATAATGTAACTTTGTCAAAATTTGCGTAATGGCTTAATGACCGAATGGAGAAGTGGTGGACCTCTTAGGTAATGGGTCCAAGGTTCGATTCCTCATACATGCGTGTCATGGTGGGGGAGATCGAACTTTTCTTATTTTTTGCAAAGAAAAGTTTTTGCCTCCCTTTTTGAGCTACCTTCATGAAACTTTGTATACATGTTTCTTATTGCTGCCCGCTGTAAATAAGCCGGAACGAGCCGGTGCGGACCGACACATCGTATAGATTTCATAGAACCTATCGGTCGTGTTTTTAACAAAATTTTTAAAAGTTAGAGTGCTCTAGAACACTTTCCACAAGTATATAAAGAGGTATTAAAAGGGCACATATCGTATTTTACATGCACGTATTCGATTTATAGCCTTCAACAGGTAGAATTATTATTTTTACTGTTTAAGTGATAAATCTTGGATTTTTTTGGTACCTGAATAAAAGTTATACGTTTTCAACACTTTTCACTACTTTTGCCGGCAGCGCTGCTTGCAGCATTGTGCCGAATAGTGTGTGCGTGTACGGTGGTGAAATGGGTTAAGTTGTGGACTGCATAACGAACAGAACTACGAGGGTTTGATAAGTCCGTGACTTTTTGAATAAAATATATTTTTTTCGTCAAAGAAGCGTTTTATTTCTCAACATAATCTCCTTTTAGCTCTATACATTTAGTCCAGCGTTTTTCCAATTTTTTTATTCCTTCCAAATAATAGGTTTTCTCAAGGCCCTCAAAATAGTCGTTTGTTTTTGTGATGACCTCTTCATTTGACCCGAATCTCTTACCGCCGAGCCATTTCTTCATGTTTGGAAACAAAAAATAGTCACAGGGGGCTAAATCTGGAGAATATGCTGGATGGGGTAGCAGTTCGTAGCCCAATTTATGAAATTTTGCCATGCTGACTACACACGTGTGCACCCGTGCATTGTCCTGATGGAACAGCACTTTTTTTTCGCCAAATGCGGTCGTTTCTGCTTCAAATCAATATCGAATCTGTCCAAAAGCTCTGAATAATATTCGCCGGTGATCGTTTTACCCTTTTCAAGGTAATCGATGTGAATGATACCTTGTGCATCCCAAAAAACTGTGGCCATGACCTTGTTGGCCGACAGACCCACCTTGGCCTTCTTTGGTGCACGTTCACCCGGAGAAACCCACTGTCTTGATTGTTCTTTGGTCTCTGGTGTGGTGTGGTGGATCCATGTTTCGTCTACGGTAACGAAACGGCGCAAAAATTCGTTTGGATTGCGGTTGAACATCGCCAAACACTCCTTTGAAATGGTCACACGGTTGCGCTTATGGTCGTGTGTGAGCAATCGCGGCACCCATCGCGCGGAAAGCTTTTTCATGTCCAAATATTCATGTAAAATGTGATGTACCCGTTCAGTTGAGATGCCTACAGCCTCAGCTACCTCACGCACTTTCATTCTCCGATCATCCAATATCATTCCATGGATTTTGTCGACGATTTCTGGCATGACGACCTCTTTTGGGCGACCTGAACGTTCGGCATCACTTGTACTGGTACGACCACAACGGAACTCAGTAAACCATTTCTTAACCATTGAAATTGATGGTGCAGAGTCCCCATAATATTTATCAAGTCTTTCCTTGGTTTCGGTGATGGATTTTTTACGCAAAAAATAATGCTTAATTAGCACACGAAATTCACTTTTTTCCATTTTCGTTAAAATTCACGAGATCGTCTGCTTTCAATGCCTATAAAACGCAAACCAAAAAACGCAGCTTTCTCAAAATTTTACAGTCAGCTGTTAATCGATAACTGCTGACAGGAGCAGTGTTGTATTTAGAGCAGGTGCGCGGCAAATACAAAAAGTCACGGTCTTATCAAACGACCCTCGTATTATGCATTTATGGGTACGAGTCCCACCCGCATCAAAAATTAAATGTGTTTAAAAAATTATTTTTTTATTTTAGATTTTGACTTTGCATAAATATTGTAAGTCCATGGCCTTTTACGGTCAAAATATGATTGTAGCCGTTCTTTATTGTTCCGCAAAAAAATTGGATCTACGAGCAGCTGGGTAGCGGGTATATTACAGTCGAGCACACTCGAATGTAGCTTACTTACTTGTTTTAATTTATCATCATCATTGATATAAGTCATTATCTTGTAATGAATGTCGTCACTAATAAAGAATAAGTGACAAAGATAGGAAGATTATGTTTATTTATTATTCTCATCCATCCCCTTCCCTTCTCCTGCACACGATCCACAAGCCCAACAGAATTGAATGTTCTGCGTAGCCTCGGTCTGACATTGCGTTAGAGAGAGACAAATATAGTCTGTGACCGAATGGATGATGCTTTAATTGCAATCATTTCGTAGTTGCTAACTGGCATCAACTAGGCGTTGTGCTAGCATCATTTTGGAAATTCCAGTCAGTGAAAGACTGACGCTGAAAGAAGACAGTCGAAATATCGAGGAAACGCAAGGCCACAATCCGAGAGGCACAGGAGGTGGAGATGGTTGAGTCTGGCCATCTGACGCCGACATATCTATATAAATGATTATATCACAATTATTGTTCAACTTTATTTTTGAGTATTCATAACTTTCAGGTCTTTTGCAAACATACATTTAAAAGTATTTAAACGTTTGATTCGTTATGGTTTTTTTATGTCTTTTATTATTATTTTTACACTTTTGCAGATGGCATATTAATTTTGGCAAGAAGTTTGCAACGCACCTTAGGAGACATCTCCGACCCTATAAAGTCTATAGTCAATAGAGGAATCGAGCTAGCCATGTCCGTCCGTCTGTTTCAACGCAAACGAGTCCCTCAGTTTTGGAGTTATCTTGATAAAACTTGGTATACATGTTTCCTACTGCTGCACGCTGTAAATATGTATAAGTATAAGTATAAGTATAAGTATCCGTCAAGTTTTGTAATTATACCCGCTACTCATAGAGTAGAAGGGTATTATAACTTTGTTTAAATCGAAAATTTATGTAACAGGCAGAAAGAGACATCTGCAACCCCATAAAGTATATATATTCTGGCTCAAGATCAACAGCCGCGTCGATATAGCCATGTCCGTCTGTCTGTCTGTCCGTCCGTGTGAAAATCTAAAACTACCAAATTTGTTGATAAAATGTGTTATTATTGCACGCTGATCAAGTTTATTTTGGATTTTGGCCACGCCTACTTTCGCCGCCGTAAATCGAAAAAAATTGATTACAAGCGCAATTTTGATGTCATATTGTTGATTTTCGGTTTATATGATAACTATAGCTAGCCAGATGATCTCTAAAAATTAAGTAGCATTCGTACAATAAACACAGAAGTTAATCAGTTCAACGTTTTCCTTAGACGTAAGCAGCGCTGCTGGCAGTGCTGGCTGCAGTATTGGGTCGAATAGTGTGTGCGTGTACGGTGGTGAAATGGGTTAAGTTGGGCACTGCAAAACGAACAGTACTATTATGCATTTACGGGTGCGATTAAAGCCCGCGTCAAAAATTAATTGTGTGCAAAAATTTTTTATCCGTTACTCATAGAGTAGAAGGGTATTATAACTTTAATCAAACCGAAATGTATGTAACAGGAGAAGGATAACAGCGTCAGAAGCTTAGTGGAAAAGCGATGCACTCCTGAACCGACAGGCCCGTGCTTCGATTCCCAGTTCATGCCGCTTAAGCATTTTCTTTTTTTTTTTTAAGAACTTATACTTTAATTTTTGAATATGCATTAATTGGTGGTCGTGCATTTTTTTAAAAATTTTTTTTATGGCTCACAATGAACTTTGTTAACAAGTGGAGAAGTGACAGTCTCTTAAATCAGCTGTGTGCGATTGTTAGAGCGCAGTTTTTTCTTATATTTTTTTATTTTTATTTCTTATTTAATTGTTTGTTTAAGTTATGAGAATAAATAGCAACAACAACACGCATCATGAATTCAGACTTTGTTTTTGTCGTGCAAGAATTTCCGAATGGTCTCATAATGTAACTTTGTCAAAATTTGCGTAATGGCTTAATGACCGAATGGAGAAGTGGTGGACCTCTTAGGTAATGGGTCCAAGGTTCGATTCCTCATACATGCGTGTCATGGTGGGGGAGATCGAACTTTTCTTATTTTTTGCAAAGAAAAGTTTTTGCCTCCCTTTTTGAGCTACCTTCATGAAACTTTGTATACATGTTTCTTATTGCTGCCCGCTGTAAATAAGCCGGAACGAGCCGGTGCGGACCGACACATCGTATAGATTTCATAGAACCTATCGGTCGTGTTTTTAACAAAATTTTTTAAAAGTTAGAGTGCTCTAGAACACTTTCCACAAGTATATAAAGAGGTATTAAAAGGGCACATATCGTATTTTACATGCACGTATTCGATTTATAGCCTTCAACAGGTAGAATTATTATTTTTACTGTTTAAGTGATAAATCTTGGATTTTTTTGGTACCTGAATAAAAGTTATACGTTTTCAACACTTTTCACTACTTTTGCCGGCAGCGCTGCTTGCAGCATTGTGCCGAATAGTGTGTGCGTGTACGGTGGTGAAATGGGTTAAGTTGTGGACTGCATAACGAACAGAACTACGAGGGTTTGATAAGTCCGTGACTTTTTGAATAAAATATATTTTTTTCGTCAAAGAAGCGTTTTATTTCTCAACATAATCTCCTTTTAGCTCTATACATTTAGTCCAGCGTTTTTCCAATTTTTTTATTCCTTCCAAATAATAGGTTTTCTCAAGGCCCTCAAAATAGTCGTTTGTTTTTGTGATGACCTCTTCATTTGACCCGAATCTCTTACCGCCGAGCCATTTCTTCATGTTTGGAAACAAAAAATAGTCACAGGGGGCTAAATCTGGAGAATATGCTGGATGGGGTAGCAGTTCGTAGCCCAATTTATGAAATTTTGCCATGCTGACTACACACGTGTGCACCCGTGCATTGTCCTGATGGAACAGCACTTTTTTTTTCGCCAAATGCGGTCGTTTCTGCTTCAAATCAATATCGAATCTGTCCAAAAGCTCTGAATAATATTCGCCGGTGATCGTTTTACCCTTTTCAAGGTAATCGATGTGAATGATACCTTGTGCATCCCAAAAAACTGTGGCCATGACCTTGTTGGCCGACAGACCCACCTTGGCCTTCTTTGGTGCACGTTCACCCGGAGAAACCCACTGTCTTGATTGTTCTTTGGTCTCTGGTGTGGTGTGGTGGATCCATGTTTCGTCTACGGTAACGAAACGGCGCAAAAATTCGTTTGGATTGCGGTTGAACATCGCCAAACACTCCTTTGAAATGGTCACACGGTTGCGCTTATGGTCGTGTGTGAGCAATCGCGGCACCCATCGCGCGGAAAGCTTTTTCATGTCCAAATATTCATGTAAAATGTGATGTACCCGTTCAGTTGAGATGCCTACAGCCTCAGCTACCTCACGCACTTTCATTCTCCGATCATCCAATATCATTCCATGGATTTTGTCGACGATTTCTGGCATGACGACCTCTTTTGGGCGACCTGAACGTTCGGCATCACTTGTACTGGTACGACCACAACGGAACTCAGTAAACCATTTCTTAACCATTGAAATTGATGGTGCAGAGTCCCCATAATATTTATCAAGTCTTTCCTTGGTTTCGGTGATGGATTTTTTACGCAAAAAATAATGCTTAATTAGCACACGAAATTCACTTTTTCCATTTTCGTTAAAATTCACGAGATCGTCTGCTTTCAATGCCTATAAAACGCAAACCAAAAAACGCAGCTTTCTCAAAATTTTACAGTCAGCTGTTAATCGATAACTGCTGACAGGAGCAGTGTTGTATTTAGAGCAGGTGCGCGGCAAATACAAAAAGTCACGGTCTTATCAAACGACCCTCGTATTATGCATTTATGGGTACGAGTCCCACCCGCATCAAAAATTAAATGTGTTTAAAAAATTATTTTTTTATTTTAGATTTTGACTTTGCATAAATATTGTAAGTCCATGGCCTTTTACGGTCAAAATATGATTGTAGCCGTTCTTTATTGTTCCGCAAAAAAATTGGATCTACGAGCAGCTGGGTAGCGGGTATATTACAGTCGAGCACACTCGAATGTAGCTTATTTACTTGTTTTAATTTATCATCATCATTGATATAAGTCATTATCTTGTAATGAATGTCGTCACTAATAAAGAATAAGTGACAAAGATAGGAAGATTATGTTTATTTATTATTCTCATCCATCCCCTTCCCTTCTCCTGCACACGATCCACAAGCCCAACAGAATTGAATGTTCTGCGTAGCCTCGGTCTGACATTGCGTTAGAGAGAGACAAATATAGTCTGTGACCGAATGGATGATGCTTTAATTGCAATCATTTCGTAGTTGCTAACTGGCATCAACTAGGCGTTGTGCTAGCATCATTTTGGAAATTCCAGTCAGTGAAAGACTGACGCTGAAAGAAGACAGTCGAAATATCGAGGAAACGCAAGGCCACAATCCGAGAGGCACAGGAGGTGGAGATGGTTGAGTCTGGCCATCTGACGCCGACATATCTATATAAATGATTATATCACAATTATTGTTCAACTTTATTTTTGAGTATTCATAACTTTCAGGTCTTTTGCAAACATACATTTAAAAGTATTTAAACGTTTGATTCGTTATGGTTTTTTTATGTCTTTTATTATTATTTTTACACTTTTGCAGATGGCATATTAATTTTGGCAAGAAGTTTGCAACGCACCTTAGGAGACATCTCCGACCCTATAAAGTCTATAGTCAATAGAGGAATCGAGCTAGCCATGTCCGTCCGTCTGTTTCAACGCAAACGAGTCCCTCAGTTTTGGAGTTATCTTGATAAAACTTGGTATACATGTTTCCTACTGCTGCACGCTGTAAATATGTATAAGTATAAGTATAAGTATAAGTATCCGTCAAGTTTTGTAATTATACCCGCTACTCATAGAGTAGAAGGGTATTATAACTTTGTTTAAATCGAAAATTTATGTAACAGGCAGAAAGAGACATCTGCAACCCCATAAAGTATATATATTCTGGCTCAAGATCAACAGCCGCGTCGATATAGCCATGTCCGTCTGTCTGTCTGTCCGTCCGTGTGAAAATCTAAAACTACCAAATTTGTTGATAAAATGTGTTATTATTGCACGCTGATCAAGTTTATTTTGGATTTTGGCCACGCCTACTTTCGCCGCCGTAAATCGAAAAAATTGATTACAAGCGCAATTTTGATGTCATATTGTTGATTTTCGGTTTATATGATAACTATAGCTAGCCAGATGATCTCTAAAAATTAAGTAGCATTCGTACAATAAACACAGAAGTTAATCAGTTCAACGTTTTCCTTAGACGTAAGCAGCGCTGCTGGCAGTGCTGGCTGCAGTATTGGGTCGAATAGTGTGTGCGTGTACGGTGGTGAAATGGGTTAAGTTGGGCACTGCAAAACGAACAGTACTATTATGCATTTACGGGTGCGATTAAAGCCCGCGTCAAAAATTAATTGTGTGCAAAAATTTTTTATCCGTTACTCATAGAGTAGAAGGGTATTATAACTTTAATCAAACCGAAATGTATGTAACAGGAGAAGGAGACATTTCCGACCCAATAAAGTATATTCTGGTTCAGTATCAACAGCCGCGTCGATGTAGCCATGTCCGTCTGTCCGTCCGTGTGCAAATCTAGATCACAGCTATTATAAGAGCCAGAACTACCAAATTTGGTGACAAAATGTGTTATTATTGCACACTAATCAAGTTTATTTTGGATTTTGGCCACGCTCCCGTCCGCTCCCGTTAATCGAAAAAAATAGATTACAAGCGCAATTTTGAAGCCATATTGTTCATTTTCATTGAAAGACTGACGCTGAAAGAAGACACTCGAAATGTCGAGGAAACGCAAGGCTACTATCCGAGAGGCACAGGAGGTGGAGATGGTTGAGTTTGGCCATCAGACTCCGACATCTGAAGTGGGATAGCCTTAACACCAAACCATGACCGACGACCATTTGTGCACACTTTAAGAAACGCAGCATCGCAATATGATCGACGTTTTCAATGCAGTCAAAAGTGCCTAGTAAAGCTGTAAATAAATTCGTCATACTGCCTAAATTTAATCCCGACCCCACTGGCGCTAGTGCAGCTGCCACGGTGGATCTAATTTTAAATTTTAAATTTAAATTTAATTTTTAAATTTAATTTTAAAGAAAAGCTTTAAGGAAATCACTAGAAGGCGCCGCATTTTTGAAGGCAACGAAACACCAGCAGGTGAGTGCCTTTCGCTGTATGGAAGCCGGTTATTAATGACACTAATTTAAAAGTGGAAATCGATGACTATGGAAAAATTCGCCGTGTCGGTAGTTCTGGCGCATGTTGCCCATATTGACACACGACTCAAACGTACGGTTTATACAACCAACATCAGAACACGTAACGAATTGCAGAATGAATTTGCTTATGTTAAGAATAAAGAGCATTACGTTGAGAATACTTCTGCGGCCAAGAGACAACGCGCGCACGCCTCTTTTGGTGGCCGTTTGAGGAGTAACACTGCTAAGCCAAAACTGGGATCCAATCCAAATTCTGGACGTTCATCCGACCCAGGGACTAAAGCATTTACTTGCTATAAGGGTGGAGCTCCTGGACATTTTGCTTCGGCTTGTACTAAGAAAAAAGAATTAGCCAGTCATAATAAAATGGATGAGATGCGTGTAAACTTGTTCCAGGTTTGTGCCACGTTTGGAGAGTCGTATCCATTCTTCTTTGATTGTGGAACCGAGTGTTCCCTGGTAAAAGAGTTTGTGTCTCATAGACTTTCAGGCACACAAATCACTAATAATGTAGTTTTAAAGGGAATAGGAAAGAGTTTAGTGACAAAAACTATGCAAATATTCTCTAATGTTGTAATCAGTGGTTATTCTCTTGAAGTACTTTTTCACGTCGTTCTAAACAGTCACATAAATTATGATATTATAATCGGCCGAGAAATTTTAACTCAGAATTTTGGTGTAATGATAACAATAGATACTTTTGAATTATATAAGACAAAATCTGTGTACACTCTATTTGCTTTGAAAAATTGTGTCAGCCTTACCAATATTGATACCGAACTATGTGGTATGGATAAGTTAACTTTATCAGAAATTCTAAGCGAATTTGTCAAAATTTGCGTAATGGCTTAATGACCGAATGGAGAAGTGGTGGACCTCTTAGGTAATGGGTCCAAGGTTCGATTCCTCATACATGCGTGTCATGGTGGGGGAGATCGAACTTTTCTTATTTTTTGCAAAGAAAAGTTTTTGCCTCCCTTTTTGAGCTACCTTCATGAAACTTTGTATACATGTTTCTTATTGCTGCCCGCTGTAAATAAGCCGGAACGAGCCGGTACGGACCGACACATCGTATAGATTTCATAGAACCTATCGGTCGTGTTTTTAACAAAATTTTTTAAAAGTTAGAGTGCTCTAGACAACTTTCCACAAGTGTATAAAGAGGTATTAAAAGGGCACATATCGTATTTTACATGCACGTATTCGATTTATAGTCTTCAACAGGTAGAATTATTATTTTTACTGTTTAAGTGATAAATCTTGGATTTTTTTGGTACCTGAATAAAAGTTATACGTTTTCAATACTTTTTACTACTTTTGCCGGCAGCGCTGCTTGCAGCATTGTGCCGAATAGTGTGTGCGTGTACGGTGGTGAAATGGGTTAAGTTGTGGACTGCATAACGAACAGAACTATTATGCATTTATGGGTACGAGTCCCACCCGCATCAAAAATTAAATGTGTTTAAAAAATTATTTTTTTATTTTAGATTTTGACTTTGCATAAATATTGTAAGTCCATGGCCTTTTACGGTCAAAATATGATTGTAGCCGTTCTTTATTGTTCCGCAAAAAAATTGGATCTACGAGCAGCTGGGTAGCGGGTATATTACAGTCGAGCACACTCGAATGTAGCTTACTTACTTGTTTTAATTTATCATCATCATTGATATAAGTCATTATCTTGTAATGAATGTCGTCACTAATAAGGAATAAGTGACAAAGATAGGAAGATTATGTTTATTTATTATTCTCATCCATCCCCTTCCCTTCTCCTGCACACGATCCACAAGCCCAACAGAATTGAATGTTCTGCGTAGCCTCGGTCTGACATTGCGTTAGAGAGAGACAAATATAGTCTGTGACCGAATGGATGATGCTTTAATTGCAATCATTTCGTAGTTGCTAACTGGCATCAACTAGGCGTTGTGCTAGCATCATTTTGGAAATTCCAGTCAGTGAAAGACTGACGCTGAAAGAAGACAGTCGAAATATCGAGGAAACGCAAGGCCACAATCCGAGAGGCACAGGAGGTGGAGATGGTTGAGTCTGGCCATCTGACGCCGACATATCTATATAAATGATTATATCACAATTATTGTTCAACTTTATTTTTGAGTATTCATAACTTTCAGGTCTTTTGCAAACATACATTTAAAAGTATTTAAACGTTTGATTCGTTATGGTTTTTTTATGTCTTTTATTATTATTTTTACACTTTTGCAGATGGCATATTAATTTTGGCAAGAAGTTTGCAACGCACCTTAGGAGACATCTCCGACCCTATAAAGTCTATAGTCAATAGAGGAATCGAGCTAGCCATGTCCGTCCGTCTGTTTCAACGCAAACGAGTCCCTCAGTTTTGGAGTTATCTTGATAAAACTTGGTATACATGTTTCCTACTGCTGCACGGTGTAAATATGTATAAGTATAAGTATAAGTATAAGTATCCGTCAAGTTTTGTAATTATACCCGCTACTCATAGAGTAGAAGGGTATTATAACTTTGTTTAAATCGAAAATTTATGTAACAGGCAGAAAGAGACATCTGCAACCCCATAAAGTATATATATTCTGGCTCAAGATCAACAGCCGCGTCGATATAGCCATGTCCGTCTGTCTGTCTGTCCGTCCGTGTGAAAATCTAAAACTACCAAATTTGTTGATAAAATGTGTTATTATTGCACGCTGATCAAGTTTATTTTGGATTTTGGCCACGCCTACTTTCGCCGCCGTAAATCGAAAAAAATTGATTACAAGCGCAATTTTGATGTCATATTGTTGATTTTCGGTTTATATGATAACTATAGCTAGCCAGATGATCTCTAAAAATTAAGTAGCATTCGTACAATAAACACAGAAGTTAATCAGTTCAACGTTTTCCTTAGACGTAAGCAGCGCTGCTGGCAGTGCTGGCTGCAGTATTGGGTCGAATAGTGTGTGCGTGTACGGTGGTGAAATGGGTTAAGTTGGGCACTGCAAAACGAACAGTACTATTATGCATTTACGGGTGCGATTAAAGCCCGCGTCAAAAATTAATTGTGTGCAAAAATTTTTTATCCGTTACTCATAGAGTAGAAGGGTATTATAACTTTAATCAAACCGAAATGTATGTAACAGGAGAAGGAGACATTTCCGACCCAATAAAGTATATTCTGGTTCAGTATCAACAGCCGCGTCGATGTAGCCATGTCCGTCTGTCCGTCCGTGTGCAAATCTAGATCACAGCTATTATAAGAGCCAGAACTACCAAATTTGGTGACAAAATGTGTTATTATTGCACACTAATCAAGTTTATTTTGGATTTTGGCCACGCTCCCGTCCGCTCCCGTTAATCGAAAAAAATAGATTACAAGCGCAATTTTGATGCCATATTGTTCATTTTCATTGAAAGACTGACGCTGAAAGAAGACACTCGAAATGTCGAGGAAACGCAAGGCTACTATCCGAGAGGCACAGGAGGTGGAGATGGTTGAGTTTGGCCATCAGACTCCGACATCTGAAGTGGGATAGCCTTAACACCAAACCATGACCGACGACCATTTGTGCACACTTTAAGAAACGCAGCATAGCAATATGATCGACGTTTTCAATGCAGTCAAAAGTGCCTAGTAAAGCTGTAAATAAATTCGTCATACTGCCTAAATTTAATCCCGACCCCACTGGCGCTAGTGCAGCTGCCACGGTGGATCTAATTTTAAAATTTAAATTTAAATTTAATTTTTAAATTTAATTTTAAAGAAAAGCTTTAAGGAAATCACTAGAAGGCGCCGCATTTTTGAAGGCAACGAAACACCAGCAGGTGAGTGCCTTTCGCTGTATGGAAGCCGGTTATTAATGATACTAATTTAAAAGTGGAAATCGATGACTATGGAAAAATTCGCCGTGTCGGTAGTTCTGGCGCACGTTGCCCATATTGACACACGACTCAAACGTACGGTTTATACAACCAACATCAGAACACGTAACGAATTGCAGAATGAATTTGCTTATGTTAAGAATAAAGAGCATTACGTTGAGAATACTTCTGCGGCCAAGAGACAACGCGCGCACGCCTTTTTTGGTGGCCGTTTGAGGAGTAACACTGCTAAGCCAAAACTGGGATCCAATCCGAATTCTGGACGTTCATCCGACCCAGGGACTAAAGCATTTACTTGCTATAAGGGTGGAGCTCCTGGACATTTTGCTTCGGCTTGTACTAAGAAAAAAGAATTAGCCAGTCATAATAAAATGGATGAGATGCGTGTAAACTTGTTCCAGGTTTGTGCCACGTTTGGAGAGTCGTATCCATTCTTCTTTGATTGTGGAACCGAGTGTTCCCTGGTAAAAGAGTTTGTGTCTCATAGACTTTCGGGCACACAAATCACTAATAATGTAGTTTTAAAGGGAATAGAAAAGAGTTTAGTGACAAAAACTATGCAAATATTCTCTAATGTTGTAATCAGTGGTTATTCTCTTGAAGTACTTTTTCACGTCGTTCTAAACAGTCACATAAATTATGATATTATAATCGGCCGAGAAATTTTAACTCAGAATTTTGGTGTAATGATAACAATAGATACTTTTGAATTATATAAGACAAAATCTGTGTACACTCTATTTGCTTTGAAAAATTGTGTCAGCCTTACCAATATTGATACCGAACTATGTGGTATGGATAAGTTAACTTTATCAGAAATTCTAAGCGAATTTTCAAATGCATTTATAAATGGCTTTCCAAAAAGCCAAAATCCACTACTGGAGAATTGGAAATTTGATTGATTGATACTAATAAGACTGTGCAAAGGCGGCCATATCAGCTTAGTATCGAGGAAAAAGGAATAGTAAGAGATAAAATTAGGGAATTATTGGCATCGAATATTATCCGATCCAGCATATCCATTTTTGCAAGTCCAATTTTAGTCAAAAAGAAAAATGGCTCTGATAGACTTTGCATAGATTATCGTGAGTTAAATGGCAATCTGAAAAATATCCCTTACCGCTAATTAACGACCAAATCTGTAGATTACGTGGGACAAAGTTATTTTCGCGTTTGGATATGGTTAGTGGTTTTCGCCAGTTCATAGGCCTGGATTCATATTTTCGGCAATTCGTACCACAGTTCTCTGAAATAATGAAACCGTTGAATGGTCTTACGTGTAAAAATAAAGAGTTCCAGTGGGGATTTAAACATGAGCAAATACGTCAATCGGTTATCAAAACATTAACATATGAGTGATAGTGATATTTGAACCTCAGTATTCAATCGAACTTTATACTCTTGCCAGTATGATTGATTATTGAGCTATTCTCCTTCACAATATTGATAACAAGCCCCGTGCCATTGAGTATTTTAGTAAACAAACACCACCTACATAGTCTCGGTATTTAACTCGATGAAGCATTTCCAAAATTATCTGCATGGCAGACATTTTATAGTTTTTACCGGTTGTATTGTAATCGTTGGTGGGCCTACATGCAGTCATTTGATTTCGATATTCAGTATAGATCGGGATCTAAAATGGCATGTTGATTTTCACTCACGTAATCCGTCACTAACTGAAATTCCTGAAATTCATATAAGTCTAGAAAATAAGTATGTTCTCTTGTCTGAAATAACAGACCACTAGCTCCTTGCAGAACAATATGTAACAGGCAGAAGGAGGCGTGGCAGACCCCACAAAGTATATATATTCTGACTCAGGATCACTAGCTGAGTCGATTGAGCCATGTCCGTCTGTCTGTCCGTTTGAACGTCTAGATCTCAGCTATTACAAAAGCTAGAGACACCATATTTCACATGAAGGTTCCTGAATACCATAGGTAGATTGAGTTTATTTTCAATTTTTGATGCCACGCCCACCGCCCACACAAATCGATCATTTTCGATTATCTGGAGAAGTATTGAAGCTACAGCTTTCTGCTTTAATAGGAGCATAAATGATTGCAATGTAAACCCACTTCCCAAATTACAATCCAATCGGACCATAAACTCAGAACTTATCCATGGTTTCGTTTTCCGTACTTCCACTGCTTGCGCCTGTGCTGCGCGTCGTAACGTCATCGTCACGATGCTTCATTTCGGCCATAGCGTGTGTAAAGATATGCCGTTTTCACAAGTAGATGGCGCTATTCAAAAATAGATCTAACTTAAACAATAGGTGGCGGATAAACTTGTGCAGCGTTTATTTGATGAAATTAAATGTGTGATAATTTGTTTCGAAACTGGCGAATGGTATCTTACTGTCGGGCATGCTCGACTGTAGGTTTCTTTACTTGTTTTTATACTATTGCAGATGGCATATTAATTTTGGGCAGAAGTTTGCAAAGCACCTTAGGAGACATCTTCGACCCTATCAAGTCTATAGTCAATAGTGGAATCGAGCTAGCCATGTCCGTCCGTCTGTTTCGACGCAAACGAGTCTCTCAGTTTTAGAGCTATCTTGATGAAACTTGGTATACATGATTCTTATTGCTTCACGCTGTAAATATGTATAAGTATAAGTATCGGTCAAGTTTTGTAATTATACCGGCTACTTAAAGAGTAGAAGGGTATTATAACTTAGTTCAAACCGAAAATGTATGTAACAGGCAGAAGGAGACATCTCCGACCCCATTAAGTATATATATTCGGGCTCAGTTGTGGACTGCAAAACGAACAGCAGTATTATGCTTTTAGGGGTTTGAGTCCCGCCTGCATCAAAAATTAAATGTGTGCAAAATTTTTTTTTTAGACCATGGATTTTAAAAAAATACATGGTCTATTGTGTTTGTCGAAGTGTGCGTAACAGGCATAAGGAGGCATATGCGACCCCATAAAGTATATATACTCTTGCTCAGAATCACTAGCCGAGTCGATTAAGCCATGTCTGTCTGTCCGTCCGTCCGTCTGTTCGTCTGTCCGTCTGTATGTACACCTACATATATCTCAGAAACTAAAAAAGCTAGAGTCACCAAATTTGGTGACAACACTCAAGTGCGTCATACGCTGTAAAATTCCTATTAAAATTTGGGACACGCCTACTTCCGCCCCGCAAATCGATAAACCGTATAGCAACCGCCTATATCCCAGAAGCTAAAAAAGCTTGAGCCACCAAATTTTGTGACAACACTTATGTAAATCGTGTGCTGTAAAATTTATAATAAACTTTGGGCCACGCCAACTTCCGCCCACCAAGCAGTGTTTTTTCTAAGCATTGTTTTTTTTTTGAAATGCCTGGACTGCTTGCCATCTAACTGAAAATAATGTGTTGTTTATTATTTTTCTTTAAAAAACACTTTACCACTAACAGTTTTCTAAATCTAATTTTTTACATAACCTTGAAAAATCCATCATCTTATACAGTCAACACTTGACTGTATTCGTTCTTACTTATTTAGTTTAGATTTTGACTATGCCTAAATATTGTAAGTCCATTGACTTTTACGGTCAAAATATGATTGTAGCCGTTCTTTATTGATTCGCAAATAATTTTGAAGTGCGAGCAGCTAAGTAGCGGGTATATTACAGTCGAGCACACTCGACTGTAGCTTTCTTACTTGTTTTTTAAGATATCGCCATTAAGTTTTCTCGATATCTGTCTAAGTATGTAATTAAAAGGCCGTGAAAATGTTATCGAAATTGGACAGTTATATCGAATATCAGTCATAGTCTGTCGGCCGACATAAATTTTTTTCAAGATTTTGCTTTGAAACTTTCCTCATATATGTCCAAGTATGTCCATAAAATGCTGTGCAAGATGCAGTTATATCATTATGCTGCCAGAGAACATATTGGCCAATTTAATGTGTAGATAAACTGCAATAGTATAAAGCCTTCGGTGTGTCGAAGGTAGGCGATCTTTCTTATTATACCCGCTACTCATAGAGTAGAAGGGTATTATAACTTTGTTCAAACCGAAAATGTATGGAACAGGCAGAAGGGGAGACATCTCCGAGCCCAAGAAGTATATATTCTGGGTCAGGATCAACAGCCGAGTCGATATAGCCATGTCCGTCTGTCCTTCCGTGTGAAAATCTAGATATCAGCTATTTTAAGAGCTAGAACTACCAAATTTGGTGACAAAATGTGTTATTATTGCACGCTGATCAAGTTTATTTTGTATTTTGGTGGCTGTCGGCAGCGCTGCTTGCAGTATTATGCCGAATAGTGTGTGCGTGTACGGTGGTGAAATGGGTTAAGTTGTGCACTGCAAAACGAAAAGTACTATTATGCATTTACGGGAGCGAGTCCCGCCCGCGTCAAAAATTAATTGTATGTAAGAGGCAGAGGGAGACGTTTCCGACCCCATAAAGTATATATATTCTGGCTCAGGATCAACAGCCGAGTCGACATTTCGACAGTCGAAATTTTAGCAGAAAACCTTACCGCTTACCGCTTTAAGGAACTCACTAGAAGGCGCCGCATTTTTGAAGGCAACAAAATACCAGCAATGCCCTTAATGGTAGCCCAAAAAACGGTGAGTGCCTTTCGCTGTATGAAAGTTGGTTATTAACGACACTAATGGAAAAGTGGAAGTCGATGACTACGGAACAAATCGCCGTGTCGGTAGTTCTGGCGCACGTTGCCAATATTCACACAAGACTGCAACGTAATGTTTATACAACCAACATCAGAACACGTAACGAATTGCAGAATGAGTTGCGGGCATTTGCTTTTGCTAAGAATAAAGAGTATTACTTTGAGAATACTTCTGCGGCCAAAAGACAACGCGCCCACGTCCCTATTATATGCCACTTTTGGTGGCCGTTTGAGGAGTAACACTGCTAAGCCAAAACAGGTGATCCAATTCAAATTCTGGACGCTCATCTGACGCAGGGACTAAGGTAATTACTTCCTATATATACCTGGACATTTTGCTTCGGCTTGTACTAAGAAAAAAGAATTAGCCAGTCATAATAAAATGGATGAGAGGCGTGTAAACTTGTGCCAGGTAGCCTATACATTTGGTACTTTGACTTCGTTTATTGAGTCGTATCCATTCTTCTTTGATTCTGGAACCGAGTGTTCGCTGATAAAACAGTTTGCGGCTTATAGGCTTTCGGGCACACGAATCAATAATATTGTACTTTTAAAGGGAATAGGAAAGAGTTTAGTGACAAATACTATGCAAATATTCTCTAATGTTATAATCAGTGGTTATTCTCTTGAAGTACTTTTTCACGTCGTTCTAAACAGTCACATAAATTATGATATAATCGGCCGAGAAATTTTAACTCAGAATTTTGGTGTAATGATAACAATAGATACTTTTGAATAATATAAGACAAAATGTGGGTACACCCTATTTGCTTTGAATAATTGTGTCAGCCTTACCAATATTGATACCGAGCTATGTGGTGTGGATAAGTTAACTTTATCAGAAATTCTAAGCGAATTTTCAAATGCATTTATAAATGAGTTTCCAAAAAGCCGAGTCTCTACTGGAGAATTGGAAATTTGATTGATTGATACTAAAAAGACTGTGCAAAGGCGGCCATATCAGCTTAGTATCGAGGAAAAAGGAATAGTAAGAGACAAAATTAGGGAATTATTGGCATCGAATATTATCCGATCCAGCATATCCATTTTTGCAAGTCCAATGCTTTTAGTCAAAAAGAAAAATGGCTCTGATAGACTTTGCATAGATAATCGTGAGTTAAATGGCAATCTGAAAAATATCCCTTACCGCTAATTAACGACCAAATCTGTAGGTTACGTGGGGCAAAGTTATTTTCGTGTGTGGATATGGCTAGTGGTTTTCACCAGATTCCTATAAACCCAAATTCAATAGAGCGAACAGCCTTTGTTACTCCAGAGGGCCAATTCGAATTTTTAGCTTGCTTGCCCCTTCCTATGCTATCATTTATATGGGTGATATTTTGATTACTGCTTAGACAAAAGAAGAGTCTTTGGACAGATTGAGCACAGTATTGAAAATCCTATCACAGTCTGGGTTTTCATTTAATGTGACTAAATGTTCATTCCTAAAATCAAGTGTAAAGTATCTTGGGTTTCTTATAAAGGATGCCAAAATTCGGCCCAATCCACGTAAACTACGAGCACCGTGTAATTTACCTCCTCCACGGTCCGTTACCTAAGTGAGACAGTTCATAAGCCTAGATTCATATTTTCGGCAATTCGTACCAAACTTCGCTGAAATAATGAAACCTTTGTATGGTCTTACGTTTAAAAATACATTATTCCAGTGGGGATCTGAACATGAGCAAATACGTCAATCGGTTATCAAAACATTAACAGATGAGTGATACTGTTATTTGAACCTCAGTATTCAAACTTAATACTCTTGCCAGTATGAATGGTTATGGAGCTATTCTCCTTCACAAAATTGATAACAAGCCCCGTGTCATTGAGTATTTTAGTAAACAAACACCGCCTACATAGTCTCGGTACCATTCTTACGAGCTCGAAACGTTGGCCGTATTTAACTCGATGAAGCATTTCCAAAATTATCTGCATGGCAGACATTTTATAGTTTTTACCGATTGTATTGTAATCGTTGGTGGGCCTACATGCAGTCATTTGATTTCGATATTCAGTATAGATCGGGATCTTAATAGGCTCATGTTGATTTTCTCTCACGTAATCCGCCACTAACTGAAATTCCTGAAATTCATGTAAGTCTAGAAAATAAGTGTGTTCTCTTGGCTGAAATAACAGTGGCTACTTTACTACTACTTATGAAATTTGCTCAAAAATGTTTTTTCGATAAATCCAAAGAAATGGTAAAACTTGGTGTCTCCCGGTTGTTCCTAGATCCTTTGGGTGGTCTGTAGTCCATGAGGCAATTGTACATCTTGGTTGGGAAAAAACATTGGACAAAATGTACGAATTATTGGTTTGAGAATATGGCAAAATATGTTCCATGGCATACCATACATATTGATATTACCGGTAAACTGAGTGGCAAAAAGGACCAAAAAGAATATCTCATAGTTCAAGTAGACGCGTTCACTAAATATTACAAATATTATCTATTTTTGGTCTTAGGCACGTATCATTAACCCTTGGAATAGTTAATTGGTAAAAAATGCAAGGCCTCTTAATATGTTACCTACTGTTGAAAAAAATAGTAAAGTTGATATTAATTTTGTAAGAAAATGGCGAATGAAAATATGGCAAAAAACGCTTTATACGAGAAAGTACGATTTGACAAATAAACGAACTTATAAATACTTGCATGTGTCTTTGAGAGGAATGCCAAAGGAAGAGATTCCCAGAGAACTAGACATGTATGATGATAATGATGACGTTGAAAGAGACGTTGGAGACCCATTGGTGGATTTCAATGAGGGTGAAAGAGTTGAAAGAGACACTGGAAATATATTGGTGGACTCTAATATAAATGTTGCCGCTGAAAGAGGCGTCATAGATTGGTTGGTGGATTCCAACTAGAAAACAGTATTGATGGCTACAATGCGGTATTCCAGTCATCACCGTAGTGTTGAGTTGCCAGCTCTAATGGGTACACGAGTTTAAGTGTTGACTTGTTTGTTGACTGGTGATTGAAATTTAGGTGAGTGTCCTGGATACGGTATAGCCTGAATATTTGGGAATTATCTGTTTACTGGGTACCAGAGTGCTCCACAAATATCATTTCATTAATTTGGACACTTGGCAAATAATAAAAATAAATTATATTAATTATACCCGCTACTCATAGAGTAGAAGGGTATTATAACTTTGTTCAAACCGAACATATATGTAACAGGCAGAACGAGACACCTCCGACCCCATAAAGTATATATATTCTGGCTCAGGATCAACAGCCGAGTCGATATAGCCATGTCCGTCTGTCCGTCTGTCCGTCCGTCCGTCTGTCCGTCTGTCTGTCCGTGTGAAAATCTAGATCTGAGCTATTATAAGAGCTAGAATTACCAAATTTGGTGACAAAATGTGTTACTATTGCACGCTGATCAAGTTTATTTTGGATTTTGGCCTCTCCCCCTTCCGTCCCTGTAAATCGAAAAAAATTAATTACAAGCGCATTTTTGATGCCATATTGTTCATTTTCGGACTACATGATAAATATAGCTAGCCAGATGATCTCTGAATTTGGTAACAATCGGATAATAAACACAGAAGTTATTCAGCTTAACGTTTTCCATCGCTGTAAGCAGCGCTGCCGGCAGCGCAAATTCTTTATTTGTACAGGAAATAACAAGAATGCCTTACAATGCAAATTTTTACAGTTGTTGGATAACAGCGTCCGTAGCTTAGTGGAAAAGCGATGAACTCCTGAACCGACAGGCCCGTCGTTCGATTCCCAGTTCATGCCGCTTAAGCTTTTTCTTTTTTTATACCCGCTACTCATAGAGTAGAAGGGTATTATAACTTTGTTCACACCGAATATGTATGTAACAGGCATAAGGAGGCATCTGCGACCCCATAAAGTATATATATTCTTGCTCAGGATCAACAGCCGAGTCGACATTTCGACAGTCGAAATGTCGAGGAAACGCAGTGGCCTTGCGTGAGGCACAGGAGGTGGAGATGGTTGAGTTTGGCCATCAGACTCCGACATCTGAAGTGGAATAGCCTCAACACCAAACCATGATCGACGACCATTTGTGTACACTTTTAGAAAAGCAGCATCGCAATGTGATCGACGTTTTAAATGCAATCAAAAGTGCCTAGTGAGGCTGTAAATAAATTCGTCATACTGCCTAAATTTAATCCCGACCCCACTGGCGCTAGTGCAGCTGCTTGGTATGTCACGGTGGATTTAATTTTAGCAGAAAACCCTCTGGATGGTGGTGCTTTGCTTACCGCTTTAAGCAAATCACTAGAAGGTGCCGCATTTTTGAAGGCAACGCCGTGTCGGTAGTTCTGGAGCACGTTGCCCACATTGACACAAGACTGCAACGTACTGTTTATACAACCAACATCAGAATACGTAACGAAGTGCAGAATGAGTTGCGAGCATTTGCTTTTGCATTACTTTGAGAATACTTCTGCGGCCAAAAGACAACGCGCACACGTCCCTATTAAATGCCACTTTTGGTGGCCGTTTGAGGAGTAACGCTGCTAAGCCAAAACAGGGATCCAATCCAAATTCTGGACGTTCATCCGACGCAGGGACTAAAGCAATTACTTGCTATAAGTGTGGAGCCCCTGGACATTTTGCTTCGGCTTGTAATAAGAAAATAGAATTAGCCGGTCATAATAAAATGTATGAGAGGCGTGTATCGGCCAGGTGGCCGATCCATTTGGTACTTTGACTTCGTTTGTTGAGTCGTTTCCAATATTCTTTGATTCTAGGACCGAGTGTTCGCTGATAAAAGAGTTTGTGTCTTATAGACTTCCGAATCAATAATATTTTAGTTTTAAAGGGAATAGGAAAGAGTTTAGTGGCAAATACTATGCAAATATTGGCCAATGGTATAATCAGTGGTTATTCTCTTAAAGTACTTTTTCACGTCGGTCTAAACAGTCACATAAGTTATGATATTATAATCGGCCGAGAAATTTTAACTCAGAATTTTGGTGTAATGATAACAATAGATACTTTTGAATTATATAAGACAAAACCTGTGTACACCCTATTTGCTTTGAATAATTGAGTCAGCTTTACCAATATTGATACCGAGCTATGTGGTGTGGATAAGTTAACTTTATCAGAAATTTTAAGTGAATTTTCAAATTTATAAATGGGTTTCCAAAAAGCCGAGTCACTAATGGAGAATTGAAAATTCGATTGATTGATCCTAATAAGACTGTGCAAAGGCGGCCATATCGGCTTAGTATCGAGGAAAAAGGAATAGTAAGGACAAAACTAGGCAATTATTGGCATCGAATATTATCCGCTCCAGCTGTTCCATTTTTGCAAGTCCAATTCTTTTATTCAAAGATATCGCTTAGATTATCGTTAGTTAAATGGCAATCTGAAAAATATCCCTTACCGCTAATTAAGGACAAAATCTGTAGGTTACGTTGGGCAAAGTTATTTTTGAGTTTGGATATGGCAAGTGGTTTTCATCAGATTCCTATACACCCAAATTCAATAGAGCGAACGGCATCCAGAGGGCCAATTTGAATTTTTAACTTTGCCTGTCGGCTTAAAAAATTTACCCTCTGTGTTTCAACGTGCGATTATGAAAGCGTTAGGTGACCTTGCCCTGATCCCACGACATATCCGACAAGTTACGTCAGAGCGACGCTAGAAGTCCACGACCTCCTACTTTTTCTATGCGCTAGGCATTGATCTCCATGATCAGCGCTTAGTGAAGCCGTAGTATGTTTCTATTTGAATACTACATCTACAAAAGTGCAGAAAAAGAGAGAAAGTGGCGCCCAACGTGGGGCGGCCGAGTCTGACCTGTTTAGGAGCAACAACAAGCAGCTGCTATTCAGTAAGACAGGATCGTTATCAGTTCGATATAGTTTAGACCTTGTAACCACATACACAGCACAAGCGATTAAACAAGGGCATAAATCCACATAGAAATTGCTCCAAGATCCATCCATAATCAACATTTTAAATTTTTTTTGCCTTGTATTTAATTCAATTCAATTTTATGTTTTGGTATTACGTATGCGTGTTTACAACTTGCTTCAGGAATAATGACCCTAATTCGAATAACCGGATTGGTCGACCGTAACGAAGCTAAGTCGCTAGTAATAGGCAGATCAATTAATTAAAAACGTAACTGGAAATTTAGAATATAATTCTTGCTATTAAGTGATAATGGATTTTCGCCATTTAGAATCTCGATTAAATTTCGAGTTCTCACGGAATAGTCGATTAACGTGAACCGAATCATAGTAGTAGGTGGATCCAAATAATTTCAGATTACAGGTAGCGAAAGTTTGGCAGGATATTCTGTGGAGAATACAAGTTATTGGAGAAGCTTCGTTTCTTGATCCAAAAGGAAAAACCTTACTTTAACATCCAACAGTTCCATTAGGTTACAATAGATGCACGTTATGTTTGAAAATAGGCGTTTAATAATAAAATAGTATGACATACTTATACTTGATGAACCTATTTAATAATAAATAAATAAAATTAAATTCGTATAACAGTCTAAGAATGTCAATACATCACAGCAACGAAGATTTGACAAGCACTTTGAGAGGAGCCGAGACATTTTGCAACATCTGTCACCAGCCTTTGAATGAAACTGATCGCACTGCAGTAACACCGTGCAGACATCCATTTCACCTTCGTTGTATAACCGAACATTTGAGAACTTTTCGTAAATGTCCAATATGTAGGCAAACATGCACTTTAGAATCTGAATTACTAGCCAACGATCACCAGATCTCAGCAGTAGCTAAATACAAGCTCGCGTTTAAATAACAGCAGCGCTAATACGGTTAATAATGCCAACGTAAGCAACACCAGAATGAATATTGATGACATTAATAACGCAATCCAAACTGCTATGCAGGTTCAGCAACAACAAATGCTGCAAAACTTGACGGCATACATACAAGCACAGCTGTCTTCCTTGAGTTTAGAATATCACATCACTTCTAACGTGCAAGAAACTAGAAACGACTTACTGAGTCAGTTACCACGAACAGTACCAATCTATAATACAATAAGTTCGAACCCAAACTCGAATAATAGTTGACATAGTCACCTCTCGACTAGGTCTTACACACAGGTTCAGCCTGAAAAAGTTCCAAACATCATTCAAAGTTGGCGCATCAAATTTGATGGAGTCAAAGATGGTCTTCATGCTGAAGAATTTCTCTACAGAGTTAAATCATTAGCACAGCAGAACTTAAATGGAGATTATCAACTTTTGTGTGTTTTTCGCGGTAAAGCCAACGAATGGTACTGGCAATACCACCGTTCCTGCAATTATTTCACTTGGGATGACTTTTGTAAGGAATTTATGCAGAAATTCAGGGATATCGAATCAGATATGGACATCTGGGAATCAATTAATAGTAGACATCAAGGAGATAAAGAATCATTTGATGAATATCACTTCCATGTAGAAAAAACTCGTTGGCAGATTGAAAAACAAGATCTTAGAAGAATCTTTTGTTCACCTTTTAATACGACATGCGAAATCCTCAGTTTGATATGAACTATTGCACCTTAACATAAAGACGTTGTCTCGACTGAGAAAGAAAAGAAATTCGCACTCATGATCAATATTGCAAGCAACTAAAGACTCATGCAGGGAAGGGTAGTGCAAATTCGCGTCCATTCATTTCTCGAATTGAGCAAGATTCTGAAGAATCGACAACAAAAGAAGTACTGGCAGTTCAGTACAAGCCACTAAAATGTTGCAACTGCGATAAAATAGGACACAGGTTTGAGGACTGTCTTGAGGCTCGCAGTATCTTCTATTTCGGGTGTGGTGCCAAAAACACCTATAAGCCCAAATGCAAGACATGTAATCCGTCGGAAAACCGACTGGCGGATGCGTCAGCCTAAACCTACCTGTCGCATCTAAAATTTCAAGGTCAGATTGTAGCACACAAACAGATCTCAGTTTAGAGTCCGGGTGCAATACACAACTCGCCAGATCTGACCCAACAAACAAAAACAAATATTTTCCAGCCATATCATATTCGTGCAGCACGATATCCAGCAGCTAAGCAACGTATCTTTGGTGATGTGTGCAGTTGCGAATGGCCACCAAAAAGTAGACGTTCAAATTCTCGCTTGCGCGCCTTTTGGAGAAATGAAAGAAATAGCCGGCGAAAGCTACTGTCTGCCATTTTTCTCAGCGATAGTGATATCAGATTATATACTAAACTAGAAATGTGTGACAAGAATTATGAAGCGTTCCTCAATTCTGGAGCCACAATTAGCTGCATCGGCAGCCAAGCGGCAAAAGATCTAATTAAACATCCAAAGCTTCATAAATGTTCCGGACGAATTCGAACTGCGAATAATTCAGAATGTACCGTAGTTGGCAAACTTATTATCGACATTACTTACCGAAACCAAAAAGCTCCAGTAGAATTCTTTTTAATACCAGATTTGAAGCAAGATAGATATCTAAGTATATACTTAGGCATAGGTTTCTGGAAAGATTTTGGTTTGTTAGATAAAATTACCGATATAACGCCAAAAATATCTAAACTTGACGTAGGTCGAGAAGACGATTTACCAGACACTTCAAAAAGACATAAACTCTCAATATCTCAGCAAAATAAACAGAATATAGTCATCAGCAAGCTACCATCTTATGAAAAAGAAGGCTTAGTTAGAACGCATTTAATAGAGCATAGCATCGACATAGGCGACGCTAAGCCTATTAAACAGCATCCTCAGTAGGCTACCTTCAGCACGTTTCATTACGGGACTAGACATGAAATACGCCTTCTGGCAAATTCCACTGGAGCAAAAATCTCGTCCGTATACTGCGTTCACTGTGCCAAATCGACCGCTATACCAGTACAAGGTCATGCCTTTCGGTTTGTGTAACGCGGCGCAAACTCTTTGCAGATTGATGGATCAAGTCATTCCTGCCCATCTGCGAACCACAGTATTTGTATATTTAGATGACCTTCTAGTTTTTTCATAAGATTTTAATTGACATATGAAGTTGTTAGAAGAAATCGCATCGTACCTTCGCCAGGCTAATTTAACGATAACATTGCCAAATCCAAGTTTTGCATGTTAGAGATAAAATACTAGAATTTGTTATAGGATACGGCCAATTAAAGGCAAGCAACTTAGAAGATTGTTAGGACTCTCAGGGTGGTACAGGCGTTTCGTTTGGAATTACGCAACGATCACCTGCCCACTTACCGATCTTGTAAAGAAGAACAAAATGTTTGATTGGAATCAGGACGCAGAAAGCGCTTTTAACTTGTTAAAATCCAAAGTAACAAGTGCACCCTTGTTAATGACACCTGATTTTTCGAAGCCTTTCGTTCTCCTTTGCGACGCAATTTTACATGGTCTTGGTTGTGTTCTTGCCCAAAAGAACGAAGACGGCATAGAATTGCCAATTGCATACATGTCTGAGAAATTAACGAAAGCTTAACGAAATTATACGGTAACCGAACTCGAATGTTTAGCGGTCATAAAGGGTATTAACAAATTCAGAGCTTATATAGAAGGCCAAGATCTCATGGTAGTTACAGATCATGCATCCTAAAATTGGCTTATGAAGCAAAAGGATTTGTTAGGACGTCTTGCCAGGTGGTCAAATAGATTGCAGGGTTTTTCTTTCACAATAACACATAGAAGCGGATCACATAATATTCCAGCTGACGCACTGTCACGGCGTGACGAAATTGATGTCAGTGAACTTTTCGACATCGGACCAATTATTGATTTGACTTCAAAAGAATTCCGTTCAGATGAATACCTCGATTTCATTAAGCGAATTAAAGTAAACCAATCAAGACAAGCAGATTTGAGAATATTAGATGATTTCGTCTATAAAAGGACCGAACATCCCACTGGCGACGCAATTCAAGAGTCAGAATCTTGGAAATTGTGGGTGCCTGTCAAATTAAGAAAAACAGTCCTGCATTGCGCACACTATCCCCCTGACTCGTCTCATGTTGGCATGAGCAAGTTAGCCGAAAAATTGAATGAAATCGATATTTCTATTGGCCCGGAATGATAGTCCAGATTCATAGTTATGTTGCAAAATGTTTTGTATGCAAGTTAACTAAAAGCCCAAACACCTTTCTCAGACCACCAATGGACAAACCCATGACTTCAGATAGGCCATTCGAAAAACTGTACATGGGTTTTCTAGGTTCCTATCCAAGATCTAAACATGGTAATATCAGACTTTTGATCACCGTATTTCATAACACGAAGTTCCATTTTCTTCACCCCTTAAAGAAATTTGCGTCTCATCGTATTTGTGATTATCTAGAGAACCATGTATTTTATACATTCGGCGTGCCCGAAACAATCTTAACAGATAATGGGTCACAATTCAGATCGAGGCATTTTAAAGCATTCTTTACACGTTTTGGCATATCGCATAGATGCACAGCTATTTACTCTCCCCAAGCAAACGCGAGCGAGCGATTAAATAGATTAGTTTTAGCCGCCATACGTGCATATATAGGCACAGACCATACGAAATGGGATCAGAATTTAAACAAAATCAGCGGCTCGCTG
Source organism: Zaprionus ghesquierei (assembly GCA_018904095.1). Taxonomy (NCBI): domain Eukaryota; kingdom Metazoa; phylum Arthropoda; class Insecta; order Diptera; family Drosophilidae; genus Zaprionus; species Zaprionus ghesquierei. The sequence continues at coordinate 87,974 of JAEIGP010000617.1, read as the reverse complement.
AGATCAAATTTGCATCGAAGCACAGGCTTTTCCCCATATTTCTTATGTTTCGGCCAGAATATGGTAATGAACGGACAAGATTATGTCAGAGGAAACCAATATTAGTATTACTGATAAGTTACTCTTAGCTCGAAGTAAAGCCAAAGAAAACATAGGTGATGCTCATGATGTTAATGCCAGGAGATATAACTTACGCAGTAGAACTGTTCATCTAAAAATAGGTGATATTGTTCGGGCTCGTAGTTTTGCGCAAAGTAACGCCGGGAAGAAGTTTAGCAGCAAATTGGCGCCAGTATTTAACAAAGCAACAGTAATCAGAAAGATAAGTCCTATTTATTATGAATTAGCTAACGAACACGAAAAGTCAATAGGAATATACCATTTGAAGGACATACAAACCTGATTCTTTTCCTTCTTCAGTTAATTCTGATTCTGATCCTTCTTCAGTTAACACCTTCTCGAGATGAGCCTCTCGCTGAAATTAACTGGGCTGTAGGGGTCAGTTAACAAATCCAATACGAAACTGTCCACGTACTGATAATCGAATTAAATACCGCATGCGATAAGGTTATCGTAAGAGATGAAAGCTCATTCACCTGCAATTCACCTCATTTGCTCTTCTCATTTGGTTGCCCTAATAGAAGAATAGGTTTAACATGTAACATAAATCTTACCTATACACTACAATCGAGGCGACGAAACTGAAGGGAAAAGATGAGATAAACATTTACAGTTAGTTATTCCATGAAGAGGTAATGCAAATTGGAAGAGAACTCCGCTACCTGAGCGAAAATTATTAAAGCACATGTTCGGTGCACAACGAAGCACAACGGCCTCAGCTCGCAGATGCATTAGTGCATTCTGAATTGCAAATACAAGTGGATACAATTAACCTTAAAACCTGCAAAGGTTAACACGCGCTAATTTATGTTTTATTTTCTGCAAAGTATATTTAAAACTCCGCGTAAATAATAGCATTGGATTATTGGGTGCAAGTGGTAAATCCGTGAAAAGGTGATATTAATTTTATCATACCTGAAATGTGTGTGTCTAACTTAGCGTTATTTCAAGCAGACCAGCATAATTTATATTGTTGCCGGCCGGTCTGCGATTAGTACTTTCGCGGATCAGCAGCATAAACGTAACGCCGCTGCGCAAAATCAGAAACCGGTCGGCCAATTGGTATTTAAGCGTCCCCATAACCTAAATTCTGGGAAGCGCACACTTGTGTATGCTGCAGAGAAGCTGCCTTCTTTTCGTGAAGGGCATCAAAAGTCCGGGTTGCGACCTCAAGGTGCATTTTCAAAAGCGAGAAGCATACTGGCTGCAGTTCTTGAAAGCTCTGCAGAACATTGACACTGGACGTACATAAGAAGATGCAAGATGTTTGTCTCTCACTCTAGCGCTTGGTAGATCTGTACGAATATATGCACATATACATATACACTAGCGCAATCATTTGGATCACGCATGTTATTGAGTTTTTAAAGAAAAACTCGTTTCATTTTTTTTTATATAAAATAAAAAGAAATATCAAATATTAATATCAATTTTTCTCTACACAATTAGATTAAGACACTTATATATATATATATATATATATATATATATATATATACATATATATATATATATATTTGTAAATGCAAATGCAACAATCATCGACTGTTTTCAAAATAAATATAAAGATTTTTAACAGCATCATCACCTGCATCTTCGAAGGGCCCAACGAACGCGCAAGGGAGGAATGTCTGTGAGTAAATGAAAGTAAGACATTATTATTTTATACAAAACAGTAATATTTTGAAACACAGTCTCAGATGTTGCCCTAGTGCACTAGTGGCATACCTAAATTAGCTAATTAAAAATAACACATATATTGCCCATTTTTTTTTTGCCATTATTGAATACCCTATATATTGTAGTTGTCATTCAACATATATATAGAAACAGATTCAGAGTAATGGTTAAGTAAAAAAAAACAACAATTGTTTGATTTTTACTTGAACACTTAATTTACTTCCAAAGTAGCTAAGGAAGAACCGGAGCCGTTGGATTATCACTTGGTCGGATAATGGGGTTTCAAAGTCAAAACGAGGCTTTGGTGAGACTACCTCATTGATAGTATACTCAGAACTGAGCGCTTGTAAGGGGACGTCTTCGCGTTTATATAGGCAAGCTTAAGAGCGAAATGTCTTAAAGAGAGTTTAAGCTGTGAGTTTTGGATCTCTCGTGAAGAGAGGGGCTCTCTTAAAATAGGAGGTAATTTGAGAATCCTGAGACAAGTGCGTGAACAGTGACTCGCGCAATAAGGTTTTATTATGTCAGTTGGCTTTATTATTTCAGTTGGTTCCCGTTTGGATTTGGGGGAGATTTGTTTATCGTTAAGATGTCAGAATTGGGGGAGAACTGTTTATCGTACAGATTTCAGAATTGGGGACAATTGTTTAGTTTATGATCTGTGGGAACAGTACTTTTGAAGTGTTTGGTGACTTGAAACGTGACCCTAGGGATGTGCGTTAATGGCCAAAGTTAATCAAAGGGCCCTTGTTCTTTGATTACAATTTGCGCTTAAAATTAAATGTGTTTAGTACTTAAATTTTAATATGTGTCCGTGAGTTTTACGATAATTCTCTTTGCTGTATTCTAATGTACAATTATAATATATGTGGTTGGGGAGTGGGTGTTGAATGGATATGTTACTATATATATACAATATATAACCTGTCAGTAGTTAAAGTTTGAGGTTACAATGAATTTATATATATTTAGCAAAGTTAAATTTTGAAATGTTAAACCTATTGTTGATCAAGATGATCAGTACGTCAAAGCGACGCTAGAGGTGCACGCCCTCCTACTTTTTCTATGCGCTAGGCATTCATCTCCATGATCAGCGCTCAGTGAGGCCGTAGTATGTTTCTATCTGAATACTACAATGTGGATCAAAAATGGCTCATGTTGATTTTCTCTCACGTAATCCGTCACTAACTAGGAAATAAGCGAGTTCTCTTGGCTGAAATAACAGACCACTAGCTCCTTGCAGAACAGCAAAGAGATTCAGAAACATCATCAATCATTTTGAAAATCCAAAACACTGAGCCTTGGAAAACACTTACGAAATTCGCTCAAAAATGCGTTTTCAATAAATCCAAAGAAATGGTAAAACTAGGTGTCTCGTCTATCTAGGTTGTTCCTAGATCCTTTAGGTGGTCTGTTGTCCATGAGAGTGCTCGACTGTAATATACCCGCTACCCAGCTGCTCGTACATCATTTATTTGCGGAACAAAACAAGTAAGAAAGCTACATTCAAGTGTGCTCGACTGTAATATACCCGCTACCCAGCTGCTCGTACATCAAAATTATTTGCGGAACAATAAAGAACGGCTACAATCATATTTTGACCGTAAAAGGCCATGGACTTACAATATTTATCCAAAGTCAAAGTCTAAAATAAAAAATAAAATTTTTTGCACACATTTAATTTAATAATAATTAATAGTTCTCTTCGTTATGCAGTCCACAACTTAACCTATTTCACCACCATACACGCACACACTATTCGACACAATGCTGCAAGCAGCGCTGCCGGCAAAAGGAGTAAAAAGTATTGAAAACGTATAACTTTTATTCAGGTACCAAAAAAATCCAAGATTTATCATTTAAACACTAAGAAAAATAATTCTACCTGTTGAAGACTATAAATCGAATACGTGCATGTAAAAAACAATATGTGCCCTTTGAATAATTCTTTATATACTTGAATTGAAAGTGTTCTAGAGCACTCTAACTTTTAATAAATTTTGTTAAAAAAACGACCGATAGGTTCTATGGTATCTATACGATGTATCGGTCCGTACCGGCTCGTTCCGACTTTTTTACAGCGGGCAGCAATAAGAAACATGTATACAAAGTTTCATGAAGGTTGCTCAAAAAGGGAGGCAACAACTTTTATTTGCAAAAAATAAGAAAAACAAAGTTACATTATGAGACCATTCGGAAATTCTTGCACGACAAAAACAAAGTCTGAATGCATGATGCGTGTTGTTGTTGCTATTTACAATCATAACTTAAACATTCAATTAAACAAAAAATAAAAATAAAAAAAAATAAGAAAAAGCTGCGCTCTAACAATCGCACACGTCTGATTTAAGAGACTGTCACTTCTCCACTTGTTAACAAAGTTCATTGTGAGCCATTAAAAAAATTTTAAATAAAATGCATGACCACCAATTAATGCATATTCAAAAATTAAAGTAAAAGTTCTTAAAAAAAAAAAAGAAAAAGCTCAAGCGGCATGAACTGGGAATCGCACCACGGGCCTGTCGGTTCAGGAGTTCATCGCTTTTCCACTAAGCTACTGAGGCTGTTATCGAACAACTGCAAAAATTTGCATTGTAAGGCATTCTTATTATTTCGTGTACAAACAAAGAATTTCTTATTATTTCCTGTACAAATATAGAATTTGCGCTGCCGGCAGCGCTGTTTACAGCTATGGAAAACGTTAAGCTGAATAACTTCTCTGTTTATTATCCGATTGTTACCAATCGGCTAGCTATAGTTATCATATAAACCGAAAATGAACAATATGGCATCAAAATTGCGCTTGTAATCAATGTTTTTTCGATTTACGGGGGCGGAAGGGGGCGTGGCCAAAATCCAAAATAAACTTGATCAGCGTGCAATAATAACACATTTTGCCACCAAATTTGGTAGTTCTACCTCTTATAATAGCTGAGATCTAGATTTTCACGGACAGACTGACAGACGGGCATGGCTATGTCGACTCGGCTGTTGATCTTGAGCCAGAATATATATACTTTATGGGGTCGGAGGTGTGTCCTTCTGCCTGTTACATACATTTTCGGTTTGAACAAAGTTATAATACCCTTCTACTCTATGAGTAGCGGGTATAAAAATATAAGAAAAAGGTGCGCTCTAATAATCGTACACAGCTGATTTAAGAGACTGTCACTTCTCCACTTGTTAACTAAGTTCATTGTGAGCGATTAAAAAAATTTTAAATAAAATGCATGACCACCAATTAATGCATATTCAAAAATTAAAGTAAAAGTTCTTAAAAAAAATAAAAAGAACAAGCTTAAGCGGCATGAACTGGGAATCGAACCACGGACCTGTCGGTTCAGGAGTTCATCGCTTTTCCACTAAGCTACTGACGCTGTTATCCAACAACTGCAAAAATTTGCATTGTAAGGAATTCTTATTATTTCCTGTACAAATAAAGAATTTGCGCTGCCGGCAGCGCTGCTTACAGCTACGGAAAAAATAGGTGACATGGTTCGGGCCCGTAGTTTTGCGCAAAGGAACGCCGGAAAGAAGCAACTGTAATCAGAAAGATAAGTCCTATTTATTATGAATTAGCTAACGAACACGAAAAGTCAATAGGAATATACCATTTGAAGGACATACAAACCTGATTCTTTTCCTTCTTCAGTTAATTCTGATTCTGATCCTTCTTCAGTTAACACCTTCTCGAGATGAGCCTCTCGCTGAAATTAACTGCGCTGTAGGGGTCAGTTAACAAATCCAATACGAAACTGTCCACGTACTGATAATCGAATTAAATACCGCATGCGATAAGGTTATCGTAAGAGATGAAAGCTCATTCACCTGCAATTCACCTCATTTGCTCTTCTCATTTGGTTGCCCTAATAGAAGAATAGGTTTAACATGTAACATAACTCTTACCTATACCCTACAATCGAGGCGACGAAACTGAAGGGAAAAGATGAGATAAACATTTACAGTTAGTTATTCCATGAAGAGGTAATGCAAATTGGAAGAGAACTCCGCTACCTGAGCGAAAAATATTAAAGCACATGTTCGGTGCACAACGAAGCACAACGGCCTCAGCTCGCAGATGCATTAGTGCATTCTGAATTGCAAATACAAGTGGATACAATTAACCTTAAAACCTGCAAAGGTTAAGACGTGCTAATTTATGTTTTATTTTCTGCAAAGTATATTTAAAACTCCGCGTAAATAAAAGCATTGGATTATTGGGTGCAAGTGGTAAATCCGTGAAAAGGTGATATTAATTTAATCATACCTGAAATGTGTGTGTTTAACTTAGCGTTATTCCAAGCAGACAAGCATAATTTATAGCGGATCAGCAGCATAAACGTAACGCCGCATAACCGTCCCCAAAACCTAAATTCTGGGAAGCGCACACTTGTGTATGCTGCAGAGAAGCTGCCTTCTTTTCGTGAAGAGGATCAAAAGTCCGGGTTGCGACCTCAAGGTGCATTTTCAAAAGCGAGAAGCATACTGGCTGCAGTTCTCGAAAGCTCTGCAGAACATTGACACTGGACGTACATAAGAAGATGCAAGAAGTTTGTTTCTCACTCTAGCGCTTGGTAGATCTGTACGAATATATACACATATACATATACACTAGCGCAATCATTTGGATCACGCAAGTTATTGAGTTTTTAAAGAAAAACTCTTTTCATTTTTTTTTATATAAAATAAAAAGAAATATCAAATATTAAATTCAATTTTTCTCTACACAATTAGATTAAGACACTTATATATATATATATATATATATATATATATATATATATATATATATATATATATATATATATATATATATATAGAAACAGATTCAGAGTTATAGTTAAGTAAAAAACTTGACTTTTACTTGAACACTTCATTTACTTCCAAAGTAGCTAAGGAAGAACCGGAGCCGTTAGATTATCACTTGGTCGGATAATAGGGTTTCAAAGTCGAAACGAGGCTTTGGCGAAACTAACTTTATTGATAGTATACTCAGAACTGAACGCTTGTAAGGGGACGTCTTCGCGTTTATATAGGCAAGCTTAAGAGCGAAGTGTGTTAAAGAGAGTTTTAGCTATGAGTTTTGGTTCTCTCGTGCACAGAGGGGCTCTCTTAAAATAGGAGGTAATTTGAGAATCCTGAGACAAGTGCGTGAGCGGTGACTCGGGCAATAAGGTTTTATTATTTCAGTTGGCTTTATTATTTCAGTTGGTTCCCGTTTGGATTTGGGGGAGATTTGTTTATCGTTAAGATATCCGAATTGGGGGAGAATTGTTTATCATTAAGATTTCAGAATTGGGGACAATTGTTTATTTTATGATCTGTGGGAACAGTACTTTTGAAGTGTGGGGTGACTTGAAACATGACACTAGGCATGTGCGTTAATGGCCAAAGTTAATCGAAGGGCTCTTGTTCTTTGATTACAATTTGCGCTTAAAATTAAATGTGTTTAGTACTTAAATTTTAATATGTGTACGTGAGTTTTACAATAATTCTCTTTCTTATATTCTAATGTACAATTATAATACATGTGGTTAGGGTGTGGGTGTTGAATGGATATGTTACTTCCCCATCCTTAAGAAAAAAGCCTGTCCTCAGGCGTGAATTGTGGGATATAATACGGGAGAATTTACAATGGGTAAATTATTTTGTTTCGGGATTTATAATAGTTTCGTTTTCTGATGTTTGTTTTTTTGAATTTTACAATCAATTTTTGGGGTATAGTTTTGTATTTATAAATGAAGTACAATATTAAGAGTGTGACTATTATGGTTAATGCTGTAAGTGTTATTATTTGAAAGATATTATTCGATTGGGTGTGTTGTTCAATTATTTCTTTTGCTTGAATGTATTCGAGTGGTTCGAGTTTTGTTACATTATTGTTTACATAGACGGTTTGGGTATAATCTAACATCGTGTTGGTGATAAGTATTTCTTCTAATTGAACAGAACAATTGAATGCTTTTATCATATTATTGCTTTTTATTATAATTTCCCTATTAATAGAGTTTTTATTTAGAATGGTCTTTGGAAGGTTCCAAGTTGTGATTATATTAGGTTCAACATATTTTATTTCGAATTCAGAATGTGTTTTGCTGTATCTACATTGAGTTGTGACCTGATTTAGTATACCTGCGATACATTTATTTATGACTAAGCTTTGAGAGTTTGCTGTGTATGTTTGATTATTATGTGAAAAGTATTTGTCGTGTATTGTTTCGGTTAATATGTTATCTTTTTCGTCTGGGTATGGTACTATTTCAAATACTGGTTTTTTAATTATTTCTCTTGGAATTTGGGATATTATCAGAATTTCGTTTGTGTCAGCTTTAAGCCAAGTAGATGTTTTAATGTTAAGAAGTTTTTCAGAATTTACGTGGGTTAATGAATCATGTTTCAGAAGTTTAGGGTTAAAGATACCTAGGCGTGTCAGTTGCATACCAAGTTCTATGTCTTCTACGTATTCGGTGAATTGTTGTAAATTGAAAATTATTAAAGCTAACATTTGATCTCCGTCAAAAATATTATTTAAATGGTTAGTTAGTTCAATTCCTTCATTTATGGCTTCTATTACGTGGTTAAGCTCACTGATTTGTACATTATTTTTAAAAATGTCACCTATTTGTTGTTGTAATTCTTCCTTGTCTTCTTGATCTAACGTACCAAATAAGTATTTGTAAATGGATCCCATAAAATTAACAAGACCGCGTTTACTGCGTTTTGCGATTCTTATACCATTCATTTCTCTATGGAGTTTTTCTAATAGGTACTGAATTTGTGGTAAATTTTCAAATGATTGGGCTTGTTTGATAAGTTCTTTGTAAGTGTTTTCGGTTTTGGTTTAATTAATAGATAGGTAATGATATTCGTAGTTAATAGGCAAATCAATCGATCCAGTTTGAAAAATAAGGTAACCGGTTTTGGCATGGATGGGGGTTACTTCTAGGTTCTGTGTATTAACTGTCGATAGGAGGCATATCATAAATATTATGTTTGGGAGAATGCCTGGAATTATCGGTATTATATTTACTTTTATTAATTTTCTTTTTCTTTTTAAACTTAGATTTATAATGTATGATTTTTCTACCTCTATTTGTTTCTTCATAATGTTTATCATCTATTTGTCTTATGTTACCTGTCTTTTTGAATGGGGTAGTCGTTTTTGATCTAACTAGAGGGGATTCTTTGAAGTTGGTGTCTATACCGAAGTCTTGTCTATTTTTATTTAGTTTGTCGATTTTGTTTATCTTATTTTGTTGTGTATTATATGCAGGGGTTCCTGCAAAAATGAAGATTTCTGCTGGTGTTCGACCAGTTGTGTTGTGTTTTGTTTTGTGGTTGTATACGTAAAGTATTTTCTCAAATTTGGTGAATTGGTTTTCGGGTTCATTTTCGCGGGTTACTTCTAGGTTCTGTGTATTAACTGTCGATAGGAGGCATATCATGAATATTATGTTCGGGAGAATGCCTGGAATTATCGGTATTATATTTACTTTTATTAATTTTCTTTTTCTTTTTAAACTTAGATTTATAATGTATGATTTTTCTACCTCTATTTGTTTCTTCATAATGTTTATCATCTATTTGTCTTATGTTACCTGTCTTTTTGAATGGGGTAGTCGTTTTTGATCTAACTAGAGGGGATTCTTTGAAGTTGGTGTCTATACCGAAGTCTCGTCTATTTTCATTTCGTTTGTCGAAAGAAAAAAGCCTGTCCTCAGGCGTGAATTGTGGGATATAATACGGGAGAATTTACAATGGGTAAATTATTTTGTTTCGGGATTTATAATAGTTTCGTTTTCTGATGTTTGTTTTTTGAATTTTACAATCAATTTTTGGGGTATAGTTTTGTATTTATAAATGAAGTACAATATTAAGAGTGTGACTATTATGGTTAATGCTGTAAGTGTTATTATTTGAAAGATATTATTCGATTGGGTGTGTTGTTCAATTATTTCTTTTGCTTGAATGTATTCGAGTGGTTCGAGTTTTGTTACATTATTGTTTACATAGACGGTTTGGGTATAATCTAACATCGTGTTGGTGATAAGTATTTCTTCTAATTGAACAGAACAATTGAATGCTTTTATCATATTATTGCTTTCTATTATAATTTCCCTATTAATAGAGTTTTTATTTAGAATGGTCTTTGGAAGGTTCCAAGTTGTGATTATATTAGGTTCAACATATTTTATTTCGAATTCAGAATGTGTTTTGCTGTATCTACATTGAGTTGTGACCTGATTTAGTATACCTGCGATACATTTATTTATGACTATGCTTTGAGAGTTTGCTGTGTATGTTTGATTATTATGTGAAAATTATTTGTCGTGTATTATTTCGGTTAATATGTTATCTTTTTCGTCTGGGTATGGTACTATTTCAAATACTGGTTTTTTAATTATTTCTCTTGGAATTTGGGATATTATCAGAATTTCGTTTGTGTCAGCTTTAAGCCAAGTAGATGTTTTAATGTTAAGAAGTTTTTCAGAATTTACGTGGGTTAATGAATCATGTTTCAGAAGTTTAGGGTTAAAGATACCTAGGCGTGTCAGTTGCATACCAAGTTCTATGTCTTCTACGTATTCGGTGAATTGTTGTAAATTGAAAATTATTAAAGCTAACATTTGATCTCCGTCAAAAATATTATTTAAATGGTTAGTTAGTTCAATTCCTTCATTTATGGCTTCTATTACGTGGTTGAGCTCACTGATTTGTACATTATTTTTAGAAATGTCACCTATTTGTTGTTGTAATTCTTCCTTGTCTTCTTGATCTAACGTACCAAATAAGTATTTGTAAATGGATCCCATAAAATTAACAAGACCGCGTTTACTACGTTTTGCGATTCTTATACCGTTCATTTCTCTATGGAGTTTTTCTAATAGGTACTGAATTTGTGGTAAATTTTCAAATGATTGGGCTTGTTTGATAAGTTCTTTGTAAGTGTTTTCGGTTTTGGTTTAATTAATAGATAGGTAATGATATTCGTAGTTAATAGGCAAATCAATCGATCCAGTTTGAAAAATAAGGTAACCGGTTTTGGCATGGATGGGGGTTACTTCTAGGTTCTGTGTATTAACTGTCGATAGGAGGCATATCATGAATATTATGTTCGGGAGAATGCCTGGAATTATCGGTATTATATTTACTTATATTAATTTTCTTTTTCTTTTTAAACTTAGATTTATAATGTATGATTTTTCTACCTCTATTTGTTTCTTCATAATGTTTATCATCTATTTGTCTTATGTTACCTGTCTTTTTGAATGGGGTAGTCGTTTTTGATCTAACTAGAGGGGATTCTTTGAAGTTGGTGTCTATACCGAAGTCTTGTCTATTTTTATTTAGTTTGTCGATTTTGTTTATCTTATTTTGTTGTGTATTATATGCAGGGGTTCCTGCAAAAATGAAGATTTCTGCTGGTGTTCGACCAGTTGTGTTGTGTTTTGTTTTGTGGTTGTATACGTAAAGTATTTTCTCAAATTTGGTGAATTGGTTTTCGGGTTCATTTTCGCTTGTTATTATTCTTAGTTTTTCATTGACAGTTTTATGAAATCTCTCAATATCAGAAATTCCATTTTTACTGGTTGTTATGTTTAGGTTTACTCCTTCTGATTCTAACCAGAGTTTAAGTGCGGTGCACATGAAAGCGGAGTCTTTGTCGGCTTTTATTTCTAAAGGCTTACCCATGTCGTTAAATATGCGCAGAATAGCTCTTTTGGCTTCGAGCCAATCTCGACTGTTTACTTCTATCAAGGAGGCGTATTTAGAATAAATGTCAATACATGATAGGAATTGTTTATTATTTATTAAGTAGAAATCCATGACATACTTGTCTCTGGGGTTGTTTCGAAGGCTAACTTTGTATTTCTATGTTCGGTTTTAGCGATGTTACAGATCTCGCATTCATTTATAATGTTTTGAATGAGTTTTTGGTAATCGGGGTAATAATAAAGTTCTTTGAACTGAAGTGTAAGTTTTTCTATGCCAGGGTGTAATAATTCTTTATGTGTTTTGAGAATGATTTCCTTGAATTGGGCGTATGTTTGAATATCTATTAGTTTAACACTAGTCTTCATAACTTTAGTAAAATTGTCGGGACTTATGATTTGAGTATACGCATTCTGAAAGACTTGAAAGTCAATTTCGTTAGGGAAGTAAATGACACTTTTTTTAGTGCAGAGGTATTCTTTGATTAGGTCTTTGGCAAGGGTATCTGTCATTTCTTTATAACTAATTTTTATTCTGGTTCTATGAAAGTATTTTATTACTTGGACTTCGTCATGATCGTCTCTTATGAATTCTAATTGTCTTGTGTAATAGTTAAGGGATCTTTCGGTTATTGGAATATAACTCTGATTGTCTTCTTGTGCGCTATGCACTGTCGCTGCTGTAGCAAGGGAAACTGTGTCGTCTTCTCCTAGAAAGTTTTCTTGAATTTGAATTCTGGATAGGGCATTGGCCACATGATTTTCTTTACCAGGTGGTAAGTATTGGATATTATAGTCATATTCGTTCAATTTTATTTTCCATCTCTGTAACTTCATATTAGGATCTTTTATGTTGCTTAGCCATACGAGTGGTCTGTGATCGCTTAATATGTCGAATTTTCTTCCGAATAGGTAGCCAGATGATCTTAAAGTATTTTGTTGCCCATACTATGGCTAATAGTTCCTTTTCTATTGCCGAATAGTTGAGCTCATGCATGTTTAGAGTTCTGCTCGCATAGCAAATGGGTTTATGCTCTTGGGATAATACGGCTTCTATGGCTATATTACTTGCATCTGTTGTAAGTGAAAATTTCTGTTCAAAGTTAGGGTATATTAGAATCGGATCGGACGTGATGAGTACCTTTAGTTTTTCAAAGGCGGATATGTAATCGTCATCCTTTGTATTAATAATTGCTGCTTTTTTAAGTTTGAGTGTCATGGGTTTTGCTATTTTTGCAAAATTCGGAATGAACTTACGGTAAAATCCGCAGAGTCCGAGAAAAGATTTTATTCCTTTTGTGGTTTTAGGAATGGGGAAATTGACAATTGACGCCGCATAACCGTCCCCATAACCTAAATTCTGGGAAGCGCACACTTGTGTATGCTGCAGAGAAGCTGCCTTCTTTTCGTGAAGGGCATCAAAAGTCCGGGTTGCGACCTCAAGGTGCATTTTCAAAAGCGAGAAGCATACTGGCTGCAGTTCTCGAAAGCTCTGCAGAATATTGGCACTGGACGTACATAAGAAGATGCAAGATGTTTGTCTCTCACTCTAGCGCTTGGTAGATCTGTACGAATATATACACATATACATATACACTAGCGCAATCATTTGGATCACGCAAGTTATTGAGTTTTTAAAGAAAAACTCTTTTCATTTTTTTTTATATAAAATAAAAAGAAATATCAAATATTAAATTCAATTTTTCTCTACACAATTAGATTAAGACATATAGCATATATAATATATAGCAACAGATTCAGAGTTATGGTTAAGTAAAAAAAAACAACGATTGTTTAATTTTTACTTGAACACTTTATTTACTTCCAAAGTAGCTAAGGAAGAACCGGAGCCGTTAGATTATCACTTGGTCGGATAATAGGGTTTCAAAGTCGAAACGAGGCTTTGGCGAAACTATCTCTATTGATAGTATACTCAGAACTGAACGCTTGTAAGGGGACGTCTTCGCGTTTATATAGGCAAGCTTAAGAGCGAAGTGTGTTAAAGAGAGTTTTAGCTATGAGTTTTGGTTCTCTCGTGCAGAGAGGGGCTCTCTTAAAATAGGAGGTAATTTGAGAATCCTGAGACAAGTGCGTGAACGGTGACTCGGGCAATAAGGTTTTATTATTTCAGTTGGCTTTATTATTTCGGGAGGAGGGAGGAATGTCTGTGAGTAAATGAAAGTAAGACATTATTATTTTATACAAAACAGTAATATTTTGAAACACAGTCTCAGATGTTGGCCTAGTGCACTAGTGGCATACCTAAATTAGTTAATTAAAAAGAAAACATATATTGTCCATTTTTTTTTTGCCATTATTGAACACCCTATATATTGTAGTTGTCATTCAACATATATATAGAAACAGATTCAGAGTAATGGTTATGTAAAAAAAAACAACAATTGTTTGATTTTTACTTGAACACTTAATTTACTTCCAAAGTAGTTAAGGAAGAACCGGAGCCGTTGGATTATCACTTGGTCGGATAATGGGGTTTCAAAGTCAAAACGAGGCTTTGGTGAGACTACCTCATTGATAGTATATTCAGAACTGAGCGCTTGTAAGGGGACGTGTTCGCGTTTTTATAGGCAAGCTTAAGAGCGAAGTGTCTTAAAGAGAGTTTTAGCTGTGAGTTTTGGCTCTCTCGTGAAGAGAGGGGCTCTCTTAAAATAGGAGGTAATTTGAGAATCCTGAGACAAGTGCGTGAACGGTGACTCGGGCAATAAGGTTTTATTATGTCAGTTGGCTTTATTATTTCAGTTGGTTCCTGTTTGGATTTGGAGGAGATTTGTTTATCGTTAAGATATCAGAATTGGGGGAGAATTGTTTATCGTACAGATTTCAGAATTGGGGACAATTGTTTAGTTTATGATCTGTGGGAACAGTACTTTTGAAGTGTTTGGTGACTTGAAACATGACCCTAGGGATGTGCGTTAATGGCCAAAGTTAATCAAAGGGCTCTTGTTCTTTGATTACAATTTGCGCCTAAAATTAAATGTGTTTAGTACTTAAATTTTAATATGTGTACGTGAGTTTTACAATAATTCTCTTTGCTGTATTCTAATGTACAATTATAATATATGTGGTTGGGGAGTGGGTTTTGAATGGATATGTTACTATATATATACAATATATAAGCTGTCAGTAGTTTATGTTTGAGGTTACAATGAATTTATATATATTTAGTAAAGTTAAATTATGAAATGTTAAACCTTTTGTTGATGAAGATGATCAGATAGTTTATGGATTATGGTCCGTCTAAATGAAGTTATAATGTAATTAGCATACTAAGAAATTTAAAGAGGTAAATCTTAAGCAGTTAGACATGTGCGAATTTTTGAAAAAACAAAAAAACAAATTTCATAAGTCCAGATGGTATACGACCCAACAAAAACCAGTAAGAAAGCTACATTCAAGTGTGCTCGACTGTAATATACCCGCTACCCAGCTGCTCGTACATCAAAATTATTTGCGGAACAATAAAGAACGGCTACAATCATATTTTGACCGTAAAAGGCTATGGACTTACAACATTTATGCAAAGTCAAAATCTAAAATAAAAAAAAACATTTTATTTCATTTAATTTTTGATGCGGGCGGGACTTTTACCCGTAAATGCATAATAGTACTGTTCGTTTTGCAGTCAACAACTTAACCCATTTCACCACCGTACACGCACACAAGATTCGGCACAATGCTGCAAGCAGCGCTGCCGGCAGCGCTGCTTACAGCTATGGAAAACGTTAAGCTGAATAACTTCTGTGTTTATTATCCGATTGTTACCAAATTTTTAAAAATCATCTGGCCAGCTATAGTTATAATGTAAACCGAAAATGAACAATATGGCATCAAAATTGCGCTTGTAATCAATGTTTTTTCGATTTACGGGGGCGGAAGGGGGCGTGGCCAAAATCCAAAATAAACTTGATCAGCGTGCAATAATAACACATATTGTCACCAAATTTAGTAGTCCTAGCTCTTATAATAGCTGAGATCTAGATTTTCACACGGACAGACAGACGGACAGACGGACATGGCTATATCGACTCGGCAGTTGATCCTGAGCCAGAATATATATACTTTATGGGGTCGGAGATGTCTCCTTCTGCCTGTTACATACTTTTTCGGTTTGAACAAAGTTATAATACCCTTCTACTGTAGGAGTTTCGGGTATAAAAACGACCGGTTCTATGGCATCTATACGATGTATAGGTCCGTACCGGCTCGTTCCGACTTATTTACAGCGGGCAGCAATAAGAAACATGTATACAAAGTTTCATGAAGGTAGCTTGAAAAGGGAGGCAAAAACTTTTATTTGCAAAGAATAAGAAAAGTTCGATCTCCCCCACCATGACACGTATGCATGCGGAATCGAACCTTAGACCCATTACCTAAGAGGTCCACCACTTCTCCATTCGGTCATTAAGCCATTACGCAAATTTTGACAAAGTTACATTATGAGACCATTCGGAAATTCTTGCACGACAAAAACAAAGTCTGAATGCATGATGCGTGTTTTTTTTGATATTTATTCTCATAACTTAAACATATAATTAAATAAAAAATAAAAATAAAAAAATATAAGAGAAAGCTGCGCTCTAACAATCGCACACAACTGATTTAAGAGACTGTCACTTCTCCACTTGTTAACTAAGTTCATTATGAGCCATTAAAAAATTTTAAATAAAATGCACGACCACCAATTAATCCATATTCAAAAGTTAAAATATTAGTTCTTAAAAAAAACAAGTAAGAAAGCTACAGTCGAGTGTGCTCGACTGTAATATACCCGCTACCCAGCTGCTTGTACATAATTTATTTGCGGAACAAAAAAACGGCTACAATCATATTTTGACCGTAAAAGGCTATGGACTTATAATATTTATGCAAAGTCAAAATATAAAAAAAAAAAACCTTTTTGCACACATTTAATTTTTGATGCGGGCGGGACTCGAACCCGTAAATGCATAATAGTACTGTTCGTTTTGCAGTCCACAACTTAACCCATTTCACCACCGTACACGCACACACGATTCGGCACAATGCTGCAAGCAGCGCTGCCGGCAGCGCTGCTTACAGCTATGGAAAACGTTAAGCTGAATAACTTCTGTGTTTATTATCCGATTGTTACCAAATTTTCAAAGATCATCTGGCTAGCTATAGTTATCATGTAAACCGAAAATGAACAATATGGCATCAAAATTGCACTTGTTATCAATGTTTTTTCGATTTGCGGGGGCGGAAGGGGGCGTTGCCAAAATCCAAAATAAACTTGATCAGCGTGCAATAATAACACATATTGTCACCAAATTTGGTTGTCCTAGCTCTTATAATAGCTGAGATCTAGATTTTCACACGGACAGACAGACGGACATGGCTATATCGACTCGGCTGTTGATCCTGAGCCAGAATATATATACTTTATGCGGTCGGAGGTGTCTCCTTCTGCCTGTTACATACATTTTCGGTTTGAACAAAGTTATAATACCCTTCTACTCTATGAGTAGCGGGTATAAAAAGACACCTTCGAATTCGCAAGAGTAATAATAAAATAGGTTACTCTGACCCAGAATATATATATATATTGAACAAAGTAATAATACCCTCTATGAGTAGCGGGTAAAAAAAGCTTAAGCTGCATGAACTGGGAATCGAACCACGAGCCTGCTTACAGCTATGGAAAACGTTAAGCTGAATAACTTCTGTGTTTAGTATCCGATTGTTATCAAATAAGAGATCATCTGGCTAGCTATAGTTATTATATAAACCGAAAATGAACAATATGGCATCAAAATTGCGCTTGTAATCAATTTTTTTCGATTTACAGGGGCAGAAGGGGGCGTGGCCAAAATCCAAAATAAACTTGATCTGCGTGCAATAATAACACATACTGTCACCAAATTTGGTAGTTCGAGCTCTTATAATAGCTGAGATCTAGATTTTCACACGGACAGACAGACGGACAGACGGACATGGCTATATCGACTCGGCTGTAGATCCTGACCCAGAATATATATACTTTATGGGGTCGGAGGTTTCTCCTTCTGCCTGGTTCATACATTTTCGGTTTAAACAAAGTTATAATACCCTTCTACTCTATAAGTAGCGGGTATAAAAAGACACCTTCGAATTCGCAAGAGTAATAATAAAATAGGTTACTCTCAATTAAACAAAAGAGAGCTGACTGTACTTATAACAAACAGTAAATACATAAAAAACAAATCAAAAATCGCATTATCAGTTGATAATCTATCCCAACTGCTACGACAAATACGTCAAGTGCCGCAGTTCTCTGGACGGCCAAACTTTGCAGACCAACGTAATAACAACAACGAACAGTTCCACGAAGATCAATTACAGTATACACAAAACGAGATTTATACAAATCAGCAAATTCAACAAGCCAAAAATTTTCCAATACCAGCCTGGGAACACACCAATACATAGAGATCATGTTCAATAATCACAAATATCGATGCATAGTAGACATTGGTTCATCAATAAACATGTTGAACTCAAACTTTTTCAATTTTCAAGTTCATGAGAAAAAAAAACTTACTAACTGCCAGCAGTGCTGCTTACAGCGGTGGAAAACGTTAAGCTGAATACTTTCTGTGTTTATTATCCGATTGTTACCAAATTCAGAGATCACCTGGCTAGCTATAGTTATCATATAAACCGAAAATGAAATGAAATATGACATCAAAATTGCGCTTGTAATCAATTTTTTTCAATTTACGGGGTGGAAGGGGGCGTGGCCAAACAAAGTTATAATACCCTTCTGGTTGAACAAAGTTATAATACCCTTCTACTCTATGAGTAGCGAGTATAGCAAACATTGCCTCGTATATTAAGATGATGTTATCATCTACTCAATATCCCTCATTGAGTACCTGAACTCACTGAGGAAAGATTTTCAGAAATTTAAAGAGGCAAATCTTAAGCAGTTAGACATGTGCGAATTTTTGAAAAAACAAAAAAACAAATTTCATAAGTCCAGATGGTATACGACCCAACAAAAACCAGTAAGAAAGCTACATTCAAGTGTGCTCGACTGTAATATACCCGCTACCCAGCTGCTCGTACATCAAAATTATTTGCGGAACAATAAAGAACGGCTACAATCATATTTTGACCGTAAAAGGCTGTGGACTTACAACATTTTTGCAAAGTCAAAATCTAAAATAAAAAAAAACATTTTATTTCATTTAATTTTTGATGCGGGCGGGACTTTTACCCGTAAATGCATAATAGTACTGTTCGTTTTGCAGTCAACAACTTAACCCATTTCACCACCGTACACGCACACAAGATTCGGCACAATGCTGCAAGCAGCGCTGCCGGCAGCGCTGCTTACAGCTATGGAAAACGTTAAGCTGAATAACTTCTGTGTTTATTATCCGATTGTTACCAAATTTTTAAAAATCATCTGGCCAGCTATAGTTATAATGTAAACCGAAAATGAACAATATGGCATCAAAATTGCGCTTGTAATCAATGTTTTTTCGATTTACGGGGGCGGAAGGGGGCGTGGCCAAAATCCAAAATAAACTTGATCAGCGTGCAATAATAACACATATTGTCACCAAATTTAGTAGTCCTAGCTCTTATAATAGCTGAGATCTAGATTTTCACACGGACAGACAGACGGACAGACGGACATGGCTATATCGACTCGGCAGTTGATCCTGAGCCAGAATATATATACTTTATGGGGTCGGAGATGTCTCCTTCTGCCTGTTACATACTTTTTCGGTTTGAACAAAGTTATAATACCCTTCTACTGTAGGAGTAGCGGGTATAAAAACGACCGGTTCTATGGCATCTATACGATGTATAGGTCCGTACAGGCTCGTTCCGACTTATTTACAGCGGGCAGCAATAAGAAACATGTATACAAAGTTTCATGAAGGTAGCTTGAAAAGGGAGGCAAAAACTTTTATTTGCAAAGAATAAGAAAAGTTCGATCTCCCCCACCATGACACGTATGCATGCGGAATCGAACCTTAGACCCATTACCTAAGAGGTCCACCACTTCTCCATTCGGTCATTAAGCCATTACGCAAATTTTGACAAAGTTACATTATGAGACCATTCGGAAATTCTTGCACGACAAAAACAAAGTCTGAATGCATGATGCGTGTTTTTGTTGATATTTATTCTCATAACTTAAACATATAATTAAATAAAAAATAAAAATAAAAAAATATAAGAGAAAGCTGCGCTCTAACAATCGCACACAACTGATTTAAGAGACTGTCACTTCTCCACTTGTTAACTAAGTTCATTATGAGCCATTAAAAAATTTTAAATAAAATGCACGACCACCAATTAATCCATATTCAAAAGTTAAAATATTAGTTCTTAAAAAAAACAAGTAAGAAAGCTACAGTCGAGTGTGCTCGACTGTAATATACCCGCTACCCAGCTGCTTGTACATAATTTATTTGCGGAACAAAAAAACGGCTACAATCATATTTTGACCGTAAAAGGCTATGGACTTATAATATTTATGCAAAGTCAAAATATAAAAAAAAAAAACCTTTTTGCACACATTTAATTTTTGATGCGGGCGGGATTCGAACCCGTAAATGCATAATAGTACTGTTCGTTTTGCAGTCCACAACTTAACCCATTTCACCACCGTACACGCACACACGATTCGGCACAATGCTGCAAGCAGCGCTGCCGGCAGCGCTGCTTACAGCTATGGAAAACGTTAAGCTGAATAACTTCTGTGTTTATTATCCGATTGTTACCAAATTTTCAAAGATCATCTGGCTAGCTATAGTTATCATGTAAACCGAAAATGAACAATATGGCATCAAAATTGCACTTGTTATCAATGTTTTTTCGATTTGCGGGGGCGGAAGGGGGCGTTGCCAAAATCCAAAATAAACTTGATCAGCGTGCAATAATAACACATATTGTCACCAAATTTGGTTGTCCTAGCTCTTATAATAGCTGAGATCTAGATTTTCACACGGACAGACAGACGGACATGGCTATATCGACTCGGCTGTTGATCCTGAGCCAGAATATATATACTTTATGCGGTCGGAGGTGTCTCCTTCTGCCTGTTACATACATTTTCGGTTTGAACAAAGTTATAATACCCTTCTACTCTATGAGTAGCGGGTATAAAAAAACAAGTAAGAAAGCTACCGTCGGGAGTGCTCGACTGTAATATACCCGCTACACAGCTGCTCGTACATCATTTATTTGCGGAACAAAAAAAAACTTCTACAATCATATTTTGACCGTAAAAGGCTATGGACTTACAATATTTATGCAAAGTCAAAATCTAAAATAAAAAAAAAAACATTTTTGCACACATTTAATTTTTGATGCGGGCGGGATTCGAACCCGTAAATGCATAATAGTACTGTTCGTTTTGCAATCAACAACCTAACCTATTTCACCACCGTACACGCACACACGATTCGGCACAATGCTGTAAGCAGCGCTGCCAGCAGCTATGGAAAACGTTAAGCTGAATAACTTCTATGTTTATTAACTATTGAACCGAAAATGAACAATATGGCATCAAAATTGCGCTTGTAATCAATGTTTTTTCGATTTACGGGAGCGGAAGGGGGCGTGGCCAAAATCCAAAATAAACTTGATCTGCGTGCAATAATAACACATATTGTCACCAAATTTGGTAGTCCTAGCTCTTATAATAGCTGAGATCTAGATTTTCACACGGACAGACAGACGGACTGACGGACATGGCTATATCGACTCGGCTGTTGATCCTGAGCCAGAATATATATACTTTATGGGGTCGTAGTTGTCTCCTTCTGCCTGTTACATACATTTTCGGTTTGATCAAAGTAATAATACCCTTCTACTCTATGAGTAGCGGGTATAAAAAGCTTAAGCTGCATGAACTGGGAATCGAACCACGAGCCTGCTTTCAGCTATGGAAAACGTTAAGCTGAATAACTTCTGTGTTTATTATCCGATTGTTACCAAATTTTCAGAGGTCATCTGGCAAGCTATATATGTAAACCAATAATGAACAATATGTCATCAAAATTGCGCTTGTAATCAATGTTTTTTCGATTTACGGGGGCGTGGCCAAAATCCAAAATAAACTTGATCAGCGTGCAATAATAACACATATTGTCACCAAATTTGGTAGTCCTAGCTCTTATAATAGCTGAGATCTAGATTTTCACACGGACAGACAGACGGACATGGCTATATCGACTCGGCTGTTGATCCTGAACCAGAATATATATACTTTATGGGGTCGGAGATGTCTCCTTCTGCCTGTTACATACTTTTTCGGTTTGAACAAAGTTATAATACCCTTCTACTCTAGGGTAGCGGGTATAAAAACGACCGGTTCTATGGCATCTATACGATGTATAGGTCCGTACCGGCTCGTTCCGACTTATTTACAGCGGGCAGCAATAAGAAACATGTATACAAAGTTTCATGAAGGTAGCTTAAAAAGGGAGGCAAAAACTTTTATTTGCAAAGAATAAGAAAAGTTCGATCTCCCCCACCATGACACGTATGCATGCGGAATCGAACCTTAGACCCATTACCTAAGAGGTCCACCACTTCTCCATTCGGTCATTAAGCCATTACGCAAATTTTGACAAAGTTACATTATGAGACCATTCGGAAATTCTTGCACGACAAAAACAAAGTCTGAATGCATGATGCGTGTTTTTGTTGATATTTATTCTCATAACTTAAACATATAATTAAATAAAAAATAAAAATAAAAAAATATAAGAAAAAGCTGCGCTCTAACAATCGCACACAACTGATTTAAGAGACTGTCACTTCTCCACTTGTTAACTAAGTTCATTATGAGCCATTAAAAAAATTTTAAATAAAATGCACGACCACCAATTAATCCATATTCAAAAGTTAAAATATTAGTTCTTAAAAAAAACAAGTAAGAAAGCTACAGTCGAGTGTGCTCGACTGTAATATACCCGCTACCCAGCTGCTTGTACATAATTTATTTGCGAAACAAAAAAACGGCTACAATCATATAATATACATATAATATTTATGCAAAGTCAAAATATAAAAAAAAAAAACATTTTTGCACACATTTAATTTTTGATGCGGGCGGGATTCGAACCCGTAAATGCATAATAGTACTGTTCGTTTTGCAGTCCACAACTTAACCCATTTCACCACCGTACACGCACACACGATTCGGCACAATGCTGCAAGCAGCGCTGCCGGCAGCGCTGCTTACAGCTATGGAAAACGTTAAGCTGAATAACTTCTGTGTTTATTATCCGATTGTTACCAAATTCAGAGATCATCTGGCTAGCTATAGTTATCATATAAACCGAAAATGAACAATATGACATCAAAATTGCGCTTGTAATCAATTTTTTTCGATTTACGCGATGGAAGGGAGCGTGGCCAAACAAAGTTATAATACCATTCTGGTTGAACAAAGTTATAATACCCTTCTACTCTATGAGTAGCGGGTATAGCAAACATTGCCTCGTATATTAAGATGATGTTATCATCTACTCAATATCCCTCATTGAGTACCTGAACTCACTGAGGAAAGATTTTCAGAAATTTAAAGAGGCAAATCTTAAGCAGTTAGACATGTGCGAATTTTTGAAAAAACAAAAAAACAAATTTCATAAGTCCAGATGGTATACGACCCAACAAAAACCAGTAAGAAAGCTACATTCAAGTGTGCTCGACTGTAATATACCCGCTACTCAGCTGCTCGTACATCAAAATTATTTGCGGAACAATAAAGAACGGCTACAATCATATTTTGACCGTAAAAGGCTATGGACTTACAACATTTATGCAAAGTCAAAATCTAAAATAAAAAAAAACATTTTATTTCATTTAATTTTTGATGCGGGCGGGACTTTTACCCGTAAATGCATAATAGTACTGTTCGTTTTGCAGTCAACAACTTAACCCATTTCACCACCGTACACGCACACACGATTCGGCACAATGCTGCAAGCAGCGCTGCCGGCAGCGCTGCTTACAGCTATGGAAAACGTTAAGCTGAATAACTTCTGTGTTTATTATCCGATTGTTACCAAATTTTCAGAGATAATCTGGCTAGCTATAGTTATCATGTAAACCGAAAATGAACAATATGGCATCAAAATTGCGCTTGTAATCAATGTTTTTTCGATTTACGGGGGCGGAAGGGGGCGTGGCCAAAATCCAAAATAAACTTGATCAGCGTGCAATAATAACACATATTGTCACCAAATTTGGTTGTCCTAGCTCTTATAATAGCTGAGATCTAGATTTTCACACGGACAGACAGACGGACATGGCTATATCGACTCGGCTGTTGATCCTGAGCCAGAATATATATACTTTATGCGGTCGGAGGTGTCTCCTTCTGCCTGTTACATACATTTTCGGTTTGAACAAAGTTATAATACCCTTCTACTCTATGAGTAGCGGGTATAAAAAAACAAGTAAGAAAGCTACAGTCGGGAGTGCTCGACTGTAATATACCCGCTACACAGCTGCTCGTACATCATTTATTTGCGGAACAAAAAAAAACTTCTACAATCATATTTTGACCGTAAAAGGCTATGGACTTACAATATTTATGCAAAGTCAAAATCTAAAATAAAAAAAAAACATTTTTGCACACATTTAATTTTTGATGCGGGCGGGATTCGAACCCGTAAATGCATAATAGTACTGTTCGTTTTGCAATCAACAACCTAACCTATTTCACCACCGTACACGCACACACGATTCGGCACAATGCTGTAAGCAGCGCTGCCAGCAGCTATGGAAAACGTTAAGCTGAATAACTTCTATGTTTATTAACTATTGAACCGAAAATGAACAATATGGCATCAAAATTGCGCTTGTAATCAATGTTTTTTCGATTTACGGGAGCGGAAGGGGGCGTGGCCAAAATCCAAAATAAACTTGATCAGCGTGCAATAATAACACATATTGTCACCAAATTTGGTAGTCCTAGCTCTTATAATAGCTGAGATCTAGATTTTCACACGGACAGACAGACGGACTGACGGACATGGCTATATCGACTCGGCTGTTGATCCTGAGCCAGAATATATATACTTTATGGGGTCGTAGTTGTCTCCTTCTGCCTGTTACATACATTTTCGGTTTGATCAAAGTAATAATACCCTTCTACTCTATGAGTAGCGGGTATAAAAAGCTTAAGCTGCATGAACTGGGAATCGAACCACGAGCCTGCTTTCAGCTATGGAAAACGTTAAGCTGAATAACTTCTGTGTTTAGTATCCGATTGTTATCAAATTTTCAGAGATCATCTGGCTAGCTATAGTTATTATATAAACCGAAAATGAACAATATGTCATCAAAATTGCGCTTGTAATCAATGTTTTTTCGATTTACGGGGGGCGTGGCCAAAATCCAAAATAAACTTGATCTGCGTGCAATAATAACACATATTGTCACCAAATTTAGTAGTCCGATCTAGATTTTCACACGGACAGACAGACGGACAGACGGACATGCCTATATCGACTCGGCAGTTGATCCTGAACCAGAATATATATACTTTATGGGGTCGGAGATGTCTCCTTCTGCCTGTTACATACTTTTTCGGTTTGAACAAAGTTATAATACCCTTCTACTCTAGGAGTAGCGGGTATAAAAACGACCGGTTCTATGGCATCTATACGATGTATAGGTCCGTACCGGCTCGTTCCGACTTATTTACAGCGGGCAGCAATAAGAAACATGTATACAAAGTTTCATGAAGGTAGCTTAAAAAGGGAGGCAAAAACTTTTATTTGCAAAGAATAAGCAAAGTTCGATCTCCCCCACCATGACACGTATGCATGCGGAATCGAACCTTAGACCCATTACCTAAGAGGTCCACCACTTCTCCATTCGGTCATTAAGCCATTACGCAAATTTTGACAAAGTTACATTATGAGACCATTCGGAAATTCTTGCACGACAAAAACAAAGTCTGAATGCATGATGCGTGTTTTTGTTGATATTTATTCTCATAACTTAAACATATAATTAAATAAAAAATAAAAATAAAAAAATATAAGAAAAAGCTGCGCTCTAACAATCGCACACAACTGATTTAAGAGACTGTCACTTCTCCACTTGTTAACTAAGTTCATTATGAGCCATTAAAAAATTTTAAATAAAATGCACGACCACCAATTAATCCATATTCAAAAGTTAAAATATTAGTTCTTAAAAAAAAACAAGTAAGAAAGCTACAGTCGAGTGTGCTCGACTGTAATATACCCGCTACCCAGCTGCTTGTACATAATTTATTTGCGAAACAAAAAAACGGCTACAATCATATTTTGACCGTAAAAGGCTATGGACATATAATATTTATGCAAAGTCAAAATATAAAAAAAAAAACATTTTTGCACACATTTAATTTTTGATGCGGGCGGGATTCGAACCCGTAAATGCATAATAGTACTGTTCGTTTTGCAGTCCACAACTTAACCCATTTCACCACCGTACACGCACACACGATTCGGCACAATGCTGCAAGCAGCGCTGCCGGCAGCGCTGCTTACAGCTATGGAAAACGTTAAGCTGAATAACTTCTGTGTTTATTATCCGATTGTTACCAAATTCAGAGATCATCTGGCTAGCTATAGTTATCATATAAACCGAAAATTAACAATATGACATCAAAATTGCGCTTGTAATCAATTTTTTTCGATTTACGCGATGGAAGGGGGCGTGGCCAAACAAAGTTATAATACCCTTCTGGTTGAACAAAGTTATAATACCCTTCTACTCTATGAGTAGCGGGTATAGCAAACATTGCCTCGTATATTAAGATGATGTTATCATCTACTCAATATCCCTCATTGAGTACCTGAACTCACTGAGGAAAGATTTTCAGAAATTTAAAGAGGCAAATCTTAAGCAGTTAGACATTTGAAAAAACAAAAAAACAAATTTCATAAGTCCAGATGGTATACGACCCAACAAAAACCAGTAAGAAAGCTACATTCAAGTGTGCTCGACTGTAATATACCCGCTACTCAGCTGCTCGTACATCAAAATTATTTGCGGAACAATAAAGAACGGCTACAATCATATTTTGACCGTAAAAGGCTATGGACTTACAACATTTATGCAAAGTCAAAATCTAAAATAAAAAAAAAACATTTTATTTCATTTAATTTTTGATGCGGGCGGGACTTTTACCCGTAAATGCATAATAGTACTGTTCGTTTTGCAGTCAACAACTTAACCCATTTCACCACCGTACACGCACACAAGATTCGGCACAATGCTGCAAGCAGCGCTGCCGGCAGCGCTGCTTACAGCTATGGAAAACGTTAAGCTGAATAACTTCTGTGTTTATTATCCGATTGTTACCAAATTTTCAGAGATAATCTGGCTAGCTATAGTTATCATGTAAACCGAAAATGAACAATATGGCATCAAAATTGCGCTTGTAATCAATGTTTTTTCGATTTACGGGGGCGGAAGGGGGCGTGGCCAAAATCCAAAATAAACTTGATCTGCGTGCAATAATAACACATATTGTCACCAAATTTAGTAGTCCGATCTAGATTTTCACACGGACAGACAGACGGGCAGACGGACATGCCTATATCGACTCGGCAGTTGATCCTGAACCAGAATATATATACTTTATGGGGTCGGAGATATCTCCTTCTGCCTGTTACATACTTTTTCGGTTTGAACAAAGTTATAATACCCTTCTACTCTAGGAGTAGCGGGTATAAAAACGACCGGTTCTATGGCATCTATACGATGTATAGGTCCGTACCGGCTCGTTCCGACTTATTTACAGCGGGCAGCAATAAGAAACATGTATACAAAGTTTCATGAAGGTAGCTTAAAAAGGGAGGCAAAAACTTTTATTTGCAAAGAATAAGAAAAGTTCGATCTCCCCCACCATGACACGTATGCATGCGGAATCGAACCTTAGACCCATTACCTAAGAGGTCCACCACTTCTCCATTCGGTCATTAAGCCATTACGCAAATTTTGACAAAGTTACATTATGAGACCATTCGGAAATTCTTGCACGACAAAAACAAAGTCTGAATGCATGATGCGTGCTTTTGTTGATACTTATTCTCATAACTTAAACATATAATTAAATAAAAAATAAAAATAAAAAAATATAAGAAAAAGCTGCGCTCTACCAATCGCACACAACTGATTTAAGAGACTGTCACTTCTCCACTTGTTAACTAAGTTCATTATGAGCCATTAAAAAAATTTTAAATAAAATGCACGACCACCAATTAATCCATATTCAAAAGTTAAATTATTAGTTCTTAAAAAAAACAAGTAAGAAAGCTACAGTCGAGTGTGCTCGACTGTAATATACCCGATACCCAGCTGCTTGTACATAATTTATTTGCGAAACAAAAAAAACGGCTACAATCATATTTTGACCGTAAAAGGCTGTGGACACATAATATTTATGCAAAGTCAAAAAATAAAAAAAAAAAACATTTTTGCACACATTTAATTTTTGATGCGGGTGGGATTCGAACCCGTAAATGCATAATAGTACTGTTCGTTTTGAAGTCCACAACTTAACCCATTTCACCACCGTACACGCACACACGATTCGGCACAATGCTGCAAGCAGCGCTGCCGGCAGCGCTGCTTACAGCTATGGAAAACGTTAAGCTGAATAACTTCTGTGTTTATTATCCGATTGTTACCAAATTCAGAGATCATCTGGCTAGCTATAGTTATCATATAAACAGAAAATGAACAATATGACATCAAAATTGCGCTTGTAATCAATTTTTTTCGATTTACGGGATGGAAGGGGGCGTGGCCAAACAAAGTTATAATACCCTTCTGGTTGAACAAAGTTATAATACCCTTCTACTCTATGAGTAGCGGGTATAGCAAACATTGCCTCGTATATTAAGATGATGTTATCATCTACTCAATATCCCTCATTGAGTACCTGAACTCACTGAGGAAAGATTTTCAGAAATTTAAAGAGGCAAATCTTAAGCAGTTAGACATGTGCGAATTTTTGAAAAAACAAAAAAACAAATTTCATAAGTCCAGATGGTATACGACCCAACAAAAACCAGTAAGAAAGCTACATTCAAGTGTGCTCGACTGTAATATACCCGCTTCTCAGCTGCTCGTACATCAAAATTATTTGCGGAACAATAAAGAACGGCTACAATCATATTTTGACCGTAAAAGGCTATGGACTTACAACTGCCGGCAGCGCTGCTTACAGCTATGGAAAACGTTAAGCTGAATAACTTCTGTGTTTATTATCCGATTGTTACCAAATTTTCAGAGATCATCTGGCTAGCTATAGTTATCATGTAAAATGAACAATATGGCATCAAAATTGCGCTTGTAATCAATGTTTTTTCGATTTACGGGGGCGGAAGGGGGCGTGGCCAAAATCCAAAATAAACTTGATCTGCGTGCAATAATAACACATATTGTCACCAAATTTAGTAGTCCGATCTAGATTTTCACACGGACAGACAGACGGACAGACGGACATGCCTATATCGACTCGGCAGTTGATCCTGAACCAGAATATATATACTTTATGGGATCGGAGATGTCTCCTTCTGCCTGTTACATACTTTTTCGGTTTGAACAAAGTTATAATACCCTTCTACTCTAGGAGTAGCGGGTATAAAAACGACCGGTTCTATGACATCTATACGATGTATAGGTCCGTACCGGCTCGTTCCGACTTATTTACAGCGGGCAGCAATAAGAAACATGTATACAAAGTTTCATGAAGGTAGCTTAAAAAGGGAGGCAAAAACTTTTATTTGCAAAGAATAAGAAAAGTTCGATCTCCCCCACCATGACAGGTATGCATGCGGAATCGAACCTTAGACCCATTACCCAAGAGGTCCACCACTTCTCCATTCGGTCATTAAGCCATTACGCAAATTTTGACAAAGTTACATTATGAGACCATTCGGAAATTCTTGCACGACAAAAACAAAGTCTGAATGCATGATGCGTGTTTTTGTTGATATTTATTCTCATAACTTAAACATATAATTAAATAAAAAATAAAAATAAAAAAATATAAGAAAAAGCTGCGCTCTACCAATCGCACACAACTGATTTAAGAGACTGTCACTTCTCCACTTGTTAACTAAGTTCATTATGAGCCATTAAAAAATTTTAAATAAAATGCACGACCACCAATTAATCCATATTCAAAAGTTAAAATATTAGTTCTTAAAAAAAACAAGTAAGAAAGCTACAGTCGAGTGTGCTCGACTGTAATATACCCGCTACCCAGCTGCTTGTACATAATTTATTTGCGGAACAAAAAAACCGGCTACAATCATATTTTGACCGTAAAAGGCTATGGACTTATAATATTTATGCAAAGTCAAAATATAAAAAAAAAAAACATTTTTGCACACATTTAATTTTTGATGCGGGCGGGATTCGAACCCGTAAATGCATAATAGTACTGTTCGTTTTGCAGTCCACAACTTAACCCATTTCACCACCGTACACGCACACACGATTCGGCACAATGCTGCAAGCAGCGCTGCCGGCAGCGCTGCTTACAGCTATGGAAAACGTTAAGCTGAATAACTTCTGTGTTTATTATCCGATTGCTACCAAATTCAGAGACCATCTGGCTAGCTATAGTTATCATATAAACCGAAAATGAACAATATGACATCAAAATTGCGATTGTAATCAATTTTTTTCGATTTACGGGATGGAAGGGGGCGTGGCCAAACAAAGTTATAATACCCTTCTGGTTGAACAAAGTTATAATACCCTTCTACTCTATGAGTAGCGGGTAGAGCAAACATTGCCTCGTATATTAAGATGATGTTATCATCTACTCAATATCCCTCATTGAGTACCTGAACTCACTGAGGAAAGATTTTCAGAAATTTAAAGAGGCAAATCTTGAGCAGTTAGACATGTGCGAATTTTTAAAAAAAACAAAAAAACAAATTTCATAAGTCCAGATGGTATACGACCCAACAAAAACCAGTAAGAAAGCTACATTCAAGAGTGCTCGACTGTAATATACCCGCTACTCAGCTGCTCGTACATCAATTTTATTTGCGGAACAATAAAGAACGGCTACAATCATATTTTGACCGTAAAAGGCTATGGACTTACAACATTTATGCAAAGTCAAAATCTAAAATAAAAAAAAACATTTTATTTCATTTAATTTTTGATGCGGCCGGGACTTTTACCCGTAAATGCATAATAGTACTGTTCGTTTTGCAGTCAACAACTTAACCCATTTCACCACCGTACACGCACACAAGATTCGGCACAATGCTGCAAGCAGCGCTGCCGGCAGCTAACTTCTGTGTTTAATATCCGATTGTTACCAAATTTTCAGAGATCATCTGGCTAGCTATAGTTATCATGTAAACCGAAAATGAACAATATGGCATCAAAATTGCGCTTGTAATCAATGTTTTTTCGATTTACGGGGGCGGAAGGGGGCGTGGCCAAAATAAAAAGAAAACTTGATCTGCGTGCAATAATAACACATATTGTCACCAAATTTAGTAGTCCGATCTAGATTTTCACACGGACAGACAGACGGACAGACGGACATGCCTATATCGACTCGGCAGTTGATCCTGAACCAGAATATATATACTTTATGGGGTCGGAGATGTCTCCTTCTGCCTGTTACATACTTTTTCGGTTTGAACAAAGTTATAATACCCTTCTACTCTAGGAGTAGCGGGTATAAAAAACGACCGGTTCTATGGCATCTATACGATGTATAGGTCCGTACCGGCTCGTTCCGACTTATTTACAGCGGGCAGCAATAAGAAACATGTATACAAAGTTTCATGAAGGTAGCTTAAAAAGGGAGGCAAAAACTTTTATTTGCAAAGAATAAGAAAAGTTCGATCTCCCCCACCATGACACGTATGCATGCGGAATCGAACCTTAGACCCATTACCTAAGAGGTCCACCACTTCTCCATTCGGTCATTAAGCCATTACGCAAATTTTGACAAAGTTACATTATGAGACCATTCGGAAATTCTTGCACGACAAAAACAAAGTCTGAATGCATGATGCGTGTTTTTGTTGATATTTATTCTCATAACTTAAACATATAATTAAATAAAAAATAAAAATAAAAAAATATAAGAAAAAGCTGCGCTCTACCAATCGCACACAACTGATTTAAGAGACTGTCACTTCTCCACTTGTTAACTAAGTTCATTATGAGCCATTAAAAAATTTTAAATAAAATGCACGACCACCAATTAATCCATATTCAAAAGTTAAAATATTAGTTCTTAAAAAAAACAAGTAAGAAAGCTACAGTCGAGTGTGCTCGACTGTAATATACCCGCTACCCAGCTGCTTGTACATAATTTATTTGCGAAACAAAAAAACGGCTACAATCATATTTTGACCGTAAAAGGCTATGGACATATAATATTTATGCAAAGTCAAAATATAAAAAAAAAAACATTTTTGCACACATTTAATTTTTGATGCGGGCGGGATTCGAGCCCGTAAATGCATAATAGTACTGTTCGTTTTCAGAGATCATCTGGCTAGCTATAGTTATCATGTAAACCGAAAATGAACAATATGGCATCAAAATTGCGCTTGTAATCAATGTTTTTTCGATTTACGGGGGCGGAAGGGGGCGTGGCCAAAATCCAAAATAAACTTGATCTGCGTGCAATAATAACACATATTGTCACCAAATTTAGTAGTCCGATCTAGATTTTCACACGGACAGACAGACGGACAGACGGACATGCCTATATCGACTCGGCAGTTGATCCTGAACCAGAATATATATACTTTATGGGGTCGGAGGTGTCTCCTTCTGCCTGTTACATACTTTTTCGGTTTGAACAAAGTTATAATAGCCTTCTACTCTAGGAGTAGCGGGTATAAAAACGACCGGTTCTATGGCATCTATACGATGTATAGGTCCGTACCGGCTCGTTCCGACTTATTTACAGCGGGCAGCAATAAGAAACATGTACACAAAGTTTCATGAAGGTAGCTTAAAAAGGGAGGCAAAAACTTTTATTTGCAAAGAATAAGAAAAGTTCGATCTCCCCCACCATGACAGGTATGCATGCGGAATCGAACCTTAGACCCATTACCTAAGAGGTCCACCACTTCTCCATTCGGTCATTAAGCCATTACGCAAATTTTGACAAAGTTACATTATGAGACCATTCGGAAATTCTTGCACGACAAAAACAAAGTCTGAATGCATGATGCGTGTTTTTGTTGATATTTATTCTCATAACTTAAACATATAATTAAATAAAAAATAAAAATAAAAAATATAAGAAAAAGCTGCGCTCTAACAATCGCACACAACTGATTTAAGAGACTGTCACTTCTCCACTTGTTAACTAAGTTCATTATGAGCCATTAAAAAATTTTAAATAAAATGCACGACCACCAATTAATCCATATTCAAAAGTTAAAATATTAGTTCTTAAAAAAAAACAAGTAAGAAAGCTACAGTCGAGTGTGCTCGACTGTAATATACCCGCTACCCAGCTGCTTGTACATAATTTATTTGCGAAACAAAAAAACGGCTACAATCATATTTTGACCGTAAAAGGCTATGGACATATAATATTTATGCAAAGTCAAAATATAAAAAAAAAAAACATTTTTGCACACATTTAATTTTTGATGCGGGCGGGATTCGAGCCCGTAAATGCATAATAGTACTGTTCGTTTTCAGAGATCATCTGGCTAGCTATAGTTATCATGTAAACCGAAAATGAACAATATGGCATCAAAATTGCGCTTGTAATCAATGTTTTTTCGATTTACGGGGGCGGAAGGGGGCGTGGCCAAAATCCAAAATAAACTTGATCTGCGTGCAATAATAACACATATTGTCACCAAATTTAGTAGTCCGATCTAGATTTTCACACAGACAGACAGACGGACAGACGGACATGCCTATATCGACTCGGCAGTTGATCCTGAACCAGAATATATATACTTTATGGGGTCGGAGATGTCTCCTTCTGCCTGTTACATACTTTTTCGGTTTGAACAAAGTTATAATACCCTTCTACTCTAGGAGTAGCGGGTATAAAAACGACCGGTTCTATGGCATCTATACGATGTATAGGTCCGTACCGGCTCGTTCCGACTTATTTACAGCGGGCAGCAATAAGAAACATGTATACAAAGTTTCATGAAGGTAGCTTAAAAAGGGAGGCAAAAACTTTTATTTGCAAAGAATAAGAAAAGTTCGATCTCCCCCACCATGACAGGTATGCATGCGGAATCGAACCTTAGACCCATTACCTAAGAGGTCCACCACTTCTCCATTCGGTCATTAAGCCATTACGCAAATTTTGACAAAGTTACATTATGAGACCATTCGGAAATTCTTGCACGACAAAAACAAAGTCTGAATACATGATGCGTGTTTTTGTTGATATTTATTCTCATAACTTAAACATATAATTAAATAAAAAATAAAAATAAAAAAATATAAGAAAAAGCTGCGCTCTAACAATCGCACACAACTGATTTAAGAGACTGTCACTTCACTTGTTAACTAATTTCATTATGAGCCATTAAAAAAATTTTAAATAAAATGCACGACCACCAATTAATCCATATTCAAAAGTTAAAATATTAGTTCTTAAAAAAAACAAGTAAGAAAGCTACAGTCGAGTGTGCTCGACTGTAATATACCCGCTACCCAGCTGCTTGTACATAATTTATTTGCGAAACAAAAAAACGGCTACAATCATATTTTGACCGTAAAAGGCTATGGACATATAATATTTATGCAAAGTCAAAATATAAAAAAAAAACATTTTTGCACACATTTAATTTTTGATGCGGGCGGGATTCGAACCCGTAAATGCATAATAGTACTGTTCGTTTTGCAGTCCACAACTTAACCCATTTCACCACCGTACACGCACACACGATTCGGCACAATGCTGCAAGCAGCGCTGCCGAGCAGCGCTGCTTACAGCTATGGAAAACGTTAAGCTGAATAACTTCTGTGTTTATTATCCGATTGTTACCAAATTTTCAGAGATCATCTGGCTAGCTATAGTTATCATGTAAACCGAAAATGAACAATATGGCATCAAAATTGAACTTGTTATCAATGTTTTTTCGATTTTCGGGGGCGGAAGGGGGTGTGGCCAAAATCCAAAATAAACTTGATCAGCGTGCAATAATAACACATATTGTCACCAAATTTGGTTGTCCTAGCTCTTGTAATAGCTGAGATCTAGATTTTCACACGGACAGACAGACGGACAGACGGACATGGCTATATCGACTCGGCTGTTGATCCTGAGCCAGAATATAT
This sequence comes from Zaprionus ghesquierei, assembly GCA_018904095.1. Taxonomy (NCBI): domain Eukaryota; kingdom Metazoa; phylum Arthropoda; class Insecta; order Diptera; family Drosophilidae; genus Zaprionus; species Zaprionus ghesquierei. The sequence continues at coordinate 53,145 of JAEIGP010000617.1, read as the reverse complement.
ATACTTTATGGGGTCGGAGGTGTCTCCTTCTGCCTGTTACATACATTTTCGGTTTGAACAAAGTTATAATACCCTTCTACTCTATGAGTAGCGGGTATAAAAAAACAAGTAAGAAAGCTACAGTCGGGAGTGCTCGACTGTAATATACCCGCTACACAGCTGCTCGTACATCATTTATTTGCGGAACAAAAAAAAACTTCTACAATCATATTTTGACCGTAAAAGGCTATGGACTTATAATATTTATGCAAAGTCAAAATCTAAAATAAAAAAAAAAACATTTTTGCACACATTTAATTTTTGATGCGTGCGGGACTCGAACCCGTTAATGCATAATAGTACTGTTCGTTTTGCAGTCAACAACCTAACCTATTTCACCACCGTACACGCACACACGATTCGGCACAATGCTGTAAGCAGCGCTGCCAGCAGCTATGGAAAACGTATACTTTATGGGGTCGTAGTTGTCTCCTTCTGCCTGTTACATACATTTTCGGTTTGAACAAAGTTATAATACCCTTCTACTCTATGAGTAGCGGGTATAAAAAGCTTAAGCTGCATGAACTGGAAATCGAACCACGAGCCTGCTTTCAGCTATGGAAAACGTTAAGCTGAATAACTTCTGTGTTTAGTATCCGATTGTTATCAAATTTTTAGAGATCATCTGGCTAGCTATAGTTATTATATAAACCGAAAATGAACAATATGGCATCAAAATTGCGCTTGTAATCAATTTTTTTCGATTTACAGGGGCAGAAGGGGGCGTGGCCAAAATCCAAAATAAACTTGATCAGCGTGCAATAATAACACATACTGTCACCAAATTTGGTAGTTCGAGCTCTTATAATAGCTGAGATCTAGATTTTCACACGGACGGACAGACGGACATGGCTATATCGACTCGGCTGTAGATCCTGACCCAGAATATATACACTTTATGGGGTCGGAGGTGTCTCCTTCTGCCTGTTACATACATTTTCGGTTTAAACAAAGTTATAATACCCTTCTACTCTATAAGTAGCGGGTATAAAAATACACCTTCGAATTCGCAAGAGTAATAATAAAATAGTTTACTCTCAATTAAACAAAACAGCTGACTGAACTTATAACAAACAGTAGCCCGCTTAAACAAATACAAGTGTGACCGCCACATTAGTTAAATCCAACAAGCAGTAAAGTGAACAAGAACAGTAGCCCGCTTAAACAAAAACAAGTGTGACCGCTACATAAAAAACAAATCAAAAATCGCATTATCAGTTGATAATCTATCCCAACTGCTACGACAAATACGTCAAGTGCCGCAGTTCTCTGGACGGCCAAACTTTGCAGACCAACGTAATAACAACAACGAACAGTTCCACGAAGATCAATTACAGTATACACAAAACGAGATTTATACAAATCAGCAAATTCAACAAGCCAAAAATTTTCCAATACCAGCGTGGGAACACACCAATGCATAGAGATCATGTTCAATAATCACAAATATCGATGCATAGTAGACATTGGTTCATCAATAAACATGCTGAACTCAAACTTTTTCAATCTTCAAGTTCATGAGAAAAAAAAACTTACTAACTGCCAGCAGTGCTGCTTACAGCGGTGGAAAACGTTAAGCTGAATAACTTCTGTGTTTATTATCCGATTGTTACCAAATTCAGAGATCATCTGGCTAGCTGTAGTTATCATATAAAATGAATGACGAAAATGAACAATATGACATCAAAATTGCGCTTGTAATCATTTTTTTTCGATTTGCGGGGTGGAAGGGGGCGTGGCCAAACAAAGTTATAATACCCTTCTGGTTGAACAAAGTTATAATACCCTTCTACTCTATGAGTAGCGGGTATAGCAAACATTGCCTCGTATATTAAGATGATGTTATCATCTACTCAATATCCCTCATTGAGTACCTGAACTCACTGAGGAAAGATTTTCAGAAATTTAAAGAGGCAAATCTTAAGCTGTTAGACATGTGCGAATTTTTGAAAAAACAAAAAACAAATTTCATAAGTCCAGATGGTATACGACCCAACAAAAACCAGTAAGAAAGCTACATTCAAGTGTGCTCGACTGTAATATACCCGCTACTCAGCTGCTTGTACATCAAAATTATTTGCGGAACAATAAAGAACGGCTACAATCATATTTTGACCGTAAAACGCTATGGACTTACAACATTTATGCAAAGTCAAAATCTAAAATAAAAAAAAACATTTTATTTAATTTAATTTTTGATGCGGGCGGGACTCGAACCCGTAAATGCATAATAGTACTGTTCCTTTTGCAGTCAACAACTTAACCCATTTCACCACCGTACACGCACACAAGATTCGGCACAATGCTGCAAGCAGCGCTACCGGCAGCGCTGCTTACAGCTATGGAAAACGTTAAGCTGAATAACTTCTGTGTTTATTATCCGATTGTTACCAAATTCAGAGATCATCTGGCTAGCTGTAGTTATCATATAAAATGAATGACGAAAATGAACAATATGACATCAAAATTGCGCTTGTAATCATTTTTTTTCGATTTACGGGGTGGAAGGGGGCGTGGCCAAACAAAGTTATAATACCCTTCTGGTTGAACAAAGTTATAATACCCTTCTACTCTATGAGTAGCGGGTATAGCAAACATTGCCTCGTATATTAAGATGATGTTATCATCTACTCAATATCCCTCATTGAGTACCTGAACTCACTGAGGAAAGATTTTCAGAAATTTAAAGAGGCAAATCTTCAGCTGTTAGACATGTGCGAATTTTTGAAAAAACAAAAAAACAAATTTCATAAGTCCAGATGGTATACGACCCAACAAAAACCAGTAAGAAAGCTACATTCAAGTGTGCTCGACTGTAATATACCCGCTACTCAGCTGCTCGTACATCAAAATTATTTGCGGAACAATAAAGAACGGCTACAATCATATGTTGACCGTAAAAGGCTATGGACTTACAACATTTATGCAAAGTCAAAATCTAAAATAAAAAAAAACATTTTATTTCATTTAATTTTTGATGCGGGCGGGACTCGAACCCGTAAATGCATAATAGTACTGTTCCTTTTGCAGTCAACAACTTAACCCATTTCACCACCGTACACGCACACAAGATTCGGCACAATGCTGCAAGCAGCGCTACCGGCAGCGCTGCTTACAGCTATGGAAAACGTTAAGCTGAATAACTTCTGTGTTTATTATCCGATTGTTACCAAATTCATTTTGACCGTAAAAGGCTATGGACTTACAATAGTTATGCAAAGTCAAAATCTAAAATAAAAAAAACATTTTTGCACACATTTAATTTTTGATGCGGGCGGGACTCGAACCCGTAAATGCATAATAGTACTGTTCGTTTTGCAGTCCACAACTTAACCCATTTCACCACCGTACACGCACACACGATTCGGCACAATGCTGCAAGCAGCGCTGCCGGCAGCTGAGTAAGCTGAATAACTTCTGTGTTTATTATCCGATTGTTACCAAATTTTTAGAGATCATCTGGCTAGCTATATTTATCATGTAAGCCGAAAATGAACAATATGGCATCAAAATTGCGCTTGTAATCAATGTTTTTTCGGTTTACGGGGGCGGAAGTGGGCGTGGTTAAAATCCAAAGTAAACTTGATCAGCGTGCAATAATAACACATATTGTCACCAAATTAGGTAGTCCTAGCTCTTATAATAGCTGAGATCTAGATTTTCACACGGACAGACAGACGGACATGACTATATCGACTCGGCTGTTGATCCTGAGCCAGAATATGTATACTTTATGGGGTCGGAGGTGTCTCCTTCTGCGTGTTACATACATTTTCGGTTTGAACAAAGTTATAATACCCTCTCTATGAGTAACGGGTTTAAAAATGTTGGACAAAATGTACGAATTTTATTGGTTTGAGAATATTGTAAAATATGTCCGTAAATTCGTCGACAATTGTATAACTTCCATCTGGAAAGTTACCAATTGAACTTCACCCCATACCCAAGGTAGACATTCCATGGCATACGATATATATTGATATTACCGGTAAACTGAGTGGCAAAAAGGACCAAAATGAATATGTCAGTTCAAAACAAGTAAGAAAGCTACATTCGAGTGTTCTCGACTGTAATATACCCGCTACCCAGCTGCTCGTACATCAAAATTATTTGCGGAACAATAAATCATATTTTGACCGTAAAAGGGCATGGACTTACAATATTTATGCAAAGTCAAAATCTAAAATAAAAAAATTATTTTTTGCACACATTTAACTTTTGATGCGGGTGGGACTCGAACCCATAAATGCATAATAGTTTCGTTCGTTATGCAGTCCACAACTTAACCCATTTCACCACCGTACACGCACACACTATTCGGCACAATGCTGCAAGCAGCGCTGCCGGGAAAAGGAGTAAAAAGTATTGAAAACGTATAACGTAAACCTGTTGAAGACTATAAATCGAATACGTGCATGTAAAAAACGATATGTGCCCTTTTAATACCTCTTTATATACTTGAATGAAAAGTGTTCTAGACCACTCTAACTTTTAATAAATTTTGTTAAAAAAACTATACGATGTATCTATACGATGTATCGGTGCGTACCGGCTTACTTACAGCGGGCAGCAATGAGAAACATGTATACAAAGTTTCATGAAGGTAGCTCAAAAAAGGGAGGCAAAAACTTTTCTTTGCAAAAAATAAGAAAAGCTCGATCTCCCCCACCATGACACGTATGCATGCGGAATCGAACCTTGGACCCATTACCTAAGAGGTCCAGCACTTCTCCATTCGGCCATTAAGCCATTACGCAAATTTTGCCAAAGTTACATTATGAGACCATTCGGAAATTCTTGCACGACAAAAACAAAGTCTGAATGCATGATACGTGTTGTTGTTGCTATTTATTCATAAATAACAATCATAAACATATAATTAAATGAAAAATAAAAATAAAAAAATATAAGAAAAAGCTGCGCTCTGACAATCGCACGGAGCTGATTTAAGAGACTGTCACTTCTCCACTTGTTAACTAAGTTCATTGTGAGCCATTAAAAAAATTTTAAATAAAATGCACCACCAATTAATGCATATAAAAAATTAAAGTATAAGTTCTTAAAAAAAAAAACAAAAAGCTTAAGCGGCATGAATTGGGAATCGAATTACGGGCCTGTCGGCTCAGGAGTTCATCGCTTTTTCACTAAGCTACTGACGCTGTTATTCAACAACAGCAAAAATTTGCATTGTAGGGCATTCCTATTATTTCCTGTACAAATAAAGAATTTGCGCTGCCGGAAGCGCGGTTTATAGCTAGGGAAAACGTTAAACTGAATAGCTTCTTTGTTTATTATCCGATTGTTACCAAATTTTCAGAGATCATCAGGCTAGCTATAATTATCATATGGAACAATATGGCTTAAAAATTGCGCTTGTAATTAATTTTTTTCGATTTACAGGGGCGAAAGGGGGCGTGTCCAAAATCCAAAATAAACTTGATCAGCGTGCAATAATAACACATACTGTCACCAAATTTGGTAGTTCTAGCTCTTATAATAGCTGAAATCTAGATTTTCACACGGACAGACAGACGGACAGACGGACATGGCTATATCGACTCGGCAGTTGATCCTGAGCCAGAATATATATACATTATGGGGTCGGAGGTGTCTCCTTATGCCTGTTACATACTTTTTCGGTTTGAACAAAGTTATAATACCCTTCTACTCTAGGAGTAGCGGGTATAAATCCACCGGTTCTATGGCATCTATACGATGTATACTGGCTATATCGACTCGGCTGTTGATCCTGAGCCAGAATATATATACTTTATGGGGTCGTAGTTGTCTCCTTCTGCCTGTTACATACATTTTTGGTATGAACAAAGTTTTAATACCCTTCTACTCTATGAGTAGCGGATATAAAAAACGGCTACAATCATATTTTGACCGTAAAAGGCTATGGACTTACAATAGTTTTGCAAAGTGAAAATCTAAAATAAAAAAAAAACATTGTTGCACACATTTAATTTTTGATGCGGGCGGGACTCGAACCCGTAAATGCATAATAGTACTTTTCGTTTTGCAGTCCACAACTTAACCCATTTCACCACCGTACACGCACACACGATTCGGCACAATGCTGCAAGCAGCGCTGCCGGCAGCTGAGTAAGCTGAATAACTTCTGTGTTTATTATCCGATTGTTACCAAATTTTTAGAGATCATCTGGCTAGCTATAGTCATCATGTAAACCGAAAATGAACAATATGGCATCAAAATTGCGCTTGTAATCAATGTTTTTTCGATTTACGGGGGCGGAAGGGGGCGTGGTTAAAATCCAAAATAAACTTGATCAGCGTGCGATAATAACACATATTGTCACCAAATTTGGTAGTCCTAGCTCTTATAATAGCTGAGATCTAGATTTTCACACGGACAGACAGACTGACAGACGGACATGGCTATATCGACTCGGCTGTTGATCCTGAGCCAGAATATATATACTTTATGGGGTCGGAGGTGTCTCCTTCTGGGTGTTACATACATTTTCGGTTTGAACAAAGTTATAATACCCTCTGTATGAGTAACGGGTATAAAAACGTTGGACAAAATGTACGAATTTTATTGGTTTGAGAATATTGTAAAATATGTTCGTAAATTCGTCGACAATTGTATAACTTCCATCTGGAAAGTTACCAATTGAACTTCACCCCATACCCAAGGTAGACATTCCATGGCATACGATATATATTGATATTACCGGTAAACTGAGTGGCAAAAAGCACCAAAAGGAATATGTCAGTTCAAAAAGACGCGTTCACCAAATTTGTTCATTTATACCACACCATAAATATTAATACGAGAAAGTACGATTTGACAAATAAACGAATTTATAAGTACTCGCATGAGTCTTTGAGAGGTGTGCCAAAGGAGGAGATTCCCAGAGAACTAGACATGTATGATGATAATGATGACGTTGAAAAAGACGTTGGAGACTCATTGGTGGATTCCAATGAGGGTGAAAGAGTTGAAAGAGATGCTGGAAATATATTGGTGGACTCTAATATGAATGTTGACGCTGAACGAGGCGTCATAGATCGGTTAGTGGATTCCAACTAGAAAACAGCATTGATGGTCTACAATGCAGTATTCCAGCCATCACCGTAGTGTTGAGTTGCCAGCTCTAACGGGTACACAAGTTAAAGTGTTAACTTGTTTAGGTGATTTAGGTGAGTGTCCTGGATACGGTATAGCATGAGTATTTGGGAATTCTGTGTCTACTGGGTACCAGAGTGCTCCACAAATATCATTTCATTAGTTTGGACACTTGACAAATAATATAAATAAATAATATTAATTTTAAATTAAATAAGTCATTATCTTGTAAAGAATGTCTTCACTAATAAAGAATAAGTGACAAAGATAGGAAGATTATCTATATCTGTTATTCTCATCCATCCTCTTCCCACTTTTGCCTTCTCTTGCACACGATCCACAAGCCCAACAGAATTGACTGTTCTGCGTAGCCTCGGTCTGACATTGCGTTAGAACGAGACAAATATAGTGTGTGACCGAATGGATGATGCAATAATTGCAATCATTACGTAGTTGCTAACTGGCGTCAAGAAGACGCGTGCCAAAACTGTGTCTGGGCACTGTACAAGCATCATTTTGAAAATTCGAGTCAGTGAAAGACTGACGCTGAAAGAAGACAGTCGAAATGTCGAGGATGTGGAGATGGTTGAGTCTGTTCATCAGACGCCGACATATGTATGTAAATGTATATGATTGTATCACAACTATTGTTCAACTTAATTTTTGAGTATTCATCACTTTCAGGTCTTTTGCCCCCTCAAATCGATAAACCGTAGAGCAAGCGCCTACATCGCAGAAACTAAAAAAGCTAGAGCCACCAAATTTGATGACAACACTTATGTGTATCATACGTTGCAAAATTTTTATTAAAATTTGGGACACGCCTACTTCCGCCCCCGCAAATCGATAAACCTTAGAGCAAGCGCAATAATAAAGGTACACTATTCAGTTTTGGTGTATTTGATAACTATTCATGCAAGCAGGCAAGCAGTGCTTTTGCAAGCAGTGTTTATACCCGCTACTCATAGAGTAGAAGGGTATTATAACTTTGTTTAAACCGAAAATGTATGTAACAGGCAGAAGGAGACATCTCCGACCCCATAAAGTATATATATTCTGGCTCAGGATCAACAGCCGAGTCGATATAGCCATGTCCGTCTGTCCGCCTGTCTGTCCGTCTATATCTCAGCTATTATAAGAGCTAGAAATATTAAATTTGGTGACAAAATGTGTTATTATTGCACGCTGATCAAGTTTATTTTGGATTTTGGCCACGCGCCCGTAAATCGAAACAAGTAAGAAAGCTACATTCGAGTGTGGTCGACTGTAATATACCCGCTACCCAGGTGCTCGTACATCAAAATTATTTGCAGAACAATAAAGAACGGCTACAATCATATTTTGACCGTAAAAGGCCATGGACTTACAATATTTATGCAAAGTCAAAATCTAAAATAAAAAAATAATTTTTTGCACATTTAACTTTTGATGCGAGTGGGACTCGAACCCATAAATGTATAATAGTTTTGTTCGTTATGCAGTCCACAACTTAACCCATTTCACCACCATACACGTGCTTTATTCTGCACAATGCTGCAAGCAGCGCTGCCGGCAAAAGGAGTAAAAAGTATTGAAAACGTATAACTTTTATTCAGGTACCACAAAAATCCAAGATTTATCACTTAAACAGTAAAAATAATAATTCTACCTGTTGAAGACTATAAATCGAATACGTGCATGTAAAAAACGATATGTGCCCTTTTAATACCTCTTTATATACTTGAATAGAAAGTGTTCTAGAGCACTCTAACTTTCAATAAATTTTGTTAAAAAAACGACCGATAGGTTTTATGGCATCTATACGATGTGTCGGTCCGTACCGGCTCGTTCCGACTTATTTACAGCGGGCAGCAATAAGAAACATGTATACAAAGTTCCATGAAGGGAGCTCAAAAAGGGAGGCAAAAACTTTTTTTTGGGAAAAATAAGAAAACTTCGATCTCCCCCACCATGACCACGCATGCATGCGGAATCAAACCTTGGACCCATTACTTAAGAGGTCCACCACTTCTCCATTCGGTCATTCAGCCATTACGCAAATTTTGCCAAAGTTACATTATGAGACCATTCGGAAATTCTTGCACGACAAAAACAAAGTCTGAATGCATGATGCGTGTTGTTGTTGCTATTTATTCATAAATAATAATCATAAACATACAATTAAATAAATAATAAAAATAAAAAATATAAGAAAAAGCTACGCTCTAACAATTGCAAAGAGCTGATTTAAGAGACTGTCACTTCTCCACTTGTTAACTAAGTTCATTGTGAGCCATAAAAAAAAATTTTAAATAAAATGCACCACCAATTAATGCATATTCAAAAATTAAAGTATAAGTTCTTAAAAAAAAAGAAAAAGCTTAAGCGCCATGAACTGGGAATCGAATCACGGACCTGCCGGTTCAGGAGTTCATCGCTTTTTCACTAAGCGACTGACGCTGTTATCCAACAACTGCAAAAATTTGCATTGTATGGCATTCTTATTAATTCCTGTACAAATAAAGAATTTGCGCTGCCGGAAGCGCGGTTTATAGCTATGGAAAACGTTAAGCTGAATAGCTTCAGTGTTTATAATCCGATTGTTACCAAGTTTTCAGAGATCATCAGGCTAGCTATAGTTATCATGTAAACCGAAAATGAACAATATGGCATCAAAATTGCGCTTGTAATTAATTTTTTTCGATTTACGGGGGCGGAAGAGGCGTGGCCAAAATCCAAAATAAACTTGATCAGCGTGCAATAATAACACATACTGTCACCAAATTTGGTAGTTCTAGCTCTTATAATAGCTGAGATCTAGATTTTCACACGGACAGACAGACGGACAGACGGACAGACAGACGGATAGACGGACATGGCTATATCGACTAGGCTGTTGATCCTGAGCCAGAATATATATACTTTATGGGGTCGGAGGTGGCTCCTTCTGCATGTTACATACATTTTCGGTTTGAACAAAGTTATAATACCCTTCTACTCTATGAGTAGCGGGTATAAAAATTGCCGGCAGCGCTTCCTGCAGCATTGTGCCGAATAGTGTGTGCGTGTACGGTGGTGAAATGGGTTAAGTTGTGGAGTGCAAAACAAACAGTACCATTATGCATTCAAGGGTTCGTGTCCCGCCCGCATCAAATATTAAATGTATGCAAAAATGTTTTATACCATTCGACCATTAATAATGGTCAAAAAATGGTAGACTAAGTTTGTGCAAAAGTATTTAACAGGCAGAAGGAGACATGGCAGACCCCATGAAGTATATATATTCTGGCACAGGATCAACAGCCGAGTCGAGTGAACCATGTCTGTCTGTCTGTCTGTGTGTCTGTCTGCCTGTCCGTCTGTCCGTCTGTCTATATATACGTCAATATCTCAGCTATTACAAACGCTAGAGACACTATATTTGACATGATGGTTCCTTTATACCATACGCAGATCAGGTTTATTTCAAATGTGGAGTGCCACGCCCACCGCCCACGCTATTCGATAATTTACGAAAATTAAGAAAAGTATTGCAGTTACAGACACCAAATTTGGCATGATGGTTCCTATAAACCATGCGCAGACGAAATTTATTTAAATTTAAGGTGCCACGCCCACCGCTCACGCAAATTTATAATTTACGAATATTAATGAAAATATTACAATTACGGACACCAAACTTAGCATGATGGTTCCTATAAAACATGCGCAAATGAAATTTATTTCAAATTTGACGCAATTCGATAATTTACGAATATTAAGGTATATTAATTATACCCGCCACTCATAGAGTAGAAAGGTGTTATAACTTTGTTCAAACCAAAAATGTATGTAACAGGCAGAAGGTGTAAAAGTATATATATTCTGGCTCAGGATCAACAGCCGAGTCGGTATAGCCTTGTCCGCTTGTCTGTCTGTCTGTCCGTGTGAAAATCTAGATCTCAGCTATTATAAGAGCCAGAACTACAAAATTTGGTGACAAAATGTGTTATTATTGCACGCTGATCAAGTTACTTTTGGATTTTTGCCACGCCTCTTCCGCCCTTGTAAATAAAAATAAAATTATCACTAGCGCAATTTTGATGCCATATTGTTCATTTTCGGTTTACATGATAACTGTAGCTAGCCAGATAATCTCTAAAAATTTGGTAACAATCGGATAATAAATACATAAGTTATTCAGCCAATCGTGTGTGCGTATACGGTGGTGAAATGGGTTAAGTTGTAGACTGCCAAACGACCAGTACTATTATGCATTAACGGGTTCGAGTCCCACCCGCAACAAACGATGTGTCGGTCCGTACCGGCTCGTTCCGACTTATTTACAGCGGGCAGCAATAAGAAACATGTATACAAAGTTCCATGAAGGGAGCTCAAAAAGGGAGGCAAAAACTTTTTTTTGGGAAAAATAAGAAAACTTCGATCTCCCCCACCATGACCACGCATGCATGCGGAATCAAACCTTGGACCCATTACTTAAGAGGTCCACCACTTCTCCATTCGGTCATTCAGCCATTACGCAAATTTTGCCAAAGTTACATTATGAGACCATTCGGAAATTCTTGCACGACAAAAACAAAGTCTGAATGCATGATGCGTGTTGTTGTTGCTATTTATTCATAAATAATAATCATAAACATACAATTAAATAAATAATAAAAATAAAAAATATAAGAAAAAGCTGCGCTCTAACAATTGCAAAGAGCTGATTTAAGAGACTGTCACTTCTCCACTTGTTAACTAAGTTCATTGTGAGCCATAAAAAAAAATTTTAAATAAAATGCACCACCAATTAATGCATATTCAAAAATTAAAGTATAAGTTCTTAAAAAAAGAAAAAGCTTAAGCGCCATGAACTGGGAATCGAATCACGGACCTGCCGGTTCAGGGAGTTCATCGCTTTTTCACTAAGCGACTGACGCTGTTATCCAACAACTGCAAAAATTTGCATTGTATGGCATTCTTATTAATTCCTGTACAAATAAAGAATTTGCGCTGCCGGAAGCGCGGTTTATAGCTATGGAAAACGTTAAGCTGAATAGCTTCAGTGTTTATAATCCGATTGTTACCAAGTTTTCAGAGATCATCAGGCTAGCTATAGTTATCATGTAAACCGAAAATGAACAATATGGCATCAAAATTGCGCTTGTAAGGCTGTTGATCCTGAGCCAGAATATATATACTTTATGGGGTCGGAGGTGGCTCCTTCTGCATGTTACATACATTTTCGGTTTGAACAAAGTTATAATACCCTTCTACTCTATGAGTAGCGGGTATAAAAATTGCCGGCAGCGCTTCCTGCAGCATTGTGCCGAATAGTGTGTGCGTGTACGGTGGTGAAATGGGTTAAGTTGTGGAGTGCAAAACAAACAGTACCATTATGCATTCAAGGGTTCGTGTCCCGCCCGCATCAAATATTAAATGTATGCAAAAATGTTTTATACCATTCGACCATTAAAAATGGTCAAAAATGGTAGACTAAGTTTGTGCAAAAGTATTTAACAGGCAGAAGGAGACATGGCAGACCCCATGAAGTATATATATTCTGGCACAGGATCAACAGCCGAGTCGAGTGAACCATGTCTGTCTGTCTGTCTGTGTGTCTGTCTGCCTGTCCGTCTGTCCGTCTGTCTATATATACGTCAATATCTCAGCTATTACAAACGCTAGAGACACTATATTTGACATGATGGTTCCTTTATACCATACGCAGATCAGGTTTATTTCAAATGTGGAGTGCCACGCCCACCGCCCACGCTATTCGATAATTTACGAAAATTAAGAAAAGTATTGCAGTTACAGACACCAAATTTGGCATGATGGTTCCTATAAACCATGCGCAGACGAAATTTATTTAAATTTAAGGTGCCACGCCCACCGCTCACGCAAATTTATAATTTACGAATATTAATGAAAATATTACAATTACGGACACCAAACTTAGCATGATGGTTCCTATAAAACATGCGCAAATGAAATTTATTTCAAATTTGACGCAATTCGATAATTTACGAATATTAAGGTATATTAATTATACCCGCCACTCATAGAGTAGAAAGGTGTTATAACTTTGTTCAAACCAAAAATGTATGTAACAGGCAGAAGGTGTAAAAGTATATATATTCTGGCTCAGGATCAACAGCCGAGTCGGTATAGCCTTGTCCGCTTGTCTGTCTGTCTGTCCGTGTGAAAATCTAGATCTCAGCTATTATAAGAGCCAGAACTACAAAATTTGGTGACAAAATGTGTTATTATTGCACGCTGATCAAGTTACTTTTGGATTTTTGCCACGCCTCTTCCGCCCTTGTAAATAAAAATAAAATTATCACTAGCGCAATTTTGATGCCATATTGTTCATTTTCGGTTTACATGATAACTGTAGCTAGCCAGATAATCTCTAAAAATTTGGTAACAATCGGATAATAAATACATAAGTTATTCAGCCAATCGTGTGTGCGTATACGGTGGTGAAATGGGTTAAGTTGTAGACTGCCAAACGACCAGTACTATTATGCATTACCGGGTTCGAGTCCCACCCGCAACAAACGATGTGTCGGTCCGTACCGGCTCGTTCCGACTTATTTACAGCGGGCAGCAATAAGAAACATGTATACAAAGTTCCATGAAGGGAGCTCAAAAAGGGAGGCAAAAACTTTTTTTTGGAAAAAATAAGAAAACTTCGATCTCCCCCACCATGACCATGCATGCATGCGGAATCAAACCTTGGACCCATTACTTAAGAGGTCCACCACTTCTCCATTCGGTCATTCAGCCATTACGCAAATTTTGCCAAAGTTACATTATGAGACCATTCGGAAATTCTTGCACGACAAAAACAAAGTCTGAATGCATGATGCGTGTTGTTGTTGCTATTTATTCATAAATAATAATCATAAACATACAATTAAATAAATAATAAAAATAAAAATATAAGAAAAAGCTGCGCTCTAACAATTGCAAAGAGCTGATTTAAGAGACTGTCACTTCTCCACTTGTTAACTAAGTTCATTGTGAGCCATAAAAAAAAATTTTAAATAAAATGCACCACCAATTAATGCATATTCAAAAATTAAAGTATAAGTTCTTAAAAAAAAGAAAAAGCTTAAGCGCCATGAACTGGGAATCGAATCACGGACCTGCCGGTTCAGGAGTTCATCGCTTTTTCACTAAGCGACTGACGCTGTTATCCAACAACTGCAAAAATTTGCATTGTATGGCATTCTTATTAATTCCTGTACAAATAAAGAATTTGCGCTGCCGGAAGCGCGGTTTATAGCTATGGAAAACGTTAAGCTGAATAGCTTCAGTGTTTACAATCCGATTGTTACCAAGTTTTCAGAGATCATCAGGCTAGCTATAGTTATCATGTAAACCGAAAATGAACAATATGGCATCAAAATTGCGCTTGTAATTAATTTTTTTCGATTTACGGGGGCGGAAGAGGCGTGGCCAAAATCCAAAATAAACTTGATCAGCGTGCAATAATAACACATACTGTCACCAAATTTGGTAGTTCTAGCTCTTATAATAGCTGAGATCTAGATTTTCACACGGACAGACAGACGGACAGACGGACAGACAGACGGATAGACGGACATGGCTATATCGACTAGGCTGTTGATCCTGAGCCAGAATATATATACTTTATGGGGTCGGAGGTGGCTCCTTCTGCATGTTACATACATTTTCGGTTTGAACAAAGTTATAATACCCTTCTACTCTATGAGTAGCGGGTATAAAAATTGCCGGCAGCGCTTCCTGCAGCATTGTGCCGAATAGTGTGTGCGTGTACGGTGGTGAAATGGGTTAAGTTGTGGAGTGCAAAACAAACAGTACCATTATGCATTCAAGGGTTCGTGTCCCGCCCGCATCAAATATTAAATGTATGCAAAAATATTTTATACCATTCGACCATTAAAAATGATCAAAAATGGTAGACTAAGTTTGTGCAAAAGTATTTAACAGGCAGAAGGAGACATGGCAGACCCCATGAAGTATATATATTCTGGCACAGGATCAACAGCCGAGTCGAGTGAACCATGTCTGTCTGTCTGTCTGTGTGTCTGTCTGTCTGTCCGTCTGTCCGTCTGTCTATATATACGTCAATATCTCAGCTATTACAAACGCTAGAGACACTATATTTGACATGATGGTTCCTTTATACCATACGCAGATCAGGTTTATTTCAAATGTGGAGTGCCACGCCCACCGCCCACGCTATTCGATAATTTACGAAAATTAAGAAAAGTATTGCAGTTACAGACACCAAATTTGGCATGATGGTTCCTATAAACCATGCGCAGACGAAATTTATTTAAATTTAAGGTGCCACGCCCACCGCTCACGCAAATTTATAATTTACGAATATTAATGAAAATATTACAATTACGGACACCAAACTTAGCATGATGGTTCCTATAAAACATGCGCAAATGAAATTTATTTCAAATTTGACGCAATTCGATAATTTACGAATATTAAGGTATATTAATTATACCCGCCACTCATAGAGTAGAAAGGTGTTATAACTTTGTTCAAACCAAAAATGTATGTAACAGGCAGAAGGTGTAAAAGTATATATATTCTGGCTCAGGATCAACAGCCGAGTCGGTATAGCCTTGTCCGCTTGTCTGTCTGTCTGTCCGTGTGAAAATCTAGATCTCAGCTATTATAAGAGCCAGAACTACAAAATTTGGTGACAAAATGTGTTATTATTGCACGCTGATCAAGTTACTTTTGGATTTTTGCCACGCCTCTTCCGCCCTTGTAAATAAAAATAAAATTATCACTAGCGCAATTTTGATGCCATATTGTTCATTTTCGGTTTACATGATAACTGTAGCTAGCCAGATAATCTCTAAAAATTTGGTAACAATCGGATAATAAATACATAAGTTATTCAGCCAATCGTGTGTGCGTATACGGTGGTGAAATGGGTTAAGTTGTAGACTGCCAAACGACCAGTACTATTATGCATTAACGGGTTCGAGTCCCACCCGCAACAAAACTTAAATGTGTACAGCAATTTTTTTATTTTTTATTTTAGACTTTAACTTTGCATAAATATTGTAAGTCCATAGTCTTTTACGGTCAAAATATGATTGTAGCCGTTTTTTTTGTTTCGCAAATAAATTATGTACGAGCAGCTGGGTAGCGGGTATATTACAGCGAACACACTCGACTGTAGCTTTCTTACTTGTTAAATATGCATTAATTGGTGGTCGTGCATTTTATTTAAAATTTTTTTAATGGCTTACAATGAACTTTGTTAACAAGTGGAGAAGTGACAGTCTCCTAAATCAGCTGTGTGCGATTTTTAGAGCGCAGTTTTTTCTTATATGTTTTTATTTTTATTTTTTATTTAATTGTTTGTTTAAGTTATGAGAATAAATAGCAACAACAACACGCATCATGAATTCAGACTTTGTTTTTGTCGTGCAAGAATTTTCGAATGGTCTCATAATGTAACTTTGGCAAAATTTGCGTAATGGCTTAATGACCGAATGGAGAAGTGGTGGACCTGTTAGGTAATGGGTCCAAGGTTCGATTTCTCATACATGCGTGTCATGGTGGGGGAGATCGAACTTTTCTTATTTTTTGCAAAGAAAAGTTTTTGCCTCCCTTTTTGAGCTTCCTTCATGAAACTTTGTTTACATGTTTTTTATTGCAAAAGAAAAATTTATTAAAAGTTAGAGTGCTCTAGAACACTTTCCACAAGTATATAAAGAGGTATCAAATGGGCACATATCGTTTTTTACATGCACGTATTCGATTCATAGTCTTCAATAGGTAGAATTATTATTTTTACTGTTTAAGTGATAGATCTTGGATTTTTTTTGGTACCTGCATTAAAGTTATACTTTTTCAATACTTTTTACTCTTTTGCCGGTAGCGCTGCTTGCAGCATTGTGCCGAATAGTGTGTGCGTGTACGGTGGTGAAATGGGTTAAGTTGTGGACTGCATAACGAAGAGGACTATTATGCATTTATGAGTTCGAGTCCCACCCGCATCAAAAATTAAATGTGTTTAAAAAATTATTTTTTTATTTTAGATTTTGACTTTGCATAAATATTGTAAGTCCATGGCCTTTTACGGTCAAAATATGATTGTAGCCGTTCTTTATTGTTCCGCAAAGAAATTGGATCTACGAGCTGCTGGGTAGCGGGTATATTACAGTCGAACACACTCGAATGTAGCTTTCTTACTTGTTTTAATTTCCTTAGTTTTAAAGTATCATCATCATAGATATAAGTCATTATCTTGTAATGAATGTCGTCACTAATAAAGAATAAGTGACAAAGATAGGAAGATTATGTATATTTATTATTCTCATCCATCCTCTTCCCTTCTCCTGCACACGATCCACAAGCCCAACAGAATTGAATGTTCTGCTTAGCCTTGGTCTGACATTGCGTTAGAGAGAGAGACAAATATAGTCTGTGACCGAATGGATGATGCTTTAATTGCAATCATTTCGTAGTTGCTAACTGGCATCAACTAGGCGTTGTGCTAGCATCATTTTGGAAATTCGAGACAGTGAAAGACTGACGCTGAAAGAAGACAGTCGATTCGAGCTAGCCATGTCCGTCCGTCTGTTTCAACGCAAACGAGTCCCTCAGTTTTGGAGTTATCTTGATGAAACTTGATATACATGTTTCTTACTGCTCCACGCTGTAAATATGTATAAGTATAAGTATAAGTATCGGTCAAGTTTTGTTTTTATACCCGCTACTCATAAAGTAGAAGGGTATTATAACTTTGTTTAAATCGAAAATTTATGTAACAGGCAGAAAGAGACATCTCCGACCCCATAAAGTATATATATCCCGGCTCAAGATCAACAGCCGCGTCGATATAGCCTTGTCCGCCTGTCTGTCTGTCTGTCCGTATGAAAATCTAGATCTCAGCTATTATAAGAGCCAGAACTACCAAATTTGGTGACAAAATGTGTTATTATTGCACGCTGATCAAGTTTATTTTGGATTTTGGCCACGCCAACTTTCGCCGCCGTAAATCGAAAAAAATTGATTACAAGCGTAATTTTAATGTCATATTGTTCATTTTCGGTTTATATGATAACTATAGCTAGCCAGATGATCTCTAAAAATTTAGTAACATTCGTATAATAAACACAGAAGTTAATCAGTTCAACGTTTTCCATAGACGTAAGCAGCGCTGCTCTCAGCGCTGGCTGCAGTATTGTGTCGAATAGTGTGAGCGTGTACGGTGGTGAAATGGGTTAAGTTGTGCACTGCAAAACGCACAGTACTATTATGCATTTACGGGTGCAATAATTTTTATACCCGTTACTCATAGAGTAGAAGGGTATTATAACTTTGATCAAACCGAAATGTATGTAACAGGAGAAGGAGACATTTCCGACCCAATAAAGTATATTCTGGTTCAGTATCAACAGCCGAGTCGATATAGCCATGTCCGTCTGTCCGTCCGTATCAAAATCTATGTCTCAGCTATTATAAGAGCCAGAACTACCAAATTTGGTGACAAGCGCAATTTTGATGCCATATTGTTCATTTTCATTGAAAGACTGACGCTGAAAGAAGACACTCGAAATGTCGAGGAAACGCAAGGTCACTATCCGCGAGGCACAGGAGGTGGAGATAGTTGAGTTTGGCCATCAGACTCCGACATCTGAAGTGGGATAGCCTCAACACCAAACCATGACCGACGACCATTTGTGCACACTTTTAGAAACGCAGCATCGCAATATGATCGACGTTTTAAATGCAGTCAAAAGTGCCTAGTAAAGCTGTAAATAAATTCGTCATACTGCCTAAATTTAATCCCCACTGGCGCTTGTGCAGCTGCTTGGTATCCCACGGTGGATCTTATTTTAGCAGAAAACCTTACCGCTTACCGCTTTAACCAAATCACTAGAAGGCGCCTCATTTTGAAGGCAACGAAACACCAGCAATGCCCTTAATGGTAGCCCAAAAAACGGTGAGTGCCTTCTGCTGTATGGAAGCTGGTTATTAACGACACTAATGGAAAAGTGGAAGTCGATGACTGCGGAACAAATCGCCGTGTCGGTAGTTCTGGCGCACGTTGCTCATATTGACACAAGATTGCAACGTAATGTTTATACAACCAACATCAGAACACTTTCGAATTGCAGAATGAGTTGCGGGCATTTGCTTTTGCTTAGAAGAAAGAGTATTACTTTGAGAATACTTCTGCGGCCAAAAGACAACGCGTCCACGTCCCTATTAAATGCCACTTTTGTTGGCCGTTTGAGGAGTAACACTGCTAAGCCAAAACAGGGATCCAATTCAAATTCTGGACGCTCATCTGACGCAGGGACTAAGGTAATTACTTCCTATATATACCTGGACATTTTGCTTCGGCTTGTACTAAGAAAAAAGAATTAGCCAGTCATAATATAATGGATCAGAGGGGTGTAAACTTGTGCCAGGTGGCCGATCCATTTGGTACTTTGATGTCGTTTAATGAGTTGTATCCATTCTTCTTTGATTCTGGAACCGAGTGTTCGCTGATAAAAGAGTTTGTGTCATATAGACTTTCGGGCACACGAATGAATAATATTGTAGTTTTAAAGGGAATAGGAAAGAGTTTAGTGACAAATACTATGCAAATATTGTTATAATTATTAATTATATTGTTATAATCAGTGGTTATTCTCTTGGAGTACTTTTTCACGTTGTTCTAAACAGTCACACAAATTATGATATATAATATAATATAATCGGCCGAGAAATTTTAATTCAGAATTTTGGTGTAATGATAACAATAGATACTTTTGAATTATATAAGGCAAAATCTGTGTACACCCTATTTGCTTTGAAAAACTGTGTCAGCCTTACCAATATTGATACCGAACTATGTGGTGTGGATAAGTTAACTTTATCAGAAATTCTAAGCGAATTTTCAAATGCATTTATAGATGGGTTTCCAGAAAGCCAAAATCCACTACTGGAGAATTGGAAATTTGATTGATTGATCCTAATAAGACTGTGCAAAGGCGGCCATATCAGCTTAGTATCGAGGAAAAAGGAATAGTAAGAGACAAAATTAGGGAATTATTGGCATCGAATATTATCCGATCCAGCTGTTCCATTTTTGCAAGTCCAATGCTTTTAGTCAAAAGAAAAATGGCTCTGATAGACTTTGCATAGATAATCGTGAGTTAAATGACAATCTGAAAAATATCCCTTACCGCTAATTAACGACCAAATCTGTAGATTACGTGGGACAAAGTTATTTTCTTGTTTGGATATGGCTAGTGGTTTTCACCAGATTCCTATACACCCAAATTCAATAGAGCGAACGGCATTTGTTACTCCAGAGGGAGATGGCGAAATTCGGCCCATTCCACGTAAAATACGAGCACCGTGTAATTTACCTCCTCCACGGTCCGTTACCCGTGAGACAGTTCATAGGCCTGGATTCATATTTTCGGCAATTCGTACCAAAGTTTTCTGAAATAATGAAACCGATGTATGGTCCTACGTGTAAAAGCAAAGTATTCCAGTGGGGATCTGAACATAAGCAAATACGACAATCGGTTATCAAAACATTAACAGATGAGTGATAGTGATATTTGAACCTTAGTATTCAATCGAACTTAATATTCTTGCCAGTATGAATCGTTATGGAGCTATTCTCCTTCACAAAATTGATAACAAGCCCCGTGTCATTGAGTATTTTAGTAAACAAACACCGCCTACATAGTTTCGGTACCATTCTTTCGAGCTCGAAACGTTGGCCGTATTTAACTCGATGAAGCATTTCCAAAATTATCTGCATGGCAGACATTTTATAGTTTTTACCGATTGTAATTCTTTAAAAGCCACGAGAAATAAAATTGATCTTACTCCAAGAGTCCATCGTTGGTGGGCCTACATGCAGTCATTTGATTTCGATATTCAGTATAGATCGGGATCTAAAATGGCTTATGTTGTTTTTCTCTCATGTAATCCGTCACTAACTGAAATTCCTGAAATTCATGTAAGTCTAGAAAGTAAGTCTAGAAAATAAGACGCCATAAAATATATTCTGGCTCAGGATCAACAGCCGAGTCGATATAGCCATGTCCGTCTGTCCGTCCGTGAGAAAATCTAGATCTTAGCTATTATAAGAGCCAGAACTACCAAATTTGGTGACAAAATGTGTTATTATTGCGCACTAATCAAGTTTATTTTGGATTTTGGCCACGCTCCCGTCCGCCCCCGTTAATTTTATTTGTTATTGTTAATTTTCATTGAAAGACTGACGCTGAAAGACACTCGAAATGTCGAGGAAACGCAAGGTCACTATCCGAGAGGCACAGGAGGTGGAGATGGTTGAGTTTGGCCATCAGACTCCGACATCTGAAGTGGGATAGCCTCAACACCAAACCATGACCGACGACCATTTGTGCACACTTTTAGAAACGCAGCATCGCAATATGATCGACGTTTTAAATGCAGTCAAAAGTGCCTAGTAAAGCTGTAAATAAATTCGTCATACTGCCTAAATTTAATCCCCACTGGCGCTTGTGCAGCTGCTTGGTATCCCACGGTGGATCTTATTTTAGCAGAAAACCTTACCGCTTACCGCTTTAACCAAATCACTAGAAGGCGCCTCATTTTTGAAGGCAACGAAACACCAGCAATCCCCTTAATGGTAGCCCAAAAAAACGGTGAGTGCCTTTCGCTCTATGGAAGCCGGTTATTAACGACACTAATTTTGAAAGTGGAAGTCGATGACTATGGAACAAATCGCCGTGTCGGTAGTTCTGGCGCACGTTGCCCATATTGACACAAGACTGAAACGTAATGTTTATACAACCAACATCAGAACACGTAACGAATTGCAGAATGAGTTGCGGGCATTTGCTTTTGCTAAGAAAAAAAGAGCATTACGTTGAGAATACTTCTGCGGCCAATAGACAACGCGCACACGCCTCTTTTGGTGTCCGTTTGAGGAGTAACACTGCTAAGCCAAAACACGGATCCAATCCAAATTTTGGACGTTCATCCGACCCAGGGACTAAAGCAATTACGTGCTATAAGGGTGGAGCTCCTGGACATTTTGCTTCGGCTTGTACTAAAAAAAAATTAGCCAGTCATAATAAAATGGATGAGACGCGTGTAAACTTGTTCCAGGTTTGTGCCACGTTTGGAGAGTCGTATCCATTCTTCTTTGATTGTGGAACCGAGTGTTCGCTGGTAAAAGAGTTTGTGTCTCATAGACTTTCGGGCACACGAATCACTAATAATGTAGTTTTAAAGGGAATAGGAAAGACTTTAGTGACAAATACTATGCAAATATTCTCTAATGTTGTAATCAGTGGTTATTCTCTTGAAGTACTTTTTCACGTCCTTCTAAACAGTCACATAAATTGTGATATTATAATCGAGAAATTTTAACTCAGAATTTTGGTGTAATGATAACAATAGATACTTTTGAATTATATAAGACAAAATCTGTGTACACTCTATTTTCTTTGAAAAATTGTGTTAGCCTTACAAATATTGATACCGAACTATATTGTATGGATAAGTTAACTTTATCAGAAATTCTAAGCGAATTTTCAAATGCATTTATAAATGGCTAATAAAGAATAAGTGACAAAGATAGGAAGATTATGTATATTTATTATTCTCATCCATCCTCTTCCCTTCTCCTGCACACGATCCACAAGCCCAACAGAATTGAATGTTCTGCTTAGCCTTGGTCTGACATTGCGTTAGAGAGAGAGACAAATATAGTCTGTGACCGAATGGATGATGCTTTAATTGCAATCATTTCGTAGTTGCTAACTGGCATCAACTAGGCGTTGTGCTAGCATCATTTTGGAAATTCGAGACAGTGAAAGACTGACGCTGAAAGAAGACAGTCGATTCGAGCTAGCCATGTCCGTCCGTCTGTT
The DNA here is from genome assembly GCA_018904095.1 of Zaprionus ghesquierei. Classification (NCBI taxonomy): domain Eukaryota; kingdom Metazoa; phylum Arthropoda; class Insecta; order Diptera; family Drosophilidae; genus Zaprionus; species Zaprionus ghesquierei. Next base: position 30,138 of record JAEIGP010000617.1, on the reverse strand, counting down.
TCAACGCAAACGAGTCCCTCAGTTTTGGAGTTATCTTGATGAAACTTGATATACATGTTTCTTACTGCTCCACGCTGTAAATATGTATAAGTATAAGTATAAGTATCGGTCAAGTTTTGTTTTTATACCCGCTACTCATAAAGTAGAAGGGTATTATAACTTTGTTTAAATCGAAAATTTATGTAACAGGCAGAAAGAGACATCTCCGACCCCATAAAGTATATATATCCCGGCTCAAGATCAACAGCCGCGTCGATATAGCCTTGTCCGCCTGTCTGTCTGTCTGTCCGTATGAAAATCTAGATCTCAGCTATTATAAGAGCCAGAACTACCAAATTTGGTGACAAAATGTGTTATTATTGCACGCTGATCAAGTTTATTTTGGATTTTGGCCACGCCAACTTTCGCCGCCGTAAATCGAAAAAAATTGATTACAAGCGTAATTTTAATGTCATATTGTTCATTTTCGGTTTATATGATAACTATTGCTAGCCAGATGATCTCTAAAAATTTAGTAACATTCGTATAATAAACACAGAAGTTAATCAGTTCAACGTTTTCCATAGACGTAAGCAGCGCTGCTCTCAGCGCTGGCTGCAGTATTGTGTCGAATAGTGTGAGCGTGTACGGTGGTGAAATGGGTTAAGTTGTGCACTGCAAAACGCACAGTACTATTATGCATTTACGGGTGCAATAATTTTTATACCCGTTACTCATAGAGTAGAAGGGTATTATAACTTTGATCAAACCGAAATGTATGTAACAGGAGAAGGAGACATTTCCGACCCAATAAAGTATATTCTGGTTCAGTATCAACAGCCGAGTCGATATAGCCATGTCCGTCTGTCCGTCCGTATCAAAATCTATGTCTCAGCTATTATAAGAGCCAGAACTACCAAATTTGGTGACAAGCGCAATTTTGATGCCATATTGTTCATTTTCATTGAAAGACTGACGCTGAAAGAAGACACTCGAAATGTCGAGGAAACGCAAGGTCACTATCCGCGAGGCACAGGAGGTGGAGATAGTTGAGTTTGGCCATCAGACTCCGACATCTGAAGTGGGATAGCCTCAACACCAAACCATGACCGACGACCATTTGTGCACACTTTTAGAAACGCAGCATCGCAATATGATCGACGTTTTAAATGCAGTCAAAAGTGCCTAGTAAAGCTGTAAATAAATTCGTCATACTGCCTAAATTTAATCCCCACTGGCGCTTGTGCAGCTGCTTGGTATCCCACGGTGGATCTTATTTTAGCAGAAAACCTTACCGCTTACCGCTTTAACCAAATCACTAGAAGGCGCCTCATTTTTGAAGGCAACGAAACACCAGCAATGCCCTTAATGGTAGCCCAAAAAACGGTGAGTGCCTTCTGCTGTATGGAAGCTGGTTATTAACGACACTAATGGAAAAGTGGAAGTCGATGACTGCGGAACAAATCGCCGTGTCGGTAGTTCTGGCGCACGTTGCTCATATTGACACAAGATTGCAACGTAATGTTTATACAACCAACATCAGAACACTTTCGAATTGCAGAATGAGTTGCGGGCATTTGCTTTTGCTTAGAAGAAAGAGTATTACTTTGAGAATACTTCTGCGGCCAAAAGACAACGCGTCCACGTCCCTATTAAATGCCACTTTTGTTGGCCGTTTGAGGAGTAACACTGCTAAGCCAAAACAGGGATCCAATTCAAATTCTGGACGCTCATCTGACGCAGGGACTAAGGTAATTACTTCCTATATATACCTGGACATTTTGCTTCGGCTTGTACTAAGAAAAAAGAATTAGCCAGTCATAATATAATGGATCAGAGGGGTGTAAACTTGTGCCAGGTGGCCGATCCATTTGGTACTTTGATGTCGTTTAATGAGTTGTATCCATTCTTCTTTGATTCTGGAACCGAGTGTTCGCTGATAAAAGAGTTTGTGTCATATAGACTTTCGGGCACACGAATGAATAATATTGTAGTTTTAAAGGGAATAGGAAAGAGTTTAGTGACAAATACTATGCAAATATTGTTATAATTATTAATTATATTGTTATAATCAGTGGTTATTCTCTTGAAGTACTTTTTCACGTTGTTCTAAACAGTCACACAAATTATGATATATAATATAATATAATCGGCCGAGAAATTTTAATTCAGAATTTTGGTGTAATGATAACAATAGATACTTTTGAATTATATAAGGCAAAATCTGTGTACACCCTATTTGCTTTGAAAAACTGTGTCAGCCTTACCAATATTGATACCGAACTATGTGGTGTGGATAAGTTAACTTTATCAGAAATTCTAAACGAATTTTCAAATGCATTTATAGATGGGTTTCCAGAAAGCCAAAATCCACTACTGGAGAATTGGAAATTTGATTGATTGATCCTAATAAGACTGTGCAAAGGCGGCCATATCAGCTTAGTATCGAGGAAAAAGGAATAGTAAGAGACAAAATTAGGGAATTATTGGCATCGAATATTATCCGATCCAGCTGTTCCATTTTTGCAAGTCCAATGCTTTTAGTCAAAAAGAAAAATGGCTCTGATAGACTTTGCATAGATAATCGTGAGTTAAATGACAATCTGAAAAATATCCCTTACCGCTAATTAACGACCAAATCTGTAGATTACGTGGGACAAAGTTATTTTCTTGTTTGGATATGGCTAGTGGTTTTCACCAGATTCCTATACACCCAAATTCAATAGAGCGAACGGCATTTGTTACTCCAGAGGGAGATGGCGAAATTCGGCCCATTCCACGTAAAATACGAGCACCGTGTAATTTACCTCCTCCACGGTCCGTTACCCGTGAGACAGTTCATAGGCCTGGATTCATATTTTCGGCAATTCGTACCAAAGTTTTCTGAAATAATGAAACCGATGTATGGTCCTACGTGTAAAAGCAAAGTATTCCAGTGGGGATCTGAACATAAGCAAATACGACAATCGGTTATCAAAACATTAACAGATGAGTGATAGTGATATTTGAACCTTAGTATTCAATCGAACTTAATATTCTTGCCAGTATGAATCGTTATGGAGCTATTCTCCTTCACAAAATTGATAACAAGCCCCGTGTCATTGAGTATTTTAGTAAACAAACACCGCCTACATAGTTTCGGTACCATTCTTTCGAGCTCGAAACGTTGGCCGTATTTAACTCGATGAAGCATTTCCAAAATTATCTGCATGGCAGACATTTTATAGTTTTTACCGATTGTAATTCTTTAAAAGCCACGAGAAATAAAATTGATCTTACTCCAAGAGTCCATCGTTGGTGGGCCTACATGCAGTCATTTGATTTCGATATTCAGTATAGATCGGGATCTAAAATGGCTTATGTTGTTTTTCTCTCATGTAATCCGTCACTAACTGAAATTCCTGAAATTCATGTAAGTCTAGAAAGTAAGTCTAGAAAATAAGACGCCATAAAATATATTCTGGCTCAGGATCAACAGCCGAGTCGATATAGCCATGTCCGTCTGTCCGTCCGTGAGAAAATCTAGATCTTAGCTATTATAAGAGCCAGAACTACCAAATTTGGTGACAAAATGTGTTATTATTGCGCACTAATCAAGTTTATTTTGGATTTTGGCCACGCTCCCGTCCGCCCCCGTTAATTTTATTTGTTATTGTTAATTTTCATTGAAAGACTGACGCTGAAAGACACTCGAAATGTCGAGGAAACGCAAGGTCACTATCCGAGAGGCACAGGAGGTGGAGATGGTTGAGTTTGGCCATCAGACTCCGACATCTGAAGTGGGATAGCCTCAACACCAAACCATGACCGACGACCATTTGTGCACACTTTTAGAAACGCAGCATCGCAATATGATCGACGTTTTAAATGCAGTCAAAAGTGCCTAGTAAAGCTGTAAATAAATTCGTCATACTGCCTAAATTTAATCCCCACTGGCGCTTGTGCAGCTGCTTGGTATCCCACGGTGGATCTTATTTTAGCAGAAAACCTTACCGCTTACCGCTTTAACCAAATCACTAGAAGGCGCCTCATTTTTGAAGGCAACGAAACACCAGCAATCCCCTTAATGGTAGCCCAAAAAACGGTGAGTGCCTTTCGCTCTATGGAAGCCGGTTATTAACGACACTAATTTTGAAAGTGGAAGTCGATGACTATGGAACAAATCGCCGTGTCGGTAGTTCTGGCGCACGTTGCCCATATTGACACAAGACTGAAACGTAATGTTTATACAACCAACATCAGAACACGTAACGAATTGCAGAATGAGTTGCGGGCATTTGCTTTTGCTAAGAAAAAAAGAGCATTACGTTGAGAATACTTCTGCGGCCAAGAGACAACGCGCACACGCCTCTTTTGGTGTCCGTTTGAGGAGTAACACTGCTAAGCCAAAACACGGATCCAATCCAAATTTTGGACGTTCATCCGACCCAGGGACTAAAGCAATTACGTGCTATAAGGGTGGAGCTCCTGGACATTTTGCTTCGGCTTGTACTAAAAAAAAAGAATTAGCCAGTCATAATAAAATGGATGAGACGCGTGTAAACTTGTTCCAGGTTTGTGCCACGTTTGGAGAGTCGTATCCATTCTTCTTTGATTGTGGAACCGAGTGTTCGCTGGTAAAAGAGTTTGTGTCTCATAGACTTTCGGGCACACGAATCACTAATAATGTAGTTTTAAAGGGAATAGGAAAGAGTTTAGTGACAAATACTATGCAAATATTCTCTAATGTTGTAATCAGTGGTTATTCTCTTGAAGTACTTTTTCACGTCCTTCTAAACAGTCACATAAATTGTGATATTATAATCGAGAAATTTTAACTCAGAATTTTGGTGTAATGATAACAATAGATACTTTTGAATTATATAAGACAAAATCTGTGTACACTCTATTTTCTTTGAAAAATTGTGTTAGCCTTACAAATATTGATACCGAACTATATTGTATGGATAAGTTAACTTTATCAGAAATTCTAAGCGAATTTTCAAATGCATTTATAAATGGCTTTCCAAAAAGCCAAAATCCACTACTGGAGAATTGGAAATCGTGAGTTAAATGGCAATCTGAAAAATATCCCTTACCGCTAATTAACGACCAAATCTGTAGATTACGTGGGACAAAGTTAATTTCGTGTTTGGATATGGCTAGTGGTTTAATGATATAAGTCATTAATTTTATGGATTTTGGCCACGCCCCCTTCCGCCCCTGTAAATGGAAAAAATTGATTACCTCTAAACATCTAGATCTCAGCTATTATAAGAGCTAGAACCAACAAATTTGGTGACAGTATGTGCTATTATTGCACGCTAATCAAGTTTATATTGGATTTTGGCCACGCCCCCTTCCGCCCCAGTAAATCGAAAAAAATTGATTACAAGCGGAATTTTGATGACATATAGCTCATTTTTGGTTTATGTGATAACTATAACTAGCCAGGTGATTTCCAAAAATTTGGAAACAATCAGATAATAAATACAGAAGTTAGCTGTATTAGCTGCCGGCAGCGCTGCTTGCAGCATTGTGCCGAATAGTGTGTGCGTGTACGGTGGTGAAATGGGTTACGGGTTCGAGTCCATCCCGCATCAAAAATTAAAATTTAAAGTTTTTTTTATTTAGATTTTGACTTTGTATAAATTTTGTAAATACATGGCCTTTTACGGTCAAAATATGATTGTGGCCGTTCTTTATTGTTCCGCAAATATTTTTAATATACGAGCAGCTGGGTGGCGGGTATATTGCAATCGAGCACACTCGACTGTAGCTTTCTTACTTGCTTTGTAAGATATCGCCATGAAGTTTTCTCGATATATGTCTAAGTATGTAATTAAAAGGCAGTGAAAATGTTATCGAATTTGGACAGTTATATCGAATATCAGTCATAGAACTTTCGGCCGACATAAATTTTTTTCAAGATTTTGCTTTGAAACTTTCCTCATATATGTCTAAGTATGTCCATAAAATGCTGTGCAAGATGCAGATATATCATTATGCTGCCATAAAACATATCGGCCAATTTAATGTGTGGATAAACTGCAATGGTATAAAGCCTTCGGTGTGTCGAACGTAGGCGATCTTTCTTGTTATACCCGCTACTCATAGAGTAGAAGGGTATTATAACTTTGTGCAAACCGAAAATGTATGTAACAGGCAGAAGGAGACATCTCCGAGCCCAAGAAGTATATATTCTGGCTCAGGATCAACGGCCGAGTCGGTAGTTCTGGCGCACGTTGCTCATATTGACACAAGATTGCAACGTAATATTTATACAACCAACATCAGAACACTTACGAATTGCAGAATGAGTTGCGGGCATTTGCTTTTGCTTAGAAGAAAGAGTATTACTTTGAGAATACTTCTGCGGCCAAAAGACAACGCGCCCACGTCCCTATTAAATGCCACTTTTGTTGGACGTTTGAGGAGTAACACTGCTAAGCCAAAACAGGGATCCAATTCAAATTCTGGACGTTCATCTGACGCAGGGACTAAGGTAATTACTTGCTATATATAACTGGACATTTTGCTTCGGCTTGTACTAAGAAAAAAGAATTAGCCAGTCTTAATAAAATGGATCAGAGGGGTGTAAACTTGTGCCATTTGGTGCTTTGATTTCGTTTAATGAGTCGTATCCATTCTTCTTTGATTCTGGAACCGAGTGTTCGCTGATAAAACAGTTTGTGTCTTATAGACTTTCGGGCACACGAATGAATAATATTGTAGTTTTAAAGGGAATAGGAAAGAGTTTAGTGACAAATACTATGCAAATATTGTTATAATTATTAATTATTTTGTTATAATCAGTGGTTATTCTCTTAAGGTACTTTTTCACGTTATTCTAAACAGTCACACAAATTATAATATTATAATCGGCCGATAAATTTTAACTCAGAATTTTAGTGTAATGATAACAATAGATACTTTTGAATTATATAAGACAAATTCTGGGTACACCCTATTTGCTTTAAATAATTGTGTCAGCCTTACCAATATTGATACTGAACTATGTGGTGTGGATAAGTTAACATTATCAGAAATTCTAAGCGAATTTTCAAATGCATTTATAAATGGCCTTCCAAAAAGCCAAAATCCACTACTGGAGAATTGGAAATTTGATTGATTGATACTAATAAAATTGTGCAAAGGCGGCCATATCAGCTTAGTATCGAGGAAAAAGGAATAGTAAGGACAAAATTAGGGAATTATTGGCATCGAATATTATCCGATCCAGCTGTTCCATTTTTGCAAGTCCAATGCTTTTAGTCAAAAAGAAAAATGGCTCTGATAGACTTTGCATAGATAATCGTGAGTTAAATGACAATCTGAAAAATATCCCTTACCGCTAATTAACGACCAAATCTGTAGGTTACGTGGGGCAAAGTTATTTTCGTGTTTGGATATGCCTAGTGGTTTTCACCAGATTCCTATACACCAAAATTCAATAGAGCGAACGGCATTTGTTACTCTAGAGGGCCAATTCGAATTTTTAACTATGCCTGTCGGCTTAAATAAATCCACCCTCTGTGTTTCAACGTGCGATTATGAAAGCATTAGGTGACCTTGCCCATTCCTATACTATCGTTTATATGGGTGATATTTTGATTACTGCTCAGACAAAAGAAGAATCTTTGGACAGATTGAGAACAGTATTGGAAATCCTATCACAGTCTGGGGTTTCATTTAATGTGACTAAATGTTCATTCCTAAAATCAAGTGTAAAGTATCTTGGGTTTCTTATAAAGTATGGCGAAATTCGGCCCAATCCACTTAAAATACGAGAATTGTGTAATTTACCTCCTCCATGGTCCGTTATCCAAGTGAGACAGTTCATAAGCCTGGATTCATATTTTCGGCAATTCGTACCAAAGTTCTCTGAAATAAGGAAACCGTTGTATGGTCTTACGTGTAAAAACAAAGAATTCCAGTGGGGATTTGAACATGAGCAAATACGTCAACCGGTTATCAAAACATTAACATATGAGTGATAGTGATATTTGAACCTCAGTATTCAATCGAACTTTATACTCTTGCCAGTATGAATAGTTATGGAGCTATTCTCCTTCACAAAATTGATAAGAAGCTCCGTGTCATTGAGTATTTTAGTAAACAAACACCACCTACATAGTCTCGGTACCATTCTTACGAGCTCGAAACGTTGGCCGTATTTAACTCGATGAAGCATTTCCAAAATTATCTGCATGGCAGACATTTTATAGTTTTTACCGATTGTATTGTAATCGTAAGAATGCCATACAATGCAAATTTTTGCAGTTGTTATAAAACAACGTCAGTAGCTTAGTGAAAAAGCGATTAACTCCTGAACCGACAGGCCCGTGATTCGATTCCCAGTTCATGCCGCTTAAGCTTTTTCTTTTTTTTTTTAAGAACTTATACTTTAATTTTTGAATATGCATTAATTGATGGTGCATTTTATTTAAAATTTTTTTAATGGCTCACAATGAACTTAGTTAACAAGTGGAGAAGTGACAGTCTCTTAAATCAGCTCTGTGCGATTGTTAGAGCGCAGCTTTTTCTTATATTTTTTTATTTTTATTTTTTATTTAATTATATGTTTATGATTATTATTTATGAATAAATAGCAACAACAACACGCATCATGCATTCAGACTTTGTTTTTGTCGTGCAAGAATTTCCGAATGGTCTCATAATGTAACTTTGGCAAAATTTGCGTAATGGCTGAATGACCGAATGGAGAAGTGGTGGACCTCTTAGGTAATGGGTCCAAGGTTCGATTTCGCATGCATACGTGTCATGGTGGGGGAGATCGAACTTTTCTAATTTTTTGCAAAAAAAAGTTTTTGCCTCCCTTTTTGAGCTACCTTCATGAAACTTTGTATACATGTTTCTTATTGCTGCCCGCTGTAAATAAGTCGGAACGAGCCGGTACGGACCGATACTCGTATAGATGCCATAGAACCTATCGGTCGTTTTTTAAGAGGGTAGAATTATTATTTTTACTGTTTAAGTGATAAATCTTGGATTTTTGTGGTACCTGAATAAAAGTTATACGTTTTCAACACTTTTTACTCCTTTTGCCGGCAGCGCTGCTTGCAGCATTGTGCCGAATAGTGTGTCCCACCCGCATCAAAAGTTAAATGTGTGCAAAAAATTATTTTTTATACCCGCTACTCATAGAGTAGAAGGGTATTATAACTTTGTTCAAACCGAAAATGTATATAGCAGGCAGAAGGAGACACCTCCGACCCCATAAAGTATATATATTCTGGCTCAGGATCAACAGCCGAGTCGATATAGCCATGTCCGTCTGTCCGTCTGTCTGTCCGTGTGAAAATCTAGATCTCAGCTATTATAAGAGCTAGAACTACCAAACTAGGTGACAATATGTGTTATTATTGCACGCTGATCATGTTTATTTTGGCCACGCCCCCTTACGCCCCCGCAAATCGAAAAAACATTGATAACAAGTGCAATTTTGATGCCATATTGTTCATTTTCGGTTTACATGATAACTATAGCTAGCCAGATGATCTCTAAAAATTTAGTAACATTCGTATAATAAACACAGAAGTTAATCAGTTCAACGTTTTCCATAGACGTAAGCAGCGCTGCCGGCAGCATTGTGCCGAATCGTGTGTGCGTGTACGGTGGTAAAATGGGTTAAGTTGTGGACTGCAAAACGAACAGTACTATTATGCATTTACGGGTTCGAGTCCCGCCCGCATCAAAAATTAAATGTGTGCAAAAATGTTTTTTTTTTATTTTATATTTTGACTTTGCATAAATATTATAAGTCTATAGCCTTTTACGGTCAAAATATGATTGTAGCCGTCTTTTTGTTCCGCAAATAAATTATGTACCAGCAGCTGGGTAGCGGGTATATTACAGTCGAGCACACTGGACTGTAGCTTTCTTACTTGTTTTTCTTTAAAAAACACTTTACCACTAACAGTTTTCTAAATCTAATTTTTTACATAACCTTGAAAAATCCATGGTCTTATACAGTCAACACTTGACTGTATTTGTTCTTACTTATTTATTTTATATTTTGACTATGCCTAAATATTGTAAGTCCATTGACTTTTACGGTCAAAATATGATTGTAGCCGTTCTTTATTGATCCGCAAATAATTTTGAAGTACGAGCAGCTAAGTAGCGGGTATATTACAGTCGAGCATTCTCGAATGTAGCTTTCTTACTTTTTTTTTCAACTGCTTGGTGTCTAACTGAAAATTATATGTGTTGTTTATTATAGCCGTTCTTACTTGTTATTTTAGATTTTGACTTTGCATAAATATTGTAAATACATGGCCTTTTACGGTCAAAATATGATTCTAGCCGTTCTTTATTGTTCCCCAAATAATTTTTATGTACGAGCAGCTGGGTGGCGGGTATATTACAATCGAGCATACTCGACTGTAGCTCTCTTACTTGTTTTTTAAGATATCGCCATTAAGTTTTCTCGATATCTGTCTAAGTATGTAATTAAAAGGCAGTGAAAAGGTTATCGAAATTGGACAGTTATATCGAATATCAGTCATAGAACCTGTTGGCCGACATAAATTTTTTTCAAGATTTTGCATTGAAACTTTCCTCATATATGTCTAAGTATGTCCATAAAATGCTGTGCAAGATGCAGTTATATCATTATGCTGCCAGAGAACATATCGGCCAATTTAATGTGTAGATAAACTGCAATAGTATAAAGCCTTCGGTGTGTCGAAGGTAGGCGATCTTTCTTATTATACCCGCTACTCATAGAGTAGAAGGGTATTATAACTTTGTTCAAACCGAAAATGTATGTAACAGGCAGAAGGAGACATCTCCGATCCCAAGAAGTATATATTCTGGCTCAGGATCAACAGCCGAGTTGATATAGCCATGTCCGTCTATCCTTCCGTGTGAAAATCTAGATATTAGCTATTTTAAGAGCTAGAACTACCAAATTTGGTTACAAAATGTGTTATTATTGCACGCTGATCAAGTTTATTTTGTATTTTGGTGGCTGTCGGCAGCGCTGCTTGCAGCATTGTGCCGAATAGTGTGTGCGAATACGGTGGTTAAAGTTGTGCACTGCAAAACGAAAAGTACTATTATGCATTTACGGGAGCGATCCCGCCCGCGTCAAAAATTAATTGTGTGCAAAAATTTGTATACCCGTTACTCATAGCGTAGAAGGGTATTATAACTTTGTTCAAACCGAAAATGTATGTAAGAGGCAGAAGGAGACGTTACCGACCCCATAAAGTATATATATTCTGGCTCAGGATCAACAGCCGAGTCGACATTTCGACAGTCGAAATGTCGAGGAAACTTAAGGCCACTATCCGAGAGACAAGAAGGTGGAGAAGGATGTGGGATAGCCTTAACACCAAACCATGACCGACGACCACTTGTCTGCCTAAATTTAATCCCGACCCCACTGGCGCTTGTGCAGCTGCTTGGTATGCCACGGAGGATCTAATTTTAGCAGAAAACCTTACCGCTTACCGCTTTAAGGAAATCACTAGAAGGCGCCGCATTTTTGAAGGTAACGAAACACCAGCAATGCCCTTAATGGTAGCCCAAAAAACGATGAGTGCCTTTTGCTGTATGGAAGCCGGTTATTAACGACACTAATGGAAAAATGGAAGTCGATGACTACGGAACAAATCGCCGTTTCGGTAGTTCTGGCGCACGTTGCCTATATTCACACAAGACTGCAACGTAATGTTTATACAACCAACATCAGAACACGTAACGAATTGCAGAATGAGTTACGGTCCTTTGCTTTTGCTACAAAGAAAGAGTATTACTTTGAGAATACTTCTGCGGCCAAAAGACAACGCGACCACGTCCATATTAAATGCCACTTTTGGTGGCCGTTTAAGGAGTAACACTGCTAAGCCAAAACAGGGATCCAATCCAAATTCTGGACGTTCATCTGACGCAGGGACTAAGCTAATTACTTGCTATTTATATACCTGGATATTTTGCTTCGGCTTGTACTAAGAAATAAGAATTAGCCAGTCATAATAAAATGAAGGAGAGGCGTGTAAACTTGTGCTAGGTGGCCGATCCATTTGACTTCGTTTATGAGTCGTATCCATTCTTCTTTGATTCTGGAACCGAGTGTTCGCTGATAAAAGAGTTTGTGTCATATTGACTTTCGGGCACACGAATCAATAATATTGTACTTTTAAAGGGAATAGGAAAGAGTTTAGTGACAAATACTATGCAAATATTGTCTAATGTTATAATCAGTGGTTATTCTCTTGAAGTACTTTTCACGTTGTTCTAAACAGTCACATAAATTATGAAATTATAATCGGCCGAGAAATTGTAACTCAGAATTTTGGTGTAATGATAACAATAGATATTTTTGAATTATATAAAATAAATCTGGGTACACCCTATTTACTTTGAATAATTGTGTCAGCCTTACCAATATTGATACCGAGCTATGTGGTGTGGATAAGTTAACTTTATCAGAAATTCTAAGCGAATTTTCAAATGCATTTATAAAGGGGTTTCCAAAAAGCTGAGTCACTACTGGAGAATTGGAAATTCGATTGATTGATACTAATAAGATTGTGCAAAGGCGGCCATATCAGCTTAGTATCGAGGAAAAAGGAATAGTAAGAGACAAAATTAGGGAATTATTGCCATCGAATATTATCCGATCCAGCTGTTCCATTTTCGCAAGTCCAATGCTTTTAGTCAAAAAGAAAAATGGCTCTGATAGACTTTGCATAGATAATCGTGAGTTAAATGGCAATCTGAAAAATATCCCTTACCGCTAATTAACGACAAAATCTGTAGGTTACGTGGGGCAAAGTTATTTTCGTGTTTGGATATGGCTGGTGGTTTTCACCAGATACCTATTAACCCAAATTCAATAGAGCGAACGGCATTTGTTACTCCAGAGGGCCAATTCGAATTTTTAACTATGCCTGTCGGCTTAAAAAATGCACCCTCTGTGTTTCAACGTGCAATTATGAAAGCATTAGGGGACCTTGCCCCTTCCTATGCTATCGTTTATATGGATGATATTTTGATTACTGCTCAGACAAAAGAAGAATCTTTGGACAGATTGAGAACAGTATTGGAAATCCTATCACAGTCAGGGTTTTCATTTAATGTGACTAAATGTTCATTCCTAAAATCAAGTGTAAAGTATCTTGGGTTTCTTATAAAGGATGGCAAAATTCGTAATATACCCGCTACCCAGCTGCTTGTACATAATTTATTTGCGGTACAAAAAAACGGCTACAATCATATTTTGACCGTAAAAGGCTATGGACTTATAATATCTATGCAAAGTCAAAATATAAAATAAAAAAAAAAAACATTTTTGCACACATTTAATTTTTGATGCGGGCGGGACTCGAACCCGTAAATGCATAATAGTACTGTTCGTTTTGCAGTCCACAACTTAACCCATTTCACCACCGTACACGCACACACGATTCAGCACAATGCTGCAAGCAGCGCTGCCGGCAGCGCTGCCTACAGCTATGGAAAACGTTAAGCTGAATAACTTCTGTGTTTATTACCAAATTTTCAAAGATCATTTGGCTAGCTATAGTTATCATGTAAACCAAAAATGAATAATATGGCATCAAAATTGCACTTGTTATAAATGTTTTTTCGACTTGCGGGGGCGGAAGGGGGCGTGGCCAAAATCCAAAATAAACTTGATCAGCGTGCAATAATAACACATATTGCCACCAAATTTGGTAGTCCTAGCTCTTATAATAGCTGAGATCTAGATTTTCACACGGACAGACAGACTGACAGACGGACATGGCTATATCGACTCGGCTGTTGATCCTGAGCCAGAATATATATACTTTATGGGGTCGGAGGTGTCTCCTTCTGCCTGTTACATACATTTTCGGTTTGAACAAAGTTATAATACCCTTCTACTCTATGAGTAGCGGGTATAAAAATACAGTATTCCAGTGGGGATCTGAACATGAGCAAATACGTCAATCGGTTATCAAAACATTAACAGATGAGTGATAGTGATATTTGAACCTCAGTATTCAAACGTATCTTGCCAGTATGAATGGTTATGGAGCTATTTTCCTTCACAAAATTGATAACAAGCCCCCTTGTCATTGAGTATTTTAGTAAACAAACACCACCTACATAGTCTCGGTACCATTCTTACGAGCTCGAAACGTTGGCCGTATTTAACTCGATGAAGCATTTCCAAAATTATCTGCATGGCAGACATTTTATAGTTTTTACCGATTGTATTGTAATCGTTGGTTGGCCTACATGCAGTCATTTGATTTCGATATTCAGTATAGATCGGGATCTTAAGAGGCTCATGTTGATTTTCTCTCACGTAATCCGTCACTAACTGAAATTCATGTAAGTCTAGAAAATAAGTGTGTTCTCTTGGCTGAAATAACAGACCAATAGCTCCTTGCAGAACAACAAAGAAATTCAGAGACATCATCAATCATTTTGAAAATCCAAATCAATGAGCTTGGGGAAAGTGTAGCCAACACTTATGAAATTCGCTCAAAAATGTTTTTTCGATAAATTCAAAGAAATGGTAAAACTTGGTGTCTCCCGGTTGTTCCTAGATCCTTTAGGTGGTCTGTAGTCCATGAGGCAATTGTACATGTTGGTTGGGAAAAAACGTTGGACAAAATGTACGAATGTTCATAAATTCGTCGATAATTGTATAACTTCCATCTGGAAAGTTACCAATAGAGCTTCACCCCATACCTAAGGTAGACATTCCATGGCATACGATACATATTGATATTACCGGTAAACTGAGTGGCAAAAAGGACCAAAAAGAATATCTCATAGTTCAAGTGGACGCGTTCACTAAATATTAAATGCGAAAGTTGTATAGATGCTGTAAAGTCAGCAATATCAATTTTTGGTGTTAGGCACGTATTATTAACCCTTGGAATTGTTAATTGGTGAAAAAGGCAAGGCCTCTTAATATGTTACCTACTGTTGAAAAAAATAGTAAAGTTGATATTAATTTTGTAAGAAAATGGCGAATGAAAATATGGCAAAAAACGTTGAAAGTGACGCTGGAAATATATTGGTGGCGAACGAAGCGTCATAGATCGGTTGGTGGATTCCAACTAGAAAACAGCATTGATGGTTTAAAATGCGGTATTCCAGTCATCACCGTAGTGTTGAGTTGCCAGCTCTAATGGGTACACGAGTTAAAGTGTTGACTTGTTTGTTGACTGGTGATTGAAATTTAGGTGAGTGTCCTGGATACGGTATAGCATGAGTATTTGGGAATTATCTGTTTACTGGGTACCAGAGTGCTCCACAAAAATCATTTCATTAATTTGGACACTTGGCAAATAATATAAATAAATTATATTAATTATACCCGCTACTCATAGAGTAGAAGGGTATTATAACTTTGTTCAAACCGAAAATGTATGTAACAGACAGAAGGAGACACCTCCGACCCCATAAAGTATATATATTCTGGCTCAGGATCAACAGCCGAGTCGATATAGTCATGTCCGTCTGTCCGTCTGTCTGTCTGTCTGTCTGTCCGTGTGAAAATCTAGATCTCAGCTATTATAAGAGCTAGAACTACCAAATTTGGTGACAAAATGTGTTACTATTGCACGCTGATCAAGTTTATTTTGCATTTTGGCCTCTCCCCCTTCCGCCCCTGTAAATCGAAAAAAATTAATTACAAGCGCAATTTTGATGCCATATTGTTCATTTCCGGACTACATGATAAATATAGCTAGCCAGATGATCTCCGAAAATTTGGTAACAATCGGATAATAAGCACAGAAGTTATTCAGCTTAACGTTTTCCATAGCTGTAAGCAGCGCTGCCGGCAGCGCAAATTCTTTATTTTTACAGGAAATAATAAGAATGCCTTACAATGCTAGTGGTTTTCACCAGATACCTATAAACCCAAATTCAATAGAGCGAACGGCATTTGTTACTCCAGAGAGCCAATTCGAATTTTTAACTATGCCTGTCAGCTTAAAAAATGCACCCTCTGTGTTTCAACGTGCAATTATGAAAGCATTAGGTGACCTTGCCCCTTCCTATGCTATCGTTTATATGGATGATATTTTGATTACTGCTCAGACAAAAGAAGAATCTTTGGACAGATTGAGAACAGTATTGGAAATCCTATCACAGTCAGGGTTTTCATTTAATGTGACTAAATGTTCATTCCTAAAATCTAGTGTAAAGTAACTTGGGTTTCTTATAAAGGATGGCAAAATTCGTAATATACCCGCTACCCAGCTGCTTGTACATAATTTATTTGCGGAACAAAAAAACGGCTACAATCATATTTTGACCGTAAAAGGCTATGGACTTATAATATTTATGCAAAGTCAAAATATAAAATACAAAAAAAAAACATTTTTGCACACATTTAATTTTTGATGCGGACGGGACTCGAACCCGTAAATGCACAATAGTACTGTTCGTTTTGCAGTCCACAACTTAACCCATTTCACCACCGTACACGCACACACGATTCGGCACAATACTGCAAGCAGCGCGGCCGGCAGCAGAAAACGTTAAGGTGAATAACTTCTGTGTTTATTATCCGATCCAAATCCAAATTTTCAGAGATCATTTGGCCAGCTATAGTTATCATGTAAACCAAAAATGAACAATATGGCGTCAAAATTGCACTTGTTATCAATGTTTTTTCGATTTGCGGGGGCGGAAGGGGGCATGGCCAAAATCCAAAATAAACTTGATCAGCGTGCAATAATAACACATATTGTCACCAAATTTGGTAGTCCTAGCTCTTATAATAGCTGAGATCTAGATTTTCACACGGACAGACAGACGGACAGACAGACATGGCTATATCGACTCGGCTGTTGATCCTGAGCCAGAATATATATACTTTATGGGGTCGGAGGTGTCTCCTTCTGCCTGTTACATACATTTTCGGTTTGAACAAAGTTATAATACCCTTCTACTCTATGAGTAGCGGGTATAAAAATACAGTATTCCAGTGGGGATCTGAACATGAGCAAATACGTCAATCGGTTATCAAAACATTAACAGATGAGTGATAGTGATATTTGAACCTCAGTATTCAAACGTAATAATCTTGCCAGTATGAATGGTTATGAAGCTATTCTCCTTCACAAAATTGATAACAATACCCGTGTCATTGAGTATTTTAGTAAACAATCACCACCTACATAGTCTCGGTACCATTCTTACGAGCTCGAAACGTTGGCCGTATTTAACTCGATGAAGCATTTCCAAAATTATCTGCATGGCAGACATTTTATAGTTTTTACCGATTGTATTGTAATCGTTGGTGGGCCTACATGCAGTCATTTGATTTCGATATTCAGTATAGATCGGGATCTTAAGAGGCTCATGTTGATTTTCTCTCACGTAATCCGTCACTAACTGAAATTCATGTAAGTCTAGAAAATAAGTGTGTTCTCTTGGCTGAAATAACAGACCAATAGCTCCTTGCAGAACAACAAAGAAATTCAGAGACATCATCAATCATTTTGAAAATCCAAATCAATGAGCTTGGGGAAAGTGTAGCCAACACTTATGAAATTCGCTCAAAAATGTTTTTTCGATAAATTCAAAGAAATGGTAAAACTTGGTGTCTCCCGGTTGTTCCTAGATCCTTTAGGTGGTCTGTAGTCCATGAGGCAATTGTACATGTTGGTTGGGAAAAAACGTTGGACAAAATATACGAATGTTCATAAATTCGTCGATAATTGTATAACTTCCATCTGGAAAGTTACCAATAGAGCTTCACCCCATACCTAAGGTAGACATTCCATGCCATACGATACATATTGATATTACCGGTAAACTGAGTGGCAAAAAGGACCAAAAAGAATATCTCATAGTTCAAGTGGACGCGTTCACTAAATATTAATAGCGAAAGTTGTATAGATGCTGTAAAGTCAGCAATATCAATTTTTGGTGTTAGGCACGTATCATTAACCCTTGGAATTGTTAATTGGTAAAAAAGGCAAGGCCTCTTAATATGTTACCTACTGTTGAAAAAAATAGTAAAGTTGATATTAATTTTGTAAGAAAATGGCGAATGAAAATATGGCAAAAAACGTTGAAAGTGACGCTGGAAATATATTGGTGGCGAACGAAGCGTCATAGATCGGTTGGTGGATTCCAACTAGAAAACAGCATTGATGGTTTAAAATGCGGTATTCCAGTCATCACCGTAGTGTTGAGTTGCCAGCTCTAATGGGTACACGAGTTAAAGTGTTGACTTGTTTGTTGACTGGTGATTGAAATTTAGGTGAGTGTCCTGGATACGGTATAGCATGAGTATTTGGGAATTATCTGTTTACTGGGTACCAGAGTGCTCCACAAAAATCATTTCATTAATTTGGACACTTGGCAAATAATATAAATAAATTATATTAATTATACCCGCTACTCATAGAGTAGAAGGGTATTATAACTTTGTTCAAACCGAAAATGTATGTAACAGACAGAAGGAGACACCTCCGACCCCATAAAGTATATATATTCTGGCTCAGGATCAACAGCCGAGTCGATATAGTCATGTCCGTCTGTCCGTCTGTCTGTCTGTGTGTCTGTCCGTGTGAAAATCTAGATCTCAGCTATTATAAGAGCTAGAACTACCAAATTTGGTGACAAAATGTGTTACTATTGCACGCTGATCAAGTTTATTTTGCATTTTGGCCTCTCCCCCTTCCGCCCCTGTAAATCGAAAAAAATTAATTACAAGCGCAATTTTGATGCCATACTGTTCATTTCCCGACTACATGATAAATATAGCTAGCCAGATGATCTCCGAAAATTTGGTAACAATCGGATAATAAACACAGAAGTTATTCAGCTTAACGTTTTCCATAGCTGTAAGCAGCGCTGCCGGCAAATTCTTTATTTTTACAGGAAATAATAAGAATGCCTTACAATGCAAATTTTTGTAGTTGTTGGATAACAGCGTCAGTAGCTTAGTGGAAAAGCGATGAACTCCTGAACCGCTTAAGCTTTTTCTTTTTTTTTAAGAACTAATACTTTAATTTTTAAATATGCATTAATTGGTGGTCGTGCATTTTATTTAAAATTTTTTAATGGCTCACAATGAACTTTGTTATCAAGTGGAGAAGTGACAGTCTCTTAAATCAGCTGTGTGCGATTGTTAGAGCGCAGCTTTTTCTTATATTTTTTTTTTTTTTATTTTTTATTTAATTGTATGTTTAAGTTATGAGAATAAATATCAACAAAAACACGCATCATGCATTCAGACTTTGTTTTTGTCGTGCAAGAATTTCCGAATGGTCTCATAATGTAACTTTGCAAAATTTGCGTGATGTTTTAATGACCGAATGGAGAATTGGTGGACCTCTTAGGTAATGGGTCCAAGGTTCGATTCCGCATGCATGCGTGTCATGGTGGGGGAGATCGAACTTTTCTTATTTTTTGTAAATAAAAGTTTTTGCTTCCCTTTTTGAGCTACATTCATGAAATTTTGTATACATGTTTCTTATTGCTGCCCGCTGTAAATAAGTCGGAACGAGCTGGTACGGACCGATACATCGTATAGATGTCATAGAACCTATCGGTCGTCTTCTTAACAAAATTTTTTAAAAGTTAGAGTGCTCTAGAACACATTCCATTCAAGTATATGAGAATTATTAAAAGGCCACATATTATTTTTTACATGAACGAATTCGATTTATAGTCTTCAACAAGTAGAATTATTATTTTTACTGTTTAAGTGATAAATCTTGGAATTTTTTGGTACCTGGATAAAAGTTATACGATTTCAATACTTTTTACTCCTTTTGCCGGGAGCTCTGCTTGCAACATTGTGCCGAATAGTGTGTGCGTGTACGGTGGTAAAATTGGTTAAGTTGTGGACTGCATAACGAACAGAACTATTATGCATTTATGGGTTCGAGTCCCACCCGCATCAAAAATTAAATGTGTGCAAAAAATTTTATTTTTTATTTTAGACATTGACTTTGGATAAATATTGTAAGTCCATGGCCTTTTACGGTTAAAATAGGATTGTAGCCGTTCTTTATTGCTCCGCAAATAATTATGATGTACGAGTAGCTGCGTAGCGGGTATATTACAGTCGAGCACACCCGAATGTAGCTTTCTTACTTGTTTTTAATGATATAAGTCATTACCTTGTAATGAATGTCGTCACTAATAAAGAATAAGTGACAAAGATTGGAAGATTATTTATATCTGTTATACTCATCCATCCTCTTCCCACTTTTGCCTTCTCTTGCACACGATCCACAAGCCCAACAGAATTGACTGTTCTGCGTAGAGTCGGTATGACATTGCGTTGGAACGGGACAAATATAGTGTGTGACCGAATGGATGATGCAATAATTGCAATCATTACGTAGTTGCTAACTGGCGTTAAGAAGACGCGTGCCAAAATTGAACACTTTCAGGTCTTTTGCAAACATATATTTAAAATGCCCGTCCTTCCGTTCGTCTGTCCGTCTGTCCGTCTATCCGTCTGTCCGTTTGAACGTCTAGATCTCAGCTATTACAAAAGCTAGGGACACCATATTTTACATGAAGGTTCCTGTATACCATAGGCAGATCAAGTTTATTTTCAATTTTTGATGCCACGCCCACCGCCCACGCAAATCGATGATTTTCGATTATCAGGATAAGTATTGAAGTTACAGCTTTGGTATGAACATAAATAATTGCAATGTAAACCTACTCCCCAAATTACTAACCAATCGGACCATAAACACAGAAATTATCCATGTTTCCATTTTCCGTACTTCCACTGCTTGCGCCTGAGATGCGCGTCGTGACGTCATCGTCACGATGCTTCGTTTCAGCCGTAGCATATGTAAAGCTATGCAGTTTTTATGATGGAATGGATGGGTGGATGCGTTATTTGATGGAATTCAATGTGTAATAATTTGTTTCGAAACTGGGCGAATGGTATCTTACTGTCGGGCGCGCTCGACTGTAGCTTTCTTTACTTGTTATACCCGCTACTCATAGAGTAGAAGGGTATTATAACTTTGTTCAAACCGAAAATGTATGTAGCAGGCAGAAGGAGACACCTCCGACCCCATAAAGTATATATATTCTGGCTCAGGATCAACAGCCGAATCGATATAGCAATGTCCGTCTGTTCGTCTGTCTGTCCGTGTGAAAATCTAGATCTCAGCTATTTTAAGAACTAGGACTACCAAATTTGGTGACAATATGTGTTATTATTGCACGCTGATCAAGTTTATTTTGGATTTAGGCCACGCCTCCTTCTGCCCCGTAATTCGAAAAAAAATTGATTACAAGCGCAATTTTGATGCCATATTGTTTATTTTCGGTTTACATAATAACTATAGCTAGCCAGATAATCTCTGAAAATTTGGTAACAATCAGATAATAAACACAGAAGTTATTCAGCTTAACGTTTTCCATAGCTGTAAGCAGCGCTGCCGGCAGCGCTGCTTGCAGAATTGTGCCGAATTGTGTGTGCGTGTACGGTGGTGAAATGGGTTAAGTTGTGGACTGCAAAACGAACAGTACTATTATGCATTTACGGGTTCGAGTCCCGCCCGCATCAAAAATTAAATGTGTGCAAAAATGTTTTTATTTTTATTTTAGATTTTGACTTTGCATAGATATTATAAGTCCATAGCCTTTTACGGTCAAAATTTGATTGTAGACGTTTTTTTGTTCCGCAAATAAATGATGTACGTGCAGCTGGGTAGCGGGTATATTACAGTCGAGCACACTCGACTGTAGCTTTCTTACTTGTTTTTATACTATTGCAAATAGCATATTAATTTTGGGCAGAAGTTTGCAACGCACCTTAGGAGACATCTTCGACCCTATCAAGTCTATAGTCAATAGAGGAATCGAGACATGGCTACGTCCGTCTGTTTCAACGCAAACGAGTCTTTCAGAGAGCTACCTTGATGAAACTTGGTATACATGTTTCTTATTGGTGCACGCTGTAAATATGTATAAGTATAAGTATCGGTCAAGTTTTGTAATTATACCCGCTACTTATAGAGTTGAAGGGTATTCTAACTTTGTTCAAACCGAAAATGTATGTACCAGGCAGAAGGAGACATCTCCGACCCCATAAAGTATATATATTCTGGCTCAGTTGTGGATTGCAAAACGAACAGTAGTATTATGCATTTACGGGTTCGAGTCCTTCCTGCATCAAAATTTAAATGTGTGGAAATTTTTTTTTTTTTTTTTGGACCATGGATTTTAAAAAATTACATGGTCTATTGTGTTTGGCGAAATGTGCGTAACAGGCATAAAGAGGCATCTGCGACCCCATAAAGTATATATATTCTTGCTCAGGATCAACAGCCGAGTCGACATATCGACAGTTGAAATGTCGAGGAAACGCCGAGAGGCACAGGAGGTGGAGATGGTTGAGTGTGGCCATCAGACTCCGACATCTGAAGTGGAATAGCCTCAACACCAAACCATGACCGACGACCATTTGTGTACACTTTTAGAAAAGCAGAATCGCAATCTGATCGACGTTTTAAATGCAGTCAAAAGTGCCTAGTAAAGCTGTAAATAAATTCGTCATACTGCCTAAATTTAATCCCGACCCCACTAGCGCTAGTGCAGCTGCTTGGTATGCCACGGTGGATTTAATTTTAGCAGAAAACCCTCTGGATGGTGGTGCTTTGCTTACCGCTTTAAGCAAATCACTAGGAGGTGCCGCATTTTTAAGGGCAACGAAACACCAGCAATGCCCTTAATGGTAGCCCAAAAAACGGTGAGTGCCTTTCGCTGTATGGAAGCCGGTTATTAACGACACTAATGGAAAAGAGGAAGTCGATGCCTTTGAAACAAATCGCCGAGTCGGTAGTTCTGGAGCAAGACTGCAACTTACTGTTTATACAACCAACATCAGAATACGTAACGAATTGCAGAATGAGTTGCGAGCATTTGCTTTTGCATTACTTTGAGAATACTTCTGCGGCCAAAAGACAACGCGCGAACGTCCCTATTAAATGCCACTTTTGGTGGCCGTTTGAGGAGTAACGCTGCTAAGCCAAAACAGGGATCCAATCTAAATTCTGGACGTTCATCCGACGCAGGGACTAAAGCAATTACTTGCTATAAGTGTGGAGCTCCTGGACATTTTGCTTCGGCTTGTAATAAGAAAAAAGAATTAGCCGGTCATAATAAAATGTATGAGAGGCGTGTATCGGCCAGGTGGCCGATCCATTTGGTACTTTGCCTTCGTTTGGTGAGTCGTATCCAATATTCTTTGATTCTAAGACCGAGTGTTCGCTGATAAAAGAGTTTGTGTCTTATAGACTTTCGAATCAATAATATTGTAGTTTTAAAGGGAATAGGAAAGAGTTTAGTGACAAATACTATGCAAATATTGGCTAATGGTATAATCAGTGGTTATTCTCTTAAAGTACTTTTTCACGTCGGTCTAAACAGTCACATAAGTTATGATATTATAATCGGCCGAGAAATTTTAACTCAGAATTGTGGTGTAATGATAACAATAGATACTTTTGAATTATATAAGACAAAACCTGTGTACACCCTATTTGCTTTGAATAATTGAGTCAGCTTTACCAATATTGATACCGAGCTATGTGGTGTGGATAAGTTAACTTTATCAGAAATTTTAAGTGAATTTTCAAATTTATAAATGGGTTTCCAAAAAGCCGAGTCACTAATGGAGAATTGAAAATTCGATTGATTGATACTAATAAGACTGTGCAAAGGCGGCCATATCGGCTTAGTATCGAGGAAAAAGGAATAGTAAGGACAAAACAAGGCAATTATTGGCATCAAATATTATCCGCTCCAGCTGTTCCATTTTTGCAAGTCCAATGCTTTTATTCAAAGATATCGCTTAGATTATCGTGAGTTAAATGGCAATCTGAAAAATATCCCTTACCGCTAATTAACGACCAAATCTGTAGATTACGTTGGGCAAAGTTATTTTCGAGTTTGGATATGGCTAGTGGTTTTCACCAGATTCCTATGCACCCAAATATAATAGACCGAACGGCATCCAGAGGGCCAATTTGAATTTTTAACTTTGCCTGTCGGCTTAAAACATGTACCCTCTGTGTTTCAACGTGCGATTATGAAAGCGTTAGGTGACCTTGCCCTGATCCCAAGACATATCCGACGAGCTACGTCAGAGCGACGCTGGAAGTCCACGCCCTCCTACTTTTTCTATGCGCTAGGCATTGATCTCCATGATCAGCGCTTAGTGATGCCGTAATATGTTTCTATCTGAATACTACATCTACAAAAGTGCAGAAAAAGAGAGAAAGTGGCGCCCAACGTGGGGCGGCCGAGTCTGACCTGTTTAGAAGCAACAACAAGCAGCTGCTATTCAGTAAGACAGGATCGTTATCAGCTCGATATAGTTTAGACCTTGTAACCACATACACAGTACAAGCGATTAAACAAGGGCATATATCCACATAGAAATTGCTCCAAGATCCATCCATAATTAACATTTTAAATTTTTTTTGCCTTGTATTTAATTCAATTCAATTTTATGTTTTGGTATTACGTATGCGTGTTTACAACTCGCTTCAGGAATAATGACCCTTATTCGAATAACCGGATTGGTCGACCGTAACGAAGCTAAGTCGCTAGTAATAGGCAGATCAATTAATTGAAAACGTAACTAGAAATTTGGAATATAATTCTTGCTATTAAGTAATAATGGATTTTCGCCATTTAGAATCTCGATTAAATTTCGAGTTCTCATGGAATAGTCGATTAACGTGAACCGAATCATAGTAGTAGGTGGATCCGAATAATTTCAGATTACAGGTAGCGAAAGTTTGGCAGGATATTCTGTGGAGAATACAAGTTATTGGAGAAGCTTCGATTCTTGATCCAAAAGGAAAAACTTTACTTTAACATCCAACAGTTCCATTAGGTTACAATAGATGCACGTTATGTTTGAAAATAGGCGTTTAATAATAAAATAGTATGACATACTTATACTTGATGAACCTATTAAATAATAAATAAATAAAACTAAATTCGTATAACAGTCTAAAAATGTCAATACATCACAGCAACGAAGATTTGACAAGCACTTTGAGAGGAGACGAGACATTTTGCAACATCTGTCACCAGCCTTTGAATGAAACTGATCGCACTGCAGTAACACCGTGCAGACATCCATTTCACCTTCGTTGTATAACCGAACACTTGAAAACTTCTCGTAATTGCCCAATATGTAGGCAAACATGCACTTTAGAATCTGAATTACTAGCCAACGATCACCAGATCTCAGCAGCAGCTAAATACAAGCTCGCGTTTAAATAACATCAGCGCTAATACGGTTAATAATGCCAACGTAAGCAACACCAAAATGAATATTGATGACATTAATAATGCAATCCAAACTGCTATGCAGGTTCAGCAACAACAAATGCTGCAAAACTTGACGGCATACATACAAGCACAGCTGTCTTCCTTGAGTTTAGGATATCACATCACTTCTAACGTGCAAGAAACTAGAAACGACTTTCTGAGTCAGTTACCACGAACAGTACCAATCTATAATACAATAAGTTCGAACCCAAACTCGAATAGTCTTACACACAGGTTAAGCCTGAAAAAGTTCCAAACATCATTCAAAGTTGGCGCATCAAATTTGATGGAGTCAAAGATGCTCCTCATGCTGAAGAATTTCTCTACAGAGTTAAATCATTAGCACAGCAGAACTTAAATGGAGATTATCAACTTTTGTGTAATCATTTACATTTGTTTTTCGCGGTAAAGCCAACGAATGGTACTGGCAATACCACCGTTCCTGCAATTATTTCACTTGGGATGACTTTTGTAAGGAATTTATGCAGTAATTCAGGGATATCGAATCAGATATGGACATCTGGGAATCAATTAATAGTAGACATCAAGGAGATAAAGAATATTTGATGAATATCACTTCCATGTAGAAAAACTCGTTGCCAGATTGAAAAACAAGATCTCAGAAGAATCTTTTTTTGTTCACCTTTTAACCGACATGCGAAATCCTCAGTTTGATATGAACTAATGCACCTTAACATAAAGACGTTGTCTCGACTGAGAAAAGAAATCAAATCAATATTGCAAGCAACTAAAGACTCATGCAGGGAAGGGTAGTGCAAATTCGCGTCCATTCATTTCTCGAATTGAGCAAGATTCTGAAGAATCGACAATAAAAGAAGTACTGGCAGTTCAGTACAAGCCACTAAAATGTTGAAACTGCGATAAAATGGGACACAGGTTTGAGGACTGTCTTGAGGCTCGCAGTATCTTTTGTTTCGGGTGTGGTGCCAAAAAAACCTATAAGCCCAAATGCAAGACATGAAATCCATAGGAAAACCGACTGGCGGATGCGTCAGCCTAAACCTACCTGTCGCATCTAAAATTTCAAGGTCAGATTGTAGCACACAAACAGATCTCAGTTTAGAGTCCGGGTGCAATACACAACTCGCCAGATCTGACCCAACAAACAAAAACAAATATTTTCCAGCCATATCATATTCGTGCAGCACGATATCCAGCAGCTAAGCAACGTATCTTTGGTGATGTGTGCAGTTGCGAATGGCCACCAAAAAGTAGACGTTCAAATTCTCGCTTGCGCGCCTTTTGGAGAAATGAAAGAAATAGCCGGCGAAAGCTACTGTCTGCCATTTTTCTCAGCGATAGTGATATCAGATTATATACTAAACTAGAAATGTTTGACAAGAATTATGAAGCGTTCCTCAATTCTGGAGCCACAATTAGCTGCATCGGCAGCCAAGCGGCAAAAGATCTAATTAAACATCCAAAGCTTCATAAATGTTCCGGACGAATTCGAACTGCGAATAATTCAGAATGTACCGTAGTTGGCAAACTTATTATCGACATTACTTACCGAAACCAAAAAGCTCCAGTAGAATTCTTTTTAATACCAGATTTGAAGCAAGATAGATATCTAAGTATATACTTAGGCATAGGTTTCTGGAAAGATTTTGGTTTGTTAGATAAAATCACCGATATAACGCCAAAAAATATCTAAACTTGACGTAGGTCGAGAAGACGATTTACCAGACACTTCAAAAAGACATAAACTCTCAATATCTCAGCAAAATAAACAGAATATAGTCATCAGCAAGCTACCATCTTATGAAAAAGAAGGCTTAGTTAGAACGCATTTAATAGAGCATAGCATCGACATAGGCGACGCTAAGCCTATTAAACAGCGTCATTGACCAGTATCGCCCGCGAAAGAAAAATAAATGTTTTCAGAAATTGAAAATATGCTTGCGCTTAACGTAATAAAAGAAAGTAAAAGTCCTTGGAGAAGCAATTACGTTCTAGTCAAGAAAGGAGAGAAAATGCGCTTATGTTTAGACTCGAGAGAAGTAAATAAAGTGACAGTGAAAGACGCTTATCCCTTACCCCATGTGGAAGGCATCCTCAGTAGGCTACCTTCAGCACGTTTCATTACGGGACTAGACATGAAATACGCCTTCTGGAAAATTCCACTGGAGCAAAAATCTCGTCCGTATACTGCGTTCACTGTGCCAAATCGACCGCTATACCAGTACAAGGTCATGCCTTTCGGTTTGTGTAACGCGGCGCAAACTCTTTGCAGATTGATGGATCAAGTCATTCCTGCCCATCTGCGAACCACAGTATTTGTATATTTAGATGACCTTCTAGTTTTTTCATAAGATTTTAATTGACATATGAAGTTGTTAGAAGAAATCGCATCGTACCTTCGCCAGGCTAATTTAACGATAACATTGCCAAATCCAAGTTTTGCATGTTAGAGATAAAATACTAGAATTTGTTATAGGATACGGCCAATTAAAGGCAAGCAACTTAGAAGATTGTTAGGACTCTCAGGGTGGTACAGGCGTTTCGTTTGGAATTACGCAACGATCACCTGCCCACTTACCGATCTTGTAAAGAAGAACAAAATGTTTGATTGGAATCAGGACGCAGAAAGCGCTTTTAACTTGTTAAAATCCAAAGTAACAAGTGCACCCTTGTTAATGACACCTGATTTTTCGAAGCCTTTCGTTCTCCTTTGCGACGCGATTTTACATGGTCTTGGTTGTGTTCTTGCCCAAAAGAACGAAGACGGTATAGAATTGCCAATTGCATACATGTCTGAGAAATTAACGAAAGCTTAACGAAATTATACGGTAACCGAACTCGAATGTTTAGCGGTCATAAAGGGTATTAACAAATTCAGAGCTTATATAGAAGGCCAAGATCTCATGGTAGTTACAGATCATGCATCTTTAAAATGGCTTATGAAGCAAAAGGATTTGTTAGGACGTCTTGCCAGGTGGTCAAATAGATTGCAGGGTTTTTCTTTCACAATAACACATAGAAGCGGATCACATAATATTCCAGCTGACGCACTGTCACGGCGTGACGAAATTGATGTCAGTGAACTTTCCGACATCGGACCAATTATTGATTTGACTTCAAAAGAATTCCGTTCAGATGAATACCTCGATTTAATTAAGCGAATTAAAGTAAACCAATCAAGACAAGCAGATTTGAGAACATTAGATGATTTCGTCTATAAAAGGACCGAACATCCCACTGGCGACGCAATTCAAGAGTCAGAATCTTGGAAATTGTGGATGCCTGTCAAATTAAGAGAAACAGTCCTGCATTGCGCACACTATCCCCCTGACTCGTCTCATGTTGGCATGATTAAGTTAGCCGAAAAATTGAATGAAATCGATATTTCTATTGGCCCGGAATGATAGTCCAGATTCATAGTTATGTTGCAAAATGTTCTGTATGCAAGTTAACTAAAAGCCCAAACACCTTTCTCTGACCACCAATGGACAAACCCATGACTTCAGATAGGCCATTCGAAAAACTGTACCTGGGTTTTCTAGGTTCCTATCCAAGATCTAAACATGGTAATATCGGACTTTTGATCACCGTATTTCATAACACGAAGTTCCATTTTCTTCACCCCTTAAAGAAATTTGCGTCTCATCGTATTTGTGATTATCTAGAGAACCATGTATTTTATACATTCGGCGTGCCCGAAACAATCTTAACAGATAATGGGTCACAATTCAGATCGAGGCATTTTAAAGCATTCTTTACACGTTTTGGCATATCGCATAGATGCACAGCTATTTACTCTCCCCAAGCAAACGCGAGCGAGCGATTAAATAGATCAGTTTTAGCCGCCATACATGCATATATAGGCACAGACCATACGAAATGGGATCAGAA
Organism: Zaprionus ghesquierei; assembly: GCA_018904095.1. NCBI lineage: Eukaryota > Metazoa > Arthropoda > Insecta > Diptera > Drosophilidae > Zaprionus > Zaprionus ghesquierei. The sequence continues at coordinate 984 of JAEIGP010000617.1, read as the reverse complement.
TTTAAACGAAATTAGTGGCTCGTTGAGATCAAATTTGCATCGAAGCACAGGCTTTTCCCCATATTTCTTATGTTTCGGCCAGAATATGGTAATGAACGGACAAGATTATGATCTACTGAGAAAATTAAATTTGCTGTCAGAGGAAACCAATATTAGTATTACTGATAAGTTACTCTTAGCTCGAAGTAAAGGCAAAGAAAACATAGGTGATGCTCATGACGTTAATGCCAGGAGATATAACTTACGCAGTAGAACTGTTCATCTAAAAATAGGTGATATTGTTCGGGCTCGTAGTTTTGCGCAAAGTAACGCCGGGAAGAAGTTTAGCAGCAAATTGGCGCCAGTATTTAACAAAGCAACAGTAATCAGAAAGATAAGTCCTATTTATTATGAATTAGCTAACGAACACGAAAAGTCAATAGGAATATACCATTTGAAGGACATACAAACCTGATTCTTTTCGTATACTGACCTTCTTCAGTTAACACCTTCTCGAGATGAGACTCTCGCTGAAATTAACTGCGCTGTAGGGGTCAGTTAACAAATCCAATACGAAACTGTCCACGTACTGATAATCGAATTAAATACCGCATGCGATAAGGTTATCGTATAAGAGATGAAAGCTCATTCACCTGCAATTCACCTCATTTGCTCTTCTCGTTTGCTTGCCCTAATAGAAGAATAGGTTTAACATGTAACATAACTCTTACCTATACACTACAATCAAGGCGACGAAACTGAAGGGAAAAGATGAGATAAACATTTACAGTTAGTTATTCCATGAAGAGGTAATGCAAATTGGAAGAGAACTCCGCTACCTGAGCGAAAAATATTAAAGCACATGTTCGGTGCACTACGACGCACAACGGCCTCAGCTCGCAGATGCATTTGTGCATTCTGAATTGCAAATACAAGTGGATACAATTAACCTTAAAACCTGCAAAGGTTAACACGCGCTAATTTATGTTTTATTTTCTGCAAAGT